>JANAVB010033017.1:16485525-17143025 GCA_029216955.1 Iris pallida | reverse complement strand
TAACATTTTAGTAGGGAGCCAGCCTCTATGATACCTCGCAAAACTGGTTATACGATGACTTCAAAGTAGGTAGCTAGCCTCTAGGATACCTCGTATAACCCATGCTCCCACTAGCACGCCAATGTTTCTTCCTAAGCCGAATCGGTCCCCCTAACGTCTCGGGGTACCGTTCAAGAAAACATCTCTCCAAACCTTGTGCACTTGTCCATGATCATGTGAATGCGTGTCCGACTCTATCATGAACATAAATGTATAGTAAAATAATAAAAGAAGTAAAGGCAACAGTGCATCATCTCATCTCATCCAAGTCGTGTTCAATGACTTATTCATTTCCACCATTACCATCATTTCCACTTGGTGATCTCGACGATCCCAAGCCTCATCATTTCTTATTGCAATATTTCTCACAACATTCCTTTCACGAGGAACAATTAGCATTTCATTTATTTCAAACGGGCATTAGCATTCATTTTATTGCTTATAAGAAAACAGGCAACATCTTATATCTACGCAAAAGTTACACATAGTGGACATGATTTAAGTATTTCGTACATATCTTGGTGTCAATAACATAGCCAATTTATTTATCAAGTATCATTCACACAGCATATCATTATTCAAGTGTTTCATTTGTTTCAGCAATATTAAACATAAAGGACATTATCAATTTATTCTCAGGCATCAAGTCACACTAGTAGTTCAAGTGTTAGTCATTCAGCAGTTCAATGTTGATATCATAGTCATCTCAATATTAGCCAACATAAGCATCTCTATTATTCAACAACAAAACATAGGAAGTTTAGGGATATTCTATAGCAACACAATACTCCATTTTATTAAGCATGAAGGAGTAGGGGAGAAGGGACAGTTCCACTCACATACATAACGGGTCTTTCTATTCTAATCGTACACATTTCAACTAGACATAACTCCACCAGCGAGCCATGTTCCAAAACTCATTCCATTTGGCCAGCTAAGAGAGACTACATTAGTCTCAAATCTCTTGATTTCCAACACAAGTCACGGTCCAGGTCAGGCTACGCTCAGGTCAGGCTATGCTCAGGTCAGGCTACGCTCAGGTCAGGCTACGCTCAGGTCAGTGTACGTAAGACATACGCTTCCAAAATGCAGCATATGTACTCCATACGACTCCTCATCAAGGCAGCGTATGAGGTCCATACGACTCCTTATCAAGGCAGCGTACGAGGTCCATACGACTCCTTGCCAAGGCAGCGTATGAGGTCCATACGACTCCTTGCCAAGGCAGCGTATGAGGTCCATACGACTCCTTGCCAAGGCAGCGTATGTAAGACATACGCCTCCAAAAGGCAGCGTATGAGTCAGACTACGCTGTGCTAAAGAGCGCGCGCAGCTCAGTGGCGCAAGCTAAAAAGCTCGTGCACTGCTCACTGTCTTCTCCAATCAGCAGGAACTCCATGGTTGAACCCAAAGCTTCAAAAGTCCATAACTTGGTCAAAACAAGTCCAAATCCAACTTTTCAAAGGTCAAAATTGGGTAGAATAAAATTCTCTACAACATGGAACCATCAAAACTTAAAAACAAAGAAGTTTGATAGATCAAAACCACCAAAATCCGAAAATAACTAATTTCTAGATCTACAAAAATTAAAGCCTCAAAATGGAAAATGACAAGTTCTAATGTGTCTTAGAAATATGAGGAGAAGCTAATGGAACAATAAAAATGGGTTCTCTTGTGGAAGCAAGTTGCACTTGCCTAGACCTCTCTCTCCCTCTCTTAGGTAGGTAAGGAAGTAAATGGAAGAAGAAGAAAAAGATTAATGAAGAGAGAGAAGAAGAATAGGTAATAAATATGAGTGGTGGTGGTAGGTAGGGGGTTCACCCCTTGGTTCATGATGAACCAAGAGCAATCCCAAACCGAACCAAGCCAACCCAAACCGAGAATAAACCAGCCCAGGGAGGAAATTAAGCAAGGAAATCATGCAATACAAGAATAAATACGTACACGTATTCCAGAAATACGTAATACGAACCACAGGCATTACATCATCAAGTCCTTAGAGGACTAGCAAGATACATAAAATATGCCTATCTAACAGTTTTATCATGCGTAAGAAATAAGCAAGAAAGACAAAACACGACAAGTGGCTATGAACACGGACACTAGAACAACTACGCATAAATGAACTACTGGAAGAACAAGTAAATAAGAGATCAATGGAATACCAAACCCTCGTCCTGAGTGTGGACTCACGGGTTTGAACTAATCACTAACCCTCACCCCGAGTGTGGACTTACGGGTTAGTTCAAGGCAAACACCCTCGTCCCGAGTGTGGACTCACGAGTTCAATGGTCAATCCTTGTCCCGAGTGTGGACTCACGGGTTACAAGAAACGGTACAAAAAAAATAACAGTTCAGTTTAAAGTACTTATTCTGTGACACGACTCAATCAAGCACGGGTGAGATCAAATCCAAGTGTGAACTACAAGGCCAATCGTGAACAAGGTTTACATGTCAATAAAGCAACTCAACTAGTATACAATATGAAAAGCACATGTCCACAATCAATCAAAAGACTGGATAACGAAAGAAAATACATGTAAATAAAACTGAAAGGAAAGGCAAGGTATACTTGCCTGTAGTCCTGAGCTGCGAGTACTGATCAGAGTCCAAATCGAGGTCCAAGTAATATATTTGATAATTGTAAACTGTCAATAAATATAATCAAAATTGAATCTATCCTACCTACTAGGGTTTTATAGAGCAATTCTAACTCTACTAATAATCTAATTGGGTTGATATAACTTAGCCCCTTATTCTTAGGTGATACATGAGATGTATGTTGCTACCCTACATGTGAATTGGCATATTAAACCTCAACACCTACTAATACTATAGATCCTTCTATGTCCCCTTGTTAGTTGGTGGTTATAGAAAAATTAATAAAGGAAATAATTTGAGGGCTTCTAGGTAAACAAGACCCCTGGCTCTAAAGGCAAGTGAAACCCAGAGTGTTATGCAACTGCCATTTTAAGATACAACTGACCATCCCATGTGCACCTAATATATGATATACATAACTTATATACTAGTGTAACTTAATATATAGATGTGCCCCGACCAATTTGTTCTCAGGTTATCCTATCTACATATGAGAGACAATGTCTAGTAGCAGCTATCCTCAACAAAACCCTATCCTTGTGTTTACCTACTCGAGTACTCTTTTACCATCTACCTCTGATATCCTGACACTTACCTTCCCTTGGATACTTTGATTTCCTTGGCAACAAGGAATAGGTGCAGGTTAGACATCCCCCCTAACTGTTGTATATTCCCAGGCTATATGGTCGTATGTTTTAGGGACTTGGCCCCAATTGAAACCCATCTATTGCCAGATATTAGTCAACCTAATCTACACTCCAATTTGATTTGGCATGCTAAGGGGACTGCCACAACTTATATATCCTTATAACTACACCTGAAGCTAACCCATGAGTCAAATGGATATGACTGAAGGAAACCTGGTTATTTCTGATACTCAAATCAGAATGGATAAGGTCCAACATGATGCTTTACCTTGACTGATACAAAGATAACTCAACTCCTACAATGATGCATAGGTCTATATGGACCCTTAGCTAACCTGTACAGGCATCGCTCTATTGCTCTCACCCACAGACTTGAGATTTTAGTTAGTTGCATAAAGGCAAGTGCCTTGCTGCCATGTAGGTACTGCTATATCTAGGTGTCTGTTGTACTCTAACATACTACCTATACCTTGAATTGATACACTACTATGCTTCCAATTTAATGCTCGACCTGCACCCATAGTACCTGTATTTAAGCCCAGGGCATTGACTATTGATTTGATGTCCGATTTGTTAGCCAATATACATTTACCTATTGAGATAGGGTGCTTGTATCTATGAGTCTATTACCTACAAGTCAAATCATGACAGGAATAAGTTGTTGCATAGCAAAGGTCCAAGCTGTAGACATGGAAAAGAATTGTCTTTAGGTAGCCTATCTGGTTTTGTAAGGTATACTAGGGTTTTAGCTATACAGGTAAAGGCATGTGATATATGTTATTGCTTTGTCAGGAGGGTGCCCAATAGTATCCTACTGGAACAGGGCAATGTACAGGAGATAAAGCACTATACCAGAGATAAGTAGGATACATCTAGCATTCAATTAGTATACTAAATCAGGGGTTGTACTCGTGCCAATGGGACATTTCCTCTACTGATACAAGGCACTCAGTTGTCTGATACTCTGATTTGGTGTGTATAACCTCTGTACCTAAGTCATATTATACTAATTTGGGCATACTACTTGTAATCCTGGTGCACTAACCACCCATATGCAAGGCATGTGGTTCCCTGCCTTCAGGGAACAAGTTAGCATGCTTGCGACTAAGGCAACCGTACCATTAATTTATCTGGCATATGGCATCGGGGTTGCCACCTGATACAAGGTAAAACCTAAACAAGTGCAACTGCTATAAGGGAATAACTGATACAAGATAGGGACCAAAATACTAGTATCATTTTGATATAAGAGAACATCTACACATCAGTATCTATTTCGTACAAGAGGAAATCTAATGTGTCAGGACCAAATGATACCTACATCCACCTCCCCCTTAACCTATTCGGTTCTCCTTGGCAGTAGGGGCAGAGATATAGGGTCTAGCACAATTGATTCACATGAGTAGATGTCTACTCGCCATTCTCTCTACAACAGATGATAATTAACTAGCTAACATATGGGTCTATATTATCAAGATGAATGAACAATACAAGAGGAAGTTATAGAGAGTTGTCTCAAGAGTTTCATGGGTCTGAAACCTTCCACCTAGGATACCAATATGGCCTAATGTCCTACTAACATGGACACATGAGACTCTCCCCTTAACCTACTAGCCACATAATATATTTCCCCTATGAAGTGTTCTATGAATACCCCAGGGTCTCCCATGTCATTTTTACCTATCAAATGAGCATCACCATGCCCTGGCTCTGTACAGGTTGATTCATCCTATGCATCTAAGCTCCCCCATGACATATCTGACATGCCAACAATGACACCATGACATTACAAGGGACTAATGAATCGAAGAGGGTCTGATATGAGTACTCCCCCTTCCCTTAGTCTCTTCCAGAAATTATATCGAATACAAATGGAGCTCAGCCCCAAGGTTTACTAATGATAGGAATTCACAAGTACTCTTAAACAGTAGATGATTACCTCTTGGTGTCGATGTCAAGTTTGGGACTATTTCTCGATCAACTGGAACTTCCTTAGCTTTCCTCCTTGGTTACTATTACGAAGGAAGAAGTTTGTGACAGAATTTTTAGGGTACCCACTGGAGAAGGAGTCGACTACCTCTACTCATATATATATATATATATATATATATAGTATTATAGATGTGATTGAATGTTAGAAGGATTTGGGAGATTTAAATTTGAACTGGGAGTCGAGTTCATCCACTGGTATGTTTAAAGGTTCGGTTGAGCAATAGAAATTGAATTATAAGCTTTACATAAAAGCCCACAACTTATAGGAATTTATAAAGCCTCTCTAACTTAAAATATAATAGCATTAAAAAAATTGGTTCAAGGGCTCACATTGACGTTTATCCGTCTCAGCCTTGTACTATTTGAATTTCTCAAAGCACTCAGACTTACGGCGCATCAAGTAAATATATCCGTACCTTGAATAATCGTTAATGAACGTGACCAAATATTCAAAGCCACCTCTAGCCTGGATAGTCATGGGCCCACGCAAATCAAAATGAACCAATTCCAACACATCTTTGGCCCTATACTCCTTTGCCTTGAAAGGCCTTTTAGTTATTTTATCTTCCAAACAGGATTCACAGAATGGAAGTGCCTCCACTTCTAATTAACTCAAAGGTCCATCTATAACCAGTCTTTGAATCTTTTTTAGATTAATATGGCCTAATCGCAAGTGCCAAAAATATGTTTGGTTCATACAAGAAGGTTCTTTTCTCTTATTTAAGTGAGAAGACGTATCATTCATTTCCATTAGTTGCATTGTTGGTGAAATAGGATTAATGACATACAAATTATCTACTAATGCATCACAATAGATAAATTGCTTATTTTTTCTAAATAACAATGTTGTCATTAAAATGAACTGAATATCCATCCTTAACTAGCATAGAAACCGAAATCAAATTCCTTCTATGTGAAGGTGCATAAATGTCACGCCCCAGAACCAGAATACTGGAGAGCGGGGGAATGACTCAGCCAGCTACGTATTACGGGTAGATGAATACCGTATAATACGATCAATGCTGTCTAACCAGACGAGGGGGGGTGCATACTACATAAAAGTCCTACTATGGTCACTTCACATCTATTGTCTTAATCATTCAAACAAGAAACAGTAATAGAGAACATGTAAGATAAAGCAGTAAGGCGTCCCAAACGCTCTGTCAAAATGTTCTTGATATCTGGTTTTACAAAACATAGCCAGATTGATGTAGCAAGAGTATACACAATTGTTATCAGCTGCAGTCTGACTTTAATTACAATTATGTAAAAGTAAGTACAAGACAATCCGACTAACATGTCGGTGCCAAACGGCTAAGGTATAAAGTAGATAACAAAACGAGCGGAGAAGTAAGAAACCCACTCGAGTCCTCCTGCGATCATCCCTCTAGTGTTGACCATCTTGGAGGTAGAAGTAAGCTGGATCCTCGGGGACCGGCTCTTAATCTAGCCATGCAAAACCAGAGAGGTTAGACCTCTAATAGCAAGTACCACAAGGAAGCACGACATGAGAACTAAAACCAGTAAGTAAGAGAATATAATAATAGGTCTCTGCTTTCCACTAGGATTCACATCACATCACGACACTTCGAACCAACCTCCCAACCAAACAAGGACAGAAGTTGGCCGGTCATGTCCTGACATTCTGATCATCCCAGTTAGGTAACAGAGTAGTACAGTACACAAACAAATCATCTTGAACGGCCAATCAATTCCTACGGCTTGCTATGGTGAGTCCCAAGTTATCCTGGAATAATACAATTAGGGATTCCTCAGTTCTTACTATGTGCAAGCAAGGCTAGTCTATCCAGTGAATCATGTGCGCCATGCATGAATTAGACGAGTCCTAGCAGGACGCCCGTCAATATATAATATACAATAATAATAAAAGCAGATACTGTTCCCTGTCCGTGTGGCAGATTTACAGTATCTGTAGGAACCAGCCGACCCGTCGGGTACTACTTGTCCCAAGGGGGCTGCCATGTAAGAACTCGGAAATCCATTCTCTCCATGCCATCATTATTTTATTTAACTTAATAGTCCCTACGTTGAGTGAAATCCCATGCCGTGGATCATGGTCATTCAAATGAGTACTTTCGTACGGGGTACGATATGCACAACTCTACAACGATACCAGTGCGGTTAGGTTGCAGGTCTTACATAGCGTAATGCAACAATCAAATCTAACCACGGTAATCATGCCTTGACCATAAAGTACACATGCTTCTTTTGTAGAAAATAAATAAGTAAAAAAATAAATAAATAGATTGAAGCCTGCATGTGCATGTATGTCAATATTCGGGATCAGCCAGTCGATTACAATAGTTCATAACATGAACGTGTCTCATTCATTCAATTCAATAAGACGACTAGCCAGTCTCTTAGTTCCAACTAGGAACGCATGATCAATTTAGTCAAGATAACCATTATTATCAATGGTGACAAGGCATAAAAGTCAATTAGTATTAAATGGGGTCGAGTCTATAACTCTCAAGGTCAAGTTCCAGTCAATCGGGGTATCTATAACTCAATTCACGACACATGGTACATCCCACGTAACAATCTATTTTTAACAGAAATATTAACATATCATGATTATATCAAGTTTATGCTAAAAGGCGTAAGGATATAAAATAGACGTTAAATATCTAATAAAATATCAATATACAGGGCTATAGAAGATCCAGGGTAAGTAAGGTCAGCGTACGCTCAAGTCAGGCTACGCTCAAGTCAGCGTACGCTCAGGTCAAAGAGGCAGCGTATGGGCTCCATACGACTCCTCACTATCCAAGTGAGCGTATGCAAGTCATACGCTCCCAAAATGTAGCGTATGAACTCCATACGACTCCTCACCATCCAAGTCAGCGTATGCAAGTCATACGCTCCCAAAAGGCAGCGTATGGACTCCATACGACTCCTGTCCATCCAAGTCAGCGTATGCAAGTCATACGCTCCCAAAAGGCAGCGTATGGACTCCATACGACTCCTGACCATCCAAGTCAGCGTATGCAAGTCATACGCTCCCAAAAGGCAGCGTATGGACTCCATACGACATACGCTTCCAAAAGGTAGCGTATGCAAGACACACGCTTCCTAAAAAGGCAGCGTATGGACTCCATACTGCGCTGCGCTAAAGAGCGCGCACAGCTCAGTGACGCAAGCTAAAAAGCTAGCGTACACTGCTCACTGTCTTCTCCAAACAGCAAGAACTCCATGGTTGCACCCCAAAGCTTCAAAAGTCCATAACTTGGTCAAAACAAGTCCAAATCCAACTTTCCAAAGGTCAAAATTGGGTAGAATAAAACTCTCTACAACATAGAACCATCAAAACTTGAAAACAAAGAAGTTTGATAGATCAAAACCACCAAACTCTGAAAATAACTCATTTCTAGATCTACAAAAATTAAGACTTCGAAATAAAAAATGCCAAGTTCTAAACTCTCTTAGGATCTTGCGAGGAAGATAAATGAACTACAAAAACATGGGTTCTCATGGGGAGCAAGTTGTACTTGCCTACGGTTTGGTAGGTGGAGAGAGTAATGAAGAAGAAGAAGAAGAGGAGTAATGGTGAGAATGCGAGTTTATGAGGAGAGAGAAAGAGATGTAAGCTTTAAATAGAAAAGGGGTGGTAGGTGGGAGTTGGGCCGGGTTGTAGGGGATCCAACCAAGGCTAACCCGAACCCAAAGCCTAGCTAAAGCAGAGAATAAAAGCAGGAAAAATAAAATGCAGATAATTAGAATGCAGAAATAAAATTGTAGGAAATTAATTAACATAAAAATTTAAAGAGCAAGTAATTAATTAACATGAAACTAAAGGAATTTAAATACAGAATAATACATGATAAATACTAAATAAATACTCATGAGTTGTACATGTATAAAAATACGCATCCTGGGAACGGGGAGTGACATCTCTACCCTCCTTAGAAAAATTCCGTCCTCGAAATTTTAAATCCAAGCAGGATAGAAACATCGGGGCTAAGCTAATCTAAGTACAAGCAATTCAATCAAGCAATCATTTTACAATGTCCATAGCAAGTAACATATATATACTTAACAATCTACGGTATCAAGCAATTCTACCCATAAGGTGATAAGCATGAGGAATCAAGACAATCAAGGTACATAGAAAAAGATATACCTTGTGAGTCAAACAGATGTGGATACCGTGATCGGATATCATCCTCACGTTCCCACGTTGACTCTCCCAAAGAGTGATGACCCCAAGCAACCCAGACAAGGTTAATTGTTCGGTTCTTGAGTATCTTCTCCCTTCGGTCCAAGATAGACACAGGTTGCTCCTCGTAAGACAGGTTGGTACCAACAACCAGTTCTGAATGATCGAGGACATGGCTGGGGTCCGATACATACCTTCGCAATTGAGATACATGAAACACGTCATGCACCTCTCATAACGAAGGTGGAAGGGATAAACGATAAGCAACATCGCCTATCCTATCAAGGATAACGAATGGCCCTACGTATCGTGGACTCAACTTCCCGCGAACGCCAAATCTAATGACCCCACGGGTATGTGAGATCCGCAAGAACACGTGGTCCCCAACAGAAAACTCTAGCGGCCTACGATGCTGGTCCGCCCAATGACGATGCCGATCTTGTGCAACACGAAGTCACTCTCTAATTCCCTTAATCACTTCAACCGCCTGGATAATCATTTCTGGGCCTAGCATCTTCCTTTCCCCGATATCGTCCCATGCAAGCGATGACCTGCACTTCTTACCATATAATGCCTCAAATGGCGCCATCTGGATACTGGCATGATAACTGTTGTTGTATGAGAACTCAATTAAGTGCAGGTGGCTCTCCCAAGACCCTCCAAAATCTAGAGTGCAAGCTCGCAACATATCTTCCAAAGTCTGAATTGTCCTTTCTGATTGCCCGTCCGTCTGTGGGTGGTAAGCCGTGCTAAATCTTAACTTGGTACCCAGACTATGATGCAAGCTCTTCCAGAAATATGATGTAAAGCGGGTATCTCGGTCTGACACAATACTGACAGGGACTCCATGCTGCCTGACTATGTGTTGCATATACAACTCTGCCAACTTTTCTGTAGATTGCCCTACTCTGAAAGGAAGAAAATATGCTACCTTTGTAAGCCGATCTACTATCACCCAAATAGCATCTTTACCACTTGGTGATCTCGGTAAACCGGTCACAAAGTCCATTGTGATGTGTTTCCACTTCTATTCCGGGATAGGAAGCGGTTGCAATAATCCAGCTGGCCTCTGCTGTTCTGCCTTCACTTGCTGACATACCAAGCAACGGGAAACAAACCTAGCTATCTCCCTCTTCATCCCGTTCCACCAGAAGTGCTGCTTGATATCTTGGTACATCTTGGTCCCTCCAAGATGTATAGAATACTGAGAACTATGAGCTTCTGCCATAACCTCCTGTCTGATATCTCCACTAGGCACACATAGACGTGATCCAAACCTAAGTGTACCGTCTTTGTGGATTTGCATCTCCTTCCTGAGCCCTGACTCACATTCTGTCCTTAGCTTCTGAATCCTTGGGTCCTGCGCCTGAGCTGCCTTGATCCTGTCTACCAAGTCGGATTGAACTTGTAAACTTGCCAGAACTCCTACATCACTAGGAAGTATAACTTCAATGCCCATCTCCTGAAGGTCTTCTAAGATATGCTTCTGCGTTGTCAACATAAATGTGCCGCCTCTCCTGCTGAGAGCGTCTGCCACTACATTCGCCTTGCCTAGATGATACTGAAGCTCCACATCATAATCCTTAATCAACTCCAGCCATCTTCTCTGCCTCATGTTCAGCTCCTTCTGAGTAAAGATGTACTTCAGACTTTTGTGGTCTGTGTACATCTCCACTCGGTCACCATATAAGTAATGCCTCCATAGCTTCAGAGCAAACACTACTGCCGCCAACTCCAAATCATGAGTTGGGTAATTCTTCTCGTGGTCTCGAAGCTGCCTAGATGCATATGCTATCACCTTTCCGTGTTGCATGAGGACACATCCAAGTCCTTTACCTGATGCATCACAATATACTGTAAAACCTCTGGGTCCGACTGGCAATGTAAGAATAGGTGCTGATATCAACTTCTGCTTCAAAGTCTCAAATGATGCCTGACATTCTGCCGACCAAACGAATGGCACATCCTTCCGTGTCAAGCGGGTCATGGGTGCTGAAAGTCTCACAAAATCTGACACAAATCTTCTGTAATATCCCGCCAATCCCAAGAAACTTCGTACATCAGCAACGATCTTGGGTACTGGCCAACTCTCTACTGCTTCTACCTTCTTGGAATCCACTGCTACTCCAGCTCTTGATACGATATGTCCCAAAAATAAAATATGATCCGTCCAGAACTCACACTTGCTGAGCTTGGCATACAACTGGTTCTCTCTCAGAACCTGCAACACTTTTCTGAGGTGGTCTTCATGCTCCTCTTCACTAGCAGAGTACACAAGAATGTCGTCAAGAAACACAACGACAAACTGGTCTAAATATGGCATAAAGATACGGTTCATCAAATCCATGAATATTGCTGGAGCATTGGTCAAAACAAACGGTATTACCAAGAATTCATAATGCCCATACTTCGACCTGAATGCTGTCTTGGGAATGTCTTCCTTCCGAACCCTCACCTGATGGTACCCTGAACGAAGATCTATCTTGGAGAAGACTCTGGCCCTGTTCAACTGATCAAACAAGTCGTCGATCCTGGGTAATGGGTACTTGTTCTTTACTGTTGCCGCGTTAAGCTTCCTGTAGTCGATACACAATCTGGATGATCCATCCTTCTTCCCCACAAGTACCACTGGTGCTGCCCATGGCGATACGCTAGCTTGGATGAACTTTTTCTCCTTAAGTTCCTCTATATGTTGATATACCTTGGCCTGTTCCGAATCCGCCATTCTGTAAACCCGATCTGATATCGGTTTAGTTCCTGGTGCCAATTCTATACTGAACTCAATATCTCTAACTGGTGGTAGACCTGGAAGTTCTTCGGAAAACACATCTAGAAATTCTTCAACTACCTTCGGAACTTGAACTTCTTCCATTGTCGTTATTACTCCCTGCTCTTGCTGAGTTGCCTCTGATCTGACTAAGGTGAATTTCTTCATGCCTGGAATATCAAAAGATACACTCCCACTACGACAATCTATTGTCGCATGACTGTCTTTCAGCCAGTCCATGCCTAAGATAACGTCAAAATTTCCAACAGAAAATTCTATCAACCGGGCGGATAAAGAATGCCCGCAAACTACAACACTACACGCTAGAATAACTCTACTAACTCCTACGAGCCCATTGCCGATGAGTATATTCAACCTCCCTGGCAATGCCTCGAACTCCATTCCTAGCCGGATCGTAAATCGTGCAGATATAAATGAATGGGATGCTCCCGAATCAAACAATGCTACTGCGGGATATGAGGCGACGAGAATGTTACCTGCCACAACATCTCCCGATGCCAATGCCTCTTCCAAGGACAGAGTGAATGCTTGCCCTCGACCTCCTTGCTGATTTCCATGCTGCGGCCTAGCCTGATGCTGCTGCTGGCCCCTGCCTTGATGATGCTGGGGTGGTCTATGCTGGTGTTGCTGCATCGGCGGTCCCTGCTGCCGAAACATCTGAGCCTGCGGCATTAATGGGCGCTGTGCCAACGGTCTCACTGCTACCGCCGGTCCTCGATACTGCCCTGCCCCTGGTGCTGGCAGAGCAGGAAACTGCTGTACTGGTCCTCCTGACCTCGAATTCATGGGACATGTGGTAACCCGATGGTCTGGATTTCCACATATCAGACATAGTCCGTTCAATGTCCGACACACATCTCTAGTGTGTCCCATCTTCCCACAATAAGTGCAGCCCGCCGGGGGTTGCTGGTTCTTCTTCTGTTGCTGCTGCTGCTGCCTGGGTGGTGGTGCTGGCCCCCGTATCGCCACATCGTGGATACGAATGCCAGGGGATGGTACTGCTGTTCGAGGCGCTGCTCCCCCTCCTCCTTCAATCTGACTGTGGGATCTCTTCTGACCTCCAGTCCTTGTCATGATCCTCTGACTGGTGATCTCATGCCTGCGGGTTGCTGTCAATACTTCATCAAAAGTTTGGTAATTGTGCCCCTCTATCAATTGCAAGAGCTCAATATGAAACCCTTGCTGGAACCTCATCGCCCTCTGGCGCTCCGTTGCTACCATCTCTGGGGCAAACCTACTCAATCTGCAGAACTCCGCTGCGTAAGCATCTACAGTCTTGCCAGCCTGTCTGAGGTTGATAAACTTCTGTTGCAGCTCAAACTGCGCCACAACTCCATAATACTTCGTCTTGAACCTTGCAGTAAAATCGTCCCAAGCAACAGGACGCCTGATGCCCACTTCCTCTGATTCCCACCAATCACGTGCGAGATCCTGAAGTAACAACTTCACTAGATCCACACGCTCTTCTGCCGGCACCTTAGCGGCTGTCAGAATAGCCTCGATATCCTTAAGCCATGCATCTGCTGAGATGGCATCCTCCGTGCCTTCGAAACGGCGGGGGTTATACTTGCAAAACCGGGCTGACGCTCCTGAATCTGTCCTCGCCCCTCTTTCCAATGCCGTCTGTAATCCCTGGTTGAGTAGTACATTCTGCTCTTGCAACTGAGCGTGCATGTGCTGCTGGGCTAACATCTGGTGTTGCTGAGTAGCCATCATCCCTCTCATGATCTCCAGAAGGGCTGGTGTGTCCAATTCCACAGGAGTAGGTGGAACTATTGGTGGTGTTGGAACCTCCGGATACTGCGGTCCAACCGCTGGTTCTACTATCACCTCTTCTTGAATAGCCTCATGAAGTGGTTCTGACCCTTGTTGCTGTCCAACCTGGTCAGGTTGTCCATGCTGCCCTTGTTGTTGTTGCCCAATCCTGACAGATGCGGACGAGGTGCCCCTAAGAAAAGGGACAAAAGAACAATCAAACGACCGGACAGGAAAGATCAATGAAGTCAAGGGATACTGGAATATCAAGCTAGAATTGAGAACAACGAATCATGAGATCAAGGGAGAACATGTGTGATTGAGACATCCTATAAATCAAAACACCCCACAAGTCTGAAATCAGACCTGCATGGGCCACCACTAAAACCTTGTCACGCCCCAGAACCAGAATACTGGAGAGCGGGGGAATGACTCAGCCAGCTACGTATTACGGGTAGATGAATACCGTATAATACGATCAATGCTGTCTAACCAGACGAGGGGGGTGCATACTACATAAAAGTCTTACTATGGTCACTTCACATCTATTGTCTCAATCATTCAAACAAGAAACAGTAATAGAGAACATGTAAGATAAAGCAGTAAGGCGTCCCAAACGCTCTGTCAAAATGTTCTTGATATATGGCTTTACAAAACATAGCCAGATTGATGTAGCAAGAGTATACACAATTGTTATCAGCTGCAGTCTGACTTTAATTACAATTATGTAAAAGTAAGTACAAGACAATCCGACTAACATGTCGGTGCCAAACGGCTAAGGTATAAAGTAGATAACAAAACGAGCGGGGAAGTAAGAAACCTACTCGAGTCCTCCTGCGATCATCCCTCTAGTGTTGACCATCTTGGAGGTAGAAGTAAGCTGGATCCTCGGGGACCGGCTCTAAATCTGGCCATGCAAAACCAGAGAGGTTAGACCTCTAATAGCAAGTACCACAAGGAAGCACGACATGAGAACTAAAACCAGTAAGTAAGAGAATATAATAATAGGTCTCTGCTTTCCACTAGGATTCACATCACATCACGACACTTCGAACCAACCTCCCAACCAAACAAGGACAAAAGTTGGCCCGTCATGTCCTGACATTCTGATCATCCCAGTTAGGTAACAGAGTAGTACAGTACACAAACAAATCATCTTGAACGGCCAATCAATTCCTACGGCTTGCTATGGTGAGTCCCAAGTTATCCTGGAATAATGCAATTAGGGATTCCTCAGTTCTTACTATGTACAAGCAAGGCTAGTCTATCCAGTGAATTATGTGCGCCATGCATGAATTAGACGAGTCCTAGCAGGACGCCCGTCAATATATAATATACAATAATAATAAAAGCAGATACTGTTCCCTGTCCGTGTGGCAGATTTACAGTATCTGTAGGAACCAGCCGGCCCGTCGGGTACAACTTGTCCCAAGGGGGCTGCCATGTAAGAACTCGGGAATCCATTCTCTCCATGCCATCATTATTTTATTTAACTTAATAGTCCCTACGTTGAGTGAAATCCCATGCCGTGGATCATGGTCATTCAAATGAGTACTTTCGTACGGGGTACGATATGCACAACTCTACAACGATACCAGTGCGGTTAGGTTGCAGGTCTTACATAGCGTAATGCAGCAATCAAATCTAACCACGGTAATCATGCCTTGACCATAAAGTACACATGCTTCTTTTGTAGAAAATAAATAAGTAAAAAAATAAATAAATAGATTGAAGCCTGCATGTGCATGTATGTCAATATTCGGGATAAGCCAGTCGATTACAATAGTTCATAACATGAACGTGTCTCATTCATTCAATTCAATAAGACGACTAGCCAGTCTCTTAGTTCCAACTAGGAACGCATGATCAATTTAGTCAAGATAACCATTATTATCAATGGTGACAAGGCATGAAAGTCAATTAGTATTAAATGGGGTCGAGTCTATAACTCTCAAGGTCAAGTTCCAGTCAATCGGGGTATCTATAACTCAATTCACGACACATGGTACATCCCACGTAACAATCTATTTTTAACAGAAATATTAACATATCATGATTATATCAAGTTTATGCCAAAAGGCGTAAGGATTTAAAATGGACGTTAAATATCTAATAAAATATCAATATACAGGGCTATAGAAGATCCAGGGTAAGTAAGGTCAGCGTACGCTCAAGTCAGGCTACGCTCAAGTCAGGCTACGCTCAAGTTAGCGTACGCTCAGGTCAAAGAGGCAGCGTATGGGCTCCATACGACTCCTCACTATCCAAGTGAGCGTATGCAAGTCATACGCTCCCAAAAGGTAGCGTATGAACTCCATACGACTCCTCACCATCCAAGTCAGCGTATGCAAGTCATACGCTCCCAAAAGGCAGCGTATGGACTCCATACGACTCCTGTCCATCCAAGTCAGCGTATGCAAGTCATACGCTCCCAAAAGGCAGCGTATGGACTCCATACGACTCCTGACCATCCAAGTCAGCGTATGCAAGTCATACGCTCCCAAAAGGCAGCGTATGGACTCCATACGACATACGCTTCCAAAAGGTAGCGTATGCAAGACACACGCTTCCTAAAAAGGCAGCGTATGGACTCCATACTGCGCTGCGCTAAAGAGCGCGCACAGCTCAGTGACGCAAGCTAAAAAGCTAGCGTACACTGCTCACTGTCTTCTCCAAACAGCAAGAACTCCATGGTTGTACCCCAAAGTTTCAAAAGTCCATAACTTGGTCAAAACAAGTCCAAATCCAACTTTCCAAAGGTCAAAATTGGGTAGAATAAAACTCTCTACAACATAGAACCATCAAAACTTAAAAACAAAAAAGTTTGATAGATCAAAACCACCAAATTCCAAAAATAACTCATTTCTAGATCTACAAAAATTAAGACTTCGAAATAAAAAATGCCAAGTTCTAAACTCTCTTAGGATCTTGCGAGGAAGATAAATGAACTACAAAAACATGGGTTCTCATGGGGAGCAAGTTGTACTTGCCTACGGTTTAGTAGGTGGAGAGAGTAATGAAGAAGAAGAAGAAGAGGAGTAATGGTGAGAATGCGAGTTTATGAGGAGAGAGAAAGAGATGTAAGCTTTAAATAGAAAAGGGGTGGTCGGTGGGAGTTGGGCCGGGTTGTAGGGGATCCAACCAAGGCTAACCCGAACCCAAAGCCTAGCTAAAGTAGAGAATAAAAGCAGGAAAAATAAAATGCAAATAATTAGAATGCAGAAATAAAATTGCAGGAAATTAATTAACATGAAAATTTAAAGAGCAAATAATTAATTAACATGAAACTAAAGGAATTTAAATACAGAATAATGCATGATAAATACTAAATAAATACTCATGAGTTGTACATGTATAAAAATACGCATCCTGGGAACGGGGAGTGACAATAAAGGCAATCTTTTAATGTCAAAGACTTATTTCTATCAAAAGATAAAATAAAATCTTCTACTGCAACGGCCGCCACTTTTGTAGCGTCACCCATGAATAAGCATATCACTCCATCACTAAGTCGTCTGGTTTCCTGGAACCTCTGCAATGAATTATAGACATGATTAGTGGCTCATGTATCTACACACCAGATGCCGGTAGATAACATCGCTAAACATGTTTCAACTACTAGTAAATGAGATATACCTTCTTTATTTCCTTGTTTGAGAAGTGGACAGTCACTCTTTCAATGTCCTGATCCTTTGCACTTGAAATATTTGCCTTTCAGTTTTTTTACAGCGCCTTGAGGTCCCTTGCCCTTCTTTTCTGAGTTTTCTTGTTTTCTTGTTTCTGAATGTTATTCTTCTTCTTACCGCCTTTTGGCTTAGAAGTAGAAGCCTTTTCAGTAACATAAATATGACCACTCTGTCTAAAGAGAACTTCAGCATCCTATAGGTCTTTTGCAAGTTCTGCCAAACTATACAACCTTTTGTTCATGTTGTAGTTAAGAAAAAACATGTCAAAACTTTTAGGCAGAGTTCCGAGAATGATATCGACCTAGGATTTCCCATCAATTTCATCTCCGAGGATCTCCATCTCATTCAGATGATCCATCATCTTGAGAACATGATCCCTTTACTGGCGTACCTTCAGCCATTTTTGTATTCATCAAACACTTCATAGCAAACTGTCTAGCTACTCTACTCTGATGTCCGAAGAGTTCCTTGAGGTTAAACATCGTGTCATAAGATGTGGCCATGGCCTGATGCTGATGTTGCAATACATTTGACATAGATGCCAGAATGTAACACCGCGCCATTTCATATCACTACAAAAAAGTGACTTTCTGGGACGCCAAAAGTTCGTCTTAAAATGGCCCAAATCAATCCTAAATCGTAATTTGGGACGAATTTTAGACGGATTGTAACAGTACTATTAGGGTGGCGTGGTAAAAAATTTTAGAACGGAAAATACCGTCCTAATTTGTTTTTAGGGTCGAAAAATCTAACTGTACCAAAAGAGTTTAAATTATTATATGTTTATGATGGTTTACTAAACTATCCCAAAATAAAAAGGTTTATGACAAATAACATCCATCCTAAAAAATTTGTCAGCGTCACAAAAGGATGTCGTTTATATCTAGGACAATTACATAACCGTCCCAAAAGTAATACTTATGAAATTATTGCTTGTATTTTCTAGCTATAAAACGTACTATTAAATACACATAACATAATTCATATGAACATGGCCGTTGTCAAGCTTGTCCTCAGAAGTATCTCTAGGAGTCGGAGCTCCCATACAAAAAAAAGCTTAACAACATCAAGCATTCTTCACTATCATTTACAAAATAGAAAACATATTACATTAAGGCTGTGTTTGATTGGGCTTTTTTTCCATGGAAAATATTTCCACCACAAATTTTCCACCAATTGTAGTGTTTGATAGCTTATATTTTCCATGGAATTATTTTCCAAAAAATATCATTTTCCATATTTTTTTTTTAAATGGTGGAAAATGAAACTTGTCTAACCCATAGGAAAATATCATTTTCCATGAAAAAATAACTATTTTCCGTGGAAAATAATAACAATCAAACAACCAAATTAAGTTTTTCATGAAAAATTTTAAAATTCCATGGAATTTTTTTCCTAGGAAAATAATTCCATGGAATTAATTTCTTTTCCACGTATTTTCCATCTTGCAATCAAACACACCCTAAGTAGAAGACAACAAAATCCATATATAACTATAATGTTCAATTTGTAAACAACAGAAAAGCTTAACATTAAGCATCATTTACCGTCATTTACAAAATAAATCCAAAACACAATACATTACCCACACCATCACTTACAAAATGAACCCATCATCTCCATTACATAAAAATTATGAACCCAAAACATTAGCACTACACCATGTTTTTGAATCATCTATTAAACATTCACAAAATTAACCGAATTTTTTTCCATCACAAGAATCGTCGCCCATCATTTAAGTAAATCCATAATACTTTTGAAGGACCTGCAAATGAAATTAAGACATGTCAATATATTAGCAAGCACCTGCTAACTGTACAAACCACCAGAAAAGAAAGACAAGAAGTTCCAAACTATACAAACCAATTTCTACATACTAGACTACATTATTTTGTGAATGTTTTCATTGCTAGTGTTGATTCCTTCGATTCACTATCACTGCCCCAAATGAAATGACGTAAACAAAATGTAAAATTATATTGGAGTAATGTTACCCTCTTTAAAAATATATTCATTCCAGGGAGCCCACAACAGATACAACAATATTTAATATATAAGTCAAGAAATGAACCTATATAGTGTCAAACAGCTGGCAATCTTGACAAGAATCACAAGAGTTTGAAAAAGAAAAGAAAAATGTTCCATAATATACTATCTGGCAAGACGTTCAATAGCAGAAATTCACTGAGTAGTTGAGAATATTTGTATTCAAGTTAAAGCAAACATTGTGCGAACACGACCATTCAGGTTGTATAAGCCAAGGTATCCCTTTTTGTCAAATATTTAGTGAAACATAACATATAAAACTCTAAAATGGTATGAACAGAACACGTAATCACAACAAGAAATTATAAACGATAAGTTTTTAGATTGGTCCGGGTCATTACTTAAAAATAAGTAAATTGAAAAAAGAAGAAGAAGTTAAACATCTTCATTAGCCAATGCACATAACGCATAAAAGGATCAGGGGCCCATGGTAGGAAACAATTGGATGAATAAATTCAAATTCAAATTCAAAATTTTTCCCATTCGATTGCTAAAATAACATGAAGTTTTTATATTCAAAATACTAAAAAAAGAACATGGATTGGAAAATGATTTTGTTACTACCTATTTATTACAGACAGACAACTCGCCTATAATAACTATTATTTGACAGACAACTTGCCCATAATAGTTATTATTTGATGTCAATTAAGCAGAAACAAAAGAAATGTTTGGGGACACATTCGATAATATATTGATATTTGGATCATGAGAGGTAACTGTCTACTCTATTGCAATAGTTTTGAGACATTCAAAGCGACCAACCAAGGTGTAAAGTTTAAGTTGCAAGACAGGTAGAGCAGGCTATATGCTTTCATGTGTTATTTTTCTCCTCAATGGAAAAACTTCTCAAAGAAACCACTTATTTTACAAGTGACTAAAAAACATGTGACCCACTTTCTACTATAAGCTCTTGTCTTGTGACATGTTAAACAAAAAAGTTATTACTTGTCTTAAAAGAAATCAATTACACTTGATCTTACAAAAAAAATGTATTGAGCACAGCCATCTCTTCTTGGAACATACCGCACCAAACAAAGGAGAGAAATACCTCAAAGAAGAAACCCCTCCAAAAGAGAAAAGCAAAGCACTTAATGGAGTTAGATGCCTCTTCAGTCATATGCTTCCTTGTTAGCTCTTCTTTTGCAGCTGCTTCAACTCAATATATGCGAAGTTTTCTACCTACAAATTGCCCATGGTTTCAAAATTAGAACTTGTTCATAACATGACATTCAAAAATCAAAACAACAATAAAACTAGGTAACTTTATTAATTGAACAATATATATAGATACCAACCTTACATCGTGGTTACTTACGTAGCATATCCCCAAAAAGTTCATTAAAATGCAACTATATGTGCCTAAATCATGTATTTATACAATTTGAGAACAATGAGTCTTCAAATTGTATGACCACACACAAATGGTCTAGCAAAAGGACCAACACACTTTTGATTCTCAAAGGTTTAGATGGAGGGAAGATTGATAAAGGTTATTCAGAAATTCAATTAACCAATAATAAAGCCAGTTGGAAGGATAAAAAGGACCAACACACTAACCAAAACATGTGAGGTGAGGCACCCTTTATTGAGGGGAACGCCTCAAAGGGAGTCTCATATGTAGCTGAAGCGCGCCTCAAGTATATGCTTCTTTATGTTCCTTTTTATATGTTTTTACTAGCTATAATTTTTTCCCCTTTATGTAGGGACACTGTTAGACTAGGAAACACACTCCAAATTGTGGCTATGTCGTGTCAGACACGTGTCGGGTACCCCACAGGAATGTATTATCATGTATGGAACACTCCATAGACTCCACTGATATTCCAAAATATACTAGGACAAGTTGTCAATGTCTGTGTTGTCGTGTCCTCACTGTGGTGTATCTGTGTCCGTGCAACATAGCAATTGGATCTTACACTTAATTATCTCTTGGAAACTGAAGATTCTGTTAAGATTGAAAGGAAAATAAATCCCTACTCTGATATGCTTCCATGCCAGGAAGAACAAAAGAAAAATAAAAACCCACAAGATTTAGTCATACCCGATAACCACTCTGACACGTCCATTTTCAATATCTATTAGATATAGTCATTTTTTATTTATAGGGCCTCGTAGGTTCTGTGTTGGGAAGGAGGAGGTAGGGAGGAGGGGAAGGATTCAACATAACTCTATAAAACTCAATCAGTCATAGCCAAGATGACATAGTCCAACTTAATCCAACCATAATGACAGAAAATAATTCAGTTGTAACGAGCATAACAAGCCTCGTATAGAGTTCTATAGCTTAATTTTGAACCAAAATACGTTAATCAAAATCATTTGTAGCATAATAAAGCAAACCAAGTTGCGAAATTTTGACAAGGAAATCCCAATACTTAATTAACTCTGAACATTCCCAAACAAATAAACTAGCTATCAGGTGAATGTACAAAGTATGCATAGTGCCTATATCAGATTCTTTTGAACGACATCTTACATTTTCTCACCTGATACATAAGGAAAAACTTAACATAGAGGAAAGCTAGCTTGTTCCTCTTATATAGAAAGCCAATAAGAGACATGTACAATATTGTTATCATATCTGGATCTTCACAAAGAAATTAAAGATCTTTCTATTTTGTTAAGCAGATCCAACGCATCAGGAATCCACCCAACACGCTGCACCACATCTCCATAAGATTCAGTGGCAATATACTGATGTCTTCTCTAGGATTGCATTGCTTGCCATCATGATAAATCAATAAACATTTGCACGGTCCTAAATTAAAAAAGGGTGCTTAGGAGTACGTGAGCTTTTACGAAATCTTGGCAAGATGGAAAATGACATCATAATGTGACATCATAATGACATCAGTATTTATTTCTAAAATGAACGATGAAAATATTGCAGAGAACATAAAGCCAAAGAGAAATGAACTATGCATGATACTCTGTAAGATAACACTTGTTAAGTCCACATGTATAGGGAGAAACACATGCATAAGATAGTTCTTTCTTACTACCATATAACTGTGATGATCATTAAGAATTTCTTAAAAATGCAAATAAACAATATGAACTCCTTGTGTAACCAAGCTTCTCAAATTTTGTACCAATCAAGATACAATGTGGACACTAATTTGAAGTTGGCAAAAACTGGTTACACATAATGGAATGACAAGAATTCTGAATCTGGGAGCCACAAATGCATGAGTTAAAATGGCCAGAAGGGCCTTGGCATAAATTTGAAAAGCCCCAAATTTTAAATGGAGAGAAGGATCTATACGTGATAAGGACAACGACTATAGTATAAAAATTATGGGGTAACCCACCATTTTCCTCAAAAGATGATGTGTCCGAAAATTATGGCAAATTTTGAAAACTTCATGTGCTAGACTTCAAATTCAAGCTAGATTACCATTTGCCACAAATTAAGCCTGAGAACACTTGATAATCTATGGTTAATGAATTCAGCATTCACTCGCACCAAATCAAAATTAGATTTAGGCAAGAATCATAATATAGTGCTTGTAAATGATCATATTAATCGCACCAAAATTACTCCATGTAGGTTAAGCATAAAGGAAAAATATATTATGATGAGTATTTTCCAATTTAGATTGACTGAAATAAAATGATATAGATCCTGTAATAAGTTTTTTTTTAAATAACCGATGGATTAAGGATAGAGTCGTACAAGGTGTTCTCCCCTAGATTACTGTAATGTTCTTGTTTACATTGTTCACGTTCGATTAAGAATATTCGACGGTGGTTCCGGACTAGCTGCCTAAGAGTGTTCAAGTTGGGGCCTGTAGGAATCACAAATGTTTATTAAATTTTCACATCGAACACTCAATCAAACAATCAAAATTTTAGAACATGACCCGTAAAATGAAACCTAATAAAATCTCTGGAACATCGAGATTTTGCACATATCTGAAAATTAAACACCAAAAAAATCTAAATATTTTGAAAACATCTACAGAAAATAGAGAACCTTTATTTCTCTAACAATTAGATCACATATCTACACACACAAAAAATACAATAAATGCCAGGGACAAACATAAAAAGAAAGAAGGATCAGATCGATTGAACCTTGCTTGTGGTCGACTTGTGGCCGACGCCCTTGTCGATGGTGTGGCACCGTGTGCCGTCTGTCCATGTCGTTATCTCAATTTCATTTTCTCTCTCTACGACAAATAACCTGGAGGAGTCGTCATTGATCCTACGGTGGAAGCAGAGGAGGTTGGTTCGGGCGTCTCCGATGGCATCAGTGACCGTAGAATTGCCATTGGAGGAGTCGATCGCTCCTTCTCCAGTGTTGTGAAGAAACTTTCTAGGTTAGGATTTGGAAGGAGGAGGAGGGATTTGGGGGGAGGGAAGAAGAAGATGACGGGTTAAGGAATTGGAAGGAGGAGGCCGGAATGGAAGGGATTTGGGGAATGGGAACAGAGATATAGAAGTGGATTTTTGGTTTCTCCCAAATAAAAAAGGCAAATGTTAAGGGCACCCCCAAATTACTAAGGACAACCAACTTAAAACTTCAAATAAATTACAAGTTTGACATTTTGAAAACACTAAGGGCCACCCAATTCTGTCAAAGACTGACTGCAGGCCTTGCCTGCAGTCCAAAGTGAATATATGACTGCAGTGCTTGCCTGCAGTCCCCGAATGACGAATTTTTTTTTTTTTAAACTTGCAGTGACTGCAGGCCTCGCCTGCAGTCCAAATTGAAGACAGGACTGCAGGCAAGGCCTGCAGTCCGTCTCCATAGCCTCCTCCTCATCCTCCGCCGCCTCCCCCCGCCCGCCGGACTCCGAGATCTCCCCCCTCCCTCTCCTCCCTCACCGTCCTCACCAAGCTCTCCCTCCGCTCCGGCAGCAGCAGCTCCTAGCAGCAGCAGCAGCTGCTCGCAGGCTACGGCGGGGGAGCGGAGCCACTCGGGGAGGCGCTCGGGCGGGAAGACGTACTTGACGAGGGAGAGGCGGTCGACGGAGGAGACCGCGGAGAGGAGGACGCCGTCGGGGGAGAGGAGGTCGAAGAGGGTGGCGGAGACGTCCTGGTTTTCGGCGGCGGCGTCGATCCAGGAGGCGGGGGAGGGGGAGGAGGAGGAGGAGTCGAAGCCGAAGAGGCGGCAGATGAGGGAGGGGAAGGCGAGGGAGAAGAAGGAGCGGCTCTGGTCGGAGGGGTGCTTGCGGAGGAAGGAGGAGACGGAGGCGGCGGCGGCGGAGATCTGGGCCGGGGAGGAGGAGGAGAGGACGGCGGCGGTGAGGTCGGGGGGTGGCTGCGGAGGGCTGCACGAAGGAGGAGGAGGGCTGCTCGAAGGAGGAGGAGGGTTGCCCTTAGTAATTTGGAGAGGGTGGTGGTTGCTCTTAGTAAAAATGGGAGAGGATGGTGGTTGCCCTTAGTAGGATGGTTGCCCTTAGTAATTTGGGGGTGGCCCTTAACATTTGCCATAATGAATTGGGGTGAGAGAGAGAGAGAGAGAGAGAAAAAGAGTCCAAAATAATAAAAGCTTTTTCTAAGGGCACCACGTAAATTACTGGGGGCGTCATTTTACTAGGGGACAACCCAGGTTTGAGAAACTTTTACTGGGGACGTCCCGAAAATTACTTGGGACTATCCCACCCCCCCCCCCCAACCCTCTCTTTCATTTCATTATCATTTAAAAATTCTCTCTCTTCAAAACCCTCTCAAAACCCTCTCTCAAAAAATTCTCTACTCTCCAAAACCCTAAGGGCCTGTTTGGATACCTGTTTAAACTCAGCATTCTGAGTTTAAACACCAGAAGGAGGAAAATTTGTGTTTGGATAGGCCCAACTCAAAAATCACTTTTGGAAAAAAAAAATTCAAACCTTACGTTTAAACACACTTTTCAGAAAGGATCTGAAATGTGTTTTCAGAGTGCTTTCTCTGATAAAGTTTGTGGGCCCCCCCTTTCCTCCCCCCAAACCCAAAAAACTCTCTCTCTCCTCGTGTCTCCTCGTCTTCTCCTCCTGGTGGGGACGAGTCTTCCACCACCGGCGACCCTTTCCGCTCCCCCGGCTCCGTCGCCGTCGACCTCCGGCGCGACCTCATCGACCTCCACCTCCTCCCCCTCTCCACCCTCCCCTCCGACGAGCTCGAAGTCGACAGCGGTGGTGGTGAGGGCTGCTGGAGACGAGCTCGAAGTCGACGTCGGTGGTGGTGAGGGCTGCTGGAGACGAGCTCGAAGTCGGGGACGAGATCGAAGTCGACGACGGTGGTGGTGAGGGCTGCTGGAGACGAGCTCGAAGTCGACGTCGGTGGTGGTGAGGGCTGCTGGAGACGAGCTGGAAGTCGGGGACGAGCTCGAAGTCGATGGCGGTGGTGGTGAGGGCTGCTGGAGACGAGCTCGAAGTCGACGTCGGTGGTGGTGAGGGCTGCTGGAGACGAGCTCGAAGTCGGGGACGAGCTCGAAGTCGACGGCGGTGGTGGTGAGGGCTGCTGGAGACGAGCTCGAAGTCGACGTCGGTGGTGGTGAGGGCTGCTGGAGACGAGGTCGAAGTCGGGGACGAGCTCGAAGTCGACGGCGGTGGTGGTGAGGGCTGCTGGAGACGAACTCGAAGTCGGGGACGAGCTCGAAGTCGACGGCGGTGGTGGTGAGGACTGCTGGAGACGAACTCGAAGTCGGGGACGAGCTCGAAGTCGACGGCGGTGGTGGTGAGGGCTGTCGCCACCGTTGTGGCGTCTGCTCCTCCTCCCTCCGACATTCTCTCCTTCTCCTTGGACGGGGACGACATCGACGGGGACGAGCTCGAAGTCGACGGCCTTCACGAAGTCAACGGGGGACGAGCTCGACGGCGGATCTGTCCTCGATGTGGTCGGTGACCTCGCCGTGGCAAAGCCAGGACACGGAGGGGAGGGGGTGGACACAAACTGTGGCAAGGACACAACATAAAAAATAATTTCAGAAAAAAATTTACCAAAATAAATTTTAACAATTTTTTTATAAAAAACTTTTTCAGATAAAAGTAACCAAACGCAAACTCAGAAACTTATATCCAGAAAACTATTTTATAACATCATTCTCCAAAAACTGTTTTCAGAACAAAATTTCAGAAAAGCTATCCAAACGGACCCTTAAAACTCTCTCCATAATCCACTCTCAAAAATCCTCTCTCAAGAACCCTAACTCTTCCAAGATCATCAATGGCACCGAAGAAGAAACCGTCATCACAAGCTAGGTATGTTTCCTAATTATTGTATAATTTATTTTACATTTCAAAGTACATTTCGATTCTTTGAGAAATCTCTTAAATGTTATTATAAATTAGGTTAGAACAATTCAAAGTACATTTCAAAATCGAAAATTTCATATTTTATCGTTTAAACGTAACCTAATTGTTCGTCTGGTCGTCGTCCCTAAGGACTGCAGACGAACGGGCAGTCCTACTGCCAAAGTGGACTGCCATGCAGTAGGCAGTCCTGTTATAAAACAGGACTGCAGGAACCCTGACAGTCCTATTATAAAACAGGACTGCCATCTCCCTTGCAGTCCTGATAGAATGATGGACTGCCAGGAGCACGGCAGTCCTGAAGGCCAACTTCACAATTTCTTTTACATCCATTATTTAATACTAACCCTATGTTGTCCTGTAGTCCTGTGGCCGCTCCCAAAAGAAAGCGACCCCCCACCGCATCCTTGCGTAGGGAACATAGTGAGCGGCCTCGTCCTCTTGAGAGACAAATCAGAATTTCAGAACCGCAGCAACAAGGGGAACAACCACACCCCCATTCTCGTTCGAAGCAACGAGGTCCTCCTAGTCCTCCGTCTTCTTCCGATGACGACGACGACGTACCTATCAGCCAAATTCTAGGACGAAGTGGTTCTGGTGTCGGTCCTTCTGAGGATCCTGTCCGTACGTCCGGTGTCGGACCTTCTGAGGATCCTGTTGGTTCGACCGATGTCGATACTTCTGAGGAGGAGGAGGATGTCCGTCCCCCAGGTTGCTCAATGTTGTTGTCGTTCGACAACCACATTGCTTATGATATATGGAAGAATCCGGTATGTATATTATGTTTGTAAGTTTACGTTTATATATATAAATATATATATATATATATATATATATATATATATATATATATATATATATATATATATATGTATTTCATAATCGTATTTTTATTATCTTGTACGACATATAGGAGAGCTCTCGTATTCTTAGGGCCGTGAGCCACGGGAGGAAGTGTGTTGTCTGGTCTCTTAACCATTTACCCGAGGACATCCAGAGCAAAATATTTCCTACCGGTCTACAAAATTTGGCTAGATATGCCTACAAGACGCAGGACAGTGCTCTCATATCGGCCTTTGTGGAGAGATGGCATCCGGAGACCAACACATTTCATCTTCCAGCTAGGGAGATGACCATTACCCTGGACGACGTCTATCAGATACTGGAGTTGCCGGTAGAGGGGCGCGCCATGACAAATAAATATTTATGTACTGAGAAGGATCTCGAGTGGTACGATCGTATAGTTGATTTTATAGAAGCGAACCTTGGGGTGGAGGCCACTACCTTTACAACCCTGCCGGGCTTCAAGAAGTCCTACAGAATTCCTCTGTCATGGTTGGTGGAGAATTTCAAAGGCCCGCAGGATTGGGATGATGAAACCGTTGAGAGGGTGGCCCAGGCATACATGCTCTTCATACTTGGATCGGTTACCATTCCAGACAAGTCGGGAACCTCTATACATGATAGGTACCTTGCGAACCTATCTGTTATAGACGACGTAGGAGCCATATCCTGGGGCAGCGGTATACTTGCTAACCTTTACTGCGAGCTTGGTATAGCATCCCGTGTCGGAACCAAGACCATGGCGGGATGCCAGACTCTACTCTATGTAAGAAAATTTCTAACATTTTAAACTAATATACTAGCTAGATTTTGTTGTTAATTTAATGACTATTCATTTACAAATTGTATAGGCATGGATATACGAGCACTTCCCGATGCTCAGGAGGGGTGAGCTGAACCCACGCTATGAGGAGCACCTTCCTAGAGTGTGTCAATGGAAGCCAACTCAGCTGGAAACTAAAAGTCATGAAATGCTGGTTTTCATTCGTGATGTTCTGGATAATTTGGTGCCAGAAGAGGTTAGTTGATAGCACGTAGATAGCGTAGACTATCTATGGTATGTTTATTTGTTGACTATTTTCTTTTAACTTTTGTCCTATAGATAGTTTGGCACCCATACCTGGATCTCCGGCAACAAAATCGCCATCTGCAACTAGTATCTATTTCATGGTATGATCACATGCTATGATATTACGGAGCCTTACATGCCTGATAGAGTACTTTGTCAGTTTGGCCTCGTACAAACTGTGTCACAGCGCACGTTAAAGTTATTGGAGTCTCCGTGTGGGACCCAACCTTTGAACTACAAGCCGCCCTATTTCGACTGGGTGACCGACTGCTACTCCGAGTGGCAACGACATTTATTGGGGGAAGAACTTCGACAACCGGTACAGGAGATGCACAACTGCAGCGACGACTACATACCGTACTACTTGGCAGTCGGACATCCTAGGTTGTCGAACCCTAGAAAGCCAGGGCCCATTGCCGTTGGAGCTCTAGGACCTCTGCCTTCAAAAAATGTCCTGTATGCTTCATTGGTCAAGATGGTAAGTTTATAAATTATAGTTTGCAAATACTTTCAAATTTAACTCTCTTAATTGACGTTTTGTTACCATTGACAGGCTACTCGGGTGAAGGCTTTGGCGAAATCCCTCCGATCGGGCTGCCAGAACGATGAATGTGTCAATATCGCGAACCAGTTGGAGCATATCGACGACACTGTCGATTTTCCTTTCATGCAAAATCGGGAGGCGCGTACGAAGGCCCGGCATGATCACTGATTTGATTATGATGTTTAACTTGTATTTTAGAAATTGTATTTTGGAAATTGTGATGTTTAACTTGTTGGATATTGTGATGTTTAACTCTCTATAATTTTAGAAATTGTGATGATTATGATTTGAGGAAATTGTGGATATTATGATGTTTAACTTGTTGGATATTATAATGTTTAACTTGTTGTATATTGTGATGTTTAATTGATTTGATTATAATGTTTAATTGTCATATACATTCATAATTATGATGTTGTGAATGAGGACTGCCAGTGGTCTGTCAGTCCTGATCAAACTCACACATAGTGAGTTTTGATCAGGACTGCCAGACCACTGGCAGTCCTAGTGTGAATGAGGACTGCCAGTGGTCTGGCAGTCCTAATGAAAACTCACTGTGTGAGTTCAAAACTCTCACACAGTGAGTTTTGATTAGGACTGCCAGACCACTGGCAGTCCTAGTGTGAATGAGGACTGCCAGTGGTCTGGCAGTCCTGATGAAAACTCACTGTGTGTGAGTTCAAAACTCTCACACGGTAAGTTTTGATTAGGACTGCCAGACAACTGGCAGTCCTAATGTGAATGAGGACTGCCAGTGGTCTGGCAGTCCTGATCAAACTCACACACAGTGAGTTTTGATCAGGACTGCCAGACCACTGGCAGTCCTAGTGTGAATGAGGACTACCAGTGGTCTGGCAGTCCTGATGAAAATTCACTGTGTGAGTTCAAAACTCTCACACAGTGAGTTTTTATTAGGACTGCCAGACCACTGGCAGTCCTCATTCACATTAGGACTGCCAGTGTCTGGCAGTCCTGATCAATACTCACTGTGTGAGAGTTTTGAACTCACACACAGTGAGTTTTCATCAGGACTGTCAGACCACTGGCAGTCCTCATTCATACTAGGACTGCAGTGGTCTGGCAGTCCTGATTCACACTAGCACTCCTGAAAATTATACGGAGAATGACCATTCTCCGTGCTAAATTACACGGAGAATGGCCATTCTCCGTGTAAATTAATACGGAGAATGGTCATTCTCATGCGTTTTAACACTGGAATGGCATTCTCCGTGTTTCTAACACGGAGAATGGACATTCTCCGTCTTAATTTACACGGAGAATGGTCATTCCAGTGTTAAAATACAGGAGAATGACCATTCTCCGTCTTAATTTACACGAAGAATGGCCATTCTCCGTGTAATTTAGCACGAAGAATGGTCATTCTCCGTGTAATTTTCAGGAGTGCTAGTGTGAATCAGGACTGCCAGACCATTGGCAGTCCTAGCGTGAATGAGGACTGCCAGTGGTCTGACAGTCCTGATAAAAACTCACTGTGTGTGAGTTCAAAACTCTCACACAGTGAGTTTTGATCAGGACTGCCAGACCACTGGCAGTCCTAATGTGAATGAGGACTGCCAGTAGTCTGGCAGTCCTGATGAAAACTCACTGTGTGTGAGTTTTGACTTCACATTTTACACAAGTAGGATATTTTACAGGACTTCACATATATTTGACTTCACATTTCACACAAGTACTTCACATATATTTGACACAAGTAGGATATTTTACACAAGTAGGATATTTCACACACACACGTATAGCAGACAAGAAAAAGTAAAAAACAAAAAACATATATTTGGCTTCACATTTCAAAATGATATACTTTAATGTTTACAAAATGGGTCATCCATATACAAAATGATTACAAAATGGGTCATCCATATACAAAATGTGAAAACTTCATTCAGTCGATTTCGACGTCGTAGTGGCCAACCGGTAAGTCTCTTGGCTCCTCCATCTGCAACAGTTTCCTACAATGATTGATTTGATGATCAAAAGGCCTGGTCCAGGACTTCGCTTCTGCCGGTGCTAGTTTGTACCAAACTGTTATAGGTGGAGGAATCGAAGAATGACCGATCATCCTTAGCATGACAAAGTGATCTTTGATTTGACCTATAGTACATAGATTAGTTTGTCTGTGCTCCGTCGGAGGAGCGCACATCAGGAAAAAAGAGTGGAGGAGAAGGAAAGAGTAGAGAGAGAAGAAGGGAAATAAAATTAGGTTGGTATTTATATGATATCTTGGGCTAGCCCCAAGCAAAAAAATTTGATGGCAAACTTGTAATTTTTTCAAATAATTTTGGGATAGCCCCAAGTAATTGTTGTGGTGCCCATAGAAAAAGCCAATAATAAATTGGGGTGTGAGAGAGAGAGAGAGTAGTAGTAGAGAGTGGAGGCATAAGCTGGATAGACCGTGTGGATGTGCAGTGTAAAATCTAATGGTTAGGAATGTTTTCCAAAAATTTTGGAATGAGCCATCAAATAATTGGCATTCTCGCCTAGATTATTTAGGACAGTTCCAAAATTTATTTCGGACGAAAAGTATTAATAGTCCAAATAAGATTTTTATAATTTTTCAATCTGTCCCAAATAAAATTTTTTTTGTTAGAAAAAATATATGTCCCAATTATTAATTTTTAGGACGTTTCATACTAGCGTTGATAATAGTGTTGTCCCAAAAGGGCACTTTTTTTGGAGTGCCTCTATCCACTTCTTATAAGCCTCTTTGACCTCTTAATCAGAATTAGAATCAGGCTTAGGTGGACATTCCTCATTGAGTACATATTTGTACTCTTCAGCAGTTAGGACAATATCTAAGTTACGTTTCCAGTTAATATAATTAAGGCCAGTAAGTTTGTTTTCTTTAAGAATCACCATAAGTGGACTAAAAGAACCCATTTTACATATTAACTATTATACAGGGCAAAAACTTTTTAAATTAAATAAATATTGATTCACTCAAAATAATAATAAAAATTTACCAACACTTTGAACACCATGAATTTAGCATGCTACGTTGGTGTGGACGTATACAAATTTAATATTTGTCCAAGGAGGTTTTTTCTATTAATTCTATTCTCATGTCTGCCTAACTTTATGACAAATAAAATTAATTTGTTGATCTAGATTTGGTCCTACAAATAATAGCAGTGACTCCGATAGGGAGGATACCATTATTTGTATCTAAGTGTATACAGTTACTTAATACTAAGGCCATTACTTCGTAATGAGTTCCTTCAGATAGAGAAATGAACACATACTAGGTAACTTTCTATAATTCTCCCGAAGGAAATTTGTACTAGTGATCCATAATTAGACTTGTCCAATATGGAGGAAGGCAGTATAGCCAACATACAAGTATAATTATATCACATATAAACCAGTAATGGAGAGCATAGGATTTATGTTAAATAAATTCTCTCTCCCACTTAGTTATTTAACAATGAGTGTTTTTCTACTAGTTGATTCATGTCCATGTTGACCATTATTAATGTGGGCTTAGTTATAACAAAAATCCACAAAATAACAAACGTGCATAAACAAAAAAAGTAAAATATAACAATAAAAGATAAATATCCAACTATTATGACCATATATCCTGCTTCTTCTTTAACTGTGCTTGGATCCAACTATTATGACCATTTTCTTAGGTTTTAGCTATATATCAATTTCTTCATCGAAAATCATCCAACGGTCTCTGGACTGCTTAAAAATAGTATCTCGTCCAGCATCAGAAAAAGCCACCACCGCCATCACGATAGACCGATTATATTTAAAATTACATCAGTCCTATGCCTCCCGAAGGAGTTCACACATAATCTAGATTAAAAAATTATATAAATAAGCATGATCAACCCTCCTGATTTTAATTACATCTATGAACAACAATAACAGCCACGACATGTCCGCAGTTTAAAACAACACAAATAGAACATAAATTGACCATAATAGTTGGATCTAAGATGCCTGTAAAACCGAGTCAGAACAGATCTACATCTACCGACAATTATTCGACATTGTGTTTTATTGGTCAACATGGATGTATCAATCGATACGCAGATCCAAAACCTGGCTCTGATACTAATTGATGGAACTGAGGATTTCCAAGACCACAGATTGGTGTGTGTATTGATCGATAGAAAGTTAAACGGATATAAATGTGTTCTAACCCTTCATAGGCGGAAGCTAGGATGCACAAATTATACCTGCGATGAGAAGAAGATGACAGTTCCTAGCAACCTCGAGCAGTCAGTGACCCCAAGATCTTCTGCACGTATTCCTTCCTCGGGTTAGACGTCGTATGGGCGACGATCTCTCAATGTTTTCTTCTCTCGCTGTCCTCCATTTCTCTCCTCTCGTGATAGACGAATTAGTGAAAGATGCTCTTTTTAGGATACATGTGACGGCTAAATTATAGAAGGTATATATAGGCTATGACAGGGACCATGAGAAGAAATTAGGTTTAGGTCTCCTAACGGGTCTAAGTATCCCGTGTTCAGCCCGAATACACAACCCAGGCCTGTTAACAATTGCTCGATCCACTAAAGAGCTATTGTTACACTACCTTCCTAATCTCAAATTACGTTTATGGGCTGCTTCTTATTATATGCTTGTTTGTCTCCCCATGTTATGATATCAAATGTTTGTCAATCAAAATAAGTTACTGACAACTACATTAATCGATATCTTTTATCCTTAAGTAGTACCACTCAACTTTACTTTGTCATGTCGGACATAATCCACCTGCAGGGTTTATATGACAATCCTTCTCTAAGGGGATATTATCAATCTGATACATTGGGACATAGAGTCCTTTTATAATTAACAGTCCATCATACACATAATGCCATTACCCAATTCATAGAGGTTATTGACTCATTATGAATCTCACTCTTTTATGAATAAAAGTAATGCACACTACATATACATGTCTATTATTATATCTGGATTAAAAGCATGAGCATCCATAATGCTATAGTCGATATATCGACTCATGCTTGCCTTTTTTGTTCATACCCTTAGACGCAACAATATGGTCGTGTAATAAACTCTGTTCGTGCTTCGATATCGAGGCCGTGCCTCACAATTCAATATGACTTAACCAAACTTAGCCTTACGGTCCTTCCTGACTTAAACTTGAAATGACTCATCCAAGCTAATAAGACTTTTGTGTCAATGACTCACTAACCGACGCCATAACTCATGCCGAAGCGCGTGCCTTTGCTATAGCCAAATCTTAGGCTCCATAATCATGGTGTAGATTGTGCATCCATTTTTTTATTACATTCGTGTCGTGCTGGAACTTCTTGTGACTCAATCGACACCATGTATACGAATTACCACTCAGCACATCACTTATCTATATGAAAGGTCACTAGCATGACAAGCTATACTTGGACCCATATTGGATATGCGGTACGTTCGTCCAACGAGGTACGATCTCGCCAAATTTTCTGTAATACCTGCTATATGGCGCACCCCTCGGGTCAGGTCGGACACCATCCTAGGGTTCCGTAAGCATGTTCCTCCTAGGCCAAATCGACCCTATGTCCCCAAGTTACGTCCGAGGAACAATTATCCTTGTGCACAAGTTGTCCAATGACCATACAATGGTGCCTATCTAACTCCCCATTTGACTCAAATAATGTTATTCCTTGTACTTCCAATGTTACCATACTTTCCATACTTTATTAGAGACTCCCAAATGTGGGACCCGCCTAAACGATAAACGGTCGCGTGAACTTTGCATTCCTTAAGACCTAGGAAACGGCTACTGCATAGCCTTCCTACTTAACTTGAACAAAACGCATTCCATCCATGCCATAGAACGTGGATACTCTATACAACAAGTGTGGAATCGTGGGATATATCACTTGAATCAGCCGTGTACTGTGCCTTTAACCCAACTTTGTTTCGTGCAACACTGTCGCCAAAGTCATATTCTATATGACGAGCCTTAAGACCGTGGGATCATGCACATGTTCAACTTGAACAGCTAAGTTCTTTTGGTGCCTTGACTAATGCCATAAACCGTGCGATGCAACTTAACTCGTGGGATGAGCAAAGGCTATGTCAGGCCTTGTACCGTAAAAATGTGCATTGAGACTTATGGGACAAAATGTTATGCCAAGCATATTGGACAGTGGGATAGTACATGCTTTAACAAGCATTATATCGTGCGACACCTATGACCACGGTAAGTTCATAGTCTTGCGGCAACATATACTTTTTCTTCTCCCAAGCTACGAGATGAAGGACCGAGTGTCAATTTTAAAAGCACGCCGTGCAAATTTCTAGGCCAACCGTGGGACCTTTCCATGTTCTAACTCAATCAGAGTCAGAGTAGGATTATTCCCTTAGCTTTGTGGGTTCGTCCCTTTTATTATCAAGCCTATTCAGTGCAATAAAAACTTTTGTTTTATTAATGTGAAGGCCAAGCTAAGGCAAGTTTACCGAAGCCACCTACCTAAGCGAAGAGTTGCCTCGGTCGAGCTGGACTTCGAGCAAACCGTTGCATGGCTAATTTCAAATGTCGTTGGTGTAACCCCTCTTTCCAGAATTTTGATAATATTTTATTTATTTATTTGAATTAATAGTGATTTTTAGAATTTTATAAATAATTACTTAGTTAATTATTACAGTAGATGACTTTAACCATGGTGGAGTTTTGGAGTACAAGGTGACTAGAAATCGTGGCACGAACAGTGCAATGGCGTGCTTCGACTAGTGTATTAACCCTGATAGGGAAGACCGAGCCATAGTGATGTCCTAACTAGGAAAACCAGGCCAAGTTGCGACTTAACCTTTACCGAAGATTTATTAAATTATTAATTATATTATTGAGTTTAGGAAAATCGGCTATACCATTTTAGCCCGGACTGGACCTGAACTGAGCTCAAGCCCATGTAGTCATGCGAGACGTCCAATGACATTTGTGTTGACGTATTTTGGTCAGATTGTGTTGTATTCCATTTTAATAACCTGATGAATATTTCTAAGTATTCGTATTTAAATATTATAAATATTATTATTGGTGATATTCAGTGACTTTTTTGTAAAGTGGGTCCTTGTATATTTTGGATTATTAGATTGTACGTAATGGTATACACACCCTTATGATTTATTGAATTTTATTATTATTAGTATTATTATTATTATCATTATTATTGAGGTTATTATTTATAAAAAAAATATTTACTAATATTGGATATATGTTTTTCGTTATCAAATAAATATTATTATATATGGTCATATTTATAAAAATAGGCCTTCCTCTAGGAATATATAACATTGGGTTTTATTTAGATTTGTATGGATATTATTATACTAGTATTCATATGAATATATATAGATATATATAAATATATATATATATATATATATATATATATATATATATATATATATATATATAAAATATATATATATATATATATATATATATATATATATATATATATATATACAAAAAAAATATACATATATATATGTATAGATTATATAATAATAAGAAAAAAAAACAAGTTTTCAACATTGTTCCCTTGCGTGAACAGTGGACCGAGCCCACTTAAGCCTACTAAAACCACACAGCATTGTAAACCATCCCAGCAGCCATGTAGAGAGCCCACTTAAAGCCAGGCCGAGCCCGACCCATCTCCCCTCATAACCGAGAAGTCCCCACAAGCAGATAATTCTCTAGCATATTATACATAACCGAGAGCAAGAGATCGAGAGAATCGACTAAACCCTAAACACCCTCGCCGCACCAGCCACCTGGGCGCACCCCTAAACGTGCACGCACACCACCGCAGATCACCGCCGGCCGGCCAGGGCCGTCGGCCGCACGTAACAGAGCAGAGCAGTGGCAGCCAGAAACAGGCGCGAGCCCATCTTTGCTGTGAGCCATTGACCTCCACGGTTGTTATTCGTCGAACCAATTGCTCTGGTACATCACCAACCTAACCCTCTCTGAATCCCAACTAATAGAGTTGGATATCGCTGATCAACGAGCCCAGAAAATCGACTCAAAGTGGATGAAAAACCTGTTCGAAAATAGGACATATAGCAGTCCAATCGTCCATGTTTGAAGATCGATTTCGATCGATCTAATGCCGTATTAGAAATTCTATTTGAACGCACTTTTAGACAACATGTAGGGCTCCACAACACAATTTACAGAAGTCAATTTCATCGACTATGCGCCGAGAAATCGGATCCCAAAGTTGACCGAAAATCTGTTTTAAAAACTAGAAATTCTTCCGATCCAACGTGCGTCCCGCCAATCCGGGCGACGTGGTCACGAATCATAAACATCGAAAGGTGCGTAACGGCTTCGTGAACGTGTGGGCTTTGACGGAATTCAAATTGGTCGCGTGTGTGCGACGAATTTGATGCGTATCCGTCGAAATTCACCGTATCGACCTCTGTGCAAATTCCATAATTACTTTGTGCACGCTCGTCAGATCGAGACAAAACTTACGCCAACAGGACCGCATCGTTTTTCTGGTTCTGCATGCCAAGTTTGGTCTGATTCTGAGACAGTTGATTTGGATTGCTGTTTTGCGGGCCCTACGGTCCGACTCAACGGGCAATTTTGTGCATAGTCCACCGGAATCCAAAATTGGACATACCGTTGGGTTTGTATCATCAAAACGAATCCGTAAACATGTAGTTTGACGACTTTAGAGACCGTTGACTCTGGCACACTTTTCGGTGCAAAGCAGGTCCAACGGCGGACACCGTTTTGACCCAAAATTACCGTTTTACCCCTGTATCTAGAATTGGACGTAAGGACAGGCAATTCTAGCTAATTTGACTATTCTAAGATCATTGGTAATATTTATTTCAGCATCCGGAGATCGTTGTACGAGTTTTGACTATTGTGGCACACCGAGTAGTTTGGATTATCGATTTCACCAGCAAAGGACCACATACGAGTACAGTTTATTGTTTGTTTTCAATATTAATCTTTACTATACATCAGTGTTTTGTCGATAGATATGTGATTTCAATTTTATGTTGATTTTGTTCCTTGTTGTGTCGGGAGGGTGAAGTACCAACGATGTGTGATCTGACTTTAGACCGTGTAGACCGTGTAGACCGGGATTATTATTGTATTTATACTGTGTAGACCGTGTAGACCGTAATTATTATTGCATTTATACTGTGTAGATCGTGTAGACCGTGATTATTATTTTTGTAGACAGTGTTTCTTTATTGCAGTATTTCATGTAGACCGTGTAATTGTAGACCGTGTAACTGTAGACCGTGTAACTGTAGACCGTGTAAATATAGACCGTGTAACTTTAGACCGTGTAGACCGTGTCTCATAATTGTCCCGAGACCGATCACATATCAAAGGTACTTCAGTCGGTCAGTTGGTGAGTATTTTATTGTATTTCATTTTCTGTTCTTGGTATTCAGTTTTATTCTGTCTTTCTTCATTTTATTTTATGAATCATATGTCTAAAGGCTAACCTCTGTTATATAGTCATTTTCATATATTGGAACTGCATTCAGTGAATTGTACTCGTTCCATTCCTGACTGGAAACCAATATTTTTCAGGTTAGTCGTGGATTCACTTAGCATGGGAAGTTACGGGGGTACTTGCAAACGAAAAGCCTAGAGACTAGCTAGATAGATGAGTTGTAGTCATTTCAATATTTGTACAAGTTTATATTTTTTTGCAAATGTAAAACTTATGAATATTGTAAGTTAAATTAGTTTGTGAATGAGCATTGTGTTATTTATTTTGATCATCATGGCCGTGACAGCGTTCTACCGTCGACACTGCGGCGTAGGCTGGCTTGGACACGTCTCGTATCCGTAGAAAAAAATAGGTACGGGTCGTGACAAGTTTTTGTGGTGGCCCATGCATGTCAGTTTTTGCAAATCATACAAACTCGTGATGGTACATAAGTTAGTCGTACTATTGCGAGCCTGCAACTAGGAAATGCTCATTCACGAGTTAGGGTTAATTTAATTTAAGAGAATGGCTAGGATTAGGAGTCCCTTATACAAATTTACCGATGGGTAGTCTAGGCCATGCAATTTAGATGAGAGTTATTAATTTTGATAGTTTGTCAGATCCCCATAGGTACACTATTATCTCTTGATATGACGACACGATCCAAGGTGAATAGATTATTCACTTGGTGAGACAGGGCTTCATAGAAATAAGGATCTAACCTTGATAAATTGCGCAATTCCTTCTCTTTGTCCCTTAGATATCATCCTCATATCTTAGTCGAATTGCCTATTTAGTTCCTATTTTTGCCCTAAGAATTATTATTTTTATGTTATCCATAGATGAACCTCGAGTTAGTTTCGATTCAAGTTTTTCCTCAAAGGCTTGAGTACACATGGAATAGTTAGAATGTTTGTATTTCTTTGTCTTCAGTTATTTCCTCCATGTTCATCTTTTATTTTAAGGATTGTGACTGATAGATACTTACCTATTTCATAGTCAACTTGTTTGAATCTCTAGAAGCTCATGGATTTTACAGGCATAGTTTAAGGAATGTTAGTTAACTCATAATGGCAGGACAACAGCGCACTGTCACCATTTATTTGAATTATGGAGACTATGGGTTCACTGCAGCCAGCAGTGCACTGGCGAGTCACGACCCCTAGAGTTGAAATTGTTTAAGAAAATATAGGTTATGGAATGTCACGCCCCAGAACCAGAATATTGGAGAGCGGGGGCAGACATAGCCAGCTACGTATAACGGAATGGAATCCACACCGCTATACGGTCACGGCTGTCTAGATATGTGAGGGTTTCACTACAATCCATCAGTCTCTTAAGGTCATAAAATAGCCTATTGTCTCAATCTCAACCAACTAATAGTAGTTACAAGATATCAGACCACCAAATACACAATAGTAAGGCGTCCCATACATTATATATTCGGAATGATCATGAAGCTAGTCGTTACAAAATGTGAGGACTAGCAAGAGTTCAGTCATACATGATCAACCCCCGGGGCTTGTCAATCATGTCACAGCCCGTAGGCAGACAGTAAGTAAGTACAATCGAGCTAACACTTGCTCGTCGGCTAAACGCCTCAAAGAATAATTTACAATATTACAGTGGGAGAACAAAATAAACCCACTCGATGCCCTGGTTACGCCTGGTGACCACCATCGGGCTGAAAAGCAGGGAGATCCTTTGGTGTTGCTCCGGTATCTGGCCATACAAAACCAGCTGGGTCAGACCCCAGAAAGAGCAAGTGCCACAAAGGAGGCTTCACTTAAGAACTAAAACCAATAAATTATTAGCATTCAACATGTAAGAAAACAATAAGTAACACAGATTGAGGTTTGTACACTACCAATGCACTTGCCCCAATCAGAGAAAATAATTAAGAAAAGCATCATTGACATAAAAGAACTGGAGAATCGTGCTAAATAAATTATAGCTGGACAATATATGAAGAGAAGACGAATATACTATTCTGGAAGCCAGGTTACAATCCTTAAACCAAACAAGGACCGAGATTGTAACCCTTCGCCTGAACAGAACTTAGTCTCTGATCATTTATTGCTAAAGGTGCCAATCATTAACGTGAAAAGGAGAGAGTACAATGATAGAAGTGACAATAAAGAGTACAATATGCTAGAGTGACAATAGAGTACAATCGTTATAGTAACAATCTGGAGTGATAATCATTCAATCATTCTGGTACAATCTTGCAATCAATCAATTCTAGACAATACTATACTGGACTAGACTCCATCCAGGCAATCACGGCCAATCATTGCCTACGGCTTTCTACATTAACTAACTAGGGTTATCACAATCCTAGTTACTAGCAAGATGCAATGAGATGCTCCAAGTAGTCACAGGCCCTGCAGCTATCCAGGTTATCCAGACAATCATTATAGTGACAATTTAGAGAGTACAATGTATTAGAGTGACAATAGAGTTCAATCATTTAAGTGACAATGGTGGGTGCCCCACATAACAGTGGGCTGGAAATGTGCCTACTCGTCGGCAGGCTACAAGTCCAAACATTTGCGGCCGGGATAACGGGATCGCCTGTAACTGGGGAACATCTCTTCATGTCTAATGAATTATACTAGTCATTAACCTTAGTCCATTTCAGTAGGTACTCCTGACCGTGGTACTCAGGAGTCCCCTCCTAGACATGATGCAAGACAGGACTAGATTATTTGTACAAGCACAATCGCCCACGGTGTCCAGGTAATTATACAGGTCATGTCATATCAGGTAGCCGTCGCAACAGCTATTCGAGATAATCATGTCAGGTTTATCATATCAAGTGTACTAGTCAGGAGTGCGCCACGACGGGCCACTATCAGGTCATGTCAGGTTATTATATCAGGAGTGCACCACTACGGGTCACTATCACGTCATGCTCAATTATCAATTCCAAACATATCAAATGAATTCATGATTTTCAAGTTCATGACAAAAGGCGTAAGGATATAAAATAGGCGTAAAAATATACAATAAGGGGTAAATGTGTACTCAAGTTATACTAAAGTTACAAGATAAATATAACATTAATAATCGTATACAAATAATAAGACAAAGCTCGGGAAGACTCCAGGCGGCTCAGGAATCCGAGTCCATGCGGCTCAGGGAATGAACAGGGTTCTATGCGGTTCAGGGAGTCCTAGCCTTATGCGGCTGAAGGGGGAATCGGGCTTATGCGGCTGAGACAGCACATCTCATGCGGCTCAGGGTGACGGGTCTCATGCGGCTCAGAGAACGAGCCTCATGTGGCTGGGTCCAAGCAAGGGTCATGCGGCTCAGGAATGTGGTGCTTATGCGGCCAGCGGGAGATGTGTCATATGCGGCCGGGAGAGACTAGTCCTTATGCGACTGGGAACGAGTAGTCCCATGCGGCCAAGATAACAGGGACCCATGCGGCTCAGTCTGAGCAAGGCTATGCGGCTGGATCCAAGTTAAGTCTCATATGGCTGGGAAAAGACTTGCCGCATGATTGTTCATGCGGTCAAGTACTCAAGAAGTCTTATACGGCTGGGGAATTCCATGCTGCCAGTAGAACTCGCCGCATAGAGTTATGCGGCTGAGTCCATGCGGCCAGACTGTTCTTCTTCTCCAAGTTTTCCGAGAAGAAGAGCTAAGCAACCATGGCTTCCAAGCAACGTAAAACTTCCATCCAGAGCCCAAATCCGAACTTCCATAGGTCAAAATGGGGTAGAACGAAATGCTCTACAACATGGAACCATCAAAACTTGGAAATAACAAGATTAAGTAGATCAAAACCCAAGAAATTTGAAAATAATGTAAACATAGATCTACAAGAATCTAGCCATAGAAAGTGAAAATGCTAAGTTCTAAAGTTAGTCCAAATGCTGTAAGGAAGAGAATAAAGCAATAAAATTGGAGTTCTCCCATGAAGCAAGATGCACTTGCCTAGCTCTCTCTCTCTCTCTCTTTGTAGGTGCAGGAGTTAATGGTGGAGAAGAAGAAGATATTAATGAAGAGAGAGAAGGAGAAAGGGTAATAAATACTATGGGTGGTGGTAGGTAGGGGGTTCACCCCTTGGTTCTTGATGAACCAAGGCAACCAAGCCTAGCCGAACCAAACCAACCCCAGAAATAAACCAAGTCAAGATAAACCAAGGTGAACCAAGTCAAGGCCAATAAACTCTCTCTCTCTCCAAATGAATCATGAAATAAACCAAGCTTCACTAATCCAAAAATAAACCAATGAACCATTAAAACTATTTAAACTATCAATGCCAATAAAACCAAGCCAGTGCAAAATAAACCAAGATAACTAATCATGACTAAATAAATATGGGTCCAAAACACGTATACGTATACTAAATACGTATCACGAATTTGGGACATTACATAGAATATTACTAAAAACTAGGGCTAGTGGTCCTCTTTGACCGTAGTCACCCTTGTGTTAATATAAGGTAGAGTATCGGATAGCATATCACATATGAATCACGAAATCAAGGGTTTACCACAGCCAGAGTATACGGACGGGGCATAATCCTCGATAAAATGATTTCAGACGTGATTACAAGTTTAAGATACTATAGAGGATAGGGAAATGCCCTGTACATTCCTTAAGATCCAAAGCCAATACTAGTGGAAGTTCTGCAGGATGGATAGCATGTCTCCCAACCTAGTATTCCGTGGTCCATGTGATCTAGTGGCGAGGTAATTGACTGACACTAATAGGTTTACTGGGAATATAGAATTTAGAGATCCATAACCCATTAGTCGACTAAGGCTTTATGGATAAGAAGATAGCAGGGAGGCTGTATAAGTAAGGACACCGGATAAGGTTTTGATTTTCATAAAACTCGAACTACTTGTGCCTTCTTCAAAAATCTCGCATACTTGTATTTTTGACTATTTTGACCAATGCTGCTATTACAGCCTAGTTTTGCAAGCTCACTCTGTTTTCGAGCTTGATTCAAGACATGTTTAGTGGGAACGCCTACTAACATATTGTTTAATCAGAATTGATGTATTATGGTCTGATCAACCGTAGTGCACCCAGTTCGCTCTCTTTCTGATTAACCTACGTGGATTGAGATGTAGATGTCTCTAGGATCTCATCCACGACTGCATTGACAATTTATCTTGAATTATACATTCGCCTTTGAATCACGTAATTGTATTCAGTGACATCTTTCTTGAACTCTTTATCATTTTTGTCTTTTACTGATTTGGAAAAATGAAAGCTCGTAATTAGTAGATAGATACAGAGTATCCCCATGGCTATGATAGTTGTATGCACAAGTGTAGCTACCATCGGCCAGCCATGAGATTGAGTTATTCGTTCTCCTTCCGATCCTCAAATGCTATTGGGACCTCCTAGCCATCTGAACTTGAGAATGATTAAGGTTTTACCCTTAGTCAAGATGCCAACCTAGGAGGCGAACTATTCTCAAAAAACCAAATGTTGCGAGCCTCAAATTATTTGCTTGAAGCTTGCTTTAATTAGCAACCCTTAAGCCTTTACTCAACCTTTCTTCGACCAAGCCCACAGTTTAGACATGAGGTGGATAGACAAAGGTTAGGACAATCGTTTACCAAGTGTCATCGTACACACTCGTTTTCCATTTATTGAGGAACGATCCTTGACTTGACTTATATCTACCGTATTCTGTTACGTCGTGCCTTATTCTTTATTAACAAAGAGTCGAGGCACAATACTCGGACTTTGGAACTCTGCTAACCTCATTATTCCTAAAACTATGTCCTAGCTTCTAAGGTGAGTAGACTGTAAGCATTCTAATTTTTTTTAAAATATACGAGGAATACTGATTGATTAGAATAATTTCCATTAGGATGATAATTAGTGCCTCATGGACTCCCACTTTCCATTTAGATCATTTGGTGTCCCCGGTCGTGTCATTAATAATTAGAGTGCGAGACCAGCGGTTACCTTTCAACAAATTTTATATACAAGATCTAGACGAGTCCACCTTCATCTAGGTATATCATGTCTCACTCAAACACGTCCTCTTGTACTCTATTTTTATGGAACGACTTTCAGGACGAAAGGACTAGCTATAACCCTTACCATAATACCGGTATACTTCCCGACTTCCACTAGAGTCTCAACTTTGACTCAATTTATCCGACCCAATATATGGTTGTGGTCTACTCAAAGCCCACTACGCACATGTCACTAGTGTGCCATTCAATTGTGCCTTCTCGTGCTACTTAAACACAAAAGTCACGGAAGGCGCATCTTCAGGGCTTACAGAACCTATTTAACCAATCTGACTGGCAATTAGCTCAACTATGGGGGTGGAAACCTATTCCAGGTTACCCTAACCTAGTAGAAATAGTTTTATCATAGGGATCTTGTCCAGTCCATGTAGATTGAAGTCCAAGGTTCATCCAACCGACGATTGATGTCCAATAAGGGAACCCATCAAGACCCAGTAAAACCCATCAAGACCCAGCAAAACCCATCCATACATACCACCATATTTGGACTATAAAACCAAACTTTTGAAATAGGTCCCTACACCTACTATGTAGTTCTCCACCTCTTAGATGTGAGGCCATTCGTAACCATATTCTATCTACCTTGAAGTCGTGATACGATCTCGTATTGCATTTTATCCTTTGCTCGTGTGTTCAAATAACCACGAAAAAGATCACAATCTTGATTTCCTAAATTTCGTTCTATTATGAAATCTTGGTTAGATTAAATTTCAAGAACAGAACTTCTGTATTGCATGGTTTGCAAGCCCCTCTAAGAAATGAAGGGTGCTTCGATTTAGCAAGTGATTGGACTAGAGTAGCCCAATCTCGCAAGTGAGTCAATGGCTCATAAACTTTCTTTCTATCTGCATCATTGGATATTCTCTACCGCTCTGAAAACTTCATAATTCGCTCTCGATTATTTTTTTCTTATATTCTTGTCCTTCCTATCTCAGAGCGACGTATGGACATGCTTATTAGAATGTACCAATATTTCTTAGCTACTTGTGTGAATTTGTTGTTGGTTAAATTTTGGGTTGCTTGATAGATAGGAGAGGATTGTAGATGCCATATACAGTAGATATCTATGGGTAGCAATTTTAGCAATTAGCTAGAAGATTATAAAGTGTCACGACCCACACCCACTGTTTGGGTACGAGAACGTAACAACGCCCAGCCTACGCCGCAGTGTCGACAGTAGAACGCTGTCCTAGGTCACATCATCTAACAATATAATTCTAAGTCGATACAGTCTCAATCACATCTAAGGTAGAGCATGATAAAGATAAATAAACATAAAATCCAAAGAGATACAAGAGATAGAAGTCTAAGTGTCTAAGATACAAAAACCCAGAAATACACCTCAACTCAAATACAATAATCCATAAAGTAAATACAACTCCAGACAAATGAAATAACTATCTAAACAACCTCTAGTGTGTCTCCTCTAGGCTAGCAGGCAACCTCCAAGCTATCTATAAAATTTATCAACAGGTCCAGTCAGGACAGGAACGAGCACATCTCATCTAGAAAACCCAAGTAAATGACAGAGAACTATAAAGCAGTTATAGGCAGTTGTATTGATGAAAATGGCAGTTTATATTCAGTTGATGGTAAGAAAGACAGATAAGGTGCAAGGAAAGTAAATAACTAAACAAGAGAAGAATCATAGCAATGAAGTCTGTAAAAATAGAACTAGCTAAACCAGGGTAATATGATATGAAGTCCAGACAATAATGTAGACCAGTGTAACTCCAATGTAAGTCCAGTACAAGATGAATCTAATACAAGATGAATCCAGTAAGGGACGATTCCAGTTATAGTGATCAATAATTCCAGGATGAGTCCAGCCTATACTCTAACAGTGTGTTTTAAAATACCGAGATCGACATGTAAACGGCTGTGGGTAATCCGGCACACCTCTCACTGATCAGACGAGAGATGGCTATCATTCCAGTAGATTCCAGTAGGGGTGATTCCAGTAATGGGGTATGTCTACATGTCTTACTCTAGTATTTCCCCTCCCAGCAAGTGAATCCAGAATTCCAACACAATGATTCAAGATGAGTCCAGCCAAAATATAATGATACCAGTAAATGATTCCAGTAAATGATTCCAATAAATGATTCCAGCAGGTGATTCCAGTAATAGAAGCCAGAATGATGATACCAGTAATAGAGGCCAGAAAATAAATGTGTATCGTATACATGAATCCAGAATATCCATACGTGTTGTAACAGAGAATCGCATACAACTAACTAGAACTGAAGTACAGTAATTGACAAGTAAATGAGAGAACTATCAGAGAATGTACTCGCCTGATATCTGAATGTCCAAGATAAAGATACTGTCCGAGGAGAGGTGTCTGGCTCCTAATTAGAACAGCACAAGTCACAACATGTCCAGAAGGGTAATATAAAGCACTACAATGCATTCTACATAAATCTAGGTCAAACTAGGCCAAAGTCAACCCTTGGTCAACTCTGGTCAACTGTACTAGTCAAACTAGGTCAAACTAGGTCATGACCTAACCCAGCAAGTCTTACTAGGCCTAACCAAGACTATCCTAGCAAGCACACATCAATACAAGGCTATACAAGCCAACATACACCCAACTCTATATAGCATGCAATTATTCAATACTCAAATAGGCAAGAATTCACATTGGATATACACTAGGTAATCTATTACTTTAAGCTATATATGTCTACACATATATACACATGCATATATTGGTATTCAACATTAGGTCTATAATCATGGCATTTCAAATGGTTATATAAACTTATATATTACAACACAATATGCTAACATATATATAATATACATACATAGCTAAGTTAACTGTATTCATAAATACTTATTTATGAGGCTATGTGTGTGTATGTGAACATGGCAAAGGGGCAAGTGAGGGTTAAATGGGCATACATAGTATATACATATCAAAGAGTGTCAAAATGTAAGTGAACAATGTGTCAAGTGTGATAGTGTCAACATAGTGTAAGGGGGTACATGAGGTAATATAGGATTTGTGTTAACATAGAACATTACATCTATTATTACATTATATTCATGCTTGCATTCATTCATCATTCATTTATTCTCTTGCACTACTATATGCACCATATATTACATACTATGGAACCTACATATTTATTACAAGCCATACTTATACATGCTTACATTAGATAGGATACTTACACCTCATACATTATTTATTTAAACATTTACTCATGCTTGCATTCTCTATTTAATTACATAATGTATATACATTAACATGGGTTAAAATCAAATAGAACATTATATTACACACAAGGGTGCACAAAATGCATATACCGAATAGTAACTCCTACTAATAATCAATACTGTACCATCTCAGCATGAATTAAAATCTAGAATTAAAGTATGTTATAGATCTATGTGTTAGCTTTCCGAAACTTCAAACGGATCGCGTTTTCGTTTCCGAAAACTCCCGGAATCGCGAAAACACCGAGAACGTGTTTGTCTTTCGTACAGCTGACACTCAAATAATTCTCCAGAAAGTTACAAAAAGATTTAGGCCTATTAATACTTGTTTTTGGAAATCTAACTTCAATACGCTTCTTTTAAAAAAATGGGAGATTAAACCGAGCTTTGAGCTAGAAGTTATGACATTTCTAAGTTAGGGCTGAAATTAAAAACGTGGATAAAAATCATGACGGATTTAGATAGTTTGAGACAAAAGAACACAAGTATATAACATAATATATCAAGAACTCACTCTCTACACTAATATATATATATGAGACACTATAGAACACATCTCTAATACAAAAATATGAGATAAAACATGTAATAATTTATTCATACATAACAACAACACATAGTGTGTCCAAATTTGGGATTTTCTCACATGGACACAACCACAACACAAAGGACACTGCTATGACCTCCAAATGGACACGAAATGGACACAAATAGAGATACAACCATGGGGGTCATTTCTATGGGTTCAAAATAGACCTATATGCATAAGGAAATGAAAAGGAGAATGGATTTATACCTCCCGGTAGATCGAATAGAAGAAAAGCCTTCCCGGAGCGACACCGACACGTAGAGATTCCAAAAGGACAGGAACGAGCTCCGAATCCTCCCAAACTTGGGTAGCTTCCTCCTTGGCTAGAATGGAGAAGGAAAAAAGAAGATTTGGTGGCGAAATGGAAGGATTTGGTAGAGAAATTGCTAGGGATTGCTCTCTAGAAATTTGGGGAAGAACAAGAGAGAGAGTGTGGATGAGAATAATGAAATGAACTTGAGCCTATCCTCTCCCAAAGTGGCTGGCCATATGGGACTATTTGTCCTATTATGGTAAGGTCCAAAATGCCCCCACTAACCTATTCTATTAGTATTAGGAAAGGGCTAATTGGTTGGGGCTAAATTAGTCATTCTAAAGTCTCTAATCACACTAACCTTATCCATAATAATTAGTCTAACCTCTAACTAAAATATTTCTATCATGTAGACTAAAATTAATATCATGTGGGCCATGCCTAACTAGTGTGTGGGTCCCACTAGAGTCAAACTACCCCCGGGTCCCCGTTTCAAGTCGGATTGAGTTGAAATTTGAACCCGACTCAAATAACCCCAAAACAATATCATAAATAATAAAATAAATTTTAAAAAAATATTCAAAAATGTAAAATAACAAAAATACTCCTGTTTCTGAAAACTGGGGGTGACAAATTCCTCGAAATTAAAACCAAACAATAGTAAAATGTCAAAATCACAAGTCATAATTTTAAATAGTTTAAAAATGATTAAAAATCACCAAAAATCATAATATAAAATAATTATCAATAAATAATAATTAAAAATATAAAATTTTAAAATTACCCTTATCTGAAAAACTGGGTCTTACAATCCTACCCACCTTATAAAAATTTTGTCCTCGAAATTAAGATGATCGCACCCCCTTCTAGGTCAAACATAGTCAAGGGTCAAAAACTTGTCAATTTCTCAACATTCAAGTACTTGGTCATCAACTGGTCAACTTCTTAGGGTTTTACCTATGCTAGCTATCTAGGTGTTGGCAACTAGAATTTAGCAAAAGAGAAACTCTATAATAGACTAGCTCTTAACTTCCCAATCCTATCAAGTCACCTATACCTAAATACCTACAAGCTAAGCACATGAATACCAAATACCACATATATATATATATATATATATATATATATATATATATATATATATATATATATGCTCAAGAACAACAACCCATCACATATATCCTAAGTATATCATCTATATATATATACATGACTGATCAACCAAGGGTTAAGGCAGACTAAACTTATAAGGGTCTGAAACAATGCTTAGAACTAGGCTAAGGATGAATGGTCTGAATCAAGGGGATATGGTATCAAGTGAAGGGTCTGCACACTGCCTATAAAGGTGATCAACACAAAGGAACTCAACACGAAGAGAACTTAACTAAAATGGAAAACTGAACCAAGTATAGGCTAAACAACATGCTTATAACCCTATACAATAATGGCCTATAGATACAAACTAACCTATATCCCATATGCCAATATCATGTACAATCTATCTATGCAAATAGACATCTCGATCTTAGGTGAAACTACAACTATACTCAAAGGCAGGCTCTGGTCATGGGTGCCGCACTGGAAAAGGTAAAGGAAAGTAGTAATAATCATCAAGGCTGTAAGGCATACTAACATCCTATGTGTAACTGGTTGGTATTATAGATAACAGGAGAATTATCTGCAATGGGTTACTATTCTAACACCAATGCTAACTATCACCTTTAGGGTACAGACACTCTACAAGTCATCATACCATTATACTATGAAGGAACTACCTATGAATAAGCTCTACAAAACTAAATATCCCTACTCCTAAGTCATTTATAACAATCAAAAGGGTATGATGTTTAAACCTTCTCGAGATACAATCTGTTAATCATATGCGTCTGTCCAAAATCATGTTGTCCAGAGTCTTCATCATGCTAGTGAGCAAGGCTACGATAATCACAGAGTCCTTGACTAAGGTACGTACCTCTAGGTTCATGGTATTTAAAATTTTAGCACTGCCGCATGCGACAGCAAAAACCTTAAATTCCCATACCCGAGAATACATCCAAAATCTGACTACATGTCCTCACTATGCCAACTAACACGACTATCGAGGATTCTAGATCCCATGATTTAGGCGACCTAGCCCATATGATTTTTTCAGAAGAAAAACAAACACAACAAAAGAGTAACATGAAAAAATTAATCAATCAACAAGGAACAGATGGAATCGGATTTCAAGGTAATTATAAAAGACAATTGCGGGAATGGAATTGAGAAGAACGGAACTTGCAGCAAGATCTCCAACGGTCTGTGCATCCTCGACTGTCCTGACGATAGCTCACCCTGCTGGTTTCCTCCAGCCTGATGCTGATACTGCACAAATCTCTGCTGCTGATGCTGCATGAATCGCTGCTGCTGAGAGAAACCAGAAATAAAGGGAAAAGTCTTTGTACAGACGGAGGTGCACCTCCAATGTAGCAGAAATGCCAACCTGAGTGGGCACAATAGAAGCTGCGGTCTCGAGGCCCTGATGAACAGGACGAGAGGTGGCCAGCCTCTGGATAGTATCCCCCGAACCGAAGCGATGAGATCGTGTCTTCATAACCATCATGAAGATAGATCAAAACAAGAAGCAATTTCTGAGAATGAAGCAAAAATTTAAGTAGAACAGTTTATATTCAAGGGAAGTCAATAAGCAACAATTTTAGACAACAGGAATCGGATTAAGAGTTTTTCCTAATGTGATTGAGTACCTCCAAAAATATCCTAATCCTACTGCAGGCTGTAGTGATACTCTAGTTCGAATACCACTACATAAACTCGACCTGCATGGGCCACCACTAAAACGTGTCACGACCCGCACCCACTGTTTGGGTTCGAGAACGTAACAACGCCCAGCCTACGCCGCAGTGTCGGCGGTAGAACGCTGTCCTAGGTCACATCATCTAACAATATAATGCTAAGCAGATACAGTCTCAATCACATCTAAGGTAGAGCATGATAAAGATAAATAAACATAAAATCCAAAGAGATACAAGAGATAGAAGTCTAAGTGTCTAAGATACAAAAACCCAGAAATACACCTCAACTCAAATACAATAATCCATAAAGTAAATACAACTCCAGACAAATGAAATAACTATCTAAACAACCTCTAGTGTGTCTCCTCTAGGCTAGCAGGCAACCTCCAAGCTATCTATAAAATTTATCAACAGGTCCAGTCAGGACAGGAACGAGCACATCTCATCTAGAAAACCCAAGTAAATGACAGAGAACTATAAAGCAGTTATAGGCAGTTGTATTGATGAAAATGGCAGTTTATATTCAGTTGATGGTAAGAAAGACAGATAAGGTGCAAGGAAAGTAAATAACTAAACAAGAGAAGAATCATAGCAATAAAGTCTGTAAAAATAGAACTAGCTGAACCAGGGTAATATGATATGAAGTCCAGACAACAATGTAGACCAGTATAACTCCAATGTAAGTCCAGTACAAGATGAATCTAATACAAGATGAATCCAGTAAGGGACGATTCCAGTTATAGTGATCAATGATTCCAGGGTGAGTCCAGCCTATACTCTAACAGTATGTTTTAAAATACCGAGATCGACATGTAAACGGCTGTGGGTAATCTGGCACACCTCTCACTGATCAGGCGAGAGATGGCTATCATTCCAGTAGATTCCAGTAGGGGTGATTCCAGTAATAGGGTATGTCTACATGTCTTACTCTAGTATTTTCCCTCCCAGCAAGTGAATCCAGAATTCTAACACAATGATTCAAGATGAGTCCAGCCAAAATATAATGATACCAGTAAATGATTCCAGTAAATGATTCCAGTAAATAATTCCAGCAGGTGATTCCAGTAATAGAAGCCAGAATGATGATACCAGTAATAGAGGCTAGAAAATAAATGTGTGTCGTATACATGAATCCAGAATATCCATACGTGTTGTAACAGAGAATCGCATACAACTAACTAAAACTGAAGTACAGTAATTGACAAGTAAATGAGAGAACTATCAGAGAATGTACTCGCCTGATATCTGAATGTCCAAGATAAAGATACTGTCCGAGGAGAGGTGTCTGGCTCCTAATTAGAACAACACAAGTCACAACATGTCCAGAAGGGTAATATAAAGCACTACAATGCATTCTACATGAATCTAGGTCAAATTAGGCCAAAGTCAACCCTTGGTCAACTCTGGTCAACTGTACTAGTCAAACTAGGTCAAACTAGGTCATGACCTAACCCAGCAAGTCTTACTAGGCCTAACCAAGACTATCCTAGCAAGCACACATCAATACAAGGCTATACAAGCCAACATACACCCAACTCTATATAGCATGCAATTATTCAATACTCAAATAGGCAAGAATTCACATTGGATATACACTAGGTAATCTATTACTTTAAGCTATATATGTCTACACATATATACACATGCATATATTGGTATTCAACATTAGGTCTATCATTATGGCATTTCAAATGGTTATATAAACTTATATATTACAACACAATATGCTAACATATATATAATATACATACATAGCTAAGTTAACTGTATTCATAAATACTTATTTAAGAGGCTATGTGTGTATATGTGAACATGGCAAAGGGGCAAGTGAGGGTTAAATGGGCATACATAGTGTATACATATCAAAGAGTGTCAAAGTGTAAGTGAACAATGTGTCAAGTGTGATAGTGTCAACATAGTGTAAGGGGGTACATGAGGTAATATAGGATTTGTGTTAACATAGAACATTACATCTATTATTACATTACATTCATGCTTGCATTCATTCATCATTCATTTATTCTCTTGCACTACTATATGCACCATACATTACATACTATGGAACCTACATATTCATTACAAGCCATACTTATACATGCTTACATTAGATAGGATACTTACACCTCATACATCATTTATTTAAACATTTACTTATGCTTGTATTCTCTATTTAACTACATAATGTATATACATTAACATGGATTAAAATCAAATAGAACATTATATTACACACAAGGGCGTACAAAATGCATATGCCGAATAGTAACTCCTACTAATAATCAATACTGTACCATCTCAGCATGAATTAAAATCTAGAATTAAAGTATGTTATAGATCTATGTGTTAGCTTTCCGAAACTTCAAACGGATCGCGTTTTCGTTTCCGAAAATTCCCGGAATCGCAAAAACACCGAGAACGCGTTTGTCTTTCGTACAGCTGACACTCAAATAATTCTCCAGAAAGTTACAGAAAGATTTAGGCCTACTAATACATGTTTTTGGAAATCTAACTTCAATACGCTTCTTTTAAAAAAATAGAAGATTAAACCGAGCTTTGAGCTAGAAGTTATGACATTTCTAAGTTAAGGCTGAAATTAAAAATGTGGATAAAAATTATGACGGATTTAGATAGTTTGAGACAAAAGAACACAAGTATATAACATAATATATCAAGAACTCACTCTCTACACTAATATATATATGAGACACTATAGAACACATCTCCAATACAAAATATGAGATTAAACATGTAATAATTTATTCATACATAACAACAACACATAGTGTGTCCAAATTTGGGATTTTTCCATATGGACACAACCACAACACAAAGGACACTCCTATGACCTCCAAATGGACACGAAATGGACACAAATGGAGATACAACCATGGGGGTCATTTCTATGGGTTCAAAATAGACCTATATGCATGAGGAAATGAAAAGGAGAATAAATTTATACCTCCCGGTCGATCGAATCGAAGAAAAGCCTTCCCGGAGCGATACTGACACGTAGAGATTCCAAAAGGACACGAACGAGCTCCGAATCCTCCCAAACTTGGGTAGCTTCCTTCTTGGCTAGAATGGAGAAGGAAAGAAGAAGATTTGGTGGCGAAATGGAAGGATTTGGTAGAGAAATTGCTAGGGATTGCTCTCTAGAAATTTGGAGAAGAACAAGAGAGAGAGTGTGGATGAGAATAATGAAATGAACTTGAGCCTATCCTCTCCCAAAGTGGCTGGCCATATGGGACTATTTGTCCTATTATGGTAAGGTCCAAAATGCCCCCACTAACCTATTCTATTAGTATTAGGAAAGGGCTAATTGGTTGGGGCTAAATTAGTCATTCTAAAGTCTCTAATCACACTAACCTTATCCATAATAATTAGTTTAACCTCTAACTAAAATATTTCTATCATGTAGACTAAAATTAATATCATGTGGGCCATGCCTAACTAGTGTGTGGGTCCCACTAGAGTCAAACTACCCCCGGGTCCCCGTTTCAAGTCGGATTGAGTTAAAATTCGAACCCGACTCAAATAACCCCAAAACAATATCATAAATAATAAAATAAATTTTAAAAAAATATTCAAAAATGTAAAATAACAAAATACTCCTGTTTCTAAAAACTGGGGGTGACAAATTCTTCGAAATTAAAACCAAACAATAGTAAAATGTCAAAATCACAAGTCATAATTTTAAATAGTTTAAAAATAATTAAAAATCACCAAAAATCATAATATTAAATAATTATCAATAAATAATAATTATAAATACAAAATTTCAAAATTACCCTCATCTGGAAAATTGGGTCTTACATAAAGTTTTAGCGACATAAGATTGGGGGAGTAGTGTGACCAAAGGTGGGTAGAAGTCCCCGAGGTTTTGTAGTTGCCAAAATGGCCAGGAGAAGGATATAAACTATTTTGAGGAATTAAGGAGATTAAGGTAATAGTAGATTTCTTTTAGAATTTAAGGAACAGTTATTAATTAGAATTTCGAGGACGAAATTATTTTAAGATGGGTAGATTTGTAACCCCTCTTTCCAAAATTTTGATAATATTTTATTTATTTATTTGAATTAATAGTAATTTTTAGAATTTTATAAATAATTACTTAGTTAATTATTACGGTAGATGACTTTAACCATGGTGGAGTTTTGGAGTACAAGGTGACTAGAAATCGTGGCACGGACAGTGCAATGGCGTGCTTCGACTAGTGTATTAGCCTTGATAGGGAAGATTGAGCCATAGTGATGTCCTAACTAGAAAAACTAGGCCAAGTTGCGACTTAACCTTTACCGAAGATTTATTTAATTATTAATTATATTATTGAGTTTAGGGAAACCGGCTACCATTTTAGCCCGAACTGGACCTGAACTGAGCTCAAGCCCATGTAGTCATGCGAGACGTCCAATGACATTCGTGTTGACGTATTTTGGTCAGATTGTGTTGTATTCCGTTTTAATAACCTGATGAATATTTCTAAGTATTCGTATTTAAATATTATAAATATTATTATTGGTGATATTCAGTGACTTTTGTGTAAAGTGGGTCCTTGTATATTTTGGATTATTAGATTGTACGTAATGGTATACACACCCTTATGATTTATTAAATTTTATTATTATTAGTATTATTATTATCATTATTATTGAGGTTATTATTTATAAAAAAATATTTACTAATATTGGATATATGTTTTTCGTTATCAAATTAATATTATTATATATGGTCATATTTATAAAAATAGGCCTTCCTCTAGGAATAGATAACATTGGGTTTTATTTAGATTTGTATGGATATTATTATACTAGTATTCATATGAATATATATATATATATATATATATATATATATATATATATATATATATATATACATATATATATATGTATGTATAGATTATATAATAATAAGAAAAGAAAAAAAAAAGTTTTCAACACTGTTCCCTTACGGGAACAGTGGACCGAGCCCACTTAAGCCTACTAAAACCACACATCATTATAAACCATCCCAGCAGCCATGTAGAGAGCCCGCTTAAAGCCAGGCCAAGCTCGACCCAGCTCCCCTCATAACTGAGAAGTCCCCACAAGCGGATAATTCCCGAACATATTATACATAACCGAGAGCAAGAGATCGAGAGAATCGACTAAACCCTAAACACCCTCACCGCACCAGCCAGCTGGGCGCACCCCCACACGTGCACGCGCACCGTCGCGGATCACCGCCGGCCTGCCAGGGCCGCAGGCCGCGCGTAACAAAGCAGAGTAGTGGCAGCCAGAAACAGGCGCGAGCCCATCTTCGCTGCGAGCTATCGGCCTCCACGGTTGTTGATTCGTCGAACCAATTGCTCCGGTACCTCACCAACCTAACCCTCTCTGAATCCCAACTAATAGAGTTGGATATCGCTGATCAACGAGCCCAGAAAATCGACTCAAAGTCGATGAAAAACCTGTTCGAAAACAGGACATATAGCAGTCCAATCGTCCATGTTTGAAGATCGATTCCGATCGATCTAATACCGTATTAGAAATTCTATTTAAACACACTTTTAGACAACATATAGGGCTCCACAACCTAATTCGCAGAAGTCGATTTCATCGACTACGCGCCGAGAAATCGGATCCCAAAGTTGACCAAAAATCTGTTTTAAAAACTAGAAATTCTTCCGATCCAACGTGCGTCCCGCCAATCCGGACGACGTGGTCGCGAACCGTAATCATCGAAAGGTGTGTAACGGCTTCGTAGACGGGTGGGCTTTGATGGAATTCAAATTGGTCGCGTGTGCGTGACGAATTTGATGCGTACCCGTCAAAATTTACCGTATCGGCCTCTGTACAAATTCTTTAATTACTTTGTGCACGCTCGTCAGATCGAGACAAAACTTTTGCCAACAGGACCGCATCATTTTTCTGGTCGTGCATGCCATGTTTGGTCCGATTCTGAGACAGTTGATTTGGATCGCCGTTTTGTGGGCCCCATGGTCCGACTCAACGGGCAATTTTGTGTACAGCCCACCGGAATCCAAATTGGACATACCGTTGGGTTCTATTATCAAAACGAATCTGTAGACATATAGTTTGACGACTTTAGAGACCGTTGACCCTGGCACGCTTTTCGGTGCAAAGCGGGTCCAACGACGGACACCATTTTGACCCAAAATTACCGTTTTGCCCCTGTGTCCAGAATTGGACGTAAGGACAGGCAATTCTAGCTAATTTGACTATTCAAAGATCTTTGGTAATATTTATTTCAGCATCCGAAGATCGTTGTGCGAGTTTTGACTATTGTGGCATACCGAGTAGTTTGGATTATCGATTTCACCAGCAAAGGACCACAGGCGAGTACAGTTTATTATTTGATTTCAATATTGATCTTTACTATACATCAATGTTTAGTCAATAGATAGATATGTAATTTTAGTTTTATGTTGATTTTGTTCCTTGTTGTGTCGGGAGGGTGAAGTACCAACAATGTGTGATCTGACTTTAGACCGTGTAGACCGGGATTATTATTACATTTATATTATGTAGACCGTGTAGACCGTGATTATTATTGAATTTATACTGTGTAGATCGTGTAGACCGTGTTTATTATTTTTGTAGACAGTGTTTCTTTATTGTAATATTTATGTAGATCGTGTAACTGTAGACCGTGTAACTGTAGACCATGTAACTGTAGACTGTATAAATATAGACCGTGTAACTTTAGACCGTATAGACCGTGTCGCATAATTGTTTCGAGACCGATCACATATCAAAGGTACTTCAGTCGGTCAGTTGGTGAGTATTTTATTGTATTTCATTTTCTGTTCTTAGTATTCAGTTTTATTCTGTCTTTCTTCATTTTATTTTATGAATCATATGTCTAAAGGCTAACCTCTGTTATATAGTCATTTTCATATATTGGAACTGCATTCAGTGAATTGTACTCGTTCCATTCCTGACTGAAAACTAATATTTTCAGGTTAGCCGTTGATTCACTTAGCATAGGAAGTTACGGGTGTACTTACAGACGAAAAGCCTAGAGACTAGCTAGATAGATGAGTTGTAGTCATTTCAATATTTGTACAAGTTTATACTTTTTTGCAAATGTAAAATTTGTAAATATTGTAAGTTAAATTAGTTTGTGAATGAGCATTGTGTTATTTATTTTGATCATCATGGCCGTGACAGCGTTCTACTGCCGACACTGCGGCGTAGGCTGGCTTGGACACGTCTCGTATCCGTAGAAAAAAATGGGTACGGGTCGTGGCAGTTGGTGTTTTGATTCCTCCGATTGGACTGAGCGGGACAGGGCGTTACAGTTCATATACACTATCTACTAGTTCTTAAGGCAATAAAGGATTCGACATGTGAATTTATCATTATCAAAAACATAAATGTACATTTGGTAAATGATGTTGATAGATCAATACTTACTAGGATATAATGAAGATAGAGATCCTTCAAATTGTACACCTTTAACGAAGTTGCTTTTAACAAATATAAACTTTCCCGAGAATTAAGTCAATTCTTCCTTCATCATGCCACAACTAATTTAATTATCGATTCCTTGGTCCATTTCTAAGGTGGTCATGACTCCAATGTTTGTGTTAGAAATGACACAGACACACCAAAAGTGCAAAAATTTAATTCCATAGCATCAAGTCAAATTATTTCTAGAATCCTAACCATATCAACAAGACATAAGGACTTAGAGACACAAAAACATCGATGACCGAGTTCTAGAATCTCAATCCCCACAACTAGAACCCTAAAATTTTAGAGATATATAGGGATAGAGTATACATATGCATGCAGCGATAGGGGTTGAGAAGGGTCTTCAGAGGAGTGACCGTCAAAGGGCTTCTAGTCGGGAGAGGTGTAGAGAAATTTGGGGTCAGACAGCGCCGGTGACATCGGACGATTATTGATGGAGGTGATCGTTAGGGTAAAGGTGGCTGTAGGGGGTTTTGACTGTGGGGGATCAAATTTTTTAAGAGAATGGAGAGAGAGAGAATAGGAAAATAAGTAAATTTTGTTCGCCTAATGTTAATCATTTAGCGACAACACAAATAAGATGTCACTAACATCATTGTTTATGCGACTGTCTTAAATAATATCGCTAGACGTCACTGATTCTGCGACGTTTAGCAACGCCTAGCAAAATATTTTTCTAAACTACGTCAAAATCATCAAAACATAGTCGCAAAACATCATAATAGGTGACGCCTACTCGCATAGTCGTTAATTAAATCGCACACAACGACTTCTTTTGTTGGAGTCGCTAAATGCATCGCTAATTCCACTTATTTGGATCATGTAGTAGGAAATGTAAGTCATGATGACCTAAGCTCCGTTGAAACGTGGCCTATGTGGCCGAGTCATTGGGGAATCAATGAAGGATGTGTGCCACTTTGGCCGTGGTTGCAGGATCAATGGGTAATTTGCACGCCCTGCTTAGGGGCTTTCCTCTACAGTGCTATAAATAGCCTATGTGGCAACTATTTAAGGATACTTCTTTTCAATTTCTTGTAGTCTTCCTTATAACAGTGAGAGCATTTGACAACATTACAAAGAGCTTCTTCTTCTTCAAAGAGTCCCTTACAACTCATTTTGGTTTGTCAATGGAGCACAATGACCGAACGCTAGTCTAGCTTATCTTGGCACATTTTTCAAGATTCTTTGTAATTGTGTAGTGATTATGTTGTTAATCTTAGTGAAGAGTGTAAATACAAACTCATTTACATCCAATATAAAATCAATTTTTTGTGTGAATCTTTGTTATAATTTTCATGGTGAACAATCGTACATTGAACAATATACAAGCTATTTTTAGAAAAATAATATATTTTTAAATTTTACTTGATTAGAAAAATACATATAATTTTTAGTTCATAAAACAAAAAACTAGATTCAATGTACAATATTTAAAAAGTTCCTTAAAATTAATAAATTATTAATCAATGGATAAATTTGAATAAGTTATTAGATTATTATTTCACGATTAATTAATATTTCCTAAGTTTATAGATGTTTCTTATCCCAATACAACTTAGGGGATGTTTAGTACGCGAAGTTATTTTTTATTCCTGGTCAAATTTAAGGTGGAAAATATATTTTCATGTTTGGTCTAGGTAATAAAAATCTATTTTTCGGAATTGCGAATACCAATTAAACTATTTGTCAATAAAACATGGTAATCATATCCCTTAAGGATAAGTGATAAATTTTTTTTGCTCGGATAAAATAATTTATATTATTTTTTAAAACTTTTAATTATTTTTCTTTTTCTATTTTTGTTTTTTTTAATCTTTTACGTTTTTTAAGAAATTTTATTGTTTTTTTCCAATACTTTTATCTTTTTTTTTGGATTTTTTTAAGAATGATTTTAAATTTTTTGTTATATTTTTCAGTTTTTTCATCTTTTTCATTTTATTAATAATTTGTTTTTTTTCAGTTTAGTCCTTTATATCCCCTTTTTTCCGTTTTTATATCTTTTGCCATTTTTTGTTTTTTTTACGAAATATTCATATATTCACTAAAACATGAGAATATAATGTTCTAGGAGGCAAAAAAATAAATCCGGAAACTGTATAATTACAGATTATATAATATTCTCCTTACCAAACCCCGGTTATACAGATTTAATAAGTGCATTTTTGGAAACATGGACCACGGGATCACATAGGACGGGTAGGGTTGCGGATACAAAACAACACTATCCTACCCAAAATTGCATATAGTCGCCGGCTAAAATAATCCGTCACATAGGAAACCGCCATATATATTTCCTCTGTCCAAACCTCTGTTTCCGTTTACTCTGTTTCTTCTTCTTCCTCCTCCTCTTTTTCTTTTCCTGCTCGAAAGCCCCTTTCTCTACGTTTCTTCTTCTCCAAATCAAAAAGATTTTGAGGTAAAAAATCATTCTGACAAAACCATGTTTTTTTTTTTTTCCATTTTATATTCATCGGATCTAATCAGAGTTGAAAAGGCAGGAATACAACACGACACGATACGATACAGAAACAAACACAGTGAGATACACATATCTAATAGGGCTCTTTACACGATGTGACATGGACACGCCCTTTGAGGTGTGATCCATTGAGTATTTGGTGAATCGTATGTTCTTTTATGTGTTTACTCTGTTTTTTTTGTTCTCGTCTTTCTAAACAGTTTCTTCTTTTCTTCAGAATTGAACAAGCTGGCTATTGAGAATCATCACAAGAGTGGTTTTCTCAGAACCAAACAGAAGAAAATCATGGTAATAACGTCCTTCTTCTTTCTTTTTTTTTCCCATTTTTATATGGATTGTTTTTTCCGATTTTTTTTAGTGAAGTTTTTGAGTTTTGGAGAATGAACAGGTGGGTCCGATGGTGGAGATGAGCAATGATGACTTTGGTCCACCATGGCTTCGGCCTCTGTTGAAGGCCAGCTTCTTCACTGTTTGTGAGTTCCACGGGGACTCCAATAAGAGCGAGTGCAATATGTACTGCTTGGATTGTACGGGCAAGGCTCTTTGTTCTTCTTGTCTCCCCAACCACAAAGATCATCACGTTGTTCAGGTCTAAATATACATATACTCATATTTAGTGGTTTTTTTTTATCAATTCCTGATTTGCAAGTTCTTGATTTTGATGATGTTTTTTTTTTTTAACTGTGTTTAGATTCGGCGATCTTCGTATCATAATGTCATAAGGGTCTCGGAGGTGTCGAAGTTCATAGACATTTCGGCTGTTCAGACCTACATTATCAACAGTGCCAAGATTGTGTTCCTCAACGAGAGGCCGCAGCCGAGACCAGGGAAGGGGGTCACCAATACTTGCGAGATTTGCTGCAGGAGCCTGCTTGATTCCTTCAGATTCTGCTCCCTTGGATGCAAGGTTACAGCTCTTTCTTCCAACATTCGGATTTGATTATTGATCGATAATTTCATGAAATTATTTATCATGTGTGAATTTTGATAAATTCCGAACACGAATTTTGGTGTGTTTTCGGACCAGGACACTTGGACTTGTAATTGTTTATTTGAGCCGAGCCTTCTCTTCTTCCATCTACATCTCCAAAGCCTAAAACCATAGGAAACTTGAACAATTTTTAAAGCAGATGTCTATAACAGTCTCTTTGGCAATAAGACTTTGTGATGAAATTAAATTTTATTGACTGTTCAGCTTGGAGGGATGGAGCGCGGAGATCGCCATCTCTCTTTTGCCCTGCGGCCGAAGACCGGAAGGGAATCCCTTATGGGGTCGGATTCGGATGAGTCGTGTACACCAAGAAAGCTTCGGAAGACTGCAGCCTTCAATAGGATGATGATCGACTTGCCAGTGAAGGGCTGCAAATGGTCTGACGATGACTGGTGGCAACAATGCCAGCAGCAGCATTTCTCCAGCCACTCCGCCTATGTTCAGCTACCGGACATGGAGAAGGAAGGGAATCCCTCACCGTTCGCCTCCTTTTTGACGCAGAAGAAAAAGTTACGTCTAGACAAACTTATAAAGAAGCTTCTAAAGTTTGTGTAAAAAGCAAATTAAAGGTATGGATGCAGTGAATAATATCCAGATAGAGAGGGAATGAAGAAGCAAGCAGCATAGATACACAGAATAGAATGAATATAAGAAAAAAGGAAACCCTAGCTGTCTAGCTTTAGCTTTTAATATATTTGTGTACATACTTAGCTTAAAATGGGAATGTATTCACATATTTTGTGTGTTAGTTCTCTCTATTATTCTCTTTCTAATGTAGTTTGTATGGTTTTCAATAGCTAGCTTGATTCTTTTATTTTTGAATCTTAGCTATTCTCTAGAAATAAAGGGGTTTGTTATTGAAATATATATGGTTTTAATGCAGTGTATTGATCTTGCATTTTTTTTTACCTCTCTATTTGTAGATTCTTCTATTTTCTGATATATAGTGGTCATAATAAACACGGTTTATTTGATGTTTACAGTTTTATATAGGTGACCTTGATCACCTCATATTTTAAGTTCATCACATTTGTGTACCTGTATTTATCATGCATGCATTTGTGGTGGTCTGTGCAAAGGTTACATATAAATCTTTCCTCTCCCCCTACCATGGCTAAGAAAGAGTTAGATACAATTAAATTTGCTAATTTATGTTTAAACTAGCTTTTATTGCCTTGGGTTTATAGTTCAACTAATTAATTTTGGTTCTCCAATATTGTAGTATATTATACACGAGTATTGTATCAGGACCCCAACAGGTTTTTGATTCAACCGCATCAGTAATTATTCTTTATCAATGTTTTTATTCACATAACACATTCTGCTTGGATGAGTTTGACCCACATGAAAACAAATTATTCCTTTGAATTGAAAATATATATATAATATATGATTCAACTGACACAACGGAACGGCAGAGAGTGAACGGAGAACTGACGGCGAGGATGGAAGCGACGTCTCTATCATGGGCTAAGTACTTGGTGGACACGTTATAGCCCGGCGAAAGGGACCGTCCCCTCGAGTTGCTCCGCTCTTTCGATACCCAGCCTAGCTGCCTTTCTTCTCTTCTCCTCCACAAAGAGACGTGTGGAATCCTGAGAGCTTGAAAGTGGCCTTGCTTTCTTCTCCATCACTTTCTCCTCCCCTCCCCCATATATTATCCTATTGATTACACTATTATATAATTTGTTTTATATGGCTTAAACTTTATGCAAAGTAGTATACATAGAGACAGATGCATATCCATAGCCGAAGGTCATGGGGCTAGCTGCCGATATATCCAAGCTCACAATTAAAGGGCGGTGATGAGGCCATGACATTGGACTTGACAGTAACTTGCATATTTTCTAATACTAACCAAGTATAGTTTATGGGCTTAATTGTATTGATTAATTGGTCTGTGATGTGTAGTGCATGCTTGCCTAATTATATATGCCTAATTGCTTGCTTGTGTTCATTTTCGCCAAGTGGGTGGCTTTTGGCATATCATGTCATGACACTTGATGAATTAGCGAGGGGTGAAATGGACTAATTTATAGTAGTTCTAAAGATTTTTTTTAATCTAGATTAGATTAGAGAAAATGACATAGCTTATCTAAGTGTTTGTAACTGCATAACTATTGGTCCAAATAAAATTAGATTGTGGAAGAATTGTGCCAACTATGTAGAACATTGCTAAGTAAAAAAAAAAATAGCAATCATAATTTCACAAGGAATTGTAACCTAGGAGGGCTAGCTAGAGATTTGGACACAGTTATAATCATTTTTTTCCCCATTTAGTCTTAGCGAAACAATGATAATTGAATTGCACAAGCTGCTGCAGGCTAGCAGAGCTAGTGATTTGTAATAAAAGAGAGGTACTTCTAAAATCTCTACAGGACTTGACAAGGGAATTGAACACTATGATTTCTTTCTAGGGTACTATTATCTTTATTTGTCGGTTCGTGATTTGAGTAAAAATGAGGAAGAGGATGTGGCTTATCCATGTCACCTTCTCCCTCTTTTTTTTCACCTCTTTATGCTTCCTCTTATAAAATAAAGTCCATTTCGAATTCTAATATTGCATATAACTATGGTAAAAAATGTTGTTGGACATATTTAGGGTATGTTTGGTTATGAGTTATAACTCAGTTTTCTGAATAAAAAGCGTCTGGGAGGACATATTTAGGGTATGTTTGGTTATGAGTTATAACGTAAAGTAGATAATAAAAAGCGTTTGGGAGGAATCTTTTGAGAATCTACACTTCAAAAAATTTTTTTTTCCTAAAAACAACTTTTAAACACTACTTTCAGAGAGAAGCTCAAGTTGTTTTCTGAGTCTTTTTTTTGGACTTTTGCACTGTTGATATAGTGCCCCGTCTCAATATTGTGCTCCGTTCCTCGTTGCGCGTGAGGAGCACAGTTAAGAAACATTGTCGCTATCGATTGGTTGGGACCGGCTGAATCAAGATTCTTTCCTCGTTATGGAATGACTTCTTCGAAATCAAGTTTCATATCTAGCGGGTTGCGCCGCGAGGATGGACTTTGCGGTTAAGTCGGGAGAGACCTCTCGTTGCTCTGTTTTTTATAACGCACTTGCTTATTTGGCTTTGGTTTTATGAATGCGTTTTCGTGAATATTTTTGATAGATTTTATTGCTTGCGTTCTTCAAAGTTCGCATTTCATATCGAACTCGGAAAAGAAGGGTAGAGTGTTGATGCATTGTTTGTGCGACTTCAGGTGATCACGTAGGTGCCATCTAGCGCAACAAGACCTTCTTTCCTCTCGCCTCAAACAATCAAGGTGAGTGGCTATTCCCTTCTTCCCTTTGGCCCGCTTTTTTCCCAATTAATCGATAGAATGTTAGTTGAAAATGCAAGAACACGAATGCTTATTTCCAATAAAATATTGTACGATTTCCTACATACACTTGCTATAAAAACTACTATGCCATAAAATTGCTACTTGATTGTTATGTTATTCATGCTATAGAACTGTGTTAAGAAAGACTGATGCATTGAATAAATGTTGCCACGACAAGGCGAAACGATGAAAATGGTTAAATTCTTATGTTAGACCATGCTTGAGTAACTAGTTTAGTCTTGTACGGTCATGGACAACTTATGCACAAGGCAAAGTTTTCTCGAACGACAAACCTGGTGGACACAAAACCGATTCGACCTAGGAGAAAACATGATAGTTGTGTTGGATACTTGCACGGGTTATTGGAAAGCTTTTAGCGGGGCTTGCTACTTCTGCTGAAAGGGTTGCCATCTAAACCAAGCTATAGTCTGAGATGGCTTGTGGTGTCAGTGACTTTCACATATACATTTACACATACTATGCTAGTTAATGATAACAATTGACACAGAAGAACATGGTAAGTCTCACATTGCAATGGCATGCTCTGTCGTGGGTAAGTTCTAGCTTGGTATATGTTATTATGTCGATTAAATGCTTGCATGGAATTCACTATAATGGCTAGAAAGATCACTGATTATATAATATATTTTACATAACTTCTTGAACCAAATGAGTACGTGGTATTTAACTAGTCATTTACCAGTACACGACAATGTACTAATCCTCGCTCTCCATAGGTAATTCGAACCAAGAAGGCCGTGCCACTTAACTCAACGCGACGCTAGTTCATTTTGAAGCCTCGTTCGTGTGCTTAAGGCTTGTTTCAATCTTTTGAAGACTCTGCATTCAGTCCGAAGATAGATGGCTCGACTCCCCATGATAGCATATGTTTGAATCTTGTGGTTGTATAAAAGGAGATGTAATGTATGGAACGACTATCTCATCAGCTTTTATTTTGTAATCTGAGTCAAGTTGTAAGCTCGCACAACAACTATTTGTAATAGAGTATTATAGATGATGTTTATTATCAAAGAAGTAAGTTTCCTTCTATTTCAAATGTGTTGTTCAATTTCTCTGCTTACTATATTAGATGTTGTGTTTCGAATAATCTTAAGACCTTGCCTTATGCGAGAACAACTTAGGTTTGTATGACATAACGCCCGGGAGACGACTATGGATTCTTTGGAAGCGATGCATGACATAACGGTATCAGAGCATGACTTTACGTCCGTGGCCTTCCGTCCTGAGTCTCGAACCCTTGACCTCATGTCGACTAAATGAGTTCTTCCATACAACGAGTCCGTAATATTTTCTAAGACTAATATCAGTTGCCTTCTATTTTAGAAGTTAGAGAAGTCGCGACCGAGAACGAGACGAACGCTTCAAGTGGCTCGAGTAGTTTGAGGGTCAAATATTCTGGCAACCTGTAAAGAGGATGTTGTGTATGATGGAGGTGCATCAGAATCAAATTGAAAATCAACATCGATAAACGGAGGCAACAGGCCCAATTCGAAGCTAGGTTCGAGGCACAATTCAAGGTACAACAAATGCAGCTTGATACTCTATAACATATCGTCCAAACATTTATGGCCAAGCAACTCCACCACGACGCATGCTGCTGTCAAGCCTATGATCCAACCCTTCGAAGTCGATTCGGAGGAGCCCGTAGCCCAACCTACAGCAGCAAAAAGTTACAACTTTGAGGTGTCAGAATTCAAGAAAGCGTACGCACATCCTTCAGCGGTACCGAAGGCCCTTCTATGGCGATCGACTGGTTGAAAGAACTGGAAGACCACTTCGAGCTCCTCGTCATTAAAGAATCCATGCAAGTCGTCTGTACACAACTTTAACTATGTTTGAACACGCACGACTGGTGGGCCATGCACAAACGAGCGATCTGACGTGACAACAAATCAACACTAATCTCTTGGGTTACGTTTTGCAAAGCCTTCAAAGTCGAGTACCTTACTTCAACCGTTCATCAAGAAAAAGAAACGAATGCAGTTGAAATAAGGAAACATGTCAATGCAACAGTATGTAGCATTGTTTAACAAGTTATCCAAATTTGTTGGTGCATTTCTGCTTACAGAGGAGATTCACATTCGAAGATTCGAAGAGGGTCTACGGTGTCACATCCCAATTTTATAGAATCGATAGTCGTCCCCCGAACGTGATCCCGTGCGAACCTAAATTGCGATCGCACAAGGTATAGTCATAAGGTTATCCGAAACAAAATATCTAATAAAGTACGCAGAGAAATTGAACAACACATTTGAGACATAAGGAACTTTCTTTTCATTAGTAATAAAGTTCATTACAAGACTCTATTGCAATCCTTGCCGCGCGGGCTTACAACATGACTCGGTTACAAAAAATTTATAATTATTAAATTAAGTTTTATGTAAAATTTTGCTAAGATATAATTATATAATTAATATATGGAGTGTGATAATCAATAATTATAGTAATAACAAATAAATTATAATTATGCACAACATGTGCATAAAATATATATGGAAATATATATTTATGTATATATATATATATATATATATATATATATATATATATATATATATATATATATATATATATATATATATATATATATATATATATATATATATATATATATATATACCTTTTTTATCTATTTATACACAGAATATGTGTGTGTACAAATAGATAAAAAAGGTATATATATATATATATATATATATATATATATATATATATATATATATATATATATATATATATTTATACACAGAATATATATATATATATATATATATATATATATATATATATATATTCTGTGTATAAATATATATATATATATATATATATATATATATATATATATATATATATATATAAAATATATATATATATATATATATTATATATGATGGAAGGAGCGGCGACCATGGGCGATCTAGGGTTAGAGGCAGAAGCACCGGCCTGGGATCCGGGTGAACTCCGTCCAGAGGAGGCCAATGATGATTATCCGGTGCTGGAAGGCCTAACAGATGGAGGCGGCTGGACAACAGTTCGAAGAAGGCGAAGTATACGAGCGGCGACGTGGTCACAAAAGGAAGCGGCCGGGAATATCGGATCTCGTTCGACAGGAGAGACTGAAAGAGGCCCTAGAGCCGCGAACGGAGGAAGATGAACTAGGGTTCCTACAGGTTCTAGACCGCCTATCATAAGGGATACTAGGCCGATGGAGGAGGGTCGGAGGGCTACTTCTGTACCCCAAGCACGTGGTATCCTGACGAACGAAAGAATATACAACTCCGGCGATCGACGAGCCACTATGGCGGAGAAAGGTAAGCAGCCGATGGCAGAGAAGGTGATTAGTAAATCATGGGCGGACTGCTGCCGTTCCACTGCAACTGCGATCAACGGACACATGCAATTCGTCCCTCCGTTAAAGAGTACTACTGGGGAGAGAGCTATTTTCACAGATGAAGATCTCGCTGAGACGGCTGAGTATTGGTGCAACACGGTGGTCCTATATGTATTAGGTAATAAGCCATTTTACGGACAAATTTGCGCGTATGCCAATCGCGTGTGGCGACCCAAGGGGACTATTGAGTTCTTCTCGAGAGAGAATGGGTTCTACTACGTCCGGTTCGCAATGAAGGAAGATATGGATAGAGTGCTTCAGGGAGGGCCATGGAATTTTGATGGTCGTTTAATTATCATGAAAGCATGGACACAGGAACATCGTTGCGAGAAAGAGGTCCTGCACTCGGTTCCAATCTGGATCCGGTTCCCCGAACTCCTAATAAATTATTGGAGTATCGGTATGCTAACTAAGTTAGCTAGCATGGTGGGTAATCCTATTAAAGCAGATGAAGCGACGACATACAAGATTAGATTGGGATACACACGTGTTTTTGTCGAAATTTCGACGGATAAAGTATTACCACAATACGTGGAATATGAAGTCCCGTCGGGTGAGGTGTATAGACAACGGGTTGAGTATGAATGGGTTCCTCCTACGTATCTAACGTGCCATTGTTTCGGACACTCATCCAAAGAATATCGGATGGCCGCGGAGGACCAAAATTTGAACTCTGTAGGGGTGGATACTACGGTTCCTGATGGTGAGCAGCGCAACCAAGGAATGGATATTGAGGCCGATTCTTCCCTGGATAAGATGCCAACTTCACATATAATGGTTAGCAATGATATAAATATCAGAGAAGATAACAGAGTAGCTACTAGCGGTGTTTGGTTTTCCGGTCGCAGAGTACGCCTAGCAACAATCCATTCAGAGGAGTAATTGCAAACCAGCGAGAGGTGGTAGCCTCTACCCGTGGAGGATCGCGACGCCACGGACTACTAGAAAGTGCTCACAAGGGAGGACCGGTGATAGAAAGACAGTATGGTACTCCTAGTCGAAAGAGGCTCACAACGTCTATACAGGAGGATGTGGGACTCTCTACTCCTGATGGCATTGGCAATAGTGAGGCGTTATGTTTGGACAACCCCAGATGGAAGGAAGTTCACCCGGAGTTAGCGACAATGAGACAGGAGGATGCTCTCGACTTGAGGGAAAGTGCAGAGGTACAAGTAGAGACTGTCGACAGCCTCGAGAGACTTAACAGGGAGTCTGAAGTGAATCCATGATGTTGATCTCATGGAACGTCCGCGGGGTCTTCTCTATTGGTAGATAGAGGGAATACTGTGATGTGTTAAGAAGGGAGCAATGCACTATAGTTGCGCTTTTGGAGACAAAAATAAAATCTTCACAGATGTTAGCTCGAAGAACCACGTCGCCGTAGCAGCATATTCACAACTTACACATATGCAACATGGCTCGCATTTGGATACGTTGGGATGGGAGTTGCTGGGATACTCAAGAGGTACACATGTCAGAACAACTTATTGTTCTTCTATTTACAAATAAAGGTGGCCTCTCTTTCTTGTTGGGTGCCGCCTATGGACATAACGATAGGCGTCGTCGAGAGACTCTATGGCAGGACATTATTCGCTGCAGCATTCTGGCCGATAATGTTTACCATGCCCCGTTGATTGTCATGGGCGATTATAATGCTCTCTTATATCAAAATGAAAAGATTGGTGGCAGAAGAGTTCATGAACCGATTCTCCAAGATTTCCAGCAGTGCCTTCTTCAATCTGGCTTGCAGACGCTGGGTAGGACTGGGCACATGTGGACGTGGCATAACAAGGCTACCAGGCAACGGGTTGCTTGTCAATTGGACCATGCTTTGCTTAATCACTCCTGGATTGACAAGTTCCCTCTGATACAAGCAGAAGGTCTCCCTGCGGGGACTAGCGACCACAGCCTGATTTGCGTCCGCTTGTTGGATCGCTCTATCCCTCGTAAGCGGCCATTTTGGTTTAATAACAAATGGCCATTAATGGATGGTTATGAAAGGGTGGTTCAACGTGGTTTGCTTCACCAAGTTGCCAAAAATCCTCAATTCAGACTCATTAGTCGGTTGAAGGCTGTCAAAACCGAGTTGAAGACCTGGTTGATATCAAACCCGCCTAGACAAGTTGATATTGAAGAACAGCGGTTGCGGGATACTCAGGTCATGCTGCAAGCTGGCATTATGAATCCTATATTGGCGGAAGAGGAGAGGAGACTGGGGAGCATGGTGAGCCTACTTCGCCTTCAAGAACAGATTGATCTTGCTCAGAGGGCTAAATGTTCTTGGCTTCGTGAGGGAGATAAAAACTCTAAATTTTTCTACGATATTGTTCGATCCAGACAACACCGCAATCATATTGGTAAATTGATTGGACCTGATAGAAGGTTGGCTATTACTCCCTCCGAGATACAGGAGACGGCTACCAGGTATTACTCAGACCTATTTAATCAATCTGATTATCTAACGGAATTTCCTGAGTTAATATGCAAAAGAATAGTTACGTCTGCGGGTAATCGCACCCTCATGGGTCTGGTGACCATGGAAGAAGTTGAAGCAATTATTATGCGGGCTGATCCTAACAAGACTCCGGGCCCTGATGGCTTTGGAAGTAAATTTTATAAGGTGCACTGGCCGGAGCTGAAGGAACAGGTCCTTGAAGTTGTCCGAGATTTTTTCAGTACGGGGCGTCTTCTGCGCGAGCTCAACCACACCTTCCTTGTTCTTATCCCGAAGAAAGAGGGAGCTTCCCTACTTGCAGACTTTCGCCCTATTTCATGTTGCAACTACTTATATAAAGTGATTACTCACCTGATGTGTAAATGCATGGAAGGTATAATGCAGGAGTTGATTTCCCCTAACCAAGCTACGTTCATAAAAGGGAGGGACATTGCGGAGAATAATTTACTAGCACATGAGCTCATTCGGGATTTCAACAAGGTGGGCTGCAACAAATCATGTTCAAAACTGGATCTACGGAAGGCATATGACACGATAAATCAAGACTTTATATGTCAGATTATGCTGGAGATGGGATTCGAGAAGATATGGGTTGATCGGGTTCGTGAATGCATTACGACTCCGACGTTCTTCGTCCTCCTGGATGGTCATCCGTATGGTTTTATCAAGAGCAACAGAGGAATTCGACAAGGTGATCCCCTCTCCCCATATCTATTCTCTATAGTTATGGAGTATTTTTCTTGTTTGATGGACTCTGCAGTGATTAGAAAGAAGATAACTCCGATATACAAACATATCAAGCCACATATTTCCCATCTTATTTATGCGGACGATCTCTTGGTGTTTATGACCCCTACTTGGAGAGGGATACAGGAGCTATCAGACATTCTGCAGACGTTTGGAAAAATAATTAATGGGACTTCGCCTGAATCATGATAAAAGTACGATTTATTTCAACTCGTACTGTGATAGTCAAATTGAAAGAGCAGCAGCTTTGAGAGTTGAGCGGGGTAGCCTACCAGTCAAATACCTCGAGGTTCCGCTTTCGGTTAACTATGCTCGGGATACGGAGTCCAGACTCTAGTAGAATATACACAACGAAGGGTTGAGGGATGGCACGCAAGGAGTCTCTCGTTCGCCGGTCGCATCGAGCTTGTTCGCTCGGTCATCACTTCTATTATCCGATTCTGGCTCCAAGCAATAATGCTCCCAATGGCAACTATCAGACAGATCGAGAAAATCTGTGCCAATTTTATTTGGCGTGGGGGGATGCACGGGATTAGTTGGGAGACGTTATGTCGCCCAACAAAGGAAGGGGGAGTTGGATTGTATAATTTTTAGAACCTCTGAGACGTGGCAGGATCCAAACTGTCGTGGAAATTATTGACGTCCAACTCTATCTGGGCGATATGGATGAGAAGCCGCTACACTAAAGGGACCAACTTCTGGTGTATGAGCGCGAATAGCAACGACTCGATTGTGTTCAAAAGGGCCTGCCACTATCGGACGTCCCTGCGTTCAATGTTACATCGGGTCATTAAGGATGGCAAGGAGACCATGCTGTGGCAGGATCCGTGGTTCTCAGCTCAACCGCTAGGTGAGCGACATGGCGGCCTCGTGCGAGGATGGATGCACAAGCATGAGCGGGTAAGCTGTGTTATGAGACAGGGAGCATGGAACCCGGCGGCTAATATACACACGCAGAGGTTCAGCAATGAGATTCTTGCTGTTCGCATTGACCTTGACATCGTAAAGGATGAGTGGTTATGGAACGACTCGAAGGAAGCGCGTTTCAGTTACACAGCAGCATACAACTTGTACCGTACTCACCACCCTGGCTGGGAATGGAAAGAACTTGTGTGGATGAAGGGGTCCGTGCGAAAATTCCAATTTTGTCTGTACAAGTTGTGTTTGGGAAGATTACTAACGCTTGACAGACTCGTCAGGTTTAGAGTGAGAGTAGACGCTCAAGGATGCATTTTGTGTGGACAAGGGCATAAAAATTTAAATCATCTCTTCTTTGAATGTCAGCTTTCGTGGTACATCTGGTCGGTTCAGAGCCAGAAGTTACAGATAGATTCAGAAGAAAATCGAAGTTGGAGGATTATTTTTGAACTGATCAAGAGAGAGAAGAAGAAGGGCTCCAGATGGTATAGAGAAGCGTGTCTCCGGCTGGCTGCTGCGGTCTGGCACATTTAGAGGGAGAGAAATCGTCGAATTTTTGAAGGATTGGTAACCCCGAGTATAGGTATCATAAAAAATATAGAATTTGATGTAGAAACATTGGGATAATGTCCCAATATTGATGATGTAAGAAGAGGTGGGGTGTAATCTTTGCTGCTATTTTGAATAACAATTACCATTATTCAAATATATATATATATATATATATATATATATATATATATATATATATGGGAAATATATGTGTGTACATATATATATATATATATATATATATATATATATATAGAATTTGAGTTAGGAAGAATTAGAGACCTAGACAATCTCTTCGAAGATTTGAATCCAAATCAAATCTAGCTTCGATCAAATCCTTAGGAGATTTAATTTCAGTAAATCTAGTCTAACCTCGTCAATCCCAATCTTATTAGAACTCGTGAGAATCCGTAGTAATCCAAATTCAACTCAAAAATTGGACGACAACCGAGGCTTTATATTCGGCGTAGCAAAAACCCAAAGAAAACCTAACCGAAACTTTTAAAACCTCCCAGAGCGATCGCCTAGGCCACCCCTCATCTCGACGGCCCTCGCGCGGAACTGCAGCTGCACCGGAGCGCCGCCACGGTCGTAAAACCGAGCAAAAATAGGACATACCCTGTTTCGAGCACCATCAGGTACCCACGTTCGTAAATACCTCTTTCTTTCTACGCTTGGTCGTTTTAGGTTTTGCAAACTTTTGTGTGAAGCCCACATGACCCTCTTCAAGATTCTCCAAGTGGATTTCGAAACGACTCTCTGACGTGCCCAAAAAATCGAGGCAAAGTCAGCCCTAAACCTGTTCTAAAACAGAACAGTAAGCCACCCTAGTCCCACAGTTTGGAAGCCAAATCCTGAACTGGATACTAGTTTTTTTGAAAAACTAATTCATGACAGAGGTAGACAACCTATACCCAAGTAAAACCAAATTTATGGATCGAAATTTCATTGAGTGCACAAGGATTTATTTGATGTCAAAGTTAGAAAAAAAAATTTAGTTTAAAACTATTGAAAATTTTAGAAACCTGTCCGATACGGCAACGTGGTCGTGCACTATACGCATCGAAAGGCGCGTATGGATGTCACCGACGTGTGGAAAATGACGGAACCCGATTTCGTTGCGCGTACGCGACAAAATCAGTACGTATCCGTCAAGATACCCCCATATCGACCTTTTGCAAATTTGGCAATAACTTTGTGCATGTTTGTCGTATCGAGAAAAAACTTGCACCATCATGACCGAATCATTTTTTTGGTCATGTGTGCCAAGTTTGGTCTGATTCTGAGAAGGTCGATCGGAACGCCTATTTGGCGGGCTCACGACCCGCTCCAACGGGAGAATTTGTGCACGGCCCGTCGAAATTCAACTTTGGACATACAGTTGGGTTTGTTTCCTCAAACCGGACCCGTAGACATATTGTTTGACGACTTTAAAGACCGTAGGCACTAGCACACTTTTCGGTGCATAGTGGGTCCAATGGCGGATATCGTTTTGGCCCAAAATTATGATTTTGTCCCTGTTCCAGAATTTGAATTTTGGACAGGCGTTTCCTATACATATCTTTTACACTGGAAACATTCTTGATGTTTGTTTCAGGATCCGGAGTCGTTCGTAGATTTTGAGTTTCTTGCTGACGCTTCTAATCGTTTGATTTGCCATTCCCTCACCACCAGGCAAGATACCTTGCCTTACTTTTTGTTTATAATTAGATGCATCTTTATTTATTTATTTACTGCATATTTATTATCTGTTTTCTGTTGGATCCATTACTTGCTATTTTTAGTTCACTTTATTTTGCTTTCAGTTATTTTTCCTTCTTGCCTTTTTGTATGTATATGGACCTAGTCTTAGTGAACTACCTTCTGTTAGTGACCTTGGGAGGGAGAAGATAGTTAAATGTATGGGCTACCTAAATCCAAAAGTCATAGTAACTGTGTACTACGGTATTCCTGTCACGGTGGTCACTAGCCTCGAGTTATGTGGACTGATGTGTCACATAGGCGGCTAGCCTCGAGTTATGCCGGCTGATAGTATTGGTATTTGACATGTACATTTTGTGAGTTGTTACCTTATCCTTGGGGAGTCAGCCTTCACCTGTCGATACATCGAGATGTCTTCTAAATTGCCTACTAGAAAGGTTAGGAGACCTTAGTCAATTTCATGTTCCAGTCATGGTATGGAAAAATGTCACATCGCAGAATAGTGAGTTACCCCTTGTCCTCGTTTGGTTGTAGGGGTAGCCCACTGTTTCGATAATAGAATATTGGATAGTGTTATGGTTTGGACACCTTACTTTTATCTTTACTTTCTGGTGTATTTATATCCAGTTCATATGGCATGTTCTTTCTGTATCTTGTTATGTCCCTCTAAGGACCTAGTGATCTTTCCAGGTATAGGCGATTTCCCGCAAGAGTACGGATCGACACTGGATCCTTCATACCTTGATGACGATGCATCTTCCGCTAATATCTAGATTTATGTTATTCTTTGAGACTCGTAGTGGACATCTACTTTATTTGATATTATTTTCATAGCTATTTGGTGTGGGCATGTCCACCCGGCTATCTTTTGACTCACTCATTTGGACTTCTTATATCTTCTGTGTGTGCTGTGGATGAGATATAGTTTTATGATGTTATGGTCTGCAATTTATATTATTACAGCTTATGTATATATATGAGGATTCCATAGATTGCAGTATTCTTCGTATATATGCAGCTGGCATGTCCACGTACTTGGTCCTAAGTGTTTTGGGACCGGGGCGTTATATATTTTTATGGTGGCCCATGCAGGTCTGAAAATATTGTTGGGTTACATGACTGTGCCCAATAAGCCTGCATATAGGAATAGGAATAGTATCTCATACATTATTATTGCCTCCTTTGACCTCCAAACTTTTCGAACTCTCTTTGATTATCTGTAATGCCTCACGATCTAACCCTTCCTTGATCGTATACCATGGCCTCAGACAAGAAGACAGTAGGACGACTGTATAGGTACGAATCCCGAACAAAACTTCGATTCTTAAAGGACTGAAATTTTTATATTTACTTTCAACATTATCTCGCGTACTTATGTTCTACCATCTTGACTAATGCTGCTATTATAGCCTAGATTTACAAGCCTATTCATTTTTCAAGCTTATTCATGACACATATGTTATTGGAGGTACCCCTCTAACATATTGTCTATCAGAACCGGTGCACGATGGTCTGATCAACCTAGTGTACTTGGTTCGCTCTTAATATTTTTTTAATATAGAATGGGATATAATTAACTTGCTCCCCCAAGATCTCATCCGCAACTACGTTAACAATTCTCTTTCAACTGCTTGACCTATAACTTGTTCGAATCTATTCTAACATTATTCTATTTTCGTGCCAGTAAGGATGAACCTTCGAAGCGGACACGTTCCTACCTCAGCGATCACATCTGGTGATGCAGCCACTCAAGAGGGAGAGGTCCTACCAATGACCCCGTATCAGCCAGGGCAGTCGTAGACCACCATGACCCCATCGATGGTACAACAGGGAACTCAAGTACCACCAGTCATCCAGATTGGGCAGACTATCGTGGTACCAACCGAAGAGAATGTACCACCACCTCCACCACCATTTATCCAGCAGTATCCACCTCCATACGGACCACAAATGCCTCCACCACAAGAGGATGGAAACCCTACTACACAGTTCATGTATGCCATAATACATACTCAGTAGCAACAGGCTGAAATAATGAGGCAGAGCATGACGAAAGTACTGACTAGGCCCCCACCTCCACCTCCGGTACCAGTACCAGCACCAGCTCTATATCTATATGAGGGTTCTATAAAGGACTTTATGGATGTGAACCCCAAGCCCTTCAGAGGTACCGAGGAACCACTAGAGGTCACCGCGTGGCTTATCAGCACGAAGAAGCTACTAAGGGCGTCCCAGTTGCCAACAAATGATTGGATGACAATAGTATACTTGCTCTTAGAAGACAATGCCCATTATTGGTGGGAAGCTGGAGAAAGACGCTTGGGAGCCAATCAGACTTGGGAAGAGTTCTACAAACTTTTCAATGAGAGGTTCTTTCCTATCCATGTACACGATGTCCTCTATGATCAGTTCCTTCACCTCAAGCAAGGAAACATGATCGTAGATGAGTACAATGTAGAATTCAGTCGACTGAGCAGATTCAGTAAGACACTGATTCCTACTAAACAGGAAAGGGCCAAGAGATTTCACCATGGATTGACACCAGAGCTCAAGAAGCATACTACAGTGCAGTCTAGAGTTTCTCATACTGCAGTGTTAGAAGAAGCTAGAAGCCAGGAACTCCTTGACAAGGAAGTACAACAGGCTCAGAGACGCCATATTCCAGTAATTGGGCCAAGTAACCTTATCTATGGTGGACCAATCAGACATTCTATGACACAAAAACCACCAACGGCATCACCCTATCCAATTGATGAGCTTCTTACATGTCGCTTCTATCATAGGAAAGGTCATGTCATAAAGGATTGTCGTTGCAGATTAGGACAATGCATGAATTATGGCTCCAATCATCACAAAGTCGGAGACTGTATAGACCAACTAAAGGCAGCACAACAGAGGATGCAAGGACCCGTAGCACATGGACCAGTAGAAGAGCCAAATCAACCACCATATGGAAGTTATCCTAGAGGATCACACTTAGCTGACCAATCGGCACAAGTTAGTCAGGCTGGACATGAGGCAAATGGACAAAGGCATGGGCAAACATTTAGCATGGCTGTGATAGGCACCCATCCCGAGGTTGGAGATTTGGCAGGTATTATTTCAGTTGCAACATTTATTTGTTTTAGACATGGCTTAACGTTAGAACAACACATCCATTAGCTTGGTCAACATGTATAGCATAATACTTGTCTTAGTATGAATTACTAGTTATCAGCAACAGCCCATATGTACTACTTTCGACACCATTAGAAATCTATTACTAGCAGACTTATTGCAAGTAGTAATTTAGGAGTTAGTAGTTAGAGATCTTGCGTAACGTATCTTATAATTTAATACCCCATCAATAATTGTCTTGTGCTACAAAGAGTTAATCATTCAATTTTTTCGGTACGTGTGTCATCCTGACATCCCTCACCAACGAGGAAGCATAAAGATGACATGGGTAATCATTTCACCATTGTTCAAAATTAAACTACGATGTCTAACTTGACACATTTTCTCTAATCAGACTAATAACCCAGTAGTTCACAAATGTCCAATTCTATCTGTAACACTATGGGTATACCTACAGTGACTTTGAAATTTGGAGCACAACATTAGTCTTTTCTTCCAAAAAATTTCATATACGAGACCTAGACAATCCCACCTTCATCTACGCATATCATGTCCCATTCAAACATATCTCATTGTACTTTATTTTTATGATACGACTTTCGGGTCAAAAAGGCTAACTATAACCCTTACCGTAAAAACTAATGTGCTATCTGACTCCAATTAGAGACCTAATCTCGACTCGATTCTTTCGATCTAATATATGGTTGTGATCTACTCCAAGCCCACTACACACACACCGCCAGTGTGCCACCCAATTGAGTCCCCAAGTGCCATCTATACACAAAAGTAACGGAAGACACGTATTCAGAGTTACAACACCTATTTAACCAACCTAACTCAGAACTAGCCAACCACTCAATTAAGAACCTGTTCTACGCTACCCTAACCTAGGAGGGATGGTATAAATTGACTCTACAAGGTCTTGTCCTGCCTATATAGATTTAAACCCAAGGTTCATCCAAAATGAAATCCCTCTGTACCTTTTATCCCAGTTATATTTCGACCAATACAATATCTACCGTCTTGCTGGAGCATGACTTTAATTAAGCAGTGTCAATCAGTAAAATCTTCTTTATTGTGTTAAGGACCACCCCAAGGAACCTTGGCTCCTTGGAGTCCATGACTACGATCAGAAAGGCCAAACATTCTCATACCACTCCTTAGGAATTATCCTTCTCAGAAGTCTTGTAATGACGATTTTACGGTTAGCCAACTTCTATAAGTTGGGTAGAGCCTCGAACCAAGAATACCTGGACATGGAGCCAATTTGGATTCTTTTTATATAAGATATCCCCTACTAGAGACACAATTCGATTCAGAGGACGTGGCAAGTTGAGTCCAAGATGCATCGGCCCTTTCGATGTCTTGGAAGGTGTTGAAGAGGTAGCCTACAGATTGGCATTGCCACCGTCATTAGAGGGAGTACATCACGTATTCCATGTGTCACAGCCGAGACGATACGTGGCGGACAGCAATCACGTGCTCGATCACTCCGAAATCACTGTTGGACCACGTTTGTCGTATCAAGAGCAACCAGTAGGCATCCTTGATCGCCGAGTGAAGGTATTGCGGATTCAGTCTATACCATTGGTTCGCATGGGAGTGCAAGGACGACATTCGGAATCGCTACCCGTATTTGTTTGACAACCAAGGTATGTCTTGCACATGCTAGTCTTTATAGGTCCTTGCATTGCATCGCATTCGACCCCCCTACCTTAGTTTAATTTCGAGGACAAAATTTCTTTAAGTTGGGTAGGATGTAAAACCCCCTAATTTTTGTAATTATTAAATTAAGTTTTATGTAAAATTTTGCTAAGATATAATTATATAATTAATATATGGAGTGTGACAATCAATAATAATAGTAATAACAAATAAATTATAATTATGCACAACATGTGCATAAAATATATATGGAAATATATATTTATGTATATACATATTATGATATATATAAAATATATATATATATATATATATATATATATATATTGAAAAGCAACTTTTATTGAAAAAGGAAATAGTACATGGACCGAGTCCCACAAGCAGCTAACCCGGTTTCAAAATTTAAACGAAAATACAAACGGACGAAAGGAGCCCACGCGGCCCGAGGGAGCGCGTGGCCCGAGAGGATTGGGGGCGGGGCCCGAGTAGACGCGGGGCCCGGGGGGGCGAAGCCCGAGGGGGCTCCTCGGGACTCCCGCGCGCGAGCCTGCTGGAGAGAGAGGGGGGACACGACACTGGGGCCACGTCGAGCAACACCACGGCGGCGGAGGGGGCGAAACCGCATCGACGAGGGGAGGAGGCCAGAGGGGTAGGGGCCAACCTCGGGGAGGAGGCTCGACCGCGGAAGGGGAGAGCTAAAGGACCCGTGTTTGCCATGAAATATAAAAGAGCAGAACAATTATCGGAGGACTGGACTTTTACTTCACGTTACAAACTCGCTTGTACAAAGAAAGCCTAGGGACGAAAGCCTAGGTACAGCAGACTAAGTACAATTGTTTATTTTAGATTCTGGAGGGTGACAATAGAGGCTCGGGAAGGCGACGGCAGCCATGCCTTACTCCTTGGACGATCGGTATGCAGCCTTGGCTCCAGAAGATTGTTCGGCGTTGGAAGAAATGTTTCCTTTACTCTCTTTCTGCTCTTCTCTCCAAGTACTCTGGTGCCCTCTCTGATCTCGAAAAGTGCTCCTTTGTATTCCTCTCTCTGTATGTGCGTCTCTCTCTATGTAAGTATATCTTTGCAAGGGAATGGCATCCTGCTATTTATATGAATGGGGTGTGATCATTAGGGTTGCAAATGATTGCTTCTTGGAGATGGCGACGGCCTGTGGCTTGGTCAATCTAGACCATTCATTTTGATTGTGATGAATCTGGACCATTAAGTATAGATTACACCAAATCTCATCAGCAACTAATACTGATTGAAATAAATCTTCCTCATAATGATCTTCTGATGTCTGCGAATAAATTTGATTTATTCTCCTGCCACGTGTCCCGGATTATTGAGATTTGACCCAATCTCTGATTACAATAAATCTGAGAGATTGATCGGCTTAGGACACGTGTCCTAGGAGCCACTGGGGGGATCTGAACCGCATAAAGATTGAGCCGTATAAGAGTTGGGCCGCATAAGGTTCGGGCCACGTGTCAGGGCTGCTCGGGTAGTGGCCCTCCTTCGAACTTTTGAACCGTATGGAGGTGATCATTGCGAGCCGCATAAGGATTCATCTGCTTGAGCCGTATGGAAATGGTCCACTCCAGCCGCATGAAAGGCCTCCGTTTGAGCCGCATGAGACTGTCTCGGCCTGAGCCGTATGGAATGGCTTCATTCTGAACCGCATGGGAAGTCTTCGCTCGAGCCGCATATGATCGTCCACGTGGCAAGGCCACGTGGCATTTTATGTATCTCGGGGATTTATGTCAGAGATCTTTTTCTCTTTCCTAGGGGACTGTCATTATGACAGAGTCATCATTACTTCTTTTGTATCAGGGCTGTCACTTTTTCAGAGTTGTCAGCCGTCAAAGCAATTAATGCAGCATGGGTCGAAGGGAAGCAATATTATGCCACGTGTCTTCTGAGCCGCATAAGATGTCTTGGGCTGCATAGTCCCTTATGCCGCATGACTTTCTGAGCCGCATGGGCTTTCTGAGCCGTATGAGATTTCCTGGCCGCATGGATCATTTTCCATGCTTCTACAAGACCCCCTTCAAAGTTTTCAATTTGCAAAATTGAAATACTTTGAATAAAAAGCATGGTTGTATTCTTCTGGCCGCATATGGAGTCCTGTCCGCATGGATGTTTAAGCCGCATAGATAGTTCAGCCGTATGGATGGCTTAGCCGCAGGGGTGTGTCAGCCGCATAGCTCTTTGCCACGTTCGCGGGCCTTTAATTGCCTCGAATTCGTTAACGTCGTCTTTAGGAAGAATCCCAAGGGTTGGCTCATTAAATCTTTTTAAATACTATGCCCTGGGTGAATCTTGGAGACGAAATCCGAGGAGTCGGTTGCGCCTTCTACGAGGCAGTTACTAGTCCACGTGTCTTCCCCTTTCCTCCTTCCTATAAATAAGAGAGATTTGAGAGAGAGAACTTCTTTATTTTCTCTCTTACTATAAACCTTCCCTGTCCCGATCTTCATCTCCCTCTTCGATTTTAGCAGATGGCTCCCAAGAAAACTGTTGCAGCGAAGAAGGCAGCATCTTCGTCGAAGGGCAAGGCTGCTTCTACTTCGACTGCGGCCGCTCTTCCGTCGGTCGTCGTTCCCAATGTTCATCCTGATGTTCACCCCCCATTGTCGGTAAGGAGATTGTATGAGTTGGAGAACCCTAACTGCTATAGCTACGTCGCATACTTTATGCACGAGCCTTTACGAGCCGCATGTTCATCCTATGGCTGAGCTGCGAGCCGCATAAGAATATCCATTGTGTCCGCATATGCGCTTTACTGACGAAGCCGCATAAGCGACGCTGAGCCGCATGGACTTTTACTGAACCGAGCCGCATAAGTGTTCTTCTGGGTTTGAGTCGCGTGAGACTTCATTAAGTTGGGGTCGCATGGGTGCTCTTCCGAGCCGCATGGGGCTTGAAAGCCCCCAATAATTCTTTTTATCCACCTTTTTAACACACCATTTTTCTGTCTTCTTCTCAGTGAATTTGCCGGTTAATGCGGCTGGAGAACTTCTGGTAGGGAGTGCCCAAGCTGCTCTAGGTTATAGATACGACCATATTGTTCAGCATATGGCGGATCAGTTTCCACGTGACGAACCCTCGGCTAGACTAAATGCCATCAAGAATCAGTCCTTCCATTTTCTTAACGCTATGATGAACTCCGGGAAATTTGAAGGGCAATATTTGAAGCCTGCGTTCTTTTTCGGAGACGCCTTGACTGTGGAGAACAGTCATGTTCTGGAGGTGTCAGAGAATTAGAGTTTTGTCTCTAACGGGATGGCGATCTGCATCCCCCAAATGGAGCGACACTTTCCATTATCTTGGTTTAATATGCTCCCATTGGACCGGAAGATGGAGGAGACTTTAACCCCTACCCGAGGTAGGATATTTGTGGGAAACATCCATTATAACAACAGTCTGAAGTCAGTGACTGCCGGCAAGGTACATACCAGCTGTTCTGTGACGGGATTGGTCCCCGGTACTTTCTTGAATGTGGCGGGCCCTAACTTCACATTTTCTACTTTCGATACTTTTATAAATCAACTTGCTCGGAAAGGCTCCTACCCCATTAGCCGGTTGATGCTCCCCGGCTGGATACATCATATTCCCTCATGGATCAATCTGTCTATGTGGATCTTGCAGAAGTACGAGGCCTTTTTGTGTGAGATCGACCTTTGCCATAATTCGAGGCACCAGTCATGGCTTATCCATAAACAAGAAGTTGCTCATGTCTCTGCTGGAGATGTATAACTGTCGTACGGGGACCTTCTATACACCCGTAGGGGAAATGGGACTTGCGCTCCATGAAATGCACGCAGTCTCCAAGCTCCCCTAGGGGGACGAAGCTTTTGAACTGTATACTCCCACTAATGAGGAATTCGAAGACTTGGAAAGACAGTATCCCGGCTTCGTGGCTCTCTACCAAGAGATATTATGCCACTATAGCACCTGTCATCAGATAGCCCAAAAGGATAGCAACTCGGAAGGGAATACTCCCCACACCAAGGACTGGGTGCACTATCTCTTTCCGACAGATGCCTCAGGTCAAGTTACCTCTCGTCGCCCTCGATCGCGGGAAGCAGTTAAAGACTTGGTGTCGTCGGCTAAGAGAGTGGCCACTACCAGTGACAGATTCGGGAGTAAGACTGACTCTTTTGGTTACTTTTACCAGGATACCCATGAGCTGTCAGAGAAGGCGCTCCTGGTGGGGTTTTTGATGATATGGCTGCAAAATTATGTAGTCTCCGGAGGGGCTGGTTCTATTGAGAGAATCAGTCGTAACTTCATCCTTCCGGCGGTGAAGTTAGTTTTGCGAATCAGGCTAGCTATCCTCCTGGCCATGGTATGCAGCATCCATCGTGGACTTCGTACCTTCACATCTAAGGTCATCGCTCGCGACGTGACCATGGATTTTGAATGCACCGAGTTGCCATATCACTATTTGATGGGGTGGCTGCTGATGCATTATCCGTCTTTAATAAGACCGGGCTCTGAAGACAGTGTAACTGACGATGACGCATTTATCTTCCATTACCGTGATGAGCCTTGGGAGTGTGAGACCATGCGGGCTTGCCGGATGGCCTTGGCGAGGGCGGATATGTATCATATTTTTGTATCCGTCCCTTGCTTTGCTGTGAAGGACATAGAGGCTGTACATCTTGACAGTATTGTGCCTCCTCAACTTCTGGATGGCCAGATGCTCCTGTGGCTGCGAAACATCCGCCCCGCACATCTGGTGTACCGTAACCGCAATACAGTTTTTCTGGAGCCTTATCTGCCCAGCAGGTTTGCCCGGCAGTTTGGATACAGCCAGCTTTGCCTAGACAACCCCAGCTTCTGTATGGGTTTTGAAGGTAGCCTTCTTGATGGTATCATGGCTTGGCAATACTACGATACATTCCATACCCGTACCATTTTCTCGGTCCCTGTCATTAAGGCGTCAGTGGAGATCTTGTACATGGCGGCTTTGTATCATGTCATGGCGAACAAACCTCCGGTCGGTTTTAACCAGTTGCCAGTTTTATTGTCGGTACCGGCCTGGAGGAAGGATCTCAAGGGTCCAAGAAGAGAAAGATTAGAGTCGAAACGCCAGATTTGGATTCCGCTGCTGAGGGTGATGAAGGCAATGAGTATGATTGAGATGACTCTATCCTTCTAGTGGCAGACGCAGAGGTGGATCAGCCGCCTATTTTGTCAGATGAGATGTTGGGGGATCAATCACCCGTTGCGCCTAGCCCTACTCCGAAACGTAGCAGGCAAGTTTCTCCCATTGGCGGTATTTCTCGTTCCCGGATGCTGGTTGCGACCAGGCACCGCCAGCTAGCCATAAGAGAAAGTGGAGAAGAAGTCAACCCTGCGTCAGAGGTAACCAAACCGCTCTCGATTCCTTCTTCCTTCTTTCCTTCTAGCTTCAATTTTAATCATCTTCGTTTCCTCTTTTAGGTGTCAGGAGAAGAAGAAGAGTTCCAAGATGCCGAGGTGGTGACCCAGGATGACGGGGACTCCTGTGAGCCTGTTCCTCTTCGAGATGATGCTGATCGATCTGTATCCCTCTTCGAGGTGGCGGGGACAGAGGACGCGGCTGAGTTTAACTCGGGGATCGCGGGTGAGGGGACCATGCCAACTGTGGATAAGCTGCAGCCTTCCTGCTCTTTCCCTGGTAAGATTAGCCGAATCTTAACTTGTGAGGAAGCATATCTGCTCTATCATCACGTCCTTCGGGTTACGTCGATTGATTGTCATTCTGGACATACAGGTCTTGCCTCTCCAGTGCCGAGGATGGACATTGTTGAGACAAACCCGGCCGAAGGGGCACTGGTGGAGAGGGGTGTACCCCCTCACCTTCCGGCTTGTCTTGATGGGCCTTCTGGGGGCTTGAGTTTAGCGGGCCAGGTATCGGGGCAGTCGGGGCAGGGAACGATGGTCCTTGCGTCATCCTCTGCTCCAGCGGCCCCGAGGATAGACCTTTCTGCTCTACCGAGTGTCCAGGCTCTCCGGGCGGCGAAAGATGAGTTAGTCGCCATTCACACATCGTTCTATTCAGACTCTGTTCCCCTGGTGGCCAGCTCTAGCGTTACTTTTTCGACGTTGCCGTCCATGCTTCCTCTGACGCCATCCTCTGTAGAAGTTTTGGATGATGCGTTACAGGACGTGGTTACTAGTTTTCATCGTCATTTGAAGAGGGGAATCGAGGCTGCTGTGGAAAGAGGGACCTCCTTTACCTTAGCCCGGCAATGCGCCCAGGGTCAAATTAATATCCTTAGGAATCTTTCTGGTGATGCAGGGATGGCTGCACTTCTGGAGGCGAAATTGTTGGAAACTGATCAGCTGGTGGCTGAGCTTCGAGTATTGTAGCAGGCTGATCTGTCTGTTGTTATAAATGAGGAGCGGGGTTCCCTTATCGCTGTTATAGAGAGTACCAGAGCTGCTCGAGATAAGACCAGACCGGCCATACTGAAGGATCTCAGCGACTTATCTGATCGGTATGATCAATTGAGTTACGCGAATGAAAACGTCACGGCTCAGGAGGAGTCTGTCTCTCGTGAGATTACTGAGACGCGGGAGCAGATCCTTGCGCTTCAGAAGAAATTAACTTTCTTGGAGTCTGAACTTGAGGCTGCCCGAAATGATAGGGGGCTAATTGTTCAGGAGGCTGACAAGGTTAATCAAGCTTCGACTGACCTGGAGACTGCCCTGAAAAAATTGGAAGACAACTGCCAGGCGCTCCTGTGCTTGGACAATGGGGAGCGATTATTCCAGGAGGCCGAGCGTCGGGCTCGACAACGGATTGAGCAGGGGACTACCTCAGTGAGAAACCGCCTCCTAGAATTGAGTAATGCTGAAATGTAATCGGCTTCCTTTTGTTTCTTCTTTTCTTTTCCTTTTTGAAAGGGACGTGGTCCCGAAATATGTAATACTTTTTTCTTCCTTCAAATAAAGAGTACTTTCCATTCTACCCTTTATTTGCATTGCTTGTTGTACCTGTGATATTGTGGTGATGTTTTCTCCGTCTTGGGGATTTTTTTGTGGACCTGTTACCCATGGCGTACCTCGATTTTAGGTACGGATAACAAGTTTGGTTAGGATATCTGAAACAGCCATGGCGAAGTGGTCATGGGTGCTCTTGGTATCGGGAAAAAGAATGTCGTAGAGCAGCTGGGCTCCCGAGGCATGATGAGATAGTGGGCGTGTGCTAAGAAACTTAGCAGAGGATATTTGTGGGCCTATTATCCTTGGCGTACCCTGATTTAGGATACGGATAATAGGATGAAAGGAAACCAACATATTTGCTCAGAGGTTATGAGGACATGGCAAGCATGAGGGTTTTATCGAAGAATCTTCCTGCTCAGAGGTAATGAGGACATGGCAGGAGTGACTTCACGGAGGATATTTGTGGTCAACAGAGGACATTTGTGGTCAACAGAGGACATTTGTGGTCAACAGAGGACATTTATGGACCTATTATCCTTGTCGTACTCCGGTTGTGGGCACAGATAATAGGTTGAAAGGGAACCGACATACTTACTCAGAGGTAATGAGGACATAGCAAGTATGAAGATTTCTTCTACGGAGCCTTCCCACTCAGAGGTAATGAGGACATGGCAGGAGTGGGCTCAATGAAGAGGGGGTACATAAGATGACTCAGAGGTAATGAGGACATGGAAGTTCTATGTAGGGGATGATTAGTTTTTGGCGGAAGTGAAACGACTCAGAGGTAATGAGGACATGGCCGTTTTAGAAATTTGTGGATATGTTACCCTTTTTGTGCACTGGGAGTGCGGGTAGTAGATCATAAGGGAGGATCTCTTCCAGGGAGAAAGTTCAGAGGTATGATCATACATGACTTACTATCTGAAAGAGTGATCGGAATGTGAGTTCAGAGGTACCAGCGGGTACATGACTCGATAATTTAGAATATTGTGAATGTGAGTTCAGCGGCACGAGAGAGTGCATGACTCGGGAATCTGGAGAATGGTGAGTGTGAGTTCAGCGGTACCAGCGGGTACATGACTTAATGATCTGGAAAATTGTGAGGGCGAGTTCAGTGGTACCAGCGGGTACGTGACTCGAACATCTGGAGCATCATGAGGGTGAGTTCAGCGGTACCAGCGGGTACGTGACTCGAAAATTTGGAAAATTGTCGTCCAGACATAGTATTTCTTCAGGAACTTGCCGTTGACGGGCAACATGAGCAAGTCTCCGTTTTGCTTGACGAGGCGGTAAGCACCGTTGGAGAATACGACCTCGATGATAAATGGGCCTTCCCATTTCGGCTGGAACTTGCCGGCGGTCTTGTGAGCCATGACCATCGGCCTCCGGACTGCCAGAACGAGATCGCCCACCTGGAATGTCCTGATTTTGACCTTCTTGTTGAAGGCTCCAGAGATGCGTGCTTGGTACAGCTCGATCCTTTGCTGAGCCAGGAGGCGCTTTTCATCTAAGGCCTCCAACTCTTGTAGTCGTCGTCGGTAGTTGTCATCCGTCGTCAATTGATAAGTGAGGGCAACGCGGAGTGAGGGTATTTGAGTCTCTAATGGGAGAACTGCCTCACTCTCGTATACCAGGGAGAATGGTGTGTTCTCGGTAGCTGTTCGGACTGTAGTGCGGTATGCCCATAAACATTCACCGAGCTTCTCGTTCCAGTCGCGTTTGTTGGAAGAAACAAACTTCTTGAGGAGTTTGATGATTGTTTTGTTGAATGCCTCTACCAACCCGTTTGCTGCTGGGTTGTATGGTGTCGAAGCAATATTCTGGATGTGATGTTTGTCGTATAACCGATAAAAAGTGTGGCTTGCAAACTGCGAACCATTATCGTAGATGATCCTTTGGGGCAGTCCAAAGCGATAGATGACGTGATGCTTGAGGAAGCTGATCACGTTCGAAGTCTTTACTTCTGTAAGAGGGACAGCTTCTGCCCATTTGGAGAAATAATCCGTGATCGCAAGTATGAAGCGATGTCCACGGAAGGAAGGTGGAGTAATCGGACCGATGATGTCCATCCCCCATGCTTCGAATAGCCAGGATGCCACGGTCGGATGTAGAAATTTGGATGGTTGGTGGATGAAGTCTGCGTGGACTTGGCAGGCTTTGCACCTTCTAGCGTTGTCTATCGCATCTGCTACCATCGTAGGCCAGTAGTAGCCCATTCGGCGAAGACGGTCTTGCAATTTAGGACCAGGCTGATGGGCCCCACAGACACCGTCATGAGCTTCTCGTACGGCTTCTTTGGCTTCTGCGTTCGACAGACACCGAAGCAATACTCCATCATAAGATCGGCGATACAGCATTTTCGTCTCTGTATCGTAGAAGAATCTGAGAGAACGTCGTTTGATGGAGGTAGCTTCCTTCGGGTTCTCGGACAGGATGTCGTAGACGACGAAGTCAATGAATGGTTGTCTCCAATCTGGGACATCATCAATCGTCTGAGCGGAATAACTCACCACGAATTGAACGTTGTTCTTGGGGTAGACCAGTTCGTGGCCTACTACGTCTACCGATTGATGAGTATGATTTGGCACTGCTAGGGAAGCGGCCAGACCTGCTAAGGCATCGACTTCGATATTTCGGAGTCTGGAGACGTGTTCGATGAAGAACCCCTCGAACGACGAGATAATATCGATTGTTATTTGGTGATAGGGAATCATGTCTTCGTGGCGAACTTCGTATGAGCCCCGGATTTGATTGACGATTAACTGAGAATCGTCGTATGCTTCAAGATATTCTACCCCCAGCTTCCTTGCAAGTTGGAGGCCAATGACCAGAGCGTTGTACTCGGCCACATTGTTAGAGCAGGGTTTCGTGAGAGAGTAGGCACGGTTGATCACCAATCCAGTAGGAGAAACCAACACCACCCCAACTCCGACGACGATGTTGCCCTTAGGTCCAGTTCTCGAAGCGCCGTCGAAGAACATTCGCCATATATCATCGTGAGAGGTTGCATGCTAGTCGGCGACCTCATCTGGGATTTCTTCATATATTCTGGACGACTCTGAGCCAGGGTGGGCTGCCAAAAAGTCTGCCAGGACTTGACCTTTAACAGCCTTTTGTGGGACGAAGATCATATGATAAGGGGACAGCAATATTGCCCATGTAGCGAGGCGGGAGCTGAGTGCCCCTGGTTTAGTCATGAGGACCCTGAGGGGGTTGACTCGTGAGATCACATGTATCGTTTGTCCGGTGACATAGTGTCGTATTTTCTGGATGGCGAACACTAGGGCAAGACATTCCTTCTCCACAGCGGTGTATCGGTGCTCTGGCCCAATCATCATTCGGCTGAGGTAATATATGGCTTGTTCATGGCCTGCATCGTTGTTTTGTGCTAGCAGAGCTCCGAGGGAGTGCTACATTGCTCGTACGTAGAGCAGGAATAGTTTTTCGGCAACCGGGGCTACCAGGACTGGAGGGTTCGACAGATATTCTTTGATGCTGTCGAAGGCCCGCTAGCATTCGTCGTCCCATACGAACGAGACGCCTTTCTTCATGAGGTGGGTGAATGGCCGACATCGCCCGGAGAGGTTAGAAATGAACCTCCTGATGTACGCTAGCCTCCCTTGAAGGCCTCTGAGTTCGCAGAGATTTCTCGGGGGACCCATCTCCATAATTGCCTTTGTCTTCTCAGGGTCTACATGGATACCCTTGGCGGTGATGATGAAACCCAAGAACTTCCCGCTAGATACGCCTAGGAAGGACTTCGTAGGGTTCATTTTCAAATTGTGTGCTCACATCAGGTCGAATACCGTTCTCAGATCCTGCAGAAGGTCTCCCTTACAGCGACTCTTGACGGCGATGTCATCAACATAGCAATCCACCATATTGCGTAAGTGGTCCCTTAAGATGATACTCATGGCTCTTTGATATGTAGCGCCAGCATTCTTTAAACCGAAAGGCATGACTGTGTAGCAATATGTGCCAATCGGTGTTCGGAATGAGGTGTGCTTTTCGTCGTCAGGAGACATCTTGATTTGGTTGTACCCCAAGATGCCATCCATGAATGACATACGTTAAAAGCTGCAGGTATTGTCAATCATGATGTCCGTGATAGGGAGGGGGAATTCATCTTTGGGGCATGCCTCGTTCAGATTGCGGAAGTCGATGCAGATTCGAATCTTCCCATTCTTTTTGAGGACGGGTACTATGTTGGCGACCCAATCCGGATGTTGTTCCTCACGAATGAAGCCGCTGGTTATCAGTTTGTTGACTTCGGTTTCGATTGCATCCATGATGCCTGGACGGAAGCGTCGCTGTTGTTGCTTGACTGGCTTTGCGTCCGGCCGAATGTTGAGCTTGTGAAGAGCAATATCGGGATTTAACCCTGGCATGTCTTCATAGCTCCATGCGAACACATCAATGTATTCTTTGACAAGTTCCAGCAGTGATTCTCGCTCTTCGTCTGTTAGACTTTTACTGACGAAGATTAGTTTTGGGGAAGATTCGCTGTCGAGGTCGACCTGGATAACCTCATCTTCAGTAGGGGGTTCCCTCAGTTTGAACCGCTTTTCCCATTGCGCATCCAACTGCTGGGCCCACGGCTCTAGCTCGAGGATTTTGGGGATGTCTTCGTCTTCTTCATAAGCGTCGACAAATACCATGTTGACTGACAAGACTTGTCTGAATACATCTCCGATGCTGGTATCCGAGTCGAAAGTTGGCGACCCGGTTGAATGTGAATGCCAGTCGCATTCTTCATCTGAGCTTTCAGGGGTCGTCGGGGGTGTTACATACCCTAATCCACATCGAGTCTTGCTATAGTAGTCCCGTGGTTTGCCAGCCGGGACCGGGGGCTTCAAAGGTAATCGTCGTCCAGTACCATAGTTCAAACCCGGCATCGTTTCCAGATCATACCCCTGTTTCTGCATGAGATATTTAGATTGGGGGCTATAAAGATACAGAGGCAGTCTTCCGGCATCCGATCCAAGGTCGACTTCTTCTATGGTAAAGGGATGTGGATCGTCCTTCCGGCCGAAGATGATTGGATGGTCCCCTCCCTCGATTATACGGTAAGCGTATTCTGCTGGAGTAAGCTGGATTGTGGTATAGACATTTGTCACCTGTGTGTGTAGGTGAGTACCTATACCGTGTTCCATAGCGTACATTGTATAAAGCTTATTAAGCTCGAGGTAGTTCAAAGATAGCCCTTTATTGATAAAGTAAGGTATCTTTTCTAGGGGGATTACATCATCAGCAGAGGGAACATCAGTGTGGGTAGCCACATACTTGGCTAGCTCCGGTTCCTCTTCGGCTACCCCTTGTGTAAATGAAGACTGAGAGGACGACCTGGGCAGCTTGATCGTCAGAGGTTCAGCTGATGGAGCAGAGCGTAGAGTTGTTGGCAGACTAGCGACCCCCAGTTTGGTACTCGATGTGGGACGAGGAGTGGCTGGTTCGCTAGAAGTGTCAGACCTTGCATCGGGGTGACGACCCTTCTTGGGAAGGCGTATCGTCAATGGCTTGTCGGAGGGATTGAGCTTCTCCGTTTGGGGCTGACCGACTCTCGGCAGCTTGATTGTCAGTGGCCCCGTTGTGGATCTTGGCACTTGGCCAGACCTTGGCAGCCGGATTATCATCTGCTCTTCTTGTGCCGAGAAGCTGATTACGTCCTTACGCAGAGTGGCGGTAAGGGGTGCAGACTTGCCAGGTTTACGAGCTTGGAGGTAGATCGTTAGAGGCTCTTCTGATCCTGTGGTTGCCTCGGTACTAGCTTGTACATTTCCTTCACCAAGATGCTTCTTCGATTTTTCGTACATGCAGGAGTCTGAGTAGTAAGATTTGACCCCTTTGAAGGGATCGATATCAGTAAATTCCTTCCTCACGAAGCCGTATTTGTCGACATATTTGAAGCACTGGTGCAGCGTGGAAGGCATGATCATATAATCGTGTATCCACGGGCGCCCTAAGAGGATGTTGTAAGAAGTGTCTGCATCTATGACGTAGCAGGTGACTTCGGATTGAAGGTCGCCAATTTGACACTTCAGACGAATCTTCCCAATAGGGTAGCTCCTGTCCGAATTGAAACCGCTGATGGCGGTGCTTGTAGGCGTCAGGCGATACATTGGTATGCGGAGATGATGTAGCAGACCCTTCGAGATAATACTTATGGAAGAGCCAGGATCGATGTGCATCCGATCTACCTTTACGTTGCCGATATATCCAGTGTAGTATAATGGGCGATCGTGCAGGTTGGTTTTGATGAGCATGTCCTGCGGAGTGAAGATAATATTGGGCATTACTCCCGTGCAAGCGCTGTCTTAGAGATCTGCAGGCGGGTTCTCTCCCGTGAGGTTGACCTGGGCCAGGTACGTGTCGGCATTTTGGAGTGCATCGCTCAAAGCCGTACGAACATCATTTGAGAGTCTCAGAAGCTCGTATAATGACAACTTGGCCGGTGTGTTGGCCAATTGTGCCAAAATGTCGAAGTTGTAGGGCTTTTCCAACCCTTGGGCTGCCTCTTTTCGGAGGGATTTGTCGAAGCGAGTCTCTCTCGGCCTAGGCTTGTCGGTCGTCGAAGGCTGAGCCGGTCCCGGAGCATCAGTTGTAGTGGGTTAATGATCTTCAGCTGGATTATCAACCACAGGTTGGGTTTGCGCCCCAAACCGCGTGACGACGACTGTAGCTTCTTCGATGTCTGCCGAGATCACGCGGCAGGACCTGATTTTTCTACTCTTTTTCTTGCAGGTAGAAGACGATATGGGCCGAGTCACTTCCGATACTAAGTCTGGATGGATCCACATGACCTTCCCTCGTGATGTGGTGTGGGGCACTAGACCAGCGGCCTGATCGCGGGGAGGAGGAAGATTAGCGATCTCTATTGTTGCCAGAGGGATGGGGACCACCCCGTCTTGAGTTTCCGTCGGAGGGAAGCTGCCGAATTATACTGACACCATGTTGGCTGTCACGGTTATCTCTTCGAAATCGATAGCCAGAGCATTCGAATCGATGAGGTTTTGGATGTACCGTTTTAGCTGGTAGCAGTCGTGTGTAGCATGGTGGACGTCGCGGTGATAATGGCAGTATTTAGGATTCTCCATCTCTGCCGGCCGCGGCTCCCGTCTTGGCAGAGGGAGCTGAATTCAGTCTCCTTATATGAGCTTGTCCAAGATAGGCTTAACGTGACCGTCTTCGAAGGAGTAAGTGATTTACGGCCATTGTTTGTCCGCTGGCTTTGGCTCAGGTTTCTGTGCTGTACACAAGAAGTTGGTTATATTAGCTATACACAGGAACTGGTGGCTGTAGGCGCTCAAATATCTGTCTCTCTTAGGCGCCTAACATTCTTAGGCACCCATTGTCTCTTAGGCGCCTAACTATCTTAGGCGTCCATTATTTTTAGAGAGCTTTGTTCTTCTAGGCTCCCAGTTCATCTAGGCGCCTATCTCTATGAGGCGCTCTATTCACTTAGGCGCCTACTGCTATTAGGTGCTCAATTTTCTTAGGCGCCTACTCCCTTGCGCGCCTACTTTCTCTAGTACCCAATTTTCTGATGACATCTGCAAATCTACGTGGCGTGTTAAGCTGCCATACATACTGAACGTGGTGCACTATTCTGAGCTTTTCGAAAAATGTGTCCATCACTTGCCCATAATCATGCACCTATTCTGCATAGGCGCCGTGTGTCATTAGGCGCTTCTGTTCGTGTGGCGCCCAGTGGCTTAGGCGTCCATCTAAATAGGGGTGCCTACTTTGGATAACTGTCAGGTGGTTATTCCTTGGCTCTATAAATAGAGTTCTATTCCTCCAACGTACGGATACAGAGAGGAGGGGTATAGGTAGAGCATTCATCTTATTTCCAGAATCCAAGCATTCTCATCTGCAATCAACCACTCAAAAGAGCGGGTTTTATATTGTTAATCGAAGACAAAGTTCTGTCGATACTTCTACACGGCCGAGCCATACAGAAGATTCCTCGTCAACAGAAGCTCTGAGACACAATGATAAGCTTGGTTTCTTCCGCAATCGCCTTGTCAAAGGGACAAAGCGGTCGTCACTCAGACCGAACTCCTACAGTTGGACGCCTGTCTTGAATAACTACCTGTTAGTTATTTCTTGGCTCTATAAATAGAGTCCTATTCTCTAAACGTACAGACATAGAGAAGGGGTATAGTTTAAGCACTCACTGCACTTCCATCTTCTGCAATTGATTCTCAAGAGCAAGTTCTTTAACCGTTAATCGAAGCCAAAGTTCTGTCGATACTTCTACACGGCCGAGCCATACAGAAGACTTCTCATCAACAAAAGCTCTGCGACAAGACGATAAGCTTGCTTTCTTCCGCAATCGCCTTGTCAAAGGGACAAAGCGATCGTCACTCAGACCGGACTCCTACAGTTGTACTTTTCCAGAATTTATTGTACTCGTGTACGATTCTTTAAAGTTTGTAGTAAAACTTTTTTGCAAACAGTGGCGTGTCAAACGAAGCTACGACGACGGAGATACCAGTCCACGAATTTGGCTCCACAAAACTGTCCAAAATAAACACAATTATTCGAGCAACTTGGCGGCCGATTTTGATCTATCAAACGATCAATTAACGTTTGAAACTTGAGAGGAGCGAAGGGGTATATACCGAGATTGCAATGGAACAAAGAGTTCGTCGATCCAATGGTTGGATTTTTCGAAAAACATGCACAAAGTCGCTACCATGAAGCGCACTTCTGACTTGTCATTTCTCGCGTGCGTCGATGGGATCTCGTCCAAAATGCACGAATCGACAATGTCTTGCATCGAAGACGACGGGGACACCCCAGGGTATTTCGTTAGGAATTTCCGGAGCCATGGGGGTGGCGGCGCGGCATCACGGTGGTCGAGGTTGCTGTGCCTGCGACGATCATGAGTAGAAATGTCCGCATCAGCAGAATTACAGCGACAGCATGGGCGCAGGAGGAGTACGGCTGTGCGCTGTCGTACGGAGCTCGACGCCGCCATGTGCGATGGCTGGCCGAGCATACTACCACTGGTCGTCAGGGTGGCTGCGAGCAGCAGCCCAGACAGCAATCGCACGGTCGAGTGAAAGAGTCTATGGAGGGGGTAAATGAGTTTAGGAAGGAGAAGAAGAAGTGCAATGGAAGAGCTGTTATTAGGGTTAGGAGGAGTATGAAGAAGGAGGAGTGTGGAAGAGGGAAAGTTATATTTGAGGAGTATTTGTTGGCTGTGAGTGTATTTGTTGTACGAGTATTTAGAGAGGAGAGAGAGTGTAAGAGGGGTGAGTGAGAGAGATGTGGTTGGCTGTGAGTGTATTTGTTGAAGGAGAGAGAGTGAGAGAAAGAGGGGAATCTCTCTAAAAAGTAAAAAAAGAAGGTATTTGGGGATTAGGGCTGGCCACATAGGGGTGCGTATGTGAGTGTTGTCATATACGAATGGGTGGAGTGGATTAAAACCAATGGCTAGGATTGAGTGTGGGGATTAGGTTAAGTTATATTTGAGGAGTATGATAAATAAAGTTGTCCATTGGATATTTTTGAGTGGGTACACTAGGTATTTGGTTAGGAGGATGAGTGTGTTGGCATTCATGAGGGGATAACATGAAGCTTGGATTTGGTTCAAATGAGTCGGATCGGGTCAAAATCGAATTTGGTGCAATAAATGGCTTAATTTAGTCATTTATAATCATTGATGGAATAGGAGCATGCGGGAGATCAATTGGGTGGCACGCAAGTGGCATGTGCATAGTAGGCTTAAAATAGATCAAAACCATATATTGCGTCGATTAATTGGACCGATGTCGAGCCCCGAAATTAAATTGAAAGTTGATCAGGTTTTACGGTAGAGGGTCAAATGGCCTAAATTGACCCGAAAGTTGTACGGTGCAAAAAGAATACAAGAGAATAAGTTTGAGTGGGACATAATATATCAAAATGAAGATAATCTTGTCTACTACTAACTTATGAAGGAAGTTTCTAGAGATTGATATCTCTGACGCTCCATAAATCAAAGTCACGGAAAAGAACATTTAATGATAAAAAATAATTAAATAAAAATATTTATAAAAAATAATTTATTTAGAAAATTTTAAAATAAACCCTAAAATTCATGGGGCTCACAGCAAGCTTGGAGAGGGGAATATTAAACTAACATAGTATAGTTCTCTCCTTTGTGATACTCTTGAGTAGGGTCTCAGATTATGGCCCTCTTCTTTCTAACCATTCCTTGTGTGCAGAAGTAGTTGTGAGAAAGTACAAAAGTTTGTGAGATGATAGCCTGGTGTTGGAATGAAAATTTGGAAATGCGTAGTAAAAGATTGTTCATTATATTGAATAGTGGCAAATTAAATACAAGCATAGGGTGGGTGGTCTCCTTATTTTACTTTGCATGTAGTGTTTGTAACCAAAATAGACACTAGTACAAGCCGTAAGTAATTATTGCCAAATACTCATGTATATTGTGTTTGAGTGATAAGAAGGATTCTACATATGAGTAGGCAGATTGTTGTTGAAAATTTAGGACAGGAGTGTTAATGGTGACTATACCATGTTACGTTCAAGGCTATACTACTATGTGTGGTTTTTTTAGGAGTGATAGCTTGTGTAGTTGCCTTTACCAGCAATAGTAAAATTTGTAACACCCAGTTTTCTAAAATGAGAGTAATTTTACAATTTTGTGATTTAATTTATTTACTTATGATATTTAAATAATAATATAATTTTTGGTGATTTTTAATCATTTTAAAACTATTTAAAAATCATGACTTGTGATCTTGGTATTTTGCTGGTGTAACCCTAGAGACAGCTTGACCTAGTGCCTAGCCATGTGATTAGGGTAATTCATTTATCATTTTTAGCTTGAGGATATTTTGTCATATTGAATTTAATTGAATTTAATATATATTATTTGGAATTTAATATATTATTAAGAATGGTGTGATTTTAATATTATTTAATTGATTGCCATGTATTATGATTAGCCTAACTTAGTTTGGACCTAACCTAGATTAGTCATAGCTAGTCTTAGCTAACCATGGTTAGTGTTAGTTAGTATTAATTAGAATTATTGGAATTTAAGTGATTTTGGTATAATTTAATTTAGTGCTATTCTTGACTTTGACTCATAGTGACTTTGAAGACTGTCCTACAAGCTAACCCTAGTCATGACCACTTGGTTAGATTATGAGACCCTAGTTTAACCTAAGTTAATGGTACTCTAGTCATTAGGATTAATTTGGGGAAATAGAGATAATGAATAGGTTGGTTAATGACTTGTGATTTCATAAACTATGACTTATGGCTTAAGGCCCATAGAGGCCCATAACCCAATTAGTGAAACCAAAACCCTAACCCTAGCATTTATGGCCAGCCACCTTGGTATTCCCCCTCCTATTTAATGTCTCTACCACTTAGGGCTAGCCTCCTTTAGGAATTTGCAAGTTTGGAAAATAGAGGTAAACCCCTTTCTTCCCCAATCCATAACTTCTCCATTTCAACTCCTTTTTCCTTCTAATTTCTTGCAATAGGTTCTAATCTCTGTGTATTTGATGGCTACGGTGAGAAATTTTAGTGAAGGAGCAATTTGGAGGAGTTTGGATAGCTTGAGGAACAACTCTCTTTGAGGCTTTTTGAGCCATTTTACTCACCTAGGTAAATTCCTATCCTCTCCATAAAATAGTGTTTTAATTGCATGAATAGGAAGCCCTAGGTCTACCCTAACTGGTGGTATAGGCATTGTTAGGATTCGTGTCCAATACGTGTCTGTATCGGACACGTATCAGTGGGCATACTAGGTGTTCGATGAAATGCCCGAACCGATTCGATTTACAAATTTTGCAAATCTACTTGAATAGAGTCCTAGATCTAAGTGTGTAGGTTATTTTCTGTGAAGGGTGTTGGGTATTTTAGTGTCCTATTGTGTCAAAAATTTGTGTTGGACACGCTGTACACACACGTACACTGTATCCTGCATCACGGGGTTGATAACTCTCGACACAGGACACGTAGACTCGCCAAAATTGGTGAGAATGATGGGGCAATGTCTGCCACCATCCTCCCAAAGTTTGGGTTGATATGGTTACGTGTGCGAGGAGTTGTCCTCCCCGCACTGGCCACGCGGCCTGTCGATTTCGCACGCAAAGTGCTACTGATACGCAACTGTATCATAGACACGGTAACACTTGGACACCGTGCAGGCACCTAGACACCTAGACTAACCCTAGGCAAACCTAGGGACAGGACCACGAGACACTTGGACACCTGTGTCGTGTCCTAGACCTTAGTGGATACGTGCACGATGATTATGTGCACAGTTGTGTCTTTGGTTGTATGTTGTGATTAGACACGATTCGGGTCCAGTTCCCTGGACACGAAGGCTCCTTCCAGACACGTGTGCACACCTCCAACACATGTGCACGATCAATTTGATGTTTAATTGATTTTCTTATAATTTGAACTCGGGTTCTAATTTTTCCTGATACCATGTCAGTGTAATGTGATTTCTGAGATTTTGATGATTTATTGGACTGTCTTGTTTGATTAATTTTTGCTGATTGGTTCACAAATTCATACCTGAAGGTTAACCTACATGTTTGGGTTTCACAGTAGCATGGGAACTTAGTTTCAAAATTTTATTTTGGGTTTTGAATGAACTGTTAACTGTCATTTTGGTTTCACTTGTTGAGTTCTACCTTACCTTGGTTTTATGATTTGAACTTTTGGATGTTGTATTAGTTGGTATATGGATTTGGGTTTCAAAATTCTAGAGTAAAGTTGTGAACTGATGAGTTCACTGATATAGCTCATTTTTACTGATACTTGAAAACTGAGATTTTGTAACTTGATTTTTGGGTTTTCTTGATTGAGTTTCATATATTAAATCACTGTACAGTACACATAAACCTGAGAATTAGCCACACATGTAATAGCTCCTGTTAAGGGTTGATTCATGTTTTGATTTGATGATAACACAACATTGGGAATTCGATTTGTTGTAAATGTAATATTCAGTTGTTGGTCATATGTGTATGTGATGTCCTGCCCTCTCCTTGATGAATGTTGCAGTCCCTAGCTTAAGGTAAGTTCTAATTGTCTGTTTGGTCAGTCTATAGTATCTGTAATTGTTCAGTCCTACCTAAGGTGTTGTTCCATTTTCTGGGAAAAATCAGTCTATATGGATGTGGTTCAGTCCCTTAAATATGTGGATCAAACCTTGTTATAGTATTCATGCATTTCTAATAGATTCTTCTTCCCAGTTTTGTCCACAGTGGCATGATGGGTTGGTCCCCTTTTCAGTCCCTTGTATTTCAGGTTTTGGAATTGAAAGAGTTCTCAAGTTTTTGGTACTGATTCTTCAGAGTCTTAACTTAGGTTGTCACTGAGTTGGTCTCAGTTAGAACACTGAGATTGGGTTTTGGCTTTACTTGTTCAATTAGTTGGTGTGGATTTCATTCATGTTTTGGTTTCACATTTACCTTCCGTTTTCAGTTGAGATTCATAGGTAAATTGGTATTCATGACATTGTTTCATGTATGAGTTATGGATATATGGGTTCAATGGTTACACATTCACACAGCCTAAACCTGAAAAATAACCTATGCTGCTACACCCACACAAGCATATGCCCTTGAACACACACATATATGTACGCAACTGAATACTGTTTCATGTTCCTGAGAGTTTATTTGCTAACACACTTTATGCAGTAACATATTGTTGAACACACATTGCTAAACCACTGGTTGCCCATTCATGAGCACATTGATACTAGACATAGCCTATTGACTATTAAACCTATATTTTTTTTAAACCTGATAATATATAGGCACTATGTATCTACATCACTGATTCTTCATTCCCTGAATACTGTTTCAGTCACACTCTCTTGACACTTCACTCGTGCACACACATGCCCTCTTGCACTCTCAAGTCTCCATTCACACACATACACATGTACACCACCACATCCCATTTCCTATTTCTCTATGTATGTGTATATATACATATATATATATGGGTATGTGGCATGTACATATATGTATCCTATGTAATGTGTGTGTACTATTATATATATTAGATATATATGTATGTGTGGTATACATAAAGGTAACCTATATGCTATGGTGTATTTCTATATTAGATATATCAATATATCAATATATCAATATGTGTAAATGTGATTTGTGGCCTTGGTTTAGGCATGATTTGCCTAATAGCCCCTAGCCTAGGGCACTTAGCCTATGGGTGTATCTGTTTGTCAGTATAGAGTTTAGATAGACTTGTGTAGCCTTGTTAGACCTAGAATAGACTAGTATAGACTTGTTTGACTTAGGTTTGACTTGGTTGACCTAGTTTGACTTCTAGGGTTGACCAGAGATGACCAAGAGTTGACTTTGGCCTAGATTGACCTAGATTCATGTAGAATGCATTAACTTGCATCTTAGTATCATCTTAGACTCATAGTGACTTGCACTATTCTATAGGAGATAGACACCACTCCTCGGACAGTACTTTCATCTTGGACATACAGATAGCAGGCGAGTACATTCTCTGATCTTTTCATACCTGTCTGAAACTATATTCTTGCTCTAGATTACTTTACTTGATGCTGACACGTATCTTCACGGATTAGTACTATATAGATCCTTTCCTGAGATGTTATCCCTCTACGGGTGCATCGGGTATTTCATGTTCATGTACTTTATCATGTGTATCAGGTACTCCTTGTACTCGTACTAGTTCATGTATTTACATGTTCTCATGTACTTTCATGTACTATCATGTGCCTCATATACTACTCATTACATGAGTTCACGTATCTTTAGCTGTATTCATGTGCCAATAACGTAACTTGAATGGATCCTTGTGTATTGATTGGGGCGGGGTGAGTAGAATTGGTTATGTGAACATTATCCCCAGTAGATATTCATGTGCTCCTTAGTTGTATTCATGTGCCCCTAAGCTGTTTATATAACTATATTGTACTCTAAATCACTTAGCCATTTACAGTCTTTACTTATCATGTACTTACTTTTAGTTACAAAATATCTCCTATTTTTTTGTACTTTCTTTCCAGCATTTCCTGTATTTTACTCTATTGCATGATTTATACTCCTAACCTGTTATGAACTATTTTGAGAGATATGTGCTCGTTCCCGTCCTGATTGGACCTGTTGAAAATTTTACAGAGGACGAGGAGGAGGCCTGCTTAGATACTTTCTATGGGACAGCCTTAGAGGACACTTGCGATCCGGACTTCCAGTCAGATCCCTTAGCTGTAGAGACTATTTCTCCATAGATATCTTTATCTTATTTCATAGTATTGGAGATTGAGTTATATATTTGGATCTGTATTATTTCTGGATGATTAGTGGAGTTTATCTAGACACTTAGCTTTCTCTCTATTTGTATTTCCTGTGGATTTAGATCTTGCATCTTTTATATCATTCTATCTTATCGTATTCTACCTTAGCTGTGATTGAGATATATTCTATTATGTCACCCCCATTCGGGGAGTATAACTATTATTACCTTAAACTGTTAGATGTTGTAACCTAGGACAGCGTTCTACCGCCGACACTGCGGCGTAGGCTGGACGTACCCACGTCTCGTGCCCTTACTCTAGGGTGCGGGTCGTGACACGTTTTTAGTGGTGGCCCATGCAGGTCGAGTTTATGTAGTGGTATTCGAACTAGAGTATCACTACAGCCTGCAGTAGGATTAGGATATTTTTTTTGAAGGTACTCAATCACAGTTAGGACTCCTTGAGAGATTCCTGAGACGACCCTTGAGAATCTTATTTAAACTTTAATTTAAAATCCTTTCCCTTGTTTTGTTCACTCTCACTCCTTGATTATTGAATTTGATTTTGATGGATCATTGTTGATTTTGATTTTCCTATCGAGATGAATTTTATGACCTGAGTTACGATATTTTCTGATAACATATGTTGATGGGAATAATAGGGATGGTAAAACGTCTACTTGATTATGGAACCTGTAGTTTATCGCAACCATATTAGCTGGCATGGCAGAAACATAGAGACCTGACTTCGGATGTACGTATCTTGGTTATGAGATTTGGAATTTCTCGCAGCTATACTAGTCGGCATAGCGAGAATTCAATACGACATGATTATAAAGGTACATGCCCAGTTATGGAATCTATCGTTTATCGCAGCCTTGCTTACTGGCATGGCGAGGGCTCTGAGTAACATAATTTTGGACAGACGCATATGATTATCAGACTGTATCTTGAGAAGGTTTTAAACATATCATCTCTATCGTACCCTTCTGTTGTTATAAGTTATATTCCATCCTCAAATAATTTAGGAGTAGGGTTATTTTAGCTTTATAGAGCTTATTCATATGTAGTTCTTTCTTAGTATGACGATTTGATAACTTGTGATTAGGCCCTTATCTTAGGGATGATAGTATAGCCTAGCTTTAAAATAGTGACTCTTGTAGCTGGTTCTCCTTTGTTTATATTTACCAGTTTTCATGTAGAATGATAGACTGCCTTACAGCCTTGATGATTGATTTACTCTTTTTCTTTCAGTATGGCACCCATGACCCGAGCCCGTCGCCTGAGAGCAGCTGTAGCTACTGAGAGTGTGCTTCCACCTCCTATTGTTTAGGAGGTAGTGATCCCTCTATCTGATCAGGGGGTGGTGGCACCTACTGCCATTGAGGAGATGGTGGTAGCCTCGCGAGAGAGTCTTCCTTCATCTCCTGTCGTTCAGGAGAGACTGCAGATTTGCCTGAGACCGAGAGCCTTTCTCCACCCCTTGAGATGGTACCCCATACTGTACTACCCGGAGGTTTATTACTTGATGCAGCCCAGATGTTTGGATATTTCCAAGAAAGGATGTTGGAGTCACAGAGAGTTCATAATGAGGCTATGAGGGAGCAATACCAGAGGTTGCTATGTCTGTGGGACTCTGTGCTTCCAGGAAGAGAGCCTAGCTCCAAAAGGACGAGGAGCAGTACCCAGTCCTACCCAGAGCTTGAGGAGTACCCATATATCTAGCCTATATCATCATACCCAGCCTAGTCTCCTGTCCAGCAGAGGCCAGCTGAGCCAGAGCCTATCTGTACCTACTGTAAGAAGTCTGGGCACAAGTGGAACTCCTGTAGAAAGAGACTAGGATTGTGCCTATTCTGTGGGTCAGCTGCACACTGGATGCAGCACTGTCCTGATATACCTGCCCCAACCAGGGCCCTGCTTCCAGGAGGGAGTTCTAGTTCTCAGACCTAGCTGGAGGTGAGTTTTGACCTAACCTTAGTATCCCTTTTTGAGAATATTTGATACATCCCTTGCTTGTATGTTTTGATACCTTATGATTGTCTAGTACTGTAGCATGTTGGTGTAACTAGATGAGACCCCAGACTGATATTATATGCCATGACCCCATAGGTTACACTTTCCAACTGTATGATTTAAATAAGTTTCTGAGACTATGATTGCTGGGGGTTTAACCTAGAAGGAGTACGATCACCTTAAATTTCGAGGACGAAATTTTTCTAAGGAGGGTAGACTTGTAACACCCAGTTTTCTAAAATGAGGGTAATTTTAAAATTTTGTGATTTAATTTATTTAATTATGATATTTAAATAATAATATGATTTTTGGTGATTTTTAATTATTTTAAAACTATTTAAAAATTATGACTTGTGATTTTGGTGTTTTGCTGGTGTAACCCTAGAGACAGCTTGACCTAGTGCCTAGCCATGTGATTAGGGTAATTCATTTATCATTTTTAGCTTGAGGATATTTTTTCATATTGAATTTAATTGAATTTAATATATATTATTTGGAATTTAATTTATTATTAAGAATGGTATGATTTTAATATTATTTAATTGATTGCCATGTATTGTGATTAGCCTAACTTAGTTTGGACCTAACCTAGATTAGTCATAGCTAGTCTTAGCTAACCATGGTTAGTGTTAGTTAGTATTAATTAGAATTATTGGAATTTAAGTGATTTTGGTATAATTTAATTTAGTGTTATTCTTGACTTTGACTCATAGTGACTTTGGAGACTGTCCTACAAGCTAACCCTAGTCATGACCACTTGGTTATGTTATGAGACCCTAGTTTAACCTAAGTTAATGGTACTCTAGTCATTAGGATTAATTTGGGGAAATAGAGATAATGAATAGGTTGGTTAATGACTTGTGATTTCATAAACCATGACTTATGGCTTAAGGCCAATAGAGGCCCATAACCCAATTAGTGAAACCAAAACCCTAACCCTAGCATTTATGGCCAGCCACCTTGGTATTCCCCCTCCTATTTAATGTCTCTACCACTTAGGGCTAGCCTCCTTTAGGAATTTACAAGTTTGGAAAATAGAGGTAAACCCCTTTCTTTCTCAATCCATAATTTCTCCATTTCAACTCCTTTTTCCTTCTAATTTCTTGCAATAGGTTCTAATCTCTGTGCATTTGATGGCTATGGTGAGAAATTTTAGTGAAGGAGCAATTTGGAGGAGTTTGGATAGCTTGAGGAACAACTCTCTTTGAGGCTTTTTGAGCCATTTTACTCACCTAGGTAAATTTCTATCCTCTCCATAAAATAGTGTTTTAATTGCATGAATAGGAAGCCCTAGGTCTACCCTAACTGTTGGTATAGGCATTGCTAGGATTCGTGTCCAATACGTGTCCGTATCGGACATATATCAGTGGGCATACTAGGTGTTCGATGAAATGTCCGAACCGATTCGATTTGCAAATTTTGCAAATCTACTTGAATAGAGTCCTAGATATAAGTGTGTAGGTTATTTTCTGTGAAGAGTGTCTGGTATTATAGTGTCCTATTGTGTCAAAAATTCATGTTGGACACGTTGTGCACACACGTACACTGTGTCCTGCATTACGGGGTTGATAACTCCCGACACAGGACACATGGACACACCAAAATTGGTGAGAATGATGGAGGCAATCTGCCACCATCCTCCCAAAGTTTGGGTTGATATGGTTGCGTGTGCGAGGAGTTCTTCTCCCCGCACTGGCCGCACGGTCTGTCGATTTCGCGCGCAAAGCGCTGCTGATACGCAATTGTATCATGGACATGGGGACACTTGGACACCGTGCAAGCACCTAGACACCTAGACTAACCCTAGGCAAACCTAGGGACACGACCACGAGACACTTGGGCGCCTGTGTCGTGTCCTAGACCTTAGTGAACACGTGCACGCTGATTATGTGCACAGTTGTGTCTGTGGTTGTATGTTGTGATTAGACACGATTCGTGTCCAGTTCCCTGGACACGAACGCTCCTTCCAGACACGTGTGCACACCCCCAACACATGTGCACATTCAATTTGATGTTTAATTGATTTTCTTACAATTTGAACCCGGGTTCTAATTTTTCCTGATACCATGTCAGTGTAATGTGATTTCTGAGATTTTGATGATTTATTGGACTGTCTTGTTTGATTAATTTTTGCTGATTGGTTCACAAATTCATACCTGAAGGTTAACCTACATGTTTGGGTTTCATAGTAGCATGGAAACTTAGTTTCAAAATTTCATTTTGGGTTTTGAATGAACTGTTAACTGTCATTTTGGTTTCACTTGTTGAGTTCTACCTTACCTTGGTTTTATGATTTGAAATTTTGGATGTTGTATTAGTTGGTATATGGATTTGGGTTTCGTAATTCTAGAGTAAAGTTGTGAACTGATGAGTTCCCTGATATGGCTCCTTTTTACTAATACTTGAAAACTGAGATTTTGTAACTTGATTTTTGGGTTTTTTTGATTGAGTTTCATATATTAAATCACTGTACAGTAACATAAACCTGAGAATTAGCCACACATGTAATAGCTCCTGTTAAGGGTTGATTCATGTTTTGATTTGATGATAACACAACATTGGGAATTCGATTTGTTGTAAATGTAATGTTCAGTTGTTGGTCATATGTGTATGTGATGTCCTGCCCTCTCCTTGATGAATGTTGCAGTCCCTAGCTTAAGGTAAGTTCTAATTGTCTGTCTGGTCAGTCTATAGTATCTGCAATTGTTCAGTCCTACCTATGGTGTTGTTCCATTTTCTGGGAAAAATCAGTCTATATGGATGTGGTTCATTCCCTTGAATATGTGGATCAAACCTTGTTATAGTAGTCATGCATTTCTAACAGATTCTTCTTCCCAGTTTTGTCCACAGTGGCATGATGGATTGGTCTCCTTTTTAGTCCCTTGCATTTTAGGTTTTGGAATTGAGAGAGTTCTCAGGTTTTTGGTACTGATTCTTCAGAGTCTTAACTCAGGTTGTCACTGAGTTGGTCTCAGTTAGAACACTGAGATTGGGTTTTGGCTTTACTTGTTCAATTCAGTTGGTGTGGATTTCATTCAGGTTTTGGTTTCACATTTACCTTCCATTTTTAGTTGAGATTCATAGGTAAATTGGTATTCATGACATTGTTTCATGTATGAGTTATGGATATATGGGTTCAATGGTTACACATTTACACAGCCTAAACCTGAAAACTAACCTATGCTGCTACACCCACACAAGCATATGCCCTTGAACACACACATATATGTACGCAACTGAACACTGTTTCCTGTTCCTGAGAGTTTATTTGCTAACACACTTTATGCAGTAACATATTGTTGAACACACATTGCTAAACCACTGGTTGCCCATTCATGAGCACATTGATACTACACACAGCATATTGACTATTAAACCTATATGCATGAGACTAAACCTAATAACATATAGGCACTGTGTATCTACATCACTGATTCTCCATTCCCTGAACACTGTTTCAGTCACACTCTCTTGACACTTCACTCATGCACACACATGCCCTCTTGCACTCTCAAGTCTCCATTCACACACACACACATGTACACCACCACATCCCCTTTCCTATTTCTCTATGTATGTGTATATATACACACATATATATATGGGTATGTGGCATGTACATATATGTATCCTATGTAATGTGTGTGTACTATTATATATATTAGATATATATGTATGTGTGGTATACATAAAGGTAACCTATATGCTATGGTGTATTTCTATATTAGATATATCAATATATCAATATATCAATATGTGTAAATGTGATTTGTGGCCTTGGTTTAGGCATGATTTGCCTAATAGCCTCTAGCCTAGGGCTCTTAGCCTATGGGTGTATCTGTTTGTCAGTATAGAGTCTAGATAGACTTGTGTAGCCTTGTTAGACCTAGAATAGACTAGTATAGACTTGTTTGACTTAGGTTTGACTTGGTTGACCTAGTTTGACGTCTAGTGTTGACCAGAGATGACCAAGAGTTGACTTTGGCCTAGATTGACCTAGATTCATGTAGAATGCATTAACTTGCATCTTATTATCATCTTAGACTCATAGTGACTTGCACTGTTCTATAAGAGACAGACACCACTCCTCGGATAGTACTTTCATCTTGGACATTCAGATAGCAGGCGAGTACATTCTCTGATCTTTTCATACCTGTCTGGAACTATATTCTTGCTCTAGATTACTTTACTTGATGCTGACACGTATCTTCACGGATTAGTACTATATAGATCCTTTTCTGAGATATTATCCCTCTACGGGTGCATCGGGAATTTTATGTTCATGTACTTTATCATGTGCATCAGGTACTCCTTGTACTCGTACTAGTTCATGTATTTACATGTTCTCATGTGCTTTCATGTACTATCATGTGCCTCATATACTACTCATTACATGAGTTCACGTATCTTTAGCTGTATTCATGTGCCAATAACGTAACTTGAATAGATCCTTGTGTATTGATTGGGACGGGGTGAGTAGAATTGGTTATGTGAACATTATCCCCAGTAGGTATTCATGTGCTCCTTAGTTGTATTTATGTGCCCCTAAGTTGTTTACATAACCATATTGTACTCTAAATCACTTAGCCACTTACAGTCTTTACTTATCATGTACTTACTTTCAGTTACAAAATATCTCCTATTTTTCTGTACTTTCTTTCCAGCATTTTCTGTATTTTACTCTATTGCATGATTTATACTCCTAACCTGTTATGAACTGTTTTGGGAGATATGTGCTCGTTCCCGTCCTGATTGGACATGTTGAAAATTTTATAGAGGATGAGGAGGAGGCCTGCTTAGATACTTTCTATGGGACAGCCTTTGAGGACACTTGTGATCCGGACTTCCAGTCGGATCCCTTAGCTGTAGAGACTGTTGTTCCATAGATATCTTTATCTTATTTCATAGTATTGGAGATTGAGTTGTATATTTGGATCTGTATTATTTCTGGATGATTAGTGGAGTTTATCTAGGCACTTAGCTTTCTCTCTATTTGTATTTCCTGTGGATTTGGATCTTTCATCTTTTATATCATTATATCTTATCGTATTCTACCTTAGATGTGATTGAGATATATTCTGTTATGTCACCCCCTTTCGGGGAGTATAACTGTTATTACCTTAAACTGTTAGATGTTGTGACCTAGGACAGCGTTCTACCGCCGACACTACGGCATAGGCTGGACGTACCCATGTCTCGTGCCCTTACTCTAGGGTACGGGTCGTGACAAAATTGTTCCATTGACGACCATATTAAGCCCCGGTGAACATGACAAGAAGTTACTTGAATAAAATGTTAAGTTAGACCAGATATTTTAACGGGCCAGTGGTGTGGTAGGTGACTATTTGGGTTGAGGCATTAAAGAAAAACATTAGAAAAAGGATAGAGAGTTGGTGCATTCGATATATTACTACATGGGTAAAGATATAGATATAATATTAGTTAGTCCTTTTTGTATATGAATAAAATTGTTAGCTTTAATTAATTAATTAAATTAGTCTAAAATTATTCTCTATGTCCTTTTTACACACTAGACTCTATGGACATGGGCGTTGGACCAGTTTTTTCTTACCAACATCAGGAGCCAGGCAAGTGTACCTTGCCATTCTTGTACATCAGTTTTAATTAGTAGCATTTAAATATTTATTCTGTTTTTGTTAATTGTAATACCTTGGGTCGTGTTCGATACTACGTGTCTGAATCATATTCGGGTGCCGATGGTCGTTAGCACCATCAGGTATAGAATTAGATTCTTACATTTACGTTACCGCGACAATTCATTATGGGTACACTCTGACCCTAGGACATGTTCATGTGATATTACATTACTCATGGATTCCCGTAGTTGATTACATCTTGATATACGAAAGTTCGAATCTAATTCTAGGATGATGACATTGATTACATGCATTGTTACTTTTCTATTATGACTCATTATCTTAGGTAGAGGTTCTGGCCGAGCGACTCGTGGATACGATTCGTGAAGTCACATGGGCGGAGAGAAACATACATCGTGCGCTTAGGCTACTTTCCCACATTGTTACCATTGCCTCTTATCCAGAGCCTCGGATATTCATAGTTATCATAGTTCCTTATCAGAACTGCGAATTTTTATAGTTACCGAAGTTCCGTACCAGATCTCCGGATTACACGCGTGTTCGAGTGATGTTTCTTAAATTGTATTTTTATACTAGTTGGTTATGTTAGATTTATCTACTTTATCAGCCTTACTATACTTTATCTTTTCTTTCATTACTGTCGTATATCTGGCCTGTATATTATGTACCTTGTTGCGTCCCGCTGAGGAAAACAATTACCAACTCATGTAATCTGATTGGCAGCTGTGACTCATGGGTTCAGCTCTGCACCAATCAACGACTATCTATATGATGGTCCATGGGTATTCCCATTGTTAGCCGCTATGACACTTGGGTTCAGCTCGTCGCTAGTGGACGGGATGCAACACCCAAGATTTCTTGTATCTCAGGGTGTCTAGACAATCTCTCCTAGGCCGATCGGCTCCCAGTGCCCTGGAAACCATCGAGAGATCTAGTGACCTTGTATACAAGTTGTTCGAGACCAATGCATGAATACAACATCTATCAGATAAACTTTTTGAGGCAACATTTCATCTCTTTGAGCAAACATGCATTCTCTTTGAACGATAGAGCTATGACACTGCCTTCTCTCTTTTCTTTGATTCAGAGTCGAAGCTCCTAGACATTTCATCTCTTTGTAACATGTACAAGTCCGACTGTACATGTCTAGCATTCAGAACATCTTTGAAGGACAAGCAAGCATTCATCTCTTTGAAAACATAACATGTACAAGTCCGACTGTACATGTCTAGCATTCATACCTTCTTGAATTCCCATTTATGAACTCTCATCCTTCCTTATCTCGGAAGGGCGAACTTTTGTGATTGATCAACCATTTGATTATATCTTGTTATAGATTGATTGTGATTAGGGCAGTTATGATACTTTATAGGTGATTACTTAAGTTATAAGGGGTGGATAGATGCCTCTACTAGGTAGACCGATAGGGTATGAATAACATTTCTATCAAGTTTTTAGTTTCTATAAGAAAATCCCTTGATTGAAGAAGAGTCCAGTTGACTAGAACATATAGAATTAAATTAGATGTTTACTTATTTAATAGATTTGTTAGGAGAATTTCCAGTAACGATTGAGTTGACTCGAATACGAATAGAAGGTTGCATAGATTGACTTGGAATTAGACAAAGATAAGGATAGTGGTACCTCTACGATAGAATTTTCAAAACGGCATGAATTTGGAGAAGGATAACTCAATGAATCATGAATTGGTGGTTCGACAACAGCAGTTAAAATATCACATTAGGCAAGAAGTTTTACTTGAAGGATATATGAACCCATGCTTGGCAAGACTAGGTGATTAGCTAAGGTGGGTAGACTTGTATAGACACTCTAGCAAGGTAGTTGTGGAATATAGTATAGTACACGTCTTAGCCCTAACCGGAGGCACACGGGTCATTAGATTAAACCATGCTACCGTTGTCTAAGCTAGGCCGAGTTTGAAGAGTATAAAGATTTCCTGATCATAAGAGTTTAGGTAAGTGAGAATACAACTTGAAGGAAGACACAGTTGGTTTCTAGATTAAATGGTGCCAACCTGGTGGACGATAGCAAATAGAGCCCAAGGACCCCATTAGATTAAAAAAATGATGCATAATGATCATTGTTTGCAAAAACAAAAGTTGATATTTATTTCAACAAACTTTGTAGGAAGATTACAAGAATTCTGGGAAAGTACAACTATAGGAATCCGATCTAAATGACGATCACTTTATCCCTTAGACGATGTGAACTTTGAAGACGATAGCCTCTGAAGATTGCAGCAGCACTTTGGCAAGAACTCCTGATCTATGGTGATGATTTCTGATGTATATTTGGGTGTATATGTGATAATGAAGGCTTGAAACTCTATTTATAGAGTTCTGGAAATAACTAACTTTTAGTTATTCTGACTTGCGCGGGATGGATTACGCAGACTTTAGATTGCGCAAGTAATGAACCGCGCAGGCAGTTACTCGATCGTGGACCATCTGTATGTGACGCATGGCATTGTTTGATTGAAATGCGCTTGATCGTGTACAGACGGTTGCCACATGGTGAGTAATTGATGGCATGAAAGTCACGTGTATATTGTCAGTTTTCTTGATGGAGTACGCCACCTGAATTACGCTGGCTTCAGATTGCGCTGGAATGGACCGCGCTGCAGAGAGTCTGGCCGATTGCGCTGCATGTACAGCTGTCCTCGAGCGTTGTGCTGCACGATAAACGAACAGTTTCCTCGTTCTCCGTGCTGTCAGTTGTCAGAAGATCTGATTCTCTGTCAGGTAATGATGACGAGGCCACGTCAGCTTGCGTACATGGATGAGTGCGCAGTTCAGCCTACGCAATCGAGATGGTGCGCAATCTGACTCCTGTGCAGTTCACTTGAAGGATGCATAATTTGATTTTCATGACTTCTTTGATGGGTGCAACTTGATTTTTAGGACCTACAAGACCCCCTTCAAAGTTTTCGAAGTTTGAAGATAGTCAAAGCTTCGAAATACTTTGAATTTTGATTTTAAAATCAAGTTGCGCAAGTAATGACTTGTCTGCGCAATTGGAGGAGTTAGCTCCCATTTCATCGGCGCAATCTGAGGCGACTGTTGCTCTCGAAAAACTATAAATAGTTCTCTTTGTTCTTCTTGTTATTCTTTACTTGTTTTCACTTTGCTAAAGAGAGAAAAATTCCCGATCCTACTCCGACTTTCTTTCTTCTTCTCCGTCGACTTCAAATGGCTCCAAAGCGTTCTGCCGCCGACAAGGGCAAGGCCCTCGCCGAGTCTTTGACTCATACTGCGCTGCGTGTTTCACGACACGAAGTTGGTCACCCAGCTTTGCAAGGTAGTCATTCGATCGAAAACCCTTTTTAGGGTTCTTCGACATGATTGAATCTTCAAACCTATCACTTTTTAGAGATTTGGTTATACTGTACCGTCCTGTTTAGGGTTTCGGTTGCACAAACCCAATAGTTTTCATTTTTATGAAGACTATTTTCTTGTGCAATCGGTTGGAAAGCGCTGACAAAAGTCGGTGCAATCTGCTGATTTGCGCAAGGCTGTCCAGCACAAACTGATGCTTTGCACAAGTTATTCAGCGCAATCTGATGGCTTGTGCAAGTGGATGAGTTGGCGCAACTGGACAGTTTGCGCATAGAAGCTTTTGTTGCGCAATCTGATGTTTTGCAGACAGCGCAATCTGATGCTTGTGCACTTTGCTGATTTTTTGGACATAATCTTTGATTTTGCATATACTGAATTCTGTCTTTCTGTTTGATGCAGTTAACATCAGAGAGGACCCAGAGTATGAAATCTTTGCAGGAAGTCTTGCTGAACCAGAATTTAAAGAAGATTTGTCCCATGTACTTTTTCTCCAATATGCTCTGCCATCCTCCCGTTAAGCCATCTTGGTAGCCCAGGATAATGAAACTTTATTGAGTTTGATGAATGGGCAGCCCCTGCAGACTGCCGATGCCATTACCCATAAGAAACCCATGTTCTTATTTGGCAAAGCTATTGACAAGAGTTCTCAGCCGAGACCCCGTGTTGAGCAGAGACTCTTCCAGAGAAAGGAAAAAATAATCCTGTTACCGGACATTACCAGATGCCTCCCTCTAGCCCGCTATGCCCATGCAAGCCATCCCAGGAGGATGGACCGGGATAGTACCTCCCTCCAGCAAGCAAGGACAGGGAATATTTGTGTAAAGAAAGGACCAAACAACAGGGATATGTTCTATAGTTCTTCTGAGCGTCATAGCACTTTGCTCAGAGGATTAAAGCATGGCTGCATCCCTCCAGAGAACTCCTCCTTGCTGCTGCCGGTGAGGACGCCGATCTTTGCTAATGAATATGCAAAGGTTGAGGACAGATACCCGGATCAGGACATCCGGTTGACAGGTCTTGTGAACCCAGACAATAAAAGGTGGAACTGCATAACCAATTGGATATTGGTTCAGTTTGAAGACAAGCTCAAAGAGATTGAGCTATATCAGGCGGTATACGCTACCGTGTATGGATTCCTCCCCAATCCTCATCTGTTTCTGGCCTTGGTAGAGAGGTACAATTATATGACAGGGACATTCATGACACCCTGCGGGGAAATTGGATTAGCCCTTCATGAGATAAAATACATCTCGTGCTTACCAATGGGAGACTTCCCTTATGAGGAATATGTTCCAACAAACGACGAGTTAGACCGACTTTGTCGAGAGAATGCAGAGATGGTGGCTGTTTTTGAGGAACTACTGTGCCACTACAAAATTTGCTCCATGTACTATAAGAGCGGTTCTTTCGGCACCTGTTATTCATCAAAGTGGTTGCCCTATCTTTTCCTTAATCATATCATCGAAAAAAAGACTAAGGATCATGATATGTGCAACCCCACCTTCTTCCAACCCCTCAGCCACAGTGAAGTGATAAGATTGATAGAAGAAAACAAGAAAATGGACATCAAAGTTAATGACGAACTTCAATACCCTCCACTCAAGACCGGAGATTTTGTTGAGAGTTTTATGAGAATGGGCTACAGGACCATGTCAAAGGAAGCCCAGTTGGCGGGTTTCCTGATATATTGGCTCCGACGTTTCATCGTACCCGGAGCGAGCGCCATGGACCGCTTGCACCGCGACGTGCTCTTTGCTGCTGTTCGGTTAGTCTTTGGCTACCGGATGGATTTGTTGTTGGCAATGACCTGTAGAGTGAACGCAGGTCTTCGTCTTTATGTAGAATCTATGCTCAAATAGAAGGGTGAGAAGGAGAACTTCCCTCGGCCGGAGTTGCCTTACACCTATTTGTTCGGATGGTTACTTCTGTACCATCCGTCATTGATGAACCCTGACATGGGAGCAGTCGGCGGTAGCTATCTGCGGAGATTCTCCCGAAGCAAGTGGATATACACTAGTCTGAAAGATTGCAGACGTGCCTTAAACCTTGGGAAGGGGTGGAACTTTTACTGCGTTGCCCCTCCAACCGGTTATGAACATATGTCGACAAATCTAGTTGACCTTGAGAGGCAACCGTTGGGTCGGGCAGCATTTGATTGGCTGAGGACGATCAGGCCGTCGCACTTGGTGTATAGATTTGAAGATGAGTGTTTCTTGGAACCATATCTGCCAAGCCGCTTCGCTCGTCAATTTGGTTACGACCAGTTCCACGTAGGCAATGCTATAACTTGCCTACAAGGAAAGGGGTATCTGATTGATGGTGCCAGAGCATGAGCCTATTACAACGCTCGAGACACAAGGACAGTGTTCTCGATGCCGACCAAGAATGATCACGGCCCCCGAATGTTATATACATATTCACTTTTTTACACAGCTACAAATACATTCGCCGAGAACTTCAATCTTGTAGATAGCTTCACGACGGCGACGCGTTTGAAGAAGGGAGCAACTGTTATGCTAGCTCCGGGTAATGACGAGCAGAATAAGCCAGTGGATGATCCATTGGAAGCCTCAAGGGAAGCTAACTTCCCTGAGGAGGTCAATGAACCACTGCGAGTTTCTTTGAAAGTGGTCAAATCTCCAACCAAGGAGAGAAAGAGAAGGATTAATGAACCTTCTTCTCCGGTTGCAAAGAAGAAACTTATCTTAGACCCATTAGAGAAGGTCACCACCAGGTCACGGTCTCGGCAACTGGCCGAGTCGACCCAAAGAGAAGAAGCGACCATGCCGACCTTTCTTCTAAGGCAGGTCGATGTAGTAGATGTGGAGAGTCCAGAAAGACCTCTTCATAGAAAGAAACTGGCCTCTAGAAGAAGAAAGAGGGTGATCATCCCTCCGAGACAAATCTTGTCTTCGGTGGTGGCCAGTGTTGTAGCTGGAATAACCATGTCATCCCCTACACCTGCCTCCGAGCCTAGGCAGGAGACTCCTTCCCCAGGGCCAAGGGATGAGGTTGAACAGAGGGATGAAGCTGAGCTAAGGGCTGAAACTGAGCTGAGAGATGAAACTGGGCAGAGGGATGATAAAATTTTGCGATCTCCTTCTCTTGCGGTGAGAACTACCCAGATTCCTGCTACACCAGGAGGGCTCCGTGAAGAAGAAGATCGTCTAATGATTGAAGCTCTAAATGATTGCGACTTCGGTCTGCAGGACGATGTCGATCAAGCTGCTGCCGCAACTGCCAGCGAGGAAGCTCCAGAGGATAGTATAAGCAATGAAGATACATCAACAGAAGATGTTGATGATACATTAAATCCCGAAGAGGGCACTGATATCCACATGTCTCCCGAAGCTGTAGATGACACACTGAATCCTGAAGCGGATGTGGAGGTGTACGTGTCTCCAGAAAGGAATACGGATGTAGAAGTAGCACCTGCTGAAACTACTCCTGCTGATCCAAAAGGTATTAAATGATTTTATCTATCTTCTTTTCATAGATTCAAATAGCTGATATTTATATATATTTTTATCCATGCAGAACTTGAATCTTCCCCGGTTCCTTCCGTGTGCACAGACATTGTGCCAGTAACGGCTATCGCTAGCGGTAGCCGACATTTCTCGGGTGGTTCTGAGGCCGGAAGTAGCCAGGCAGTAATGTCTGAGGCTACCTCTGCTAGATTGGAATCTGTGCCAATAGATGAAAAGCTTGTTGCTGGGGCAAGTCATGGTAAGATTGCCCTTGATCGTTTGATCCTTTTTAATTAGTTGCTAATGACAATAATCAATGATAGGTTCATTTGATTTTGCAGAAGAGCATCTGGGAGGAGCAGCTAGCTCTACGATAGCTCCTCTGTAGGAGTGAGCATATTTCGGTTTTTCCATCGAAACCGACCCGACCCGACCCGTTTAGAGCAATCGGGTCGGTTTTATTGTAAACGGGTCGGGGATCGGTGATAATAAATGAAAGAAACGGTTTATCGGTTCGGGTTACCAGTCTGGAAAACGATTCTCGACCCGAATCGAAAACCGATTTATTATTATTTATTAATTAGTAAATTACTAAAATACCCTTACAAAAACCCTAAATATAAAAGTAAGCGGCTGAGCGTTTCTCTCTCTTGTACTCATTCACCGCCGTTTCATTTCCTGTTCGAGAACCCTCGCTGTCTCTTCGAGGCTCTGAGCAGCTGAGCCTCTCTTTCTCTCTCTCTCCTGCTCTCGTCGAGAGAGAAGAACCCTCTCTGAGTCTCTCTCTCTCTCCTGCTCTCGTCGAGACTCTCGTCGCCGCTGCCACTCCCTCTCTACTGGTCAACCACCAGTTCTCTACCCAACCGCTGCCTCTCTCGTCTACATCTGACCTAGATCTCTAAAGATCGGACCTAGATCTGTAAAGATCGGACCTAGATCTTTCAGATCTAACCTAGATCTCTCAAAGGGAGCCGTTCGTCACATATCTGACCTAGATCTGGTAAATTTTTACTTTGTCTCTCGTTTTTAATTTTTTACAGTAAATTTTTGATTTAATTTAATTTTTCCCCTAATTTTTTACAGATCTAACCTAGATTTATTTTCATGGCTCCTGGCTGGTTCAGAAAAAGTGCTCACTTGGTGTCTTGCTCACTTGCTGTGCTGTCTGAAATATTGGTTATTTCTAACCAGTCTCTCGAAGTCGAACTCACTCACTATAAGTTATTTTTTTCCTTACCAGTCTCTCGAACTTGAATCCGAGTCTTTAATATGGAAAAGTTGTAGGGTTGCTTGCTAAGTTTGCTGCCAAAATTTGCCAATGCAAAAAAAGCGAGAAAAAATTCTCTGTTAGCTGCCAAAATTTGCCAATTCTATGTTTGCTTGCTATGTTTGCTGCCAAAATTTGCCAATGCAAAAAAAAGAGGGAAAAATAAAGCAATGTGCATTGTGTGCATGATATGCTCATACTCTGCAGTAACAATTTAGTATAATTGTGTACACATAATTTTAGCAGTGACATGAATCAGTGTTTACACAGTATAATTTTAGCAGTTTGCAGTTTACAGTTTTATAATATGTGTTTTATAAATCAGTTTGCACTTTGCAGTTTTATAAATCAGTTTGCACTTTGCAGTTTTATAATATGTGTTTTATAAATCAGTTTGCACTTTGCAGTTTTATAAATCAGTTTGCAGTTTTATAAATCAGTTTGCAGTTTGCAGTTTTATAAATCAGTTTACAGTTTTATAATATGCAGTTTTATAAATTAGTTTCATAATTGCATTGTTACTGGGTTTAGTGCACAGGGACATGTCAGGATAGTTAATATGTTGCTGGGTTTAGTGCACAGGGACATCAGACATGTTACTATGTCAGTATAGTTTTATAAATAAGTTTACAGTATAATTTTAACTTGTTCATTTTTTTTGTTCTTATCATTAGATTTGGGTAGGTTAACTGTGGCGTCAACATCAACAAGCGAGGTTTGATCACTTGGGAACAAATGTCAAATGTCTGTAATATTCTATTTGAACTTTGTAGGAATTTTTTTTGTCTGCTACACTCTATGCTGGATACTGATTACTCTGTCATTTTGGTGGAAAAACCTAATTATGCTCTTTACTTTACTCTGTTAATTTTGGAGTCAAAGAACTGGTTACTGGTGTGCTCTTTACTGCTGCTACTAGTAGTATGTAATTCCATAATTTTTATTTACTCTGCTCTTGTGTTGTGTGCATGATATGCTCTTTAGTTTACTGCTATAAAATTGTGTGCATAATATGCTCATACTCTTTAGTTTACTGCTGCTACTAGCAGTATGTTACTGCAGCCATTTCCTATTTGTGCATGACATGCTCTCTGTTTGCAGTGGCATGGCATTCAATGCAGCTAGTGGCGAGGCAATTGTTGCAGCCATTTGTGCATGAACTGCAGCCATTTGTGAATAGTTATTTATTGGTTTTCTTGAAAATTTTACTAACATATTAAACTAGAAAGTGGCAATGATGATTACGGCTTGAGAAAGTGTGTAATTGATACTACATGGCATCATACTCAGTCTATGATACATAAATAAGCCATCTGAGCCATATTATACTTTCTTTCCTTGTCTTCTATTTTTGGTGTAATGCAGGAGTGGAGAGTATTCAGCCATGAGCCAAGCCTGGAACAAGGTTACAGACTGTTGGACTTACAGGAGTTTGGAACTGTATAATTTAATTTGAAATTGTAGTCTTACTGGAATATGGCGTAACTATATTTGGTTTTGCATTATTCCTTTGTATAATTGATAGTGTTGTGATGTAACTATCTTTGTTTTTGTATAATTGATAGTGTTGTGATGTAACTAATGTATCTATATTTGGTTTTGTATTATTGAATTTGGTGCAGCTAGCAACAATGGAAAATTTGTATAATTGAATGGCTACAGAATATATATTGCTTTGTATAATTGATACATCCTGACAGGAAAATTTGATTTTGGGCCTAAGGCTACAGTGATTTTGAATGGTTGTTTATTTCATCTGTTCTCTATATTTGAATACTGCACTCTGCAGTCTGCATATATAAATTTGGTGCAGCCTGTTGGTGGTTTGGTCTTTATTTGGATTTTTGAAACTAAAAAATTATAGCAGGCCGGTCCAGGCCCATAAACCGAATAAACCGACCAACCGAACCGAACCAGTTCGGTTAGGTTCATGTTCGGTTCTGAACCAGTTCGGTTCGATCCGGTTTCTAATTTGGTCGGTTCGGTTCCACGTCGGTTTAAGTATGCACGGTTCGGGTTGAACCCAACCGAATCGATGCTTACCCCTACTCCTCTGTCTAAAGAGCCGTCTATTCAAAGGGAAGAAGTTGAACGACTGTCTTCACAGACACCTGCTGCCGCTTCAACGTCTATGGGAGTAGCTGCTACTCCGGGTGCTCTGGCTACCAACCAATTTATCATCAGCTCCTTCAGCAACCTTTTCTTTAATTCTTTGAAACCCTTAGTAGATAGGGTGATAGGGAAAGAAGAAGCTGGTTTCTCCACTGTCAGAGGTCCAACCTCCTATTTGATCCATGCCATCCGCAATCAAGGCGATGAAGCTCAGGCTTTTTTTCTTGAACATGTATTAGATGAGCTGGAGGCATCGGTTAAAATTTATAAAGAGCTGAATAGGGGAGAGATGGATCTCTTGGTACAAGCTGAATTCGAAAGGATGTCACAAGAAGCTGCAGTTGCAAAGGTTAACCTGCAAGTTCTTTTGGATACTTTCTCTAATAAATCTGCTGAATATAATTCTAAAGTAGAAATAGTAGCATATGTTGCTGACGAGAAAGAGAGGAAAGTTGTTGAGCTGCAATCAGAATCTGTCCGTCTTAAAGAAGAGCTGAGACTTGTTCAGCTTGCTCTGGAGGACGAGGCCGCACAACACCAGGTTGCAGTTCAACAGCTGAATGCTCTGACTCAGGAGAGAGATGAGTATGTCTCAACTCATCAAGAAAAAATCTCTCGCAGAATAGTAACTATGCCATCTTTCGACGACAAGTCTGGGATGGAACAAGCTAGGAAGCGGGTGATGGAATCTCGTGAGGAGCGGCTACAATCTTTAAAGCAGCAGATGACCAACTTAATGACTCCACCGGCGGAATGAGAAAGATTTTTGTATCTTCAATCTTTTTGTGATATGTAATATTGTAATGTCTTTAAATTTTGATCAATCAATAAAAGACATTTTTTTGGTGGCTTTATTATTTATTGTATATCTTATTCAGATATAAATAATAGCAATAGAAAATATATTCAGAGGTGCAAGACATGATATATTTCTTGATTTTAGAAAATAATCATATTCAATTATATCTGCTCAGAGGTAAATTGGATGTGGCAAATATAATTTATTGAATATCATTATTTCAATAGACAACTTAATCAAAGATGACAAGTTGCTGATATGAACGAAATGGATGATTCGTCGAAATGAATAAACGAAATGAATCGTCAAAATGAACGGATGGACCGTCAGATGAATAGAATGAACGGATGAACCGTCAGATAAAATGAATATGATGAACGGGTGAACCATCGGATAATTTGGAATAAACGGGTGAACCGTTGGATGAATGAATATGATGAACGGATGAACCGTCGGATAATTTGGAATGAACGGGTGAACCGTCGGATGAATGAATATGATGAACGGATGAACCATCGGATGAATGAATATGATGAACGGGCGAACCGTCAGGTGAATGTAATGAACGGACGAACCGTCAGGTGAATGTGATAAACGGGTAAACCGTCAGATGAATGTAATGAACGGGTAAACCGTCAGATGAATGTAATGAACGGACGAACCGTCGGATGAATGTGATGAACAAATGAACCGTCGGATGAATGAGTCGCTTTATTGTCTTACGAATCTCTGTCTATAAATAGAATAGAAAATCAGATGGGATGATCACTGTCACTGTTCAACATAAAGATGTCATCTGGAGATGCATCCAAGAAGGCTGAGATCGCCTCGAAGGTGGAAACGGGTACTGAGCAACATCCAATCGAACCGGCTCAACCAAAGCAGATAGCAGCGGGCGAAGGTTCGTCTGCCCCCAAACCGCCAAAGGACATCTTGGACTTCCTTCTTGAACCAGGGAAGACTGAAGAAGAAGAAGCCATGAGGATGGCTGCTTGTAAGTTCCTGGTGGGTTCCAGCAAGAGTGTTCTCGGCTCTTTTGCTGATCATGTCTTTGATAAAGACGGTAGTGGCCCGCGTCCCAATTTTGAGAAGGATGATAATGACCTTCCTTGATATTATATATTATCATTCATGATGAAATAAAATTAAATTTTATTTATGAACTTGTCCGATCATTACAAGCAATGTCTTTTATATTTATACATAATACTTTTTGAGGAACTTGCCATTGATAGGCATCATTGCAACTCGACCATCTAGCTCTGTGAGTTGATAGGCCCCATTTGAGAAGACTTTGTTTACAATATAAGGTCCTTCCCACTTTGCATCAAACTTGCCCTTGCTCAAGTGAGTCATAGTCATAGGACGTCTGACTGTCAAAACGAGCTCTCCTTTCTGAAAGGCTCTGACCTTAACTTTGCGGTTGAAAGTCTTTGAGATGTGGGCTTGGTATAACTCAATATGCTGTTGAGCCATTAGCCGTTTCTCATCGAGCGCCTCCAATTCTTGCAATCGAAGAAGATCGTTGTTCTCTGTAGTGAGCTCATTGGCGATAGCAATCCTCAAAGACGGAATTTGAAGTTCCAGGGGTAGAACTGTTTCACAGCCGTACACCAAAGAAAAGGGTGTACAGCCTGTAGGGTTGCGGACCGTAGTATGGTAGGCCCAAAGACATTCGCCAAGCTTTTCACTCCAGTTTTGTTTGTTAGTGGACACAAACTTCTTGAGGAGCTTGATGATAGTCTTGTTGAAAGTGTCAGCTAAGCCATTAGCAGCAGGATTGTATGTTGTCGAAGCGACATTGTCAATCCGATGATCATCACAGAACCTTGTGAACTTTTGGCTGATGAATTGAGGTCTATTGTCGTGAATGATTCGTCGAGGTACACCAAATCTATAGATGACATGGTGTTTGATAGGCCTGTCAATGGTAGCTTATTGGTCGGATATTGGCAATACCATATCCGAACCATTAACTATCGGATATATCCGATAACTATCCGATATCCGATCGGATATACGTTTTGGCTACCATATCCGTTACCGATAATTTTATCGGATATCGGATAATATCCGAACCAATAAGATTACTAAAAATATATATTAAAAATTAGAAGAAAAGAATCACAACCAACAATTTCCACATTGGAACAACATATTTTGTCATAATTCTCCACACAAGCACAAATAACTAATAATCTCATGCATACATTGAATACATTGCCACATATATATTTTAAATTTATTAAAAAAATTAAATATTATTGGTTCGAATTTTATTGGTTCGGATATGGCACTTACCGTACCCGTATCCGATATCCGATAAATATCCGATAAGATATCCGAATCCGTATCCGTATCCGAAATTTCGGATATTTTCGGTTCGAATACGGATCGGATACGGATTTTCGGTCAACCATTGACAGGCCTAGTGTTTGACGAAGTTGATGATGCTGCTGGTCTTGACTTCAACCAATGGTATAGCTTTGGCCCATTTGGAGAAGTAGTCGGTTATTGCCAATATGAACCGATGTCCCCTAGAAGAAGGAGGATTGATGGGACCGAGGATGTCCATGCCCCAAGCTTCAAAAGGCCAGGAAGCAGCAGTCGGATGAAGAAATTCCGATGGTTGATGAATGAAATCTGCGTAGATTTGACAAGATCGATATTTCCTCGCATATTCGATGGCATCAGATACCATAGAGGGCCAGTAGTAACCCATGTGTCGGATGCGATCATGTAATTTCGGACCAGGTTGATGTGCTCCACAAATACCATCATGAGCTTCACGTAATACTTGCTTCGCTTCATCACCAGCAAGACAGCGCAAGAGTAGGCCGTCATAAGTTCGCCGATAGAGAGTTTTGGTGGTTTGATTATAGTAGAACCGAAGAGACCGTCGACGAATACTCGTAGCCTCCTTGGGATCTTCAGGGAGTATATCATAAACTACGAAGTCGATAAAGGGAGTTCTCCAATCTTCATTGATAACATTGACTTCAGTAAGATTACTGAACTCAATATTACGATTGTTTTCGACGCAGAACAATTCTCGATTAGAGATAACCACCACCTACTGTCTTTTGATAGGGATGGCTAAGACTGCTGCAAGATTAGCTAAAGCATCGACTTCAGTGTTGCAAGCTTGTCGGACATATTCGATGAAGAAGGCTTTGAATGATGTAGCCATGTTGATTGTCGCTTCATAATAAGGTACTAGATCTTGATGGCGAACTTCATAAGTTTCTCTAACTTGGTTAACAACCAGCTTGGAGTCACCATAGACTTCAAGATACTCGACGTCTAGTTGTTTAGCTAGCTGAAGACCGATGAGTAGAGCATTGTATTCTGCCACGTTGTTGGAGCAAGATTCATCTAAGGAGTATGCTCTTTGAATAGCTGATCCGTCTGGAGAGACAAGAACAACTCCAACTCCTGCGATAATTGTTTGCCATTAAAATCTTTTCATAGAAATTTCAATACAAACAGAACAGTGTTACAATGTAGGACTTAGACGTAGTCCTAGGAGTACACTTTTGTTTAATCTGGGTCCCTAGTGCCGATGGAGCGGGTGGTAATACGTTGACTCCGTTGACGATCTGACGACGGTTATCGGTTCTCTGGGTGCTGGAGCTGATGGAGAGGAAGAAGACGTTGAGTGTCTGTAGCTTTCCCTCCGGTTGTGCGACGTCTCTGTCTGTCTATGTATGTGTGTTTCTATGTGTGTGTATGAAGAAAATGATCCCTCTATTTATAGTCTGCAGGCTGGCTGCTCATGCGCGCATATGTAGGATGCGTCTGGACGCGGGGACGCCACGTGGTGATTGCTGATGGAGGCGCATGGACGATGTGCCCTGATTGAGGAGTTGAATTCTTCATGCTGTTATTGTGGGCTGGCACGTAGCAGGGGGAAGAATCTTTCTGTTGCTGAGATCTTGGGTGAATCGAGTCAAAGGACACGTGTCGTAGGCCCATGGCTCGAAGATCTCGGATTTGGTAGAGAATGATCTGGTAGGATGCACCTGGGATTGGGCGTATGAGGAGACTTTGGCTCGTAACCTTTGGGAGTCACGAACAATTTGGGGCGCATGGCTTTTGAGGCGCATGCCAGGCTTCAGTAGTGACTTTACTTCTGTCTTTAGGGATCAGAGAAAAGTCTGAGACGCATGGCTTTTGAGGCACATACAGAACTTCAGTAGTGACTTTACTTCTATCTTTAGAGATCAGAGAAAAAGTCTAAGGCGTATGGCTTTTGAGGCGCATGCAGAGCTTTGGGCGCATGGCTGCGGAGGCGTATGCGAGATGGTTTGGGCGGCCACGTGGCTTGTAACCGTCGGAGGGAAGTAATGATGATGCTGATGTCGGCGACGCTTCATTTTCTGAAAAAGCTGTCAACTGCAGTCTTCGGGGGACGTGCTGCCAACTCTGTCAGACTTCAGCATTTAATGTTCTTTGACAGGTGATGGGTTTGTCGAGTGGGCGCATCAATTGGCGTTCTACTAGGCGCATGGGGGGCATGCTTGTGAAGTGCTTGGTGCTGAGGGGCGCGTCTGTGTGATGCGCGGTCTGTCCGGCGCATCCGCTTCGCTTGACACGCTTTTATTGGTGCGACTGTCACGTTCTTCGAGTGCTTTAAATAGTCGTTTTTGATTTGACTGAATTCAAAGCGTCAGGTTCATCCATTTAATACAAATTCATTATACGGGATTCAGAGAGCCATCCACTTGGCGCATGGGTTTGATTTGCCTGGCCTATAAATAGTGGCATGGAGAGAGTTTTGTTTCTCGTTCTCTCACGTCTTCCCAAAGTGAATTTGTTTACTCGAGTGCATTATGTTGATGAGATGCTCCCGAGGGTGAAGATGCGAAGCAATGTCTTCATTGATGCACTTGAAGGTGACTATTACATCCAAAAGTCGGAGTCGAGGGCTTCTGAGGCAGGCGGAAGGTGCCTGTTGTATCTAAAGATTTGGATACTCGAGCCTCGTCTCCGTTATGTGGAAAGAGCCGCAGATCGAAATTGCGGTACTGCGGCTTTAGGGGCTCTTTCTTCTGTCAGAGTGGGTGTTGCCCATTCTGGTTGTGTTGAAAGCTGTTCCTTTAGCCACGGTTTCGATTGCGGTCTTCCTTGGTCTTTGGAGGCTCTTTCGAAGCCTCCCCTGGCCACAGGTTGACTTGCGGTGTTCTTCTCTTCCTCGGTTTGGGGAGCTCTTCCTCCAGCTAGAGGGTTGATTGCCACCCTCATTCTGCTCAATAAATACTTTATTTAATCGAAGTATTAGATGGCGTTGAGCCTGGCTAGAAGAGTGGCACATCACTGAGCTGCTGAAGGGATGCACATAACTGAGCTGCTGAAAGGATGCGCCCGGCTGGAAGCGCATGGTGGGATGCGCCTGACTGAGAGCGCATGGTGGCTGCTCCGCCTGGCTGGGAGCGCATGGTGGCTGCTGCGCCCGGCTGTAGACTTAGGGTCTTTTCTTTTTGTAGAAGTTCTCCTTTGTACAGCCCTTTTTTAAGATATGTAATAGACTTTTATATGAAATAAAAATCTTCCTTTAATGTCTATATTCTTGTTTTGCTGTGTCGTTGTCTGAACTCCCTGGCGCATGTAGTGTTTGGCGCATAGGATTTCTGATCGTGAAATTCCATGCTTCTATAAGACCCCATTCAAAGTTTTCAAAACTTTTTTGTCAAGTTTTGGAATACTTTGAATAAGAAGCATGGTGTTTGGGGCGCATGACTGTTCGGGCGCATGGGTACTCCGCGCAACAGTGATGGGGCGCATGCTCCTCTCAGTTAATGCAAATGATAACACCTCGATAACGAAGAAGATTAATGATGATCTTTTTAGATTTATCTGCAGTTATCTCTTCACAGAACCCGAAGCAGCGGCTGAGGTCACATTTTATCGGTTCACGCGTGCGACTGAGCCTATAAATAGGCGTGAGATGGAGAGAGAGAGTTCTTCCTCTCTTTGCTTTCTTGTTTTAGAGTTTTTGAAAACCCTAATTTTCTCCTTTCAAGGAATGGCTCCCAAGACTCCTCGTGGCGGTGCTGGCACGGGACGAGGCAAAGGAAAAGAGCCTGTAGAGGCTGCCGCGGCTGATGTTCTCCGCATGCCTGTCGATGTTCGACCATCGGTAGTTGGTGAGTTTCATCATCCTCTTCCTGTACCATACATATGCCGACGCACATGGACCTTGAGTCCTGATGATGTGTCAAGATTTTTCTGCCGACGCACATGGGTTTAAGCCCCGAAGATGCGCCGAAGCTCCACTACTGACGCGCATGGATTTAAGCCTTGAAGATGCGCCGAAGCTCCACTGCTGACGCGCATGGGTTTAAGCCCTAATGATGCGCCGAAGCTCCTTTTTAGATGCGCCTGAGCCTGATGCGTTTTTGATGAGAACGAGGCTTAGATTCTTTTGTTGTTTGAAACATCCCTGAATCTTTGCCTTCTTTGTTGAACATCAGTGTCGATGACTGTCCCACTCTTGAATGAAGTGCTTCTGGATGCTGTCCTCTGCCAGATGGGAGTAGATTACGATGAGGAGGTGATGAACCTTGCTCGAGCTGCTATTATGCTAGATCAGCCTCCCGAAAGAATGATTCAAATCTGGGAACAACCGTATGGGTTCCTCAAACGGATGATGGAGCATGGCATTTTGAAATATGCTACTTCTAATAACGTGACCTTCCTGAAGCCCGAGTTCCTGTTTGGGGACCGCCTTACTTCTATTGAAGCGAAGGTGTTGAAGGTCAAAGAAGATTGGTTTTTTACCGCAAGAGGAGTGCATATGACTGTTAAGCAACTTGAACGTCAATGGCCCTTGACAGCTTTCTGTCGTCTTGCTTCCAAGAGGAGGATGTCTTGGGAGCTAACCCCATCCCAGGGGGGAGCGGTGGCGGGCATCATCAAGATCGACTCTACCTCCGACCAAAGGGATACTTTGGTCGCCGTGCAGTCTGGGCCTTCTTTCACCTGGCAGATTTTATGTCCTGGAAGCATTTACAGTGATGTTCCCATCAATACATTTGCTTTCGACGCTTCAACTTTTGCCAATGGCATGCTGTTGATGGAGCGATCGTACCTGAAAGGTGAATTTCGGGTAGAGGATTGGTGTTACTACGTTGCCAAATGGGACAAGCTGACACTCTGGATTCTGTCACGGTTTCAAATTGAACTCCAAGAGATAGGGCTGACTGCCGCAATCCGTGCTACTCAGGCAGGCGTTGACATTAACAGGCATATATTTCTCGCGCTCCTGGAGATGTTTAACACCCAGACCGGGACTTTCTTCACTCCGGTGGGGGAGCTGGGACTCGCACTTCATGAAATGTTCGAGATGTCAAAGCTCCCTTGGGGGTCAGAACCTTATGAGGAATACTTCCCGACCAACGAGGAGTTCCAAGTCCTGGGGGACAAAGCTAAAAAGATGATGGCCATCTTCAAGGAAGTGGCGAGTCATCATTACTATATGCAGAAGAGGGATAAGAGCGGGTCGCAACCTCATGTGACCGCCTGGAGGAATTACGTCTTCAAGCAAGACAAGGAGGATCCCTCTCAATTTACCACTCCGCCAGCGCTTTCCCGTAGCAAAGTGCTTTTCGAAATGAGCAGGTTAGGTGAGAAGAATCCTCGAGAAAATGAGGATCGGGAGTCGGATGAACGCTCCTATAGCTGTTTCTGGCACCTTACTTATCGGATGTCGTCGAAAGCAGTGTTAGCTGCGTATCTGATGGTTTGGCTTCGGGATTACGTCTTCTCGGGCGGGTCAGGCTCTGTAGAGAGGGTGACCCGGAACCTAATCCTGCCAGCAGTAAAGTTAGTTTTTGGCCGGCGCTTGGCTCTACTCCCCGCGATGGTGTGTAACCTGCTGCGAGGTTTACGGGAGTTTACGGGAAATGTGGTTCATGACCGAGGTAGAAATGACAACTTCCCCTGTGCCGAATTGCCATTTCACTATTTGATGGGGTGGTTGATTTTACACCATCCAAATTTAATGAGTCCGGGCTCAGAAGAAGATCATAGGGCCGAAGATGCATTCCTCCGCCGTTTCCATCAGAGGAGCTGGTTGCATTCTGGCGTTCCTGTTTGCAGGAAGGTTTTATCCCGCCTTCAGGGGTGGGAGATCACCAAAGTAGGTCCTGACTTTTCGGGTTTTGAGGCCAATAAAGACTTGATGGATTCGGGTGAAGATGCCACCACTCTGCCTCCATGGGGATTCCGCTGGTTGCAAAGCATTCGGCCGTCCCATCTGGTGTACCGGAACAGGAACCAGTGTTACCTGGAACCGTATTTAACGAGCCATTTTGCACGGCAATTTGGCTATGCTCAGTTGATGTTGGATATTCCCAGTATCAACCTGGGGTATACTGGAAGCTTGCTGGATGGTGCACGAGCTTGGCATTACTACAATGCCGGAAGTACCGGAGCTCGCTTTACGTTGCCCGTCCAGGATCCGCAACCGCCGATTCTTTTCTCGGCCGCCAAATTTTACTATGTTATGGCTGCCATGCCTCCCGGATATGATAGGGAGACCAGTCTTGTTGTAGGCACCCCGTTAGCGGTGACCGAGAACATATTGGCGAGGGCTCGATCGTACCATCCGCCAGAGGTGGGTCATCGAGGTGCCCCTGCCGTATCCACAGAGGGTCAGGCAGAACCCTCGGTTGATCAGCCGAAAAGACGTACGAATACAGAGACTAGCTTTTCTTCGTCAAAGAGGCAGAAGAAGGCATCATCACCGACTGTGTCGTCGGACTCGACCCCAACGGAGGTAAAGGTGTCCCATATAGTCCAATTCAGGATCCAAATTTTATGTGACTTATGCTTTCTTTTTGTAGGAGCCGCTCAAAAGGAGACCCCGTACCCCAAAGTCTGGTGGCAGCAGGCCAAAGGCGATGGCGGGCTCATCTGAAGAGCGTATTTCGCCGATTATGATGTCTCCTATGGAGAAGAATCCAAATGATGTCTTTGTTGTGGAGACTCTGACATCTCCAGATTATGTTAGGAGGGAGGCTGAGGATGTAACAGCTTCCGGGATAGTGCAAGCCGCCGTGGGGGCCTTGGACGTTGAGGGTCCTGCGAATACGGGGCTCCCTGCTGATGAGGTGGAGTGGAGTTCGTCGTCTTCGGATGAAGTTCCTCCAGAGATGCGTGAATCTGTTGCGGGGGCAACAGACGTGATTGCAACAGAGGAGAGGGTTGATTCCCCTCCTTGTCATGATGCGGGAAGGTCGGCTGTAGCATTGCCGAGCCCTACCCCAGGCTCAGCAATGGAAGCTGAGGTGGCTGTCGACCGGGAAGTGGCGACAGATTTGGTCCCCGTGGAGGGATTCAATGATGAGGGGGAGACTCGTCTGCCGAGCCCGACCCCAGAAGACGCTCCCCACCAGGAAACGGGAGCTGATCCGGTTAGCTTGCTAGGGGAAGGCTCTGTGCTGGTTATAGATCGCGCCTCGGTGGTGGGGGAGGCAGCTCCGGATGTTGATAGTCCCTTTGAGCCGAAAAAAGGCAAGGGCTTGCTGATGCAAGAGCCCTCTGTTGCTTCTTCGACTTGGGGGACGATATCGACGCCCTACCCAACTCCTTCTGCAATTTTGGCATCTGGTGCTGGTAGCAGAATTCAAGTTCCTGGTACGGGAGACTGCTGAGGTTGATGTTCAAGCCCCGCAGATTGAGATCGGCGGGTCTTCATCAGGCCCGCCATCCAGGGTAGCTCCTCCAACTCCTGCTATAACACCACAAGTGTTGGCGGATGCGGATGAGTACGTAAAATTCATCGTTGAGGCAGTGTACAAGATGCTGTAGAAGGGTGTGTCGACATTGATGAACACCCATAGGAGTTTTACGATAGCAAAATCCATGGTGCTTCCACACATTAACCTGATACGTCTCCACCAGGGCCATGATCATATGGCCGAGATTCTGGAGGCCTCGGTGACTGAGCTGGATCAGCTGCTTTCCGAGTTTCAGCGTATCCAGCGGAATGATCTTTCCGCCCTGATAGACGCGAAAAAGGAGAAGCTGGTTACTGAGATTGAGTCCTCTTATCAGGCCACCGTGGGTGTCTGGGAACGCGAAGTGGCTGAGACTGAAGCTGCAGTGGAGCGGTTGTCTCAGTCTACGCAGGAGAGGGTGGAGTTGCGAACTGCGTTGGACACTAGTATCGCGGAGGTTGATGCCCAGATTCGCCACCTTGAGGACCAGCGGGCCCGACTCCTATTAGATGTTGAGCGTGCCCAGGCTGAACATGTTGCATTTAAGAAGGAGGAAGCAGCTTTCACCCACCGGGCTCTTACTCTTGCTCAGCAGCGGCAGCAGCTGGATGAGAAGCATGAGGATGATACTACTCCTGAGGCCCTAGAGGCGATGCGTCAAGAAGCTGAACGTCGGGTCCTGGCGACTGTGAAGACTTGAGCGACAGACTTGAGGCACCGGATTGAAGAGCTTTCAGCCAACCCTGGGGATGTTTAGGGATTCTAGTCTCTTCTTTTTGTGTTTTTGCAACTCTTGCTGGGAAGGGTGTAATCCTTTACTCTCATTTTTTTTAGAATAAAGAAATACAAAAAAAAATTGTGATGTGTTCATTTTTTGCTGTCATGAACTTGATGATTTGTGTGGACCTATTATCTTTTGCGCACCTTGGTTTTAGGTACAGATAATAAGTTTGAGAGAACCAACATGTTTGCTCAGAGGTGATGTGGACGTAGCAAATATAGGATTCAAATGATGGAATCTTTCTACTAAGAGGTGTTATAGACGTGGTAGGAATGACTCTGGGGGATACGCGGAACTACTCAGAGGTAATACGGACGTAGAAGTTCTGCGATCAATGTACGGCAACGCAGGGGTTGTCTGTACGGGATGTTTACTCAGAGGTAATGTGGACGTGGTAAACATGATGGGTAGCGTAGTCTTACGGAGTGTAAGATTCCGCTTTGTAGGGCGTAGGGGGACAACTCAGAGGTTATGTGGACGTGGTTGTCCTTCTACTGGAGGATGCCACGGAACAGCTGGGTTCTAGAAGCATCTGATTTTGTGGAAGAGAATTGTATGTGAGCCCTGATGATGGGGTCCACTGATCCTTTGTGGAAGTACGTGTCTGAAAGATGTCAAGAGTAGTACTTCTTTAGGAACTTGCCGTTGATGGGCATCATGAACAAGTCCCTATTGGGTTTAGCGAGGCGGTAAGCACCGTTTGATTATACCGTCTCTATGATGAAAGGTCCTTCCCACTTGGGCTCGAACTTTCCTGGTGTCTTGTGAGTCAACACCATCGGCCTCCTGACTGCCAGAACCAGGTCACCTACTTGGAAAGTCCTTTGCTTGACCTTCTTGTTGAAAGCCTGTGATATACGGGCTTGGTAGAGTTCAATGCGTTATTGAGCTAGGAGACGCTTTTCGTCAAGTGCCTCCAGTTCTCGCAGACGACGACGTTGATTGTCCTCTTCTATGAGTTGGTTTGTAATTGCTACGCGGAGTGAGGGTATCTGGATCTCGAGAGGTAGTACCGCTTCGCTTCCGTAGACCAGGGAGAATGGTGTGTTTCCTGTCGGGGTCCGTACCGTTGTGCGGTAGGCCCAAAGGCATTCGCCGAGCTTTTCGTCCCAGTCGCGTTTATTGGATGAGACGACTTTTTTGAGTAGCCTGACGATAGTCTTGTTGAACGCCTCGGCCAATCCGTTTGCTGTCGGATTGTAGGCGGCTGAGGCTCGTTTTGAATGCGATTCTTGTCACAGAATCTGCTGAAAACATGACTGATGAACTGAGGACCGTTATCGTGGATAATCCTTTGGGGTACCCCGAAATGATAGATAACATGGTGCTTGATGAAGCTGATCACCCTAGAGCTCTTCACTTCCGCCAGTAGAACTGCTTCTGCCCATTTGGAGAAGTAGTCGGTGATGGCTAGGATGAAGCGGTGTCCTCTTGATGAAGGAGGGGTGATCGGTCCTACAATGTCCATGCTCCAAGCTTCGAAGGGCCAAGAGGCGACCGTAGGATGTAATGGTTCTGACGGTGTATGGATAAAGTCTGCGTGAAGCTGGCACACATGGCACTTTTTAGCATAGTCGACAGCGTCAATGGCCATGGTTGGCCAGTAGTAGCCCATGCGTCGTAGTTGATCCTGCAACTTAGGGCCAGGTTGATGGGCTCCACAGGTTCCATCATGAGCTTCTCGAAGGGCTTCGACTGCTTCTTCGTTGGATAGACATCACAGGAGAAGTCTATCGTAGGAGCGTCGGTACAGCATTTTAGTAGCGGTATCGTAGTAGAATCTAAGGGAGCGTCTCCTGACTGAGACGGCTTCTTTCGGGTCTTCTGGAAGAATTTCGTAGACAGCGAAGTCGATGAACGGGAATCTCCAGTCTCGGATATTAACACCAACACTTGTTGACATGGCATGGGTCACTCGTGAGCACAGGTTATTTTTAGGACAGACCAAGTCTCGACCAACTACCGTGACGTAGTGTTGAGTCCCGAGGGGTACTGCTAACGAGGCTGCGAGGCCAGCCAAAGCGTCAGCCTCCAGATTTTGTAAATGAGGTACATGTTCGATGAAGAACTTGGTGAAGGTTGAAATGATGTTCAATGCAACTTCATGGTAAAAAACCAGATCCTCATGGCGAACTTCGTATTGCCCTCTGATCTGGTTTACGACGAGTTTTGAGTCACCGTAGGCTTCCAAATGATCCACCCCCAGCTGTCGCGCCAGCTGGAGTCCCATGATGAGAGCGTTGTACTCGGCAACATTGTTGGAGCATGGCTTTGAAAGGGAGTAAGCGCGCTGGATGACCAGCTGATCGGGAGAGACCAAGACTACCCCTACTCCTGCAATAATTTGGCCTTTGGGGCCTGTTCTTGAAGCGCCATCGAAAAACATCAGCCAGACGGAGCTTTCTTCAGTGACGTTTGATTCTTGGACCTCATCCGGGATGTCTTCATAGAGTCTGGAGGACTCCGGGATGGGGTGTACAGTTAAAAAATCGGCCAGAGCCTGACCCTTGACGGCTTTTTGTGGAACGAACACCATGTTGTATGGTGTTAGCCGGATCGCCCACGTAGCTAGCCGGGAATTTAATGACCCTGGCTTCGTCATGAGAACTCTGAGTGGATTGACTCGGGAGATGACATGAATCGTTTGGTCCGAGACATAATGGCGAGTCTTCTTGATGGCAAATACCAACGCCAAGCACTCCTTTTCAACGGGGTTGTACCGGTGTTTGGCCCCATCAGTGTTCTACTGAGGTAGTAGATAGCTTGCTCATAGCCTGTGTCACTGTTCTGAGCAAGCAGAGCGCCGAGGGAATGATCCATGGCACAGAGGTAGAGGAGAAATGGTTTGCTGGCGACGGGTGCCACCAGGACTGGCAGGCTCGTCAAATAAGCCTTGATGTCATCGAAAGCTTTTTGGCATTCCTCTGTCCAGACGTAAGAGACTCCCTTCTTCATGAGCTGGGTGAAGGGTTGACATTTTCTGGAAAGGTTTGCTATGAACCTTCGAATATATGCCAGACGTCCCTGCAGGCCTCAAAGTTCTCGGAGGTTCTTCGGAGGATCCATGTCCAGGATGGCTTTGGTCTTCTCGGGATCGACATGAATGCCTTTCGCCGTAATAATGAAGCCCAAGAACTTTTCACTAGAAACCCCTAAGAAAGATTTAGCGGGGTTCATCTTGAGTTGATGCGCCCGCATGAGATCGAAGACTGCCTTCAGGTCTTGTAGGTGATCTCCTTTGAGACGGCTCTTGACTGCGATGTCGTCAACATAGCATTCGACTGTCTTACAAAGATACTGACGGAAAATGGTGCTCATAGCTCGTTGGTATGTGGCACCGGCGTTCTTCAAGCCGAAAGGCATTACTGTGTAGCAGAAAACGACCTTTGGAGTCCTGAATGACGTATATTTTGCGTCATCGGGGAACATCTTGATCTGGTTATAGCCCGAATACCCGTCCATGAAAGACATGCGTTCGAAGCCACATGTGTTGTCGATCATCACGTCGGTGATTGGAAGCGGGAATTCGTCCTTCGGGCAAGCGGAGTTGAGATCCCTGAAGTCGATACAAACTCGTATCTTTCCATTCTTCTTGGTGACAGGGACAACGTTGGCCACCCAATCCGGGTGTTGTTCTTCACGGATGAAGTCGCTGGTCAAGTGTAACGCCCCAGCCCCAAAATACGTAGGACTAGGAACGTAGACATGCCAGCTATATTCATACGAAGTATACTCCAATATATGGAAACCTCGTATGGATACATAAGCTGTAAAATGCAGTAGAACCATAACTAATCTCATCCACACAAAATAAATGAATAAAAGATATCATATAATGATAAGGAATTGTCTTGATATAATATGTTGGGCGGAGACAAATCCACTACCAATAAAATAAGGAAAAGTACATAGAAAATGAAATGAGTGGCGAGCGAAGCGAAGACGATCCAAATGCAATCATCCTCGAGAAATAGCAATGAATACGGCTAGAGCGAAAGCACCTGCGAAAGACAATAGCACACACCTGGCAAGATAACCAGGTCCTCAGAGGGACATAACAAGACACATAATAGCATGCCATATAAACTGAATAAATATTGCTCAAATAAATAAGTAAATCGAATTATAACATGTTCCAATACGCACATACTGAACGAGCGTACCATCCCCCCAACCAAACAAGGACAGGAGATGGTAAACTAATTCACGGTAACGTATCTTCCCATGCTATGAATCCAATATGGTATCCGGACCCCAACAAGGTTCAATACCTTCTCATCGAAGTAGTAAGTCACACCTACAACCAAACAAGGACAAGATGTGACGAACTAATCTGTAACAAGTTATTGTTCCAAGCTACGGTCAGATACAAGTACCCAAACCAAAAGTACTCGTACCTAACGGATAGGGTAGCCTACCATTCTAAGTGAAATATTGTTAAGAACAATCCTTCCTACGCCTGGGCCCTGGCTAAATAGGATCGGCGTAGTCCCCCCTTGGGCACCAGAGGCCCCAGTAGGAAGAGCATGACGTTCCGCAGAATCGTCAGTGGCCGTCAGTAATCATGGGTCATCAACCCCGTATCTCCAGCGGAGAGTCCGGGTCACAAGGGAAGTGCATCGAAGCCCATACGCTAAGGAATTGTCCTCCTCGCCCAATGCCTACTGTGTTGTATCCACAACACAAACCACTATAACCGCTAAGTCAAACTAGCATGCAACCTCTATTAGCGGTTATTCCTATCGTACGGCTTGTACGTACTGGTGGCCAGCCAATCACGTACTTCCGTATTCTATATGCGACACACAACTTCGTGTTTACAAGGCCAATGAATGCGACACACAAGGTGGTCTCTTAAATCTAGGTTTAATTTGTAAGAAAAATAATACACAGCAGAAAATATAAATGAACAGTTATGTCATGTATCACAGTTTATTTTGCATAAAGAAAATAAGTAATGCATGAAATATGAGCTAAAATAAATAAACAGCTAATGGCAAGGTGTCTTGCCTGGTAGGGCGCCTGGTGTGCTGCGATGATCAATGTGGCACGATCTGCAACTTCGGTGCAATAACTGTACATGGTGACCTCGGGTGGTGATACGGACAGTTCCATTGGGTCCAGAAGGGTCAAATTGGTTAGGTTGGACATATGGTAGTCTCGAAATGGGCGAAGGAATATGACTTGGATACGGACAGGAAAAATCAAAGAATAATGAATAAATAATTATTTATTTATATATACGAATTTTTAGAAAATATTTATAATTCCTAAAAGCTAACTTTCACAAGTCAAAATATTTGTAGGAAAAATACAAGAATTACTTTAAAGTCAAGAAAACCATTTTCGGCAAAAACTCTAAGTTTGTAAAAAATATAATATCTATGCAGGAAACCATATTTTATCGGTGAAAACATGTTTGAAAAATATTAAGAAAATTTTTTTAGGCAACTAAAATATTACGGCAATATTTAGATAAAAATAATATTATTATTAGGCTGAACCTAATTCTTGTCAAAATACAAGTTTAAGTCAGTACTATATTTTATCGGTAAAAATATTTTTAGAAATATTTATTATACCTTAATAAATAACAAATAGCATTATTAAACAAACAAGGATAATATGATAATAATAGTTACAATAATACATGTATATATATATATACTTGTTTTAATCCAAATTATAAAATAATGATACTAATGGTAGCCAATACAATAACTAATAAAATATAAAGTAAAACAAGAAAACAAACAATAGGAAAAATATGCAGCAGTTGCTGCTATTCTCTCGAGAGAGTATCAAAACAAACTAACATAACATAAAATAATAATAATAATAATAATAATAATAATAATAATAATAATAATGATTCAGTAGAAGACAAAACGAAAACAACAAAACAAAAAAAAATAACAAAACAAACCCATCAAAATATCCAACTGTTGCTCTCCATCCGTAGAGTGGGGAGAGAGAGAGAGAGAGAGAGGATGCAGAGAGAGAGAGAGCTCGAGAGCTCAGGAGTCGAAAGGGAGAGAGAGACGGTCGGAGTGAGAAAGGGGGTGCGGCGCTGGGACTGCAGAGGACAGTAGCGGCGCAAGGAGGCGGAGGCGTAGGCGGAGGAGACTCGGGTCGGCCGGCGGTGCGGATCTGGTGGAGAGAGTCGGGAGAAGGGGAGACGGAGGGCCGGCGGTGCGATCTGGGAGGAGGAAGACGCACGGGGAGGAGGTGAGTAGGACGGAGCCGGAGTAACGCGGCGGCGGGGGTTTTGGAGTGCGGAGGCGGAGGAAGAAGAGGCGGCGGGAGTGGGTTCTCGTGCGGTCGGGAAGAGATCCCGACGGTGGCCAGGTTTGTGGAGGCGGAGGCGAGCTTCTCGGTGCCGGCGGTTCTCAGATCCAGGCGGCGTGGCGGTGGTTCGATTTGGGAAGACGGCGAGGTGGCGGCGAGTCAGCTAGGACGGCGCCGGAGGCCGGGCTACGGGCGGCGGACGGGAGGTAAGTTTTAGGGTTAAGGTTTTCTTTCCTATTTCGTTTTTGGCGGTGGTTGTGTGGTGACGATGACGACGATGGTGGTGGCGATGGCTTTGGTGGTGGTGGAGTTTAGTTGTCGGCTGGATGTCGTGGCCGGAGGTGGCGAGTGGTGATGACAGTGGTGGTGATTGGGTCTAGGAGGTGGCGGTGGTGTCGATAATGGCTGGTCGGTGCCGGAGCGGGGACGGCCAGGGGGTTTGGTCGGTGGTGTTCGCAGGCTGCGGTGGCTGCGACGTCGTGGTGATGGCATCGGGAGTTTGTGGTGGATCGAGATGTGATGAGGACAGTGGTGGTGGTGCAGGCCGATGATGGCGAGAACGGTGGCGGGTTGTGGTGGTGGTCAGGGTTGGAAGGCGAGGTCGGGAGGATGGGTTCGACGAGTAGGTGGGCTCGGTGATGGCTGGGTGCTGACCGCGGGTAGTAGATAGCTTGGTTAGGATTAGGTAGAAATTTGATAATGTCGGGTGTGTCCGACACGGAAGAGACGATAATGTATTTGTAAAAAAGAATAGAATAAGATTTTGGGACGTGGAACACGGACACGGACACGAGGCAGTTGATTGGCTATGGAATTTATTTGTGGAGGAATTCATAGAAGATGAATAATGTGGAGGAGTACCTGCCTATATTTATAGGATGTGGGAATTCCCACTTTGGATAGGATTAGGAATAGATTAAACCCAATTTGGATATTTCCATATTTAGTTTAAAAGCAATCAAATCAAATCCAAATCTAATTAAATTCAAATTAAATACTTTTAGTTTAAAATCAAATCAATTTAAAATATAGATAGTTTACTATTTAAATGTATCCATGGAATCAAATCAAAATTTAAACTGTCACAAATATTTCAAAAATATGTTTTCCAAAATACTATAATAATTAATTTCGAAAATAATAAATCTTTTTGAATAATAAATCTTTTTGAATAATAAAATATTAATATTAATTAATTACAAAAATACATTATTATTTAAAATAAATAAATATTTATGAAATAAATATTTTTGCACGAAGAATTTTATTATTAATAACTGCTAAAAACAATAGACTTTTTATGGCAAAAATAATTCTATATAATATTTTGAAAGTGTAAGAAAAATAATTGTTTTCCTAAAATATGTACGTTCGCACATATTCGCACTCGTCGAGCAAATTCGAAAAAGAAATAAAAGGTCGTGCGTGACGTATAATACGACTACGCGACGTACAATACAAAAATTTAAAATCGGTACTAATTTATTATTTAAAAAAGTAGAAATTTAGGGGTTTTACATCCTACCCAACTTAAAAGAATTTCGTCCTCGAAATTAAGAATTTCGTAGGGGGGTGAGAAGGCACAACGGTAGATAGAAGGGTTCGAAGTTTATATGGTCGTAGTGTAGGTTGAGGATAAGATTAAGAGACGATTGTAATCACTCCTAAATTCAAGTGATTAGAAAGTCAAGATGGTAGGATTAGGGCCGAGGGAAAGGTCGAGTCGTTCAAGACAAGATATGGCAATATCGAGTGATAATGGTCATTAGGCGATAGGATAGCTAGAGGAATTTCTAGCACAATGCTTCCGTCCTCCTAAAATAGGTGAAGACGAAAGCAATATAGAGTTCGAAGGAGGCGTTTATCGAATACGAATACGTGATTCAAAGGCGATCGAATAATTTCAAAGGAATTGTCAAGGCAGTCGTGGATGGAATTCTAAGGGCCAGTTTAATTAAGTTCCATCCACGTAGAATAATCGATAAAAGCGAACCAAAGTGCACTCGGTTGATCAGACCATTATACACCGGTTCTGATAGACAATATGTTAGTGGGGTACCTCCATTAACATATATGTCACGAACAAGCTTGGTAAAAGGCTAAGCTTGCAAAAACTAGGCTACATTAGCATCATTAGTCTAGATAGTAAAAATATAGGCACGATAATAGATGAATAAAAACAATTATGAATAGTCTAAGAGTCATAAGGATCTAAGTCTTGTTTATTTCTATACCATCATTCTACGGTTTTATTGACCAAGGCTTGGTTGACCAAATGGGTTAAGGTTTTCTAAATTCTAGAATCTAAGTAGACTTGCTAAGATAGGTCGCAAGGACAAGGGTTTGCTAGGTCATAAGTTATTCTACCCAACTTAAAGAATTAAACTAATGGTGTTTGGGACATCTAACTAGTAGGGTCAATCTCTAGCAAGCACGAAGGGAGATAAGAATAATGATAGAATGAATCAAGCAAGATGCAATCGATGAGTCAAACGGTAGATAAAATCAAGGAAAGAGGTCAAGTATGTGGATGAGATCCTAAACTTCTAATCCTATACGCAGGCTTGCTTGGTACGGTAAAGTAACCAAACAATTTATCTTGACCTGCATGGGCCACCACAAAAACATGTAACGCCCCAGCCCCAAAATACGTAGGACTAGGAACGTAGACATGCCAGCTGTATTCATACGAAGTATACTCCAATATATGGAAACCTCGTATGGATACATAAGCTGTAAAATGCAGTAGAACCGTAACTAATCTCATCCACACAAAATAAATGAATAAAAGATATCATATAATGATAAGGAATTGTCTTGATACAATATGTTGGGCGGAGATAAATCCACTACCAACAAAATAAGGATAAGTATATAGAAAATGAAATGAGTGGCGAGCGAAGCGAAGACGATCCAAATGCAATCATCCTCAAGAAATAGCAATGAACACGGCTAGAGCGAAAGCACCTGCGAAAGACAATAGCACACACCTGGCAAGACAACCAGGTCCTCAGAGGGACGTAACAAGACACATAATAGCATGCCATATAAACTGAATAAATATTGCTCAAATAAATAAGTAAATCGAATTATAACATGTTCCAATACGCACCTACTGAACGAGCGTACCATCCCCCCAACCAAACAAGGACAGGAGATGGTAAACTAATTCACGGTAACGTATCTTCCCATGCTATGAATCCAATATGGTATCCGGACCCCAACAAGGTTCAATACCTTCTCATCGAAGTAGTAAGTCACACCTACAACCAAACAAGGACAAGATGTGACGAACTAATCCGCGACAAGTTATTGTTCTAAGCCCCGATCAGATACAAGTACCCAAACCAAAAGTACTCGTACCTAACGGATAGGGTAGCCTACCATTCTAAGTGAAATGTTGTTAAGAACAATCCTTCCTACGCATGGGCCCTGGCTAAATAGGATCGGCGTAGTCCCTCCTTGGGCACCAGAGGCCCCAGCAGGAAGAGCATGACGTTCCGCAGAATCGTCAGTGGCCGTCAGTAATCATGGGTCATCAACCCCGTATCTCCAGCGGAGAGTCCGGGTCACAAGGGAAGTGCATCGAAGCTCATACGCTAAGGAATTGTCCTCCCCGCCCAATGCCTACTGTGTTGTATCCACAACACAAACCACTATAACCGCTAAGTCAAACTAGCATGCAATCTCTATTAGCGGTTATTCCTATCGCACGGCTTGTACGTACTGGTGGCCAACCAATCACGCACTTCCGTGTTCTATATGCGACACACAACTTCGTGTTTACAACGTGTCAAGGCCAATGAATGCGACACACAAGGTGGTCCCTTAAATCTAGGTTTAATTTGTAAGAAAAATAATACACAGCAGGAAATATAAATGAACAGTTATGTCATGTATCACAGTTTATTTTGCATAAAGAAAATAAGTAATGCATGAAATATGAGCTAAAATAAATAAACAGCTAATGGCAAGGTGTCTTGCCTGGTAGGGCGCCTGATGTGCTGCGATGATCAATGTGGCACGATCTGCAACTTCGGTGCAACAATTGTACATGGTGACTTCGGGTGGTGATACGGACAGTTCCATTGGGTCCAGAAGGGTCAAATTGGTTAGGTTGGACATATGGTAGTCTCGAAATGGGCGAAGGAATAGAACTTAGATACGGACAGAAAAAATCAAGGAATAATGAATAAATAATTATTTATTTATATATACGAATTTTTAGAAAATATTTATAATTCCTAAAAGCTAACTTTCACAAGTCAAAATATTTGTAGGAAAAATACAAGAATTACTTTAAAGTCAAGAAAATCGTTTTCGGCAAAAACTCTAAGTTTGTAAAAAATATAATATCTATGCAGGAAACCATATTTTATCGGTGAAAACATGTTTGGAAAATATTAAGAAAAAAATTTTAGGCAACTAAAATATCACGGCAATATTTAGATAAAAATAATATTATTATTAGGCTGAACCTAATTCTTTTCAAAATACAAGTTTAAGTCAGTACTATATTTTATCGGTAAAAATATTTTTAGAAATATTTATTATACCTTAATAAATAACAAATAGCATTATTAAACAAACAAGGATAATATGATAATAATACTTACAATAATACATGTATATATATATACTTGTTTTAATCCAAATTATAAAATAATGATACTAATGGTAGCCAATACAATAACTAATAAAATATAAAGTAAAACAAGAAAACAAACAATAGGAAAAATATGCAGCAGTTGCTGCTATTCTCTCGAGAGAGTATCAAAACAAACTAACATAACATAAAATAATAATAATAATAATAATAATAATGATTCGGTAGAAGACAAAACGAAAACAACAAAACAAAAAAAAATAACAAAACAAACCCATCAAAATATCCAACTGTTGCTCTCCATCCGTAGAGTGGAGAGAGAGAGAGAGAGAGGATGCAGAGAGAGAGGGAGAGCTCGAGAGCTCAGGAGTCGAAAGGGAGAGAGAGACGGTCGGAGTGAGAAAGGGGGTGCGGCGCTGGGACTGCGGAGGACAGGAGCGGCGCAAGGAGGCGGAGGCGTAGGCGGAGGAGACTCGGGTCGGCCGGCGGTGCGGATCTGGTGGAGAGAGTCGGGAGAAGGGAGACGGAGGGCCGGCGGTGCGATCTGGGAGGAGGAAGACGCACGGGGAGGAGGTGAGTAGGGCGGAGCCGGAGTAACGCGGCGGCGGGGGTTTCGGAGTGCGGAGGCGGAGGAAGAAGAGGCGGCGGGAGTGGGTTCTCGCGCGGTCGGGAAGAGATCCCGGCGGTGGCCAGGTTTGCGAAGGCGGAGGAGAGCTTCTCGGTGTCGGCGGTTCTCAGATCCAGGCGGCGTGGCGGTGGTTCGATTTGGGAAGACGGCGAGGTGGCGGCGAGTCAGCTAGGACGGCACCGGAGGCCGGGCTACGGGCGGCGGACGGGAGGTAAGTTTTAGGGTTAAGGTTTTCTTTTCTATTTCGTTTTTGGCGGTGGTTGTATGGTGACGATGACGACGATGGTGGTGGCGATGGCTTTGGTGGTGGTGGAGTTTAGTTGTCGACTGGGTGTCATGGCCGGAGGTGGCGAGTGGTGATGACAGTGGTGGTGATTGGGTCTAGGAGGTGGCGGTGGTGCCGATAATGGCTGGTCGGTACCGGAGCGGGGACGGCCAGGGGGTTTGGTCGGTGGTATTCGCAGGCTGCGGTGGCTGCGACGTCGTGGTGATGGCATCGGGAGTTTATGGTGGATCGAGATATGGTGAGGACAGTGGTGGTGGTGCAGGCCGATGATGGCGAGAACGGTGGCAGGTTGTGGTGGTGGTCAGGGTTGGAAGGCGAGGTCGGGAAGATGGGTTCGACGAGTAGGTGGGCTCGGTAATGGCTGGGTGCTGACCGCGGATAGTAGATAGCTTGGTTAGGATTAGGTAGAAATTTGATAATGTCGGGTGTGTCCGACACGGAAGAGACGATAATGTATTTGTAAAAAAGAATGGAATAAGATTTTGGGACGTGGAACACGGACACGGACACGAGGCACTTGATTGGCTATGGAATTTATTTGTGGAGGAATTCATGGAAGATGAATAATATGGAGGAGTACCTGCCTATATTTATAGGATGTGGGAATTTCCACTTTGGATAGGATTAGGAATAGATTAAACCCAATTTGGATATTTCCATATTTAGTTTAAAAGCAATCAAATCAAATCCAAATCTAATTAAAATCAAATTAAATACTTTTAGTTTAAAATCAAATTAATTTAAAATATAGATAGTTTACTATTTAAATGTATCCATGGAATCAAATCAAAATTTAAACTATCACAAATATTTCAAAAATATATTTTCCAAAATACTATAATAATTAATTTCGAAAATAATAAATCTTTTTGAATAATAAATCTTTTTGAATAATAAAATATTAATATTAATTAATTACGAAAATACATTATTATTTAAAATAAATAAATATTTATGAAATAAATATTTTTGCACGAAGAATTTTATTATTAATAACTGCTAAAAACAATAGACTTTTTATGGCAAAAATAATTCTATATAATATTTTGAAAGTGTAAGAAAAATAATTGTTTTCCTAAAATATGTACGCTCGCACATATTCGCACTCGTCGAGCAAATTCGAAAAAGAAATAAAAGGTCGTGCGCGACGTATAATATGACTACGCGACGTACAATACAAAAATTTAAAATCGGTACTAATTTATTATAAAAAAATAGTAGAAATTTAGGGGTTTTACATCAAGAGTTTGTCTACCTCCTGATCAATGGCGTTCATGATGTCAGGACGAAAGCGTCGTTGTTGCTGTTTGATGGGCTTGGCATCAGGTAAGATGTTAAGCCTATGCATCGCGATCTGGGGATCAAGTCCCGGCATAACTTCGTAGCTCCAAGCGAAGACATCGATATATTCTTTAGCCATCTGGATTAAAGATTTTCGGTCTTCTCCTTCTAGGGTTTTGCTGATGAAGATAGGTTTGGAAGAAGATCCATCCCCAAGGTCGATCTGCTCGACTTCGTCTTCGGTAGGGGGTTCGCGTAATTCAAAACGAGACTCCCACTGTTCTCCCAAGCGTTGAGACCATGGTTCTTCTTCGAAGAATCCTGGCTTTTGGTTTTTGCCTTCATCTTCTTGAAGTTGTGCAGATGTCATGTTGGCTGATAGCACTCTCTTGAAGACTGAGCCGATACTGGTATCGGAATCCCAGGTTGATGCTTCGGATGAGTGAGAATGTTCTGCTTCTTCTGCCTCCGAATTCTCTGGAGTTGACGGCGGCGTGACATAGCCTACCCCCCGTCGAGTTCGATTATAGTAGTCCTGCGGCTTTCCTTTAGGTGTTGGAAGCCGGAGAGGAAGACGTCGACCCTTGCCGTAGTTCAGGTCTTTGTTGCTTTTTAGGTCGTAACCCATCTTTTAGATGAGGTACTTTGCCTTGTCTGTGTACCAATAGACTTGTATTCTGCCGGTATCTGGTTCTGGCTCGAGTGGCGGGAGGTCTTGATGACGCTCAACTTTGCCGAAGATGATGGATTCTTCGTCTCGACTCTGCGACGGGACTATAAAACAGACCCCTTGGGACGGGACTACTCGATTTACATGATGGGCGGTCGTTATTTGTGTTTACAACGATCGTAGAACGTTATCTAATGTATACATGGCATCCAATGTGGAAGACTAAAACAATTAAAAGACACTCTATTATTGATGAAACACGAGATTTTATCCCACGGGATTACATTGTCCAGAGAGGGTACATCTATATCAGCAGAGATATATTCCCCTAACTCTTCATCTGTGAGTACCGAGATTGGGTCAGGAGAGTCTACCACAGCTTTGATCTTGGGGTCCGAGAGGGCTATGTGGGCCTTCTCCGGCAGCTTGGAAGATGGTTGCGGCGGCTTGCCCTTAAGAAGCACCTTCAGAGGTGCCTCAACTGCGCCTTCGATGATGGGTGCCTTCCCCTATAGTTTTGCCATGAGGGGAGCTGATGTTTGAGGCGGCTTTTCCTTGAGTCGTATCTTCAGGGGAGCTTCAGGTGCTTTCCCGGGTAGCTTGATGTTCATGGGAGGCAACTTCTGAGGCGGTTTGTCTTTGAGTCGAATCTTCAAAGGAGCGTCGGGAGTCATCTCCGGCTCCATGTCCGGCTCTGCTGCCGTTTCTGCTTCATCGTCAGCATCATTGGCTTCCTCCTCGTCAGGTGACTTGTACAAGGAGGAATCAGTGAAGTAGGCTTCAACCCCTTTGAAAGGGTCAATGTCCGCGAACTCCGTCCGGATGACATCGTTGGTGGACACGTACTTCATACATTGGTAGAGTGTGGATGGCACCACCATGTACTCATGCAGCCATGGACGACCCAACAGGAGGTTATAGTTGACGTCGGTGTCCACGACATAGCAGGTCACCTCGGTTCTGAGGTTACCGATATGGCACTTTAGTCGTATCTTGCCTAGTGGCTCGCTTTTGCTAGTATTGAAGCCACTGATTGTTGTGTTGGAAGGCGCCAGTCGGTACATTGGGATCCCCAGTGTTGAGAGCAGCGTCTTCGAAATGATGCTGAGGAAAGACCCCGGATCGATCTGAATCTGCTTCACCTTGACAGAACCGATATACCCTGTATAATACAGCAGCCGGTTGTATCGGTTGTGCTTGAGCAGCATGTCTTGTTGGGTGAAGGTTATATTGGGGATAACCTCATCCGTACAATGACAGTACGCATATGTAGTTGGGAGTTCTTCAGACTGCTTGACCTGACTGATGAAGGACTCAGCATCCTTCAGGGCTTCACAGAGAGCTTCGTGAGTGTCCTTGGAAAGGAGAAGAAGCTCAAACAGCGAAAGACGGGCAGGAGTACTGGCAAGTTGTGCCAGTATGTCAAAGTTGTGGGGCTTGGCTTGCCCCGGAGCATTCTCCTTTCGCAGAGGCCTGTCGAAACGAGCCTCTACATTCTTCTGCTTATTAGCTGCTGGAGGCTTGGACGGACCCCCTTCTTCGGTAGCAGGGACGGTGCAAGGAGGCACCACCTCGAAGACAGCTTCGTCGGGTTGGGCGTTCTGTTGTGAACGCGTCTGTACAGGAAAAGCCTCTTCTGCGGAGGAAGAGACCATGCGGCAAGACTTGATCTTCCTGCCTTTGGTTTTGGAGGCAGAGCGTACCTCCGGTTGAGTAACCTCGGAGACGAGATCAGGGTGAACCCATAAGATCTCTCCCCGAGATATGGTGAGCGGGGTGAGCCCACTCACGTTGTCATGAGTGGGTGGTAAGTTAACCACCTCCATTGTCGCCTTTGGGATGGGGACGACGCCATCTTGTGTTGTAGTTAGCGACAAGGTGCCGAACTGGAGTGACACCACGTTGGCCGAAACCGTCTTCTCCTCGTAGTCGACGGAGATAACATCCGTATTGATCATGCACTGGATGTAGTTTTTGAGGACGTAGCAGTCCTTGGTTGGATGTCCGACAAACCGATGGTAGTGACAGTACCTCGGATTGTCCACTTTCCCAACCTCGTCGGGACGCTTTGGGTCCGACAACTTGATCTTGTCACCCTGCTTCAATATCTCGAAGAGTTGTAGGGTGTCTTCATCGTTGAAAGAGTACACCTCCTTTGGCCTTGGTACAAGTGGAGGCTTCTGAGTAGGTGCTGATGCACCTTTTGAGGCATTGACAGTCAATGCCTGTTTTCCCTTCGTCTCTCGTCCGGGGTTGTTGGCTGCAGGTCGCTTCCCCTTGTCCTCAAAGGCAGGGAAACTAACTCCCAGAAGGCGAACATTAGACGCCTTCTTTTCTGCTGCTTCAGCTTCGATGATCAAGGAACTCCAGTCGGGTGGAGGAGTAGAATTGAGCCAGAGTTTGACTGCGGGCAGCATGTTCATGTTGCAGGAGGAGAGGAGCGCATGTTCTGGCATGCCCGGGGGCAGTCTGAAGCAGGCCTGTCGGAAGCATTCGATGAATACCCGAACTGTTTCCTTCTCCTTCTGGCGTATCTCTATGAGGGACGCCATTGTCATATCCTTCCTGCCGTCATAGAAACGGTCGAGAAAAAGGTACGTCAAATCGTCGAAGGAAGATATAGAATTGTCGGGGAGGCTGCAGTACCAGTCGTACGCCACTCCTTCAAGTGCCCCGACAAATATGCTGGTGAGTAGCGCGTCCTCCTTCGGTAGATGTCCCGTTTGGGACTGGAAGTACGTCAAATAGCAACGTGGAGAGTCCTTCCCGTCGTATGGCGTCAATGTTTGTAGTTTATATTTGGGAGGATAAACCACTTTATTCCATTCGAGGGGATAAGGTTGGGGGATGCCCATCTTTTGGCGCTCCTCTTGTCTATTCTTGGACTCAAAGCGTTCGCGCAGGTCCCTGATCATCTCGACCACGTCTTCCGTAGAGCTGGGAGTCGAGAAAGGTGGTACCACATGGAGCTGAGCATTTGAAGGCTCCGACGTCCGAGGGGCTTCGCGATGATCCGTATCTAAGGATACCCGTTGGGGGGGTACACTTGACTCTCCATTGGCCCCTGGGTCGGGACCGGTAGAAGGTGTCCTGGCCAAAGCTGACCATATCTCAAACACTGCTTGAGTCAGTGTTTGTATTGAGGCAGAGAGGGTCTTGAGTCCTCCCTCCAGGGTATCCATGCGCTGGACGAGGTCCGCTGGTGGCACATTCGACTCGGCGTCACCCCCAGTCATGTAGACTGTCATGACACGGCTGGAGTCGGATGGCTCGGTTGAAGCTTCGCTTTCATTCTCACTCTCTTGTAGAGGAGTTGTTGTTCCCGGAGCTTCATCTTGGCTACCCCCAGCTATGTTCCTGAGGACTTCTTCGTCTTCGAGACTCGGATCCGCAGGGGCTAGACTACCACCAGCTAAATTTTGGAGGACGCCTTCGTCTTCGGGAGAAGTATCCGTAAGGGCCTGATTACCCCCAGTCATGTCTTGAAGGACTTCTTCGTCTTCGAGATGCAGGTCCATAGGGGCTAGACGACCCCCAGCCATGTCGGGGAGGCTGACTTCGCCGTAAGGATGAAGATCCACCCCAGCTATGCTTTGGAGGATACCTTTGCTTTCGGAAGGAGGATCAACCAGGGCTTGACTACCCCCAGCTTCCTCCAAGATCTTCTTCCTCCCCTGAGTGCCTTCGAACACTCCGGAGGACGAGACGGTTGTCTTAGTTTTCCTCGGCTGGCTCTGGGACGAGGAATTGCCAGTCGCCTTTCGGACTGACGAGGAGTTGGAGATTACATTGCATGAAGCAACCTCTGGCTCCTCTTTTGTTGACACTTTTTTCCCGATGCGACGTCGGAGGGGTGTCGATAACTGCAGCCGCTGGAACACCGACTGTCTTGGTGGGACTGCTGACTTGCAACAGCAGTTGATGGTGACTACAGCACAAGTGTGCCCTGTGGGGGGTGCATCGTGCTTGTCAGTCGACTCTCCTGACCGACGTTTGTGAGTGATCATGTTACGCAGATTGTTGGAGGAGAGTGCCACTTTCGTACCCCCTTCAGGCGCATGGCAAGGCCAAGCGTCGGGGTGGTCAAGTGAATGCGGTGCCCCCTGATCCAACACCAAACAGGTGCTCAGATCAGTAGTGGGGGAAAAATATTTGAAGTGACTTGAACGGACCTCAGATGCACAACCAGAGGAGGTACGGGAGTTCAAAACCACTGGGTTTGCCTTGCTTGATTTGGTTACGAACGCAACAGATGCGCCCAAGTGAGACAAGGACTTTGAAGGTCGGCTTGTTTCTGGCACAGAAGCACCTGAGTCGACCTTATATAGCTTACCATCAGCAGCGCGTATGATTGTGAGCGTATGCTTCTGGCTTGATGCTGGCATAGCACATTTGGGACGTATGGCCCGTGCTGCCTTGGACTTCTTCGTACCAGGCCGCTGGGGCACGTAGTACTCAGAATCCAAATTCTCTTTGCCACTACAGCGAGTGAGTCTGTCAAAGACAGAGACCTTCTGTGGCGCATCAGAGGTGATGCACGGGGCATTAGCTGTGCCCCTGCTCCGTCGACGCATCTTCCTCGCCTGAGAGGGAGATGGCTGGGGAATATGGTCAGCCGCACGTTTCCTCGAGAGATGCGCTGCACCGGTGGGCGCATCTTGGTTGCTGAGGACGTCAGCAGGAAGGGAAGGCTGGATCGGCGCATCACCTTCGGTGGTGGTGCCAGAGGCGTCGACCTTGCGCACCCAGATTTGATGAGTCATCTTCGGCTTCGGCAGCCGCTTCGAAGGGCTCGCACTGCCTTCAGAGATGAACTCCTCACACGCCTGTTGATTGAGACGTACGACCAGCGTCTTGTGGGAGGAGCCGACCTTCACGTCATCGGATTGTGACACAGCTTTCTCGGTAGAGGAGAAAGAGGTCCCCAACAGAGTCGCCAGCTTGTTTGCCATTAAAATCTTTTGATGGAAATTTTAATACAAACAGAACAGTACTACAATCTAGGACTTAGACGTAGTCCTAGAAGTACACTTTTGTTTAATCTGGGTCCCTAGTGCCGATAGAGCGAGTGGTAATACGTTGACTCCGTTGACGATCTGACGACGGTTATCGGTTCTCTAAAGGTCTAAGTTGCTCTGGGTGCTGGAGCTGATGGAGAGGAAGAAGACGTTGAGTGTCTATAGCTGCCTTTCCGGTTGTGTGACGTCTCTGTCTGTCTATGTATGTGTGTCTCTATGTGTGTGTGTGTGAAGAAAATGATCCCTCTATTTATAGTCTGCAGGCTGGCTGCTCATACGCGCATATGTAGGATGCGCCTGGACGCGGGAACGCCACGTAGTGATTGCTGATGGAGGCACATGGAAGATGCGCCCTGATTGAGGAGTTGAATTCTTCATGTTGCTGTTGTGGGCTGGCACGTAGCAGGGGAAAAAATCTTTCTGTTGCTGAGATCTTAGGTGAATAGAGTCAAAGGACACGTGTCGTAGGCCCATGGCTCGAAGATCTCGGATTTGGTGGAGAATGATCTGGTAGGATGCGCCTGGGATTGGGCGCATGAGGAGACTTTGGCTCGTAACCTTTGGAAGTCACGAACAATTTGGGGCGCATGGCTTTTGAGGCGCATGCGAGGCTTCAGTAGTGACTTTACTTCTGTCTTTAGGGATCAGAGAAAAGTCTGAGGCGTATGGCTTTTGAGTCGCATGCAGAACTTCAGTAGTGACTTTACTTCTGTCTTTAGAGATCAGAGGAAAAGTCTAAGGCGCATGGCTTTTGAGGCGCATGCAGAGCTTTGGGCGCATGGCTGCGGAGGCACATGCGAGATGGTTTGGGCAGCCAGGTGGCTTGTAACCGTCGGAGGGAAGTAATGATGATGCTGACGTCGGTGACGCTTCGTTTTCTGAAAAAGCTGTCAACTACAGTCTTCGGGGGACGTGCTGCCAACTCTGTCAGACTTCAGCATTTAATGTTCTTTGACAGGTGATGGATTTGTCGAGTGGGCGCATCGATCGGCGTTCCACTAAGCACATGGGGCCGCATGGGAGTGCATGCTTGTGAAGCACTTGGTGCTGAGGGGCGCGTCTGTGTGATGCGCGGTCTGTCCGGCGCATCCGTTTTGCTTGACATGCCTTTATTGGTGCGACTGTCACGTTCTTCGAGTGCTTTAAATAGCCGTTTTTGACTTGGCTGAATTCAAAGCGTCAGGTTCATCCATTTAATGTAAATTCATTGCACGGGATTCGGAGAGCCATCCACTTGGCGCATGGGTTTAATTTGCCCGGCCTATAAATAGTGGCATGGAGAGAGTTTTGCTTCTCGTTCTCTCACGTCTTCCCAAAGTGAATTTTTTTACTCGAGTGTATTCTGTTGATGAGATGCTCCCGAGGGTGAAGATGTGACGCAATGTCTTCATTGATGCACTTGAAGGTGACTATTACATCCAAAAGTCGGAGTCGAGGGCTTCTGAGGCAGGCGGAAGGTGCCTGTTGCATCCAAAGATTGGGATGCTCGAGCCTCGTCTCCGTTATGTGGGAAGAGCCGCAGATCAAAATTGTAGTGCTGCGGCTTTGGGGGCTCTTTCTTCTGTCAGAGTGGATGTTGCCCATTCTGGTTGTGTTGAAAGCTGCTTCTTTAGCCCCAGTTTCGATTGCGGTCTTCCTTGGTCTTTGGAGGCTCTTTCGAAGCCTCCCCTGGCCACAGGTTGACTTGCGGTGTTCTTCTCTTCCTCGGTTTGGAGAGCTCTTCCTCCAGCTAGAGGGTTGATTGCCACCCTCGTTCTGCTTAATAAATGCTTCATTTAATCGAAGCATTAGATGGCGGTGAGCCTGGCTGAAAGAGTGGCACATAACTGAGCTGCTGAAGGGATACACATAACTGAGGATGCACATAACTGAGCTGCTGAAAGGATGCGCCCGGCTGGGAGCATATGGTAGGATGTGCCTGACTGAGAGCGCATGGTAACTGCTGTGCCTGTCTGGGAGTGCATGGTGGCTGCTGTGCCCGGCTGTAGACTTAGGGTCTTTTCTTTTTGTAGAAGTTCTCCTTTGTACAGCCCTTTTTTAAGACATATAGACTTTTATATGAAATAAAAATCTTCCTTTAATATCTATATTCTTGTTTTGCTGTGTCGTTGTCTGAACTCCCTGGCGCATGTAGTGTTTGGCGTATATGATTTCTGGTCATAAAATTCTATGCTTCTACAACAATGGCACCATTGGGTCCAATCCTGGATACACCGTCAAAGAATAGGCGCCAAGTAGGAAATTCTTCGGAGATTGTATTAGATTCCAATGTCTCGTCTGGAATTTCATCATAGAGTTTAGATGTCTCTGGAATAGGATGAGCCGCTAAGAAGTCCGCCAGTACTTGACCTTTGACAGACTTTTGAGGAACATATACCATGTCATATTGGGCTAGCAGAATGGCCCATGTAGCCAACCGAGAATTGAGTGTGCTAGGCTTCTTCCTCAGTACCCGAAGAGGATTAACTCGGGATATGACATGAATAGTTTGGCCAATGATGTAATGCCGAGTCTTTTGAATAGCAAACATAAGAGCTAGGCATTCTTTTTCGACCTGACTACAACGGTGTTCAGCACCAATCATAGTAAGACTGAGGTAGTAGATGGCTTGTTCATGGCCTTCCTTGTTCTTTTGGGCAAGTAAAGCACCCAATAAATGGTCCATAGCGCGGACATACATTAAGAACGGTATGCCAGAGATTGGTAGCACCAAGACTGGTGGATTCATGAGATATCGCTTTATGTCGTCAAATACTCGTTGACATTCTTCAGTCCAAATGAAGTAAACACCCTTCTTCATTAGTTGAGTAAATGGTCTGCAGCATCCAGACAGATTCGAAATGAAGCCCAAGTCTCGCGAGCCGCATGAACTCTGGCTCTAATGCCTTTTTGGTTGATTCTTGTCCTGAATTGACACTGATTGACATTGATTAATTGTCCTGGCATTTATTAGCATTCGTTGGCATCTTTATATTAATTTACATTGATTGTTGTTGTCACTTCCCGTTCCCAGAATACATATTTTTAATACATGTACTGCTTTAATATTTATCATGTATTGTTATGTAGTTAAATTCCTTTAATTTCATGTTAATTAATTTTCTACAATTTTATTTTCGTATTTTAATTCCTGCAATTTTAATTCTGTATTTTACTTTCTGCTTTGTTTTGGGTTCTATTTGGTCTGGCAAATCTCGAATATTGGTATACAGGCACATGCAGGCTTCAAATTAATTAATTAATTATTTTTATTATTATTATTATTTAGTTATTTATCTTTTTATCTTACAAAAACAGCATGTGTACTTATGGTCAAGGCATGGTCACTCCGTGGTTAGTTTTGATTGTTGCATTACGCTATGTAAGACCTACAACCTAACCGCACTGGTAGCGTTGTAGAGTTGAGCATATCGTACCCCGTACGAAAGTACTCATTCTGAATGACCATGATCCACGGCATGGGATTTCACTCAACGTAGAGACTATTAAGTTAAATAAAAATAATGAATTGCATGGAGAGAATGGATTCCCGAGTTCTTACATGGCAGCCCTCTTGGGACTAGTAGTGCCCGACAGGCCGGTTGGTCCCCACAGATACTGCAAATCTGTCACACGGGCAGGGAGCGGTTTCTGGTTATATTATCTATTGTATATTGTATATTGATGACGGGCGTCCCGCTGAGACTCGTCTAATTCATGATTGGTGCAATTGATTGACTGGGTAAACTAGCCTTGCTTGCACATAGTAAGAACTGAGGAATTCTTTTATTACATATATCCAGGATAACTTGGAAATTATAGTAGCAAGCCGTAGTAGTTGAATGGCCGTTTAAATTGATTTGTTGTGTACTGTATCTACTCTGTTACCTAACTGAGACGATCAGAATGTCGGGACATGACGGGCCAACTTCTGTCCTTGTTTGGTTGGGAGGTTGGTTCGGAGTGTCGTGATGTTATGAGAATCCCAGTGGCAAGCAGAGATCTATTATTATATCCTCTTATTTACTGGTTTCATCCTTCATATTCGTGCTTTCTTGCGGTACTTGCTATTAGAGGTCTAACCTCTCTGGTTTTGCATGGCCAGATTTAGAGCCGGTCCCCGAGGATCCAGCTTACTTCCACCTCCAAGATGGTCAATACTAGAGGGATGATCGCAGGAGGACTCGAGTAGGTTTCTTACTTCCCCACTCGTTTTGTTATTTACTTTATACTTTGCCGTTTGGCACCGGCATGTTAGTCGGATTGTCTTGTACTTACTTTTACATAATTGTGACTAAGTCAGGCTGCAGCTGATAACAATTGTGTATACTTTTGCTACATCAATCTGACTATATTTTGTAAAGCCAGATATCAAGAACATTTTGACAGAGCATTTGGGACGCCTTACTGCTTTATCTTACATGTTCTCTATTTCTGTTCTTTGTTAGAATGATTGAGACAATAGATGTGAAGTGACCATAGTGAGACTTTCATGTAGTATGCACTCCCTCGTCTGGTTAGATAGCATTGATCGTATTATACGGTATTCATCTACCCGTTATACGTAGCTGGCTGAGTCATTCCCCCGCTCTCCAGTATTCTGGCTCTGGGGCATGACAAGGTTTTAGTGGTGGCCCATGCAGGTCTGATTGTAGACTTGTGGGGTGTTTTAATTTATAAGATGTCTCAATCACACATGTTCCCCTTGATCTCATGATTCGTTACTCTCGACTCTAGCTTGACATTCCGGTATCCTTTGACTTCATTGATCTTTCCTGTCCGATCGTTTGATTGTTCTTTTGTCCCTTTTCTTAGGGGAACTTCGTCCGCATCTGCCAGAACTGGACAATATCAACAAGAGCAACATGGACAACCTGACCATGTTGGTCAGCAACAAGGGCCGATACGAACCCAAGAGGCTATTCAAGAAGAAGTGGTAGTAGAAACAGCAGCTGGATCGTAGTATCCGGATGTTCCACCACCACCAACAGTTCCATCTACCCCTGTGGAAGTAGACACACCAGCCCTTCTAGAGATCATGAGAGGGATGATGGCTACTCAGCAATACCAGATGTTAGCCCAGCAGCGCATGCATGCTCAGTTGCAGGAGCAGAACGTACTACTCAACCAAGGATTGCAAACGGCATTGGAAAGAGGGGCAAGGCCAGATTCAGAAGCATCAGCCAGGTTTTGCAAGTACAACCCCCATCGTTTCGAAGGCACGGAGGATGCCATCTCAGCAAATGCATGGCTTAAGGACATCGAGGCTATTTTGACAGCAGCTAAGGTGCCGGTAGAAGAACGTGTGGATCTAGTAAAGTTGCTACTTCAGGATCTCGCACGTGATTGGTGGGAATCAGAGGAAGTGGGCATCAGACGTCCTGTGGCTTGGAATGACTTTACACCAAGATTTAAGACCAAGTAATATGGAGTTGTGGCGCAGTTTGAGATACAACAGAAGTTTATCAACCTCAGACAGGCTGGCAAGACGGTAGATGCTTACGCAGCGAAGTTCTGCAGATTGAGTAGGTTTGCCCCAGAGATGGTAGCAACAGAGAGCCAGAGGGCTATGAGGTTCCAGCAAGGGTTTCATCTTGAGCTCTTGCAATTGATAGAAGGGCACAATTACCAGACTTTTGATAAAGTATTGACGGCAACCCGAAGGCATGAGATCACCATTCAGAGGCTTGCGGCAAGGACTGGAGGTCAGAAGAGATCTCACAGTCAGATTGAAGGAGGAGGGGGAGCAGCACCCCGAACAACAGCACCATCCCTTGGCATTCGCATTCACGATGTGGCAATGCGAGGGCCAGCACCACCACCCAGGCAGTAGCAGCAACAGAAGAAGAATCAGCAACCCCCAGCGGGCTGCACTTATTGTGGAAAGTTGGGGCACACTAGAGATGTGTGTCGGGCATTGAACGGGCTGTGTTTGATATATGGAAATCTAGATCATCGGGTTACCATATGTCCCATGAATTCGAGGTCAGGAGGACCAGTGCAGCAGTTTCCTGCTCTGCCAGCACCAGGGGCAGGACAGTATCGAGGACCAGCGGTAGCAGTAAAACCGTTGGCACAGCGCCCGTTAATGCCACAGGCTCAGATGTTTCGGCAGCAGGGACCGCCGATGCAGCAACACCAGCATAGACCACCCCAGCATCATCAAGGAAGGGGCCAGCAGCAGTACCAGGCTAGACCGCAATATGGGAATCAACAAGGAGGTCGAGGGCAGGCATTCACCCTGTCCTTGGAAGAGGCATTAGCATCAGGAGATGTTGTGGCAGGTAACATTCTCGTCGCCTCATATCCCGCGGTAGCATTGTTTGATTCGGGAGCATCACACTCATTTATATCTGCACAATTTGTGATACGGCTAGGAATGGAGTTCGAGGCATTGCCAGGGAGGTTGAATATACTCACTGGCAATGGGCTCGTAGGAGTTAGTAGAGTTATTCTAGCGTGTAGCGTTGTAGTTTGCGGGCATTCCTTACCCGCCCGGTTGATAGAATTTCCTGTTAAAAATTTCGACGTTATCTTAGGCATGGACTGGCTGAAAGACAGTCATGCGACAATAGATTGTCGTAGTGGGAGTGTATCTTTTGATATCCCGGGCATGAAGAGATTCACCTTAGTCAGATCAGAGGCAACTCAGCAAGAGCATGGAGTAATAACGGCAATGGAAGAAGTTCAGGTTCCGAAGGTAGTTGATGAATTTCTAGATGTATTTCCCGAAGAACTTCCAGGGCTACCACCAGTTAGAGATATTGAGTTCAGCATAGAATTGGCACCTGGAACTAACCCGATATCAGATCGAGTTTACAGAATGGCGGATTCGGAACAGGCCAAGGTATATCAGCATGTAGAAGAATTGAAGGAGAAGAAGTTCATCCAAGCTAGCACATCACCATGGGCAGCACCAGTGGTACTATTAGGAAAGAAGGATGGGTCATCCCGATTGTGCATCGATTACAGGAAGCTTAACGCGGCAACAGTGAAGAACAAGTATCCACTACCCAAGATCGACGACTTATTTGATCAGTTGAGCAAGGCTAGAGTTTTCTCCAAGATAGATCTTCGTTCAGGGTATCATCAAGTGAGGGTTCGGAAGGAGGATATTTCCAAGACAGCATTCAGGTCGAAGTATGGGCATTATAAATTCTTGGTAATGCCGTTTGGTTTGACCAATACTCCAGCAATATTCATAGATTTGATGAATCGCATCTTTATGCCGTACTTGGATTAATTTGTCATTGTGTTTCTCGACGACATTTTTGTATACTCTGCTAGTGAAGAGGAGCATGAAGACCACCTCAGGAAAGTGTTACAGGTTCTGAGAGAGAATCAGTTATATGCCAAGCTCAGCAAGTGTGAGTTTTGGTCGGATCATATTTCATTTTTGGGTCATATCATATCAGGAGCTGGAGTAGCAGTAGATCCCAAGAAGGTAGAAGCAGTAGAGAGTTGGCCAGTACCCAAGACCATAGCTGATGTGCAGAGTTTCTTGGGGTTGGCAGGATATTATAGAAGGTTCGTAACAGACTTTGTAAGACTTTCAGCACCCATGACCCACTTGACACGGAAGGATGTGCCATTCATCTGGTCGGCAGAATGCCAGACATCATTTGAGAATTTAAAACAGAAGTTGATATCAGTACCTATTCTTACATTGCCAGTTGGACCCGGAGGTTTTACAGTATATTGTGATGCGTCAGGAAAAGGACTTGGGTACGTCCTAATGCAACATAGAAAGGTGATAGCGTACGCATCTAGGCAACTTCGAGACCACGAGAAGAATTATTCAACTCATGACTTGGAGTTGGCAGCAGTAGTATTTGCTTTGAAGCTATGGTGGCATTACTTATATGGTGACCGAGTGGACATGTACACAGACCATAAAAGTCTGAAGTACATCTTTACTCAGAAGGAGCTGAACATGAGACAGAGAAGATGGTTGGAGTTGATCAAGGATTACGACGTGGAGCTTCAGTATCATCCAGGCAAGGCTAATGTGGTAGCAGATGCTCTCAGCAGGAGAGGCGGCATATTTATGTTAACAACACAAAGGCATATCTTAGAAGACCTTCAGGAGATGGGCATCGAAGTTATACTTTCTAGTGATGTAGGAGTTCTAACAAGTCTACAAGTTCAATCTGACTTGGTAGATAGGATCAAGACAGCTCAGACGCAGGACCCAAGGATTCAAAAGCTTAGGGCAGAATGTGAGTCAGGACTCAGAAAGGAGATACAAATCCATAAGGATGGTACACTTAGGTTTGGATCACGCCTATGTGTGCCTAGTGGAGATATCAGACAGAAGGTTATGATAGAAGCTCACAGTTCTCAATATTCTATACATCCTGGAGGGACCAAGATGTACCAAGATATTAAGCAACACTTCTGGTGGAACGGGATGAAGAGGGAGATAGCTAGATTTGTTTCCCGTTGCTTGGTATGTCAGCGAGTGAAGGCAGAACAGCAGAGGCCAGCAGGGTTATTACAACCGCTTCCTATCCCGGAATGGAAGTGGAAGCATATTACAATAGACTTTGTGACCGGTTTACCAAGATCACCAAGTGGTAAAGATGCTATTTGGGTGATAGTAGATCGGCTTACGAAGGTAGCACACTTTCTTCCTTTCAGAGTAGGGCAATCTACAGAGAAATTGGCAGAATCATATATGCAACAGATAGTCAGACAGCATGGAGTCCCTGTCAGTATTGTGTCAGATAGAGATACTCGTTTTATATCATATTTCTGGAAGAGTTTATATCATAGCTTGGGTACCAAGTTAAGATTCAGTACGGCTTACCATCCACAGACGGACGGGCAATCAGAAAGAACAATTCAGACCCTAGAAGACATGTTGCGAGCTTACACCCTAGATTTTGGAGAGTCTTGGAAGAGCCACCTGCACATAATCGAGTTCTCATACAACAACAGTTACCAAGCTAGTATCCAGATAGCACCATTTGAAGCACTATATGGTAAGAAGTGTAGGTCGCCACTAGCATGGGATGATATCGGAGAGAGGAAGATGCTAGGCCCAGAAATAATTATTCAGACAGTAGAAGTGGTTAAGGGAATTAGAGAGCGACTTCGAGTTGCGCAGGATCGGCATCGTCATTGGGCGGACCAGCATCGTAGGCCGCTAGAGTTTTCTGTTAGGGACCACGTGTTCCTGCGGATCTCACATACTCGTGGGGTCATTAGATTTGGTGTTCACGGGAAGTTGAGTCCGCGATACGTAGGACCATTCATTATCCTTGATAGGGTAGGCGATGTTGCTTATCGTTTATCCCTTCCACCTTCGTTACGAGAGATGCATGACGTATTTCATGTATCCCAGTTACGAAGGTATGTACCAGACCCAAGCCATATCCTTGATCACTCTGAGCTGGTTGTTGGTACCAACTTGTCTTACGAGGAGCAGCCTGTGTCCATTTTGGACCGAAGAGAGAAGATACTCAAGAACCAAACAATTAGCCTTGTCCGGGTTGCTTGGGGTCATCACTCTTTAGGAGAGTCAACGTGGGAACGTGAGGATGATATCCGATCACGGTATCCGCACCTATTTGACTCACAAGGTATATTTCTTTTTGTATACCTTGATCATCTTAAAAACTCTTCATGCTTGTCACCTTATGAGTAGAATTGCTTGGTGTCATCAACAGTTAAACATAGATATGTTACTTGATATTGGCATTGTGAAATGATTGCTTACTCAATTGCTTATGCTTGAATTAGTTTAGCTCTAATGTTTCTATCCTGCTCAAATTTGAAATTTCGAGGACGAAATTTTTCTAAGGAGGGTAGAGATGTCACTTCCCGTTCCCAGAATACATATTTTTAATACATGTACTGCTTTAATATTTATCATGTATTGTTCTGTAGTTAAACTCCTTTAATTTCATGTTAATTAATTTTCTGCAATTTTATTTCCATATTTTAATTCCTGCAATTTTAATTCTGTATTTTACTTTCTGCTTTGCTTTGGGTTCGGTTTGGTCTGGTTTAGCTCAGTTGGTTCATCTCAAACCCCCACCTACCACCACCCCTTTATTAAAGCCATTCCCTTTCTCTCTCTTCATTACTTCACAATTAAGCTTCTTCTTCCTCTTAACTTCTCCTCCACCTACCCAGCCGCCAGGCAAGTGCCAAACTTGTTTCTTGATGGATCACCATTATTTTTGTTCCACCATCTTCCTTACTGGATTTTGAGCCTCTTTAGTACTTAGTATTTTCAATTTCCACGATTCATTCCTTATAGATCTAAATTTAATGTATTTTCGGATTTCTTAGGGTTTGATCTAGTAAACATTGTTATCCTTAAGTTTTGATGGTTTCATGTTGTAGAGAATTTCGTTCTACCCCATTTTGACCTATGGGAGTTCAGATTTGGGCTTAGAATGAAGGATTTAGAGAGCTTGGAAGCAATGGCTTTCCATGGCTCTGTCCTTAGAAAATTCGGAGAAGAAGAACAGACCCTGGCCGCATGGTAGTGCTTGACCGCATGAGTCTTCATGCGGCAAGTCATCCTGGCCGCATAAGATTTCGTAGCCCCATAAGCTTAGGCTTAATCAATCAGCCGCATGGCAGTTTCGGCCACATAAAACTATCAGGCCGCATGGACCTTTCCATCCGCATGAGTACTATATCCTGGCCGCATAAAGGACCCGAGTCCTATCTGGCCGCATAAGTCAGTTTTAGCCGCATGAGTCTCCTTAGCCGCATATAGGCTCGCACCTTTTCAGCCGTATGAGATATTTTTCAGCCGCATGGGCGCGTGCAGCTTGCAGCCGCATAAATTCAAAACCCGAGCCGCATGAGGGTCATTCCCGCAGCCGCATATGAACTGTCTAGCCGCATCACTGCATGTCATCTAGCCGCATGGCGCTGACTCTTCTCAGCCGTATGGCGCTGCATGACTTAGTTGCCACATGAAGTTTTACTAAGTGGCCGCATGAGACTATTTCGTTCCGGCCGTATGAGACCCCAGTTTCGTAAGCCGCATGACTCTGACCCCAATGTCTTTTTGCCTGATCCTTGCTTCAAATTGACATTGATTGATTGACATTTATTAGCATTAATTATTAGCATGATATTAATTGTTGCCTTGGCATTTGTTTAACTTTAGTTGACATTGATTGACAGGGATTGTCACCCTAAATTAATAATTGATCATGCGTTCCTAGTTGGAACTGAGAGACTGGCTAGTCGTCTTATTGAAATGAATAAATGAGACACGTTCATATTAACTATGAACTATTGCAATCGACTGGCAAATCTTGAATATTGGCATACAGGCACATGCAGGCTTCAAATTAATTAATTAATTATTTTTTTTATTATTATTTAGTTATTTATCTATTTATCTTACAAAAATAGCATGTGTACTTATGGTCAAGGCATGGACACTCCGTGGTTAGTTTTGATTGTTGCATTACGCTATGTAAGACCTACAACCTAACCGCACTGGTAGCGTTGTAGAGTTGTGCATATCGTACCCCGTACGAAAGTACTCATTCTGAATGACCATGATCCACGGCATGGGATTTCACTCAACGTAGAGACTATTAAGTTAAATAAAAATAATGAATTGCATGGAGAGAATGGATTCCCGAGTTCTTACATGGCAGCCCTCTTGGGACTAGTAGTGCCCGACAGGCCGGTTGGTCCCCACAGATACTGCAAATCTGTCACACGGGCAGGGAGCGGTTTCTGGTTATATTATCTATTGTATATTGTATATTGATGACGGGCGTCCCGCTGGGACTCGTCTAATTCATGATTGGCGCAATTGATTGACTAGGTAAACTAGCCTTGCTTGCACATAGTAAGAACTGAGGAATTCTTTTATTGCATATATCCAGGATAACTTGGAAATTACAGTAGCAAGCCGTAGTAGTTGAATGGCCGTTTAAATTGATTTGTTGTGTACTGTATCTACTCTGTTACCTAACTGAGATGATCAGAATGTCGGGACATGACGGACCAACTTCTGTCCTTGTTTGGTTGGGAGGTTGGTTTGGAGTGTCGTAATGTTATGAGAATCTCAGTGGCAAGCAGAGATCTATTATTATATTCTCTTATTTACTGGTTTCATCCTTCATATTCGTGCTTCCTTGCGGTACTTGCTATTAGAGGTCTAACCTCTCTGGTTTTACATGGCCAGATTTAGAGCCGGTCCCCGAGGATCCAGCTTACTTCCACCTCCAAGATGGTCAATACTAGAGGGATGATCGCAGGAGGACTCGAGTGGGTTTCTTACTTCCCCACTCATTTTGTTATTTACTTTATACTTTGCCGTTTGGCACCGACATGTTAGTCGGATTGTCTTGTACTTACTTTTACATAATTGTGACTAAGTCAGGCTGCAGCTGATAACAATTGTGTATACTTTTGCTACATCAATCTGACTATATTTTGTAAAGCCAGATATCAAGAACATTTTGACAGAGCGTTTGGGATGCCTTACTGCTTTATCTTACATGTTCTCTATTTCTGTTCCTTGTTAGAATGATTAAGACAATAGATGTGAAGTGACCATAGTGAGACTTTCATGTAGTATGCACCCCCTCGTCTGGTTAGACAGCATTGATCGTATTATACGGTATTCATCTACCCGTAATACGTAGCTGGCTGAGTCATTCCCCCGCTCTCCAGTATTCTGGCTCTGGGACGTGACAGTTATCTTGGCATTAATAAACAAGGATTGATATCTTAATTGAAATTAATTATTGATCATGCGTTCCTAGTTGGAACTAAGAGACTGGCTAGTCGTCTTATTGAATTGAATGAATGAGACACGTTCATATTAATTATGAACTATTGCAATCGACTGGCTAATCTCGAATATTGGCATACAGGCACATGCAGGCTTCAAATTAATTATTTATTTTATTTATTTACCTTACAAAAACAGCATGTGTACTTTATGGTCAAGGCATGATTACTCCGTGGTTACTTTTGATTGTTGCATTACGCTATGTAAGACCTACAACCTGACCGCACTGGTATCGTTGTAGAGTTGTGCATATCGTACCCCGTACGAAAGTACTCATTTGAATGACCATGACCCACGGCATGGGACTTCACTCAACGTAGAGACTATTAAGTTAAATAAAATAATGATTGCATGGAGAGAATGGATTCTCGAGTTCTTACATGACAGCCCTCTTGGGACTAGTAGTGCCCGACAGGCCGGTTGGTCCCCACAGATACTGCAAATCTGCCACACGGACAGGGAGCGGTATCTGGTTATATTATCTATGGTATATTGTATATTGAGGACGGACATCCTGCTGGGACTCGTCTAATTCATGATTAGCGCAATTGATTGACTGGGTAAACTAGCCTTGCTTGTACATAGTAAGAACTGAGAAATCTTTTATTGCATAATCCCAGGATAACTTGGAACACACAATAGCAAGCCGTAGTAGTTGCGTGGCCGTTTAAATTGATTTGTTTGTGTACTGTATCTACTCTGTTACCTAAATGAGATGATCAAAATATCAGGACATGACGGGCCAACTTCTGTCCTTGTTTGGTTGGGAGGTTGGTTCGAAGTGTCGTGATGTTATGTGAGTCCTAGTAGATAGCAGAGGTCTATTATCATATTCTCTTCTTACTGGTTCATTCCTCATATCGTGCTCCCTTGCGGTACTTGCTATTAGAGGTCTAACCTCTCTGGTTTTGCATGGCCAGATTTAGAGCCGGTCCCCGAGGATCCAGCTTACTTCTACCTCCAAGATGGTCAGTACTAGAGGGATGATCGCAGGAGGACTCGAGTGGGTTTCTTGCTTTCCCGTTCATTTTGTGAATTACTTTATACTTTGCCGTTTGGCACCGACATGTTAGTCGGATTGTCTTGCACTTACTTTTGCATAATTGTAACTAAGTCAGGCTGCAGCTGATAATAATTATGTATACTTACTACATCATCTGGCTGTATTTTGTAAAGCCAGATATCAAGAACATTTTGACTGAGCGTTTGGGACGCCTTACTGCTTTATCTTACATGTTCTCTATTTCTGTTTCTTGTTTGAATGATTGAGACAATAGATGTGAAGTAACCATAGGAAGACTTTCATGTAGTATGCACCCCCTCGTCTTGTAGACAACATTAATCGTATTATACGGTATTCATCTACCCGTAATACCTAGATGGCTGAGTCATTCCCCCGCTCTCCAGTATTCTGGTTCTGGGGCGTGACAAGGTTTTAGTAGTGGCCCATGCAGGTCTGATTTCAGACTTGTGGGGTGTTTTAATAGGATGTCTCAATCACACATGTTCCCCCTTGATCTCATAATTCGTTGATTCTCAACTCCAGCTTGACATTCCAGTAGCCCTTGACTTCATTGATCCTTCATGTCCGGTCGTTTGATTGTTCTTTTGTCCCTTTTCTTAGGGGCACCTCGTCCGCACCTGTCAGGACTGGACAGCAACATGGACAACATGACCAGGTTGGTCAGCAACAAGGGCCGGTACTAACTCTGGAGACTATCCAGGAAGAAGTGATAGTGGAAGCAGCAGCTGGATCGCAGTATCCGGATGTTCCACCACCACCAACAGTTCCACCTACCCCCATGGAAGTGGACACATCGGCTCTTCTGGAGATCATGAGAGGGATGATGGCTACTCAGCAACATCAGATGTTAGCCCAGCAGCGCATGCACGCTCAGTTGCAGGAGCAGAACGTACTACTCAACCAAGGGTTGCAGACAGCTTTAGAAAGAGGGGCAAGGCCGAATTCAGGAGCATCAACCAGATTTTGCAAGTTCAACCCCCGTCGTTTCGAGGGCACAGAGGATGCCATCTCAGCAGATGCATGGCTTAAGGATATTGAGGCTATTTTGACAGCAGCTAAGGTACCGGCAGAAGAACGTGTGGATCAAGTGAAGTTGCTACTTCAGGATCTCGCACGTGATTGGTGGGAATCAGAAGAAGTAGGCATCAGACGTCCTGTTGCTTGGGATGACTTTACTACAAGATTCAAGACCAAGTACTATGGAGTTGTGGCGCAGTTTGAGCTACAACAGAAGTTTATCAACCTCAAGCAGGCCGGCAAGATGGTAGATGCTTATGCAGCGGAGTTCTGCAGATTGAGTAGGTTTGCCCCAAAGATGGTAGCGACGGAGCGCCAGAGGGCGATGAGGTTTCAGCAAGGGTTTCATCTTGAGCTCTTGTAATTGATCGAATGGCACAATTACCAGACTTTTGATGAAGTATTGACGGTAACTCGAAGGCATAAGATCACCATTCAGAGGATCACGGCAAGGACTGGAGGTCAGAAGAGATCTCACAGTCAGATTGAAGGAGGAGGGGGAGCAGCGCCCCGAACAACAGTACCATCCCTTGGCATTCGTATTCACGATGTGGCAATACGAGGGCCAGCACCACCACCCAGGCAGCAGCAGCAACAGAGGAAGAATCAGCAACCCCCAGCGGCCTGCACTTATTGTGGGAAGGTAGGGCACACTAGAGATGTGTGTCGGGCATTAAACGGACTGTGTTTGATATATGAAAATCCAGATCATCGGGTTACCAAATGTCCCATGAATTCGAGGTCATGAGGACCAGTGCAGTAGTTTCCTGCTCTGCCAGCACCAGGGGCAGGACAGTATCGAGGACCTGCAGTGGCAGTGAGACCATTGGCCCAGCGTCCGTTAATGCCACAGGCTCAGTTGTTTCGGCAGCAAGGATCGCCGATGCAACAGCACCAGCATAGACCACCCCAGCATCATCAAGACAGGGGCCAGCAACAGCACCATGCTAGGCCACAGCATGGAGACCAACAAGGAGGTCGAGGGCAGGCATTCACACTGTCCCTGGACGAGGTATTAGCATCGGGAGATGTTGTGGCAGGTAACATTCTCGTCGTCTCATATCCCGCAGTAGCATTGTTTGATTCAGGAGCATCACATTCATTTATATCTGCACAATTTACGACACAGCTAGGAATGGAGTTCGAGGCATTGCCAGGGAGGTTGAATATACTCACTGGTAATGGGCTCGTAGAAGTTAGTAGAGTTATTCTAGCATATAGCGTTGTAGTTTGCGGGCATTCTTTACCCGCCCGGTTGATAGAATTTCCTGTTAGAAATTTTGACGTTATCTTAGGCATGGACTGGCTGAAAGACAGTCATGCGATAATAGATTGTCGTAGAGGGAGTGTATCTTTTGATATTCCAGGTATAAAGAGATTCACCTTAGTCAGATCAGAGGCAACTCAGCAAGAGCAGGGAGTAGTAACAGCAATGGAAGAAGTTCAAGTTCCGAAGGTAGTTGAAGAGTTTCTTGATGTATTTCTCGAAGAACTTCCAGGTCTACCACCGGTTAGAGATATTGAGTTCAGCATAGAATTGGTACCTAGAACTAAACCGATATCAGATCGGGTTTACAGAATGGCGGATTCGGAGCAGGCCAAGGTATATCAGCACATAGAGGAATTGAAGGAGAAGAAGTTCATCCAAGCTAGCATATCACCATGGGCAGCACCAGTGGTACTTGTGGGGAAGAAGGATGGGTCATCCAGATTGTACATTGATTACAGGAAACTTAACGCAGCAACAGTAAAGAACAAGTACCCACTACCAAGGATCGACGACTTGTTTGATCAGTTGAGCACAGCTAGAGTTTTCTCCAAGATAGATCTTCGCTCAGGGTATCATCATGTGAGGGTTCGGAAGGAAGATATTCCCAAGACAACATTTAGGTCGAAGTATGGGCATTATGAATTTTTAGTAATACAGTTTGGTTTGACCAATGCTCCAGCAATATTTATGGATTTGATGAACCACATCTTTATGCCTTACTTAGATCAGTTTGTCGTGGTGTTTCTCAACGACATTCTCGTATACTCTGATAGTGAAGAGGAACATGAAGACCACCTTAGAAAAGTGTTACAGGTTCTGAGAGAGAACTAGTTGTATGCCAAGCTCAGTAAGTGTGAGTTCTGGATGGACCATATTTCATTTTTGGGTCACATTATATCAGGAGATGGAGTAGCAGTGGATCCCAAGAAGATAGAAGCAGTAGAGAGTTGGCTAGTACCCAAGACCGTAGCTGATGTACGGAGTTTCTTGGGATTGGCAGGATATTACAGAAGGTTTGTATCAGATTTTGCTAGACTTTCAGCACCCATGACCCGCTTGACACGGAAGAATGTACCATTCGTCTGGTCAGCAGAATGCCAGACATCATTTGAGAATCTGAAACAGAAGTTGATATTAGCGCCTATTCTTACATTGCCAGTTGGACCCGGAGGTTTCGCAGTATATTGCGATGCGTCCGGTAAAGGACTTGGATGTGTCCTTATGCAACATGGGAAGGTGATAGCATATGCATCTAGGCAGCTTCGAGACCACGAGAGAAATTATCCAACCCATGACTTGGAGTTGGCAGCAGTAGTATTTGCTTTGAAGATTTAGAGGCATTACTTATATGGTGATCGAGTAGACATGTACACAGACCATAAAAGTCTGAAGTACATCTTTACTCAGAAGGAGTTGAACATGAGACAGAGAAGATGGTTAGAGCTGATCAAGGATTATGACGTGGAGCTTCAGTATCATCCAGGCAAGGCTAATGTGGTAGCAGACGCTCTTAGCAGGAGAGGTGGCGCATTTATGTTGACAACGCAGAAGCATATTTTAGAAGATCTTCAGGAGATGGGCATAGAAGTTATACTTCCTAGTGATATAGGAGTTCTAACAAGTCTACAAGTTCAATCTGACTTGGTAGACAGGATCAAGGTAGCTCAGGCACAGGACCCAAGGATTCAGAAGCTTAGGGCAGAATGTGAGTCAGGACTCAGAAAGGAGATGAAAATTCATAAAGATGGTATACTTAGGTTTGGGTCACGTCTATGTGTACCTAGTGGAGATATCAGGCAGGAAGTTATGACAGAAGCTCACAGTTCTCAGTATTCTATACATCCTGGAGGGACCAAGATGTACCAAGATATCAAGCAGCACTTCTGGTAGAATGGAATGAAGAGGGAGATAGCTAGGTTTATTTTCCGTTGCTTGATATGTCAGCAAGTAAAGGCAGAGCAGCAGAGGCCAGCTGGACTATTACAACCGCTTCCTATCCCAGAATGGAAGTGGGAGCATATTACAATGGACTTTGTGACTGGTTTACCGAGGTCACCAAGTGGTAACGATGCCATTTGGGTGATAGTAGATCGGCTTACGAAGGTAGCACACTTTCTTCCTTTTAGAGTAGAGCAATCTACAGAAAAGTTGGCAGAGTTGTACATGCAACAGATAGTCAGGCAACATAGAGTTCCTGTCAGTATTATGTCAGACAGAGATACCCGTTTCACATCATATTTCTGGAAGAGCTTGCATCATAGTCTGGGTACCAAGTTAAGATTTAGCACGGCTTACCATCCACAGACGGACGGGCAATCAGAAAGGACGATTTAGACTTTAGAAGATATGTTGCGAGCTTGCACCCTAGATTTTGGAGGATCTTGGGAGAGCCACCTGCACTTAGTTGAGTTTTCATATAACAACAGTTATCAAGCCAGTAACCAGATGGCACCATTTGAGGCACTATATGGTAAGAAGTATAGGTCGCCACTAGCATGGGATGATATCGGGGAGAGAAAGATGCTAGGCCCGGAATTGATTGTTCAGACGGTTGAAGTAGTTAAAGGAATTAGAGAGCGACTTCGAGTTGCGCAGGATCGGCATCGTCATTGGGCGGACCAGCATCGTAGACCGCTAGAGTTTTCTGTTGGGGACCACGTATTCTTGCGGATCTCACCTACCCGTGGGGTCATTAGATTTGGCGTTCGCGGGAAGTTGAGTCCGAGATACGTAGGACCATTCGTTATCCTTGATAGGGTAGACGATGTTGCTTATCGTTTATCCCTTCCACCTTCGTTACGAGAGGTGCATGACGTATTTCATGTATCTCAGCTGCGAAGGTATGTATCGGACCCAAGCCATATCCTTGATCATTCTGAGCTGGTTGTTGGTACCAACCTGTCTTACGAGGAGCAGCCTGTGTCCATCTTGGACCGAAGGGAGAAGATACTCAAGAACCGAACAATTAGCCTTGTCCGGGTTGCTTGGGGTTATCACTCATTAGGAGAGTCAACATGGGAACGTGAGGATGATATCCGATCACGGTATCCATATTTGTTTGACTCACAAGGTATATTTCTTCCCGTGTACCTTGATTGTCTTAACCCCTCATGCTTGAGACCCTATGCATAGAACTACGTGGTATCGTAGATTGTTAGTATAGATATGTTATCTGCTAGTTAACATTGAAGAATGATTGCTTGCTTAAGTTTCTTGTACCGAGATTAGCTTAGTTTTGATATTCCTATCCTGCTTGGATTTGAAATTCCGAGGACGGAATTTTTCTAAGGAGGGTAGAGATGTCACTTCCCGTTCCCAGAATATGTATTCTTAATACATGTACTGCTTTAATATATTCATTTAATATTTATCATGTATTGTTCTGTATTTAAAATCCTTTTAATTTTATGATAATTAATTCTCCATAATTTAGTTTCTGCATTTTATTTTCTGCTTTAGCTCCACTTTGGGTTCGACTTGAATTGGTTTAGTTAGTTGGTTCAGCATGAACCGAAACAAACCCCCACCTACCACCACCCCTTCCATTTAAAGCCATCCCCTTTCTCTCTCTTCATTACTTCACCATTAATCTTCTTCTTCCACATAACTCCTCCCTCACCTACCAGCCGCCAAGGCAAGTGCCAAACTTGCTTCTTGATGGATCACCATTATTATTGTTCCATCATCTTCCTTACTTGATTTTGAGCCTCTTTAGTACTTAGTATTTCTAATTTCCATGGTTCATTTCTTGTAGATCTAAGTTTTGTGCATTTTTGAATTTTTTAGGTTTTGATCCAGTAAACTTTGTTATCTTTAAGTTTTAATGGTTCTATGTTGTAGAGAATTTTGTTCTATCCTATTTTGACCTATGGAAGTTCAGATTTGGGCTTAGAATGAAGGACTTAGAGAGCTTGGAAGCAATGATTTCCATGGTTCTGTCCTTAGAAAAATTTGGAGAAGAAGAACAGATCCTGGCCGCATGACAGACCTGACCGCATGAGTTTTCATGCGGCAAGTCTTTTCGAGCCGCATAAGAGGATTCAGCCGCATAAGAGTTTCGGCCGTATAAAGCTATCTGGCCGCATGGATCATCTCAGCCGCATGGAACTTTCCGTTTCTGGCCGCATGATTTTATTAGTTTCTTGACCACATGAACTCGTCCAGCCGCATATACATTTCAGTCCATCTCAGCCGCATGGAGTTTTCCTTAGCCGCATGGGCGCATGTTACCCACAGCCGCATGAGACTTACTCAGCCGCATGAGCTGCGTGTCTTCTCAGCCGTATGGCGCTGACCATTCTCAGCCGTATGAGCTGCATGACTTAACCGTGCCGCATAAGGGACCCTGGCTTAATTAGCCGCATGAGACCCCTTTTTGTTTCTAGCCGCATAAGACTTGCTAGCTTGGCCGCATGGAATCACCCTTGTCCAGCCGCATGTAACTTATTCATTCCCGGCCGCATGAAGCCCAAGTCTCGCGAGCCGCATGAACTCTGGCTCTAATGCCTTTTTGGTTGATTCTTGTCCTGAATTGACACTGATTGACATTGATTAATTGTCCTGGCACTTATTAGCATTAGTTGGCATCTTTACATTAATTTACATTGATTGTTATCTTGGCATTAATAAATAAGGATTGATATCTTAATTGAAATTAATTATTGATCATGCGTTCCTAGTTGGAACTAAGAGACTGGCTAGTCGTCTTATTGAATTGAATGAATGAGACACGTTCATATTAATTATAAACTATTACAATCGACTGGCTAATCTCGAATATTGGCATACAGGCACATGCAGGCTTCAAATTAATTAATTATTTTATTTATTTACCTTACAAAAATAGCATGTGTACTTTATGGTCAAGGCATGATTACTCCGTGGTTACTTTTGATTGTTGTATTACGCTATGTAAGACCTACAACCTGACCGTACTGTAGAAGCATGGAAAATATTAGAATAATGATCCATGCGGCTCTGAGTAAGAAGCTTATGCGGCCCACCCAGGAGCGGCCCTATGCGGTTCAAAGAAGACTCTCAATCGCATGCGGCTCGGGAGCGTATGCGGTTCAGCAAGGCATATGCGGCTCGATGGACGCCATGTGTGATCTTTCCCTACAGCTGGTCGTTTGAGGAGTGGCCTCATTTATTGTTCCAGCACGATTCACTGTGGCGGCCCTGACATAAAGTTTCATAATGGCCTTGCCATAATGACTGACTCCTCGGGAAAAAAAGAAAATCTCTGACCAAATCCGTCAGAAGTCCCAGATTGCCACGTGGCAATCAGTCATATGCGGCTCCCTAAGAACCCGTTCCATGCGGTTCGATACAACGCTAGCTCATGCGGCTCCCTGGGAACAAATTCCCTGCGGCCCAATACAACACCAGCTCATGCGGCTCACAAAGATTACGCATATGCGGCTCGATGAAGCATCGTCCTATGCGGCTTACAAAGAGTATCTCTCTGCGGTTCGAGGATAGTCAATCCTATGCGGCTCTGACAGGACTCACAATTAAGACACGTGGCATGGGATCAATAAGAGATTTAACCGAATCTCAACAAATATATTTGACATCATCGTCATAATTACTGAGATCAGGGCATATCATTTATCATCAAGCTAATGGGACACGTGGCGAGCAATCAGACATTGGCATAATCAATCACGAGGATTTAAAGCAGCTAGCATTAATTGCTCATGAGATACGATGCTATCCGCGTTAATGGCCGAGATTCACTGTAATCAGGATCAAGGGTTCAGATAGAATGAAGGAGCACCGACATTTCAAACAGATAATCATTAGCAAACCCTAATGATCACCCCCCCACTCTTATAAATATCCAGCATCATTCCCTTGAGAAAAAAAAGAGAGAGAGGAGAGGTCGGCAACAAAAGAATAAAAAAAATAAGAAGAGAGAGATCTACACAAAGAGAGCTCCCCCTTTCTTCTTGATAATCACAGAGAAAGAGAAGCCAGGAGAGCAATCCGAGGAGAGCAAGAAGAGCGTTTCTTCATCAACGTCGAGCAGATCTTCCCCGAGCCAAGGCTACATACTGATCGTCCAAGGAGTAAGGCAGAGCGGCCGTCGCTTTCCTGAGCCTCTATCGTCACCCCCCAGAATCAAAAATAAACAATCGTACTTAGTCTGCTGTACCTAGGTTTTCGTCCCTAGGCTTTCTTTGTACGAGCGAGTTTGTATTGTGAGTCTAAGTTCAGTCCTCCGATAATTGTTCTGTTCTTTTACAATCAATGGCAAACACGATGGCGACTCTGCTGGGGACTAACTTCTCCACGGCTGAGGAGTTGGTGACGCAATCAGATGCAGCCAAACTTGGCTCCACACAAAAGAAGATGGTCGTCCGCTTCGACCAACAGGCGTTCGAAGAGATGCTCTCTGAAGGCAGCGCTGGCCCGGCCCAGAAGCGCACCCGCACCACGAAGGCTCGCAAAGAATGGAGATCGAAGTCATTTGCTCCTCCTCAAGCCCTCGATGGGATGCCCTCTGTTGCTCAAGACGGCGAGAAGGATTCTCCTGCGGTCCCACTTCAGATCGTAGACAACTCTGCTGTCCCCAAGTCCGGCAGAAGAAAACATTATGATGCTGGACTTGCAGGGACAAAGAGGGACTCTACGCGGACCGAACCGCAGAAGAGTATTAGCCGCAAGGAGAAAGCCCATGCGGCTACATCCGCCAACCGCATGAAGAAAACTCATGCGGCTACTTCTGTCAGCCGCATAACTTATGCGACTACAGTTCCCGACAGCATGGATGAGACTCATGCGGCCAGTAAAGTCAATCGTTTGTAGAAAACCCATGCGGCCACAGATGCCAACCGCATGCGGCCAGCCTGCACGGTCGTGACCCCTAGCCGCATAAGAACTCGTCCGACGACAGGAGACAACCGCATGCAGACAGCCCGCACGGTTTCCGCTCCCAACCGCATAGCATCTGCTCCATGCTCCTCTCGATCAGTTTTCGACCGTCTCTCATACGGTCCGAACCCTGATGACTCTCTGGATAATAAGCCAGACTCTGTAATGTTCAACTTGGACTCTTCCTATTATGCACCCACAAGTGCTAGAAAGAAGAAGTCTAGGGCAGCGCGGGCTCATCAAGCCCAGACAGCTGCCCCAACCTCTGACTATCAGGGCGTCCCGCTGATTATCACATGGGCCTCTGATGGGAAGTTGTACAGAACCGCTCAAGTCCAATCCCCGGCGGCGAACGGACAGAGTGGTTCCTCTGACCTGCGTGAGGCGATCCTCCACAAACGTAAGGAAAGAGAAGGGGCCTCGGCGTGCAAAGAATCCTCACATGGACGTCACTGCACCCAGATCATCGTCAACTGCTGCTGCAACAACGCGGCAGTGACGGAAGATCGTCCGTCCGTCTTCCACAGACTACAGCACCCGAACTCAGAAGATGAGGCACCTCCTGTTGTCTCCTGCAATTCTGCTCAGAAGGTCCCCGCCGAGGGGAGAGGAAAGAAGACAAGCATCTCCAGTCCAAAGATATCAGTCACTACAGCTAAGAAATTGTCGGCTAAACGGTTGCCCTCTACCGGAGTATACCAACACACCCGTTCGAAGGAGAGAGGAGAGGTCGGCAACAAAAGAATAAAAAAAATAAGAAGAGAGAGATCTACACAGAGAGAGCTCCCCCTTTCTTCTTGATAATCACAGAGAGAGAGAAGCCAGGAGAGCAATCCGAGGAGAGCAAGAAGAGCATTTCTTCATCAACGTCGAGCAGATCTTCCCCGAGCCAAGGCTACATACTGATCGTCCAAGGAGTAAGGCAGAGCGGCCGTCGCTTTTCCGAGCCTCTATCGTCACCCCCCAGAATCAAAAATAAACAATCGTACTTAGTCTGCTGTACCTAGGTTTTCGTCCCTAGACTTTCTTTGTACGAGCGAGTTTGTATTGTGAGTCTAAGTTCAGTCCTCCGATAATTGTTCTGTTCTTTTACAATCAATGGCAAACACGATGGCGACTCTGCTGGGGACTAACTTCTCCACGGCTGAGGAGTTGGTGACGCAATCAGATGCAGCCAAACTTGGCTCCACACAAAAGAAGATGGTCGTCCGCTTCGACCAACAGGCGTTCGAAGAGATGCTCTCTGAAGGCAGCGCTAGCCCGGCCCAGAAGCGCACCCGCACCACGAAGGCTCGCAAAGAATGGAGACCGAAGTCATTTGCTCCTCCTCAAGCCCTCGATGGGATGCCCTCTGTTGCTCAAGACGGCGAGAAGGATTCTCCTGCGGTCCCACTTCAGATCGTAGACAACTCTGCTGTCCCCAAGTCCGGCAGAAGAAAACATTATGATACTGGACTTGCAGGGACAAAGAGGGACTCTACGCGGACCGAACCGCAGAAGAGTATTAGCCGCAAGGAGAAAGCCCATGCGGCTACATCCGCCAACCGCATGAAGAAAACTCATGCGGCTACTTCTGTCAGCCGCATAACTTATGCGACTACAGTTCCCGACAGCATGGATGAGACTCATGCGGCCAGTAAAGTCAATCGTTTACAGAAAACCCATGCGGCCACAGATGCCAACCGCATGCGGCCAGCCTGCACGGTCGTGACCCCTAGCCGCATAAGAACTCGTCCGACGACAGGAGACAACCGCATGCAGACAGCCCGCACGGTTTCCGCTCCCAACCGCATAGCATCTGCTCCATGCTCCTCTCGATCAGTTTTCGACCGTCTCTCGTACGGTCCGAACCCTGATGACTCTCTGGATGATAAGCCAGACTCTGTGATGTTCAACTTGGACTCTTCCTATTATGCACCCACAAGTGCTAGAAAGAAGAAGTCTAGGGCAGTGCGGGCTCATCAAGCCCAGACAGCTGCCCCAACCTCTGACTATCAGGGCGTCCCGCTGATTATCACACGGGCCTCTGATGGGAAGTTGTACAGAACCGCTCAAGTCCAATCCCCGACGGCGAACGGACAGAGTGGTTCCTCTGACCTGCGTGAGGTGATCCTCTACAAATGCAAGGAAAGAGAAGGGGCCTCGACGTGCAAAGAATCCTCACATGGACGTCACTGCACCCAGATCATCGTCAACTGCTGATGCAACAACGCGGCAGTGACGGAAGATCGTCCGTCCGTCTTCCACAGACTACAGCACCCGAACTCAGAAGATGAGGCACCTCCTGTTGTCTCCTGCAATTCCGCTCAGAAGGTCCCCGCCGAGGGGAGAGGGAAGAAGACAAGCATCTCCAGTCCAAAGATATCAGCCACTACAGCTAAGAAATTGTCGGCTAAACGGTTGCCCTCCACCGGAGTATACCAACACACCCGTTCGAAGACAAAATCTACTGCAACAGGAGACTCATCGTCCCCGACCCTGGGGGTCGTAGGAGCTGGGGGTAGTACTCCTCCGAACGTCCACAATAATCCAATGTTTCAAGGAGACGAACCCCGAGAAACAACCCTCCCATCGGGTACAACAGATGCTGATGTCCCCGAGGACATCCATGATTCTCTAGACGAAGCAAGCTCCGAAGCTGGGGGTAGTGTTCCTTCCGAGTCCGAACCTGAAGAGAACATCCCCACATATCCAGATGATTTCTCGACGCATGGGTACGACTCGGAGGGTACATCCTCCACCACTCCCTCCGTCACTCCTCATGTGAAGACGGTATTCATGACAGACAGCAATCAAGGCGGTTCCAGCGATCGCCAGCACATCGACACGTTGGAGGCCATATTGCATGCCTTGGTCAAGTATGTAGACGAGATCAAAGCGGCACTTCCTACTCTGCAGAGAGTGACACCTGGCCAGACAAGCACGGGTCCCGCAATCAACGTAGATTCAAATTCAGCGGCCCCAAACCAGGGCAATAATCCTCCCGAGATAACGGCCTCTACCGCGACAGATGAGGCCCGAGAAGTAAGAAGAGAGGTTCAGGAGCTCCGAGCAATGTTCCACGCCCGAGAAAACTCTCAAGACCTCAGAATACGGCAACCATATCCTGCTGAATGGAGGGATGTTCCCTTTTCGCCAAGATATAAGCCGTTCAATATCAACCCATATGATGGCAAGACTTCAGCAAGTCGATACATCACTTACTTTGAGGTCACTACCGACCATCTGCCCCATGATGACGCTATCCTCACGCGGTTATTCATTGGGGCATTGGAAGGAGTCGCCTTCGATTGGTACCGCAACCTGCCAGACAATTGCATCCACTCCTTCGCTGGCTTCAAACGCTTGTTCTTGGAGAGGTTCTATGAGGTAGGACAGGACGTGACGATGTCTACCCTCATGGACGTCGTTCAAGGAGAGAAAGAACTGACGAGAAATTATATTGAGCGGTTTCGTCAAACCGCAATGAAGTTACCATCTGGCAACCCGGACTCTTCTTTGATTGAAATTTGCCAAAAGAGACTACTTCCAACAATTAGTCTCTGGATGGGCGAAAGTCAGTTCAAGGACTGGAAGGCTTTTATCATCAGTGCTACAAGTGCTGAAGAACGATTGAAGAAGGCTCGCCAACTGGGGTTGCATATCTCGGAGGGAGAGAACAAGAGCAAGCGTCCCAACACCAGCAACGACAATAAGGGTAGCCCCTCCAACAACTGGGATAACAAAGACAAGCAGGCTATGGTGACCGATACAGCCCAGAAGCCCGAGCCACAGCCAGCGGATAAACAATGGCCTCAAATCACTTATTCCTTTGAAGACGGCCACGTCAAGCCTATCTTGGACATGCTTATACAAGGAGATAGGATTCAGCTTCCTCCACCAAGACGGGAGCCTCGGCCGGCTGATCTGGAGAACCCAAAGTTCTGCCATTACCATCGCTACGTCCACCATGCTACACACGCTGCTACCAACTGAAACGGTATATCCAAAACCTCATCGATTCGAACGCCCTGGCCATCGATTTCGAAAAGGTAACCGTGGCAGCCAACATGGTGTCCGTACAATTCGGCAGCTTCCTTCCAACAGAGACTCAGGACGGGGTTATACCCATCCCTCTGGCAACAATGGAGATTGCTAATCTGCCGCCTGCTCGCGATCAAGCCGCTGGTCTAATACCCCTCACCACATCACGAGGGGAAATCATGTGGGTCCATCCGAACCTAGTCCACGAGGTAACTCAGCCCTCTCCACCTTCTAAAAGGAAAAGTGAAAAAGTCAGATCCTGCTGCACTGCCTCGGCGGAAGAAGAGGAAGTCTCGGCCGTCACTACTCGATCCGGAATACAAGCCCAACCGGTGACCGAAAGCGCGACTGATGATCATCCGCCCACTACCAATGATGCTCCGGGACCGGCTCAGCCTTCGACGACCGACAAGCCTAGGCCGAAGGAGACTTGCTTCGACAAGTCCCTCCGGAAGGAGACACCTCAGGGGCTGGAGAGGCCCTACAACTTTAACATCTTAGCGCAATTAGCTAATACCCCGGCCAAATTGTCCTTATATGAACTCCTCAGGCTCTCAAAGGATGTCCGCACGGCTTTAAGTGAGGTGCTCCAAAATGTCGACGCATACTTGGCTCAGGTCAACCTCACGGGAGATAACCAACCTACAGAGCTCCAAGATAGTGCGTGTATGGGAGCAATGCCCAATATCGTCTTCTCTCCGCAAGATATGCTCATCAAAACTAACCTGCATGATCGCCCGCTATACTACACTGGATACATCGGCGACGTAAAGGTGGACCGAATGCACATTGATCCTGGGTCCTCTATAAGCATCATTCCGAAGGGTCTGCTACATCATCTTCGCATTCCGATGCATCGCCTGACACCTACAAGCACCGCCATTAGCGGTTTCAATTCGGGCCGGAGCTACCCAATAGGGAAGATCCGTTTGAAGTGTCAGATCGGGGATCTCCAATCAGAAGTCACCTGTTATGTCATAGATGCCGACACTTCTTACAATATCCTTCTGGGGCGGCCTTGGATACACGATTACATGATCGTGCCTTCCACGCTACACCAGTGCTTCAAATATGTCGATAAGCACGGCTTCGTGAGGACAGAGTTTGCCGATATCGATCCCTTCAAGGGGGTCGAATCTTATTACTCAGACTCCTGTCTGTACAAAAAATCAAAGAAGCATCTGGTCGAAGAAGATATGCAAGCTCACAACAAGACGGCTACAGGATCAGAAGAACATCTAACGATCCACCTTCAGGCTCGCAAACCGGGCAATTCTGCACCCCTTACGGCCACTCTGCGTAAGGACGCAATCAGTCTCTCCGCACAAGAAGAACAAATGAGAATCCGGCTGCCAAGGTCCGGCCAAGCGCCGAGACCCATAACAGGGCCACTTACCATCAGACTACCGAGAGTCGGTCAGCTCCAAACGGAGAAGCCCAATCCCTCTGACAGACCGCTCACAATACGCCTTCCCAAGAAGATTCTTCACCCCGATGCGAGGTCTGACACTTCTAGCGAACCAGCCACCCCTCGCCTCACATCAAGTACAAAACTGGGGGTTGCTAGTTTACCAACAACTCCACGATCTGCTCCGCCAGTTGAGCCTCTGAAGATCAAGCTGACTAGGTCATCCTCTCAGTCTTTATTTATACAGGGGGTGGCCGAAGAAGAACCAGAATTGGCCAAGTATGTGGCTGCCCACTCCGATACCCCTTCCGCAGATGATGTAATCCCTCTAGAAAAGATACCTTACTTTATCAATAAAGGGTTATCTTTGAACTACACCGAGCTCAATAAGCTATGTATAATGTATGCTATGGAACACGGTATAGGCACTCACCTACATACACAGGTGACAAACGTGTATACTGCCATCCGACTTACTCCAGTAGAAGACACTTACCGAATAGTCAAGGAAAGGGACCACCCGATCATCTTCGGCCGGATGAACAACCCACATCCCCCCGCTATGGAAGAAGTCGACTTCGGGTCAGATGACGGAAGACTGCCTCTGTATCTCTATAGCCCTCAATCCAAATATCTCATGCAAAAACAGGGGTATGATCTAGAGACAACGCCAGGACTGAACTACGGCACTGGACGACGATTACCTTTGAAGACGCCAGCCCCGGCGGGCAAACCACGGAACTACTATAACAAAACCCGATGCGGTTTAGGGTATGTAACGCCTACTATGACCCCTGAAAGCTCAGATGAAGAATGCGACTGGCAGTCACATTCAACCGGATCACCGACTTCCGACTCAGATACCAGCATCGGAGATGTGTTCAGACAAGTCATATCGGTCAACATGGCATTCACCGACGCTTACGAGGAAGACGAAGACATCCCCGAAATCCTTGAGCTAGAACCATGGGCCCAGCAATTAGACACACAATGGGAAAAGCGGTTCGAACTGAGAGAACCTCCTACCGAAGATGAGGTCATACAAGTGGATCTCGGCAGCGAATCTTCTCCAAAACCGATCTTTATCAGTAAAAGCCTAACTGACGAAGAACGAGAATCGCTGTTAGTACTCGTCAGAGAATACATTGATGTGTTCGCCTGGAGCTATGAAGACATGCCGGGGTTAAATCCTGACATCGCTCTCCACAAACTCAATATACGGCCAGATGCAAAGCCAGTCAAGCAGCAACAACGACGCTTCCGCCCAGGTGTCATGGACGCGATTGAAACTGAAGTCAACAAGTTAATAGCCAGCGGCTTCATTCGTGAAGAGCAGCATCCTGATTGGGTCGCCAATATAGTACCCATCCTCAAGAAGAATGGGAAGATTCGAATCTGCATCGACTTCCGCAACCTGAACGAGGCATGCCCCAAAGATGAATTTCCCCTTCCCATCACAGACATCATGACCGACAACACATGCGGCTTCGAACGTATGTCATTCATGGATGGATTCTCGGGGTATAATCAAATCAAGATATCTCCCGACGACGAAAAGCACACATCATTCCGAACGCCGATTGGTACATACTGCTACACAGTCATGCCATTCGGTCTGAAGAATGCTGGCGCTACATATCAGCGGGCCATGAGTATCATTTTTTGAGAACATTTACGCAAAACAGTAGAATGCTATGTCGACGACATCGCCGTCAAGAGTCGCCATAAGGAAGATCATCTGCAAGACCTGAAAATGGTATTCGACCTGATAAGAGCCCACAACCTGAAGATGAACCCTACGAAATCATTCTTGGGCGTATCCAGCGGAAAATTCTTAGGCTTCATCATCACGGCACAGGGCATCCATGTAGACCCTGAGAAGACGAAGGCAATCATGGAGATGGATCCCCCGAAAAATCTCCGTGAACTCAGAGGCCTCCAAGGGAGGCTAGCTTACATCAGGAGGTTCATTTCCAACCTCTCCGGGCGATGACGACCGTTCACACACCTCATGAAGAAGGGAGTCTCATTCGTATGGGACGAGGAATGCCAGCGTGCTTTCGACGACATCAAAGAATATTTGTCGAATCCCCCAGTCCTGGTGGCCCCGGTCCCTGGAAAATCATTCCTGCTCTACGTACGAGCAATGGAACACTCCCTTGGTGCCCTGCTAGCACAAAATAACGATACAGGCCACGAGCAGGCTATATATTATCTTAGCCGGATGATGATCGGGCCAGAACATCGATACACCGCCGTAGAGAAGGAGTGTCTCGCCCTGGTATTCGCTATTCAAAAGACGCGGCACTATGTCACAGGACAAACCATACATGTGATCTCGCGAGTCAACCCCCTCAGAGTCCTCATGACTAAACCAGGGGCCCTCAGCTCTCGCCTCGCCACATGGGCAATATTACTGTCCCTCTATCATATGATCTTCGTCCCGCAAAAGGCTGTTAAGGGTCAAGCCCTAGCAGACTTTTTGGCAGCCCACCCAGGATCGGAGTCATCCAGAATCTATGAAGAGATCCCAGACGAGGTCGCCAATTCGAATACAGCCACCCACGATAACATATGGCGAATGTTCTTCGATGGCGCCTCAAGGACCGGACCCAAGGGAAACATCGTCGTCGGGGTCGGAGTGGTATTAATTTCTCCTACTGGACTGGTGATCAATCGCGCCTACTCCCTCACGGAACCCTGCTCCAACAATGTGGCCGAATATAACGCTCTGGTCATTGGCCTCCAACTTGCAAAAGAGCTGGGGGTAGAATACCTTGAAGCATACGGCGACTCCCAACTAATCGTCAATCAGATCAGAGGCTCATACGAGGTTCGCCATGAAGACATGATCCCCTACCATCAAATTGCGATCAACATTATCTCATCATTCGAGGGATTCTTCATCGAGCACGTCCCCAGACTCCAAAATATCGAAGCCGATGCCCTAGCAGGCCTTGCCGCTTCCTTAGCAGTACCGAACCAAGCTCATCATTCGGTTGACGTAATAGGTCACGAACTGGTCTGTCCCAAGAACAACGTTCAAGCCATGGCAAGTTATTCTGCCCAGACGGTCGACGACACACCGGACTGGAGACAGCCGTTCATCGACTTCGTCATATACGACATCCTCCCAGAGAATCCAAAGGAAGCTATCTCTATCAGACGGCGTTCTCTCATATTCTTCTACGATACAGAGACGAAAATGTTGTATCGCCGCTCCTACGACGGATTATTGCTCCGGTGCTTGTCGAACGCGGAAGCTACAGAAGCTGTACGAGAAGCTCACGACGGTGTCTGTGGGGCCCATCAACCCGGCCCTAAGCTACAGGACCGCCTTCGTCGGATGGGCTACTACTGGCCCACGATGGTGGCAGATGCGATAGATTATGCCAGAAAATGCAAGGCCTGCCAAGTCCACGCGGATTTCATTCACCAACCATCCGAGTTTCTGCATCCAACGGTGGCATCCTGGCCATTCGAAGCATGGGGGATGGATATCATTGGTCCAATCACCCCACCTTCCTCCCGAGGACATCGCTTCATACTTGCGATCACTGATTATTTCTCCAAATGGGCGGAAGCTGTCCCACTCGCAGAAGTTAAAACTTCAAACGTGATCAGCTTCCTTAAGCATCACGTTATCTACCGCTTCGGACTACCACGAAGAATCATCCATGATAATGGTCCACAGTTTATAAGCCATGCGTTCTACCGATTTTGCGATAAGCATCGCATTCAGAATGTCGCTTCGACACCATACAACCCGGCAGCAAACGGGTTGGCAGAGGCATTCAACAAAACAATCATCAAGCTCCTCAAGAAGTTCGTCTCCTCCAACAAACGCGACTGGAACGAGAAGCTCGGCGAGTGCTTATGGGCTTATCGCACCACGGTTCGAACAGCCACCGGGAATACACCATTCTCTCTGGTGTACGGGAACGAAGCAGTCCTCCCTTTGGAGACTCAGATCCCCTCACTCCGCGTCGCCCTCACTTATCAATTGACGACGGATGATAACTACCGACGATGACTACAAGAGTTGGAGGCTTTAGATGAAAAGTGCCTCCTAGCTCAGCAAAGGATCGAGCTATACCAAGCACGCATCTTCGGAGCCTTCAACAAGAAAGTTAAAATCAGAACATTCCAAGTGGGTGATCTTGTTCTGGCAGTTCGGAGGCCGATGGTCATGACTCACAAGACCACCGGTAAGTTCCAGCCAAAATGGGAAGGTCCATTTGTCATCGAGACCGTGTTCTCCAACGGTGCCTACCGCCTCGCTAAGCAGAACGGAGATTTGCTCATGTTGCCCGTCAACGGCAAGTTCCTGAAGAAATACTATGTTTGAACATCATTCTCCAGATTATCGAAACAATGTACTCCTTTAGTACCACTGAACTCTCATCCATCATTCTCCAGATTATCGAGTCATGTACCCCTTTAGTACCACTGAACTCTCATCTATCATTCTCCAGATTATCGAGTCATGTACCCCTTTAGTACCACTGAACTCTCATCCACCCTATTTCAAATCATCAAGTCATGTACCCTTTAGTACCACTGAACCCACCACATTTCAGATTATCGAGCCATGCACCCGCTGGTGCCGCTGAACTCTCACTCCCTCAATATTCCAAACTACCAAGTTATGTGCCGGCTGGTGCCTCTGAACTTACATTCCGGTCACTCTTTCAGATAGTAAGTCACGTATGATTATACCTCTGAACTTTCTTCCTGGAAGAGATCCTCCCTCATGATCCACTACCCGCACTCCCAGTGCATAAAAAGGGTAGTCGATTCACCAATTTCCGAAACGACCATGTCCTCATTACCTCTGAGTCGTCTTCACTTCCACCAAAAACAAACCGCCCCCTCGCATAGAACTTCCACGTTCTCCTACCTCTGAGTCGTTCTATGTACCCAATCTTCATTGAGACCACTCCTGCCATGTCCTCATTACCTCTGAGTGAGAAGGCTCCGTCGAAGAAATCGTCATATTTGCCATGTCCACATCACCTCTGAGCAAGTATGTCGGTCCTCTCTTAACCTATTATCTGTACCCACAACCGGAGTACGACAAGGATAATAGGTCCACAAATGTCCTCTGTTGACCACAAATGTCCTCTGTTGACCACAAATAGCTTCCGTAAAGTCTCCCCTGCCATGTTCTCATTACCGCTGAGCAGGAAGATTTCACGATAAAACCTTCACGTTTGCCATGTCATCATAACCTCTGAGCAAATGTGATTGGTTTCCTTTCATCCCATTATTCGTATCCTGAACCAGGGTACGCCAAGGATAATAGGCCCACAAATATCCCTTGCTAAGCTTCTTAGCATAAATCCACCATCTTACCATGCCCCGGGAGCCCAGCTGCTCAACGGCATTCCTTTTCCCAACACCAAGAACACCCATGACCACTTTGCCATGGCTGCTCCAAACATCCTAATCAAACTTGTTATCCGTACCTAAAACTAAGGTACGCCTAGGGTAACAGGTCCACAAATAATCCCCCAGCAAGTCCGATTCCATGAACACCGATACAAGAAAGCAAAGATGAGATGAAACATGTCTATTTTCGAGATCATATCACTGTTACAAAATAGAAATAAAAGGACAAACAAGCAAGACAAGACAAAGAAACGACTATGGTTCAGAGGTACACAACGTCGAGGGATGGTCCTTCAGCAGGATAGTCAACCGCTCAAACTATCGATTAGTTCCACATACTGCTTTTGGAGTCAACAGCGTCACATCTCCCCGAGGAGCAAAGGTTCCATTGGGAAATAAAATCCCCAGGCTTAACATAACCCCACCCTTTCAGGATACGTATGCCGATCATATTCTAGACTATCGTCTACACCCTAACGAAGTATATTAAGGATACAAAGTTCACATAGAATATCATGTTAAAGGCGACCATTACAAGAAAAGAGGGAAGCAAATACATTCCATTCATTGAAACGATCGGCCACATTCACATGACTAACAAACAAAACTAAAAAGAACTTTTCACTACTTCATTCAGACGGAAAGGAAAGGCACAAACTACAGAAACATGCGGGCAGAAGACAGACATCTGCAAGGAATTCCTAAAACCTAGTTACAGAAGCGCCCATACCACTCCCTCAACCACCTTACATAGGAAGGATGCAGTTGAAGGAGATCCTCATCTGGAATAGGAGTATCAGAATTCCCCGAGCTACCACCCCCAGTTGTTTCGACACTCGGAGAGAGACCATCCTGTGCAGACGACGAGTCTTCCTTCTTCGTTTCTTCCTTAACGGAGGGAGACCCCTGGTCGACGACAGGGGGTGGCGGTTCCTCTGTGACTGCAACCTCAGCGCTCAGCGGAGATACTGAAAGAATCAAAGACGGAAAGACAAAATAAAAAGATATTCAGAAAATAGTCATGCAGCTCGTTTAAAGACAATTCACAGGCGGCTCCGACAGGGGGCATACCCCATGCATGGGGCGTGTAGGCGAACCACGTAATTCGTATGCGGCTCAGACATAGGGTATACCCCATACGGCTCGATCAAGGGACGTGTATGCGGGCCATGTGGTTGCGTGCACGGAGTAAGCAGTAGAGCAGACCCTATTAGGGTTCATGGGACGTGCATGCGGACCACATAACCCGTATGCGGTTCAGACATGGGGTATACCCCATGCGGCTCAATCAGGGGACGTGTATGTGGGTCACGTGGTTGCGTGCACGGAGTAGGCAGTAGAGCAGACCCTGTCAGGGTTTCAAAATACCCAATCTTCTACATAGGTTATTACCTTCGATGGTGACGTGAACATCAAGGCGGACGGGGGGGGGGGGGGGGGGGCGACGGTCGACGACGAAGCCGATTTTTTTCTCCTCGCCGCGGCCTTCTTCACAGTCTTGGAAACCCTAGGCGCCATTGCTGTTTGTCGGTCGGGGGAAGAAAACAAGACAGGAGTTTTTCAGTCAAGAAAAATCTAAAGTCCAACCAAACACCCACCTATTTATAGACAGAGAAAGAAGGATTACTGACCGACACTTCGTACGACGTGATCGACCCTTCGGCTATCAAGGCGAACCGGACAATCAGAAGGAAAAAACCCTTAGGATCCTCCCCCAAAAGACGGTGTGAAATCAAAACGAATCAAGAGCATTTAATGAAGATTTGCACACGTGGTCAGGACACGTGGCAAAGAGCCTATGCGGACAGCTGAATCTATGCGGCTGGGACACCTATGCGGCATGAACGGGGCCATGCTTCTTGTTCAAAGTATTCCAATTTTTACAAAATTGAAAACTTTGAAGGGGGTCCTGTAGAAGCATGGAAAATATTAGAATAATGATCCATGCGGCTCTGAGTAAGAAGCTTATGCGGCCCACCCAGGAGCGGCCCTATGCGGTTCAAAGAAGACTCTCAATCGCATGCGGCTCGGGAGCGTATGCGGTTCAGCAAGGCATATGCGGCTCGATGGACGCCATGTGTGATCTTTCCCTACAGCTGGTCGTTTAAGGAGTGGCCTTATTTATTGTTCCAGCACGATTCACTGTGGCGGCCCTGACATAAAGTTTCATAATGGCCTTGCCATAATGACTGACTCCTCGGGAAAAGAAGAAAATCTCTGACCAAATCCGTCAGAAGTCCCAGATTGCCACGTGGCAATCAGTCATATGCGGCTCCCTGAGAACCCGTTCCATGCGGTTCGATACAACGCTAGCTCATGCGGCTCCATGGGAACACATTCCCTGCGGCCCAATACAACACCAGCTCATGCGGCTCACAAAGATTACGCATATGCGGCTCGATGAAGCATCGTCCTATGCGGCTTACAAAGAGTATCTCTCTGCGGTTCGAGGATAGTCAATCCTATGCGGCTCTGACAGGACTCACAATTAAGACACGTGGCATGGGATCAATAAGAGATTTAATCGAATCTCAACAAATATATTTGACATCATCGTCATAATTACTGAGATCAGGGCATATCATTTATCATCAAGCTAATGGGACACGTGGCGAGCAATCAGACATTGGCATAATCAATCACGAGGATTTAAAGCAGCTAGCATTAATTGCTCATGAGATACGATGCTATCCGCGTTAATGGCCGAGATTCACTGTAATCATGATCAAGGGTTCAGATAGAATGAAGGAGCGTCGACATTTCAAACAGATAATCATTAGCAAACCCTAATGATCACCCCCCCACTCTTATAAATAGCCAGCATCATTCCCTTGAGAAAAAAAAAGAGAGAGAGGAGAGGTCGGCAACAAAAGAATAAAAAAATAAGAAGAGAGAGATCTACACAGAGAGAGCTCCCCCTTTCTTCTTGATAATCACAGAGAGAGAGAAGCTAGGAGAGCAATCCGAGGAGAGCAAGAAGAGCGTTTCTTCATCAACGTCGAGCAGATCTTCCCCGAGCCAAGGCTACATACTGATCGTCCAAGGAGTAAGGCAGAGCAGCCGTCGCTTTCCCGAGCCTCTATCGTCATCCCCCAGAATCAAAAATAAACAATCGTACTTAGTCTGCTGTACCTAGGTTTTCGTCCCTAGGCTTTCTTTGTACGAGCGAGTTTGTATTGTGAGTCTAAGTTCAGTCCTCCGATAATTGTTCTGTTCTTTTACAATCAATGGCAAACACGCACTGGTATCGTTGTAGAGTTGTGCATATCGTACCCCGTACGAAAGTACTCATTTGAATGACCATGACCCACGGCATGGGACTTCACTCAACGTAGAGACTATTAAGTTAAATAAAATAATAATTGCATGGAGAGAATGGATTCCCAAGTTCTTACATGACAGCCCTCTTGGGACTAGTAGTGCCCGACAGGTCGGTTGGTCCCCACAGATACTGCAAATCTGTCACACGGGCAGGGAGCGGTATCTGGTTATATTATCTATGGTATATTGTATATTGATGACGGGCGTCCCGCTGGGACTCGTCTAATTCATGATTGGCACAATTGATTGACTGGATAAACTAGCCTTGCTTGTACATAGTAAGAACTGAGAAATCCTTTATTGCATAATTCCAGGATAACTTGGAACACACAATAGCAAGCCATAGTAGTTGCGTGGCCGTTTAAATTAATTTGTTTGTGTACTGTATCTACTCTGTTACCTAACTGAGATGATCAAAATATCAGGACATGACGGGCCAACTTCTGTCCTTGTTTGGTTGGGAGGTTGGTTCGAAGTGTCGTGATGTTATGTGAGTCCTAGTAGATAGCAGAGGTCTATTATCATATTCTCTTCTTACTGGTTCATTCCTCATATCGTGCTTCCTTGTGGTACTTGCTATTAGAGGTCTAACCTCTCTGGTTTTGCATGGCCAGATTTAGAGCCGGTCCCCGAGGATCCAGCTTACTTCTACCTCCAAGATGGTCAATACTAGAGGGATGATCGCAGGAGGACTCGAGTGGGTTTCTTGCTTCCCCGCTCATTTTGTGAATTACTTTATACTTTGTCGTTTGGCACCGACATGTTAGTCGGATTGTCTTGTACTTACTTTTGCATAATTGTAACTAAGTCAGGCTGCAGCTGATAACAATTGTGTATACTTACTACATCATCTGGCTGTATTTTGTAAAGCCAGATATCAAGAATATTTTGACTGAGCGTTTGGGACGCCTTACTGCTTTATCTCACATGTTCTCTATTTCTGTTTCTTGTTTGAATGATTGAGACAATAGATGTGAAGTAACCATAGGGAGACTTTCATGTAGTATGCACCCTCTCGTCTTGTAGACAGCATTAATCGTATTATATGGTATTCATCTACCCGTAATACGTAGCTGGCTGAGTCATTCCTCCGCTCTCCAGTATTCTGGTTCTAGGGCGTGACAGATTCCTATAATTGTACTTTCTCAGAATTAAATTATACTCTTGTACTCTTTTTCTTAGTTTGTAACTTAGTTTTCTCGAAAAACTTTTGTTGTTTGCAAACAACCTCGTCCTCCATCGATCATCCCAAGCCCTGGCCGCCTCCTTCTCTCCAGCGAGCAACACATCGACGTCCTCGACCAGCACGAGGCACTGTCACAGTGTCGTGATTCGCTCATACAATAAGGGTCGCCCGAACCTCTGGGTTGCCTCGACTAGCTTCTCCGAGCGACAACCCAGTCACCGTCCAAGCTTCGACAGCACCCAGTAAGCTACTAACCGGTCTCCCTGAGTCCACGGCCGCCTGTCGATGCTTCCCGTGGCGAAGACAAGTGTGGTGACGGTTGATGTCCTTCCTATGCAAACCACCATTCCCAATCGGTCGCCTCCGCAAGGGTGTAATCGTTGGTTTGACCTCCGTTGGCTTATTCCTTCATCGACCACGCCGGCAACGCCATCAGTCAGTCGACTGTCCTGTTAAAGGCGGTGGCGAGCACTATCGCAACCGGACAATAACCTCTTCCCCTTCTCGTCAAGCTTCTCATGTGCGACACGCCCTACGTTCCATTTTCGACGAGCGGACGAGCCCGTCGCCTCCACTGCTTACTGCAGCGTTAGTTACGTGTGAGTCGACAAGCAAACATCTTCGAGCCTTCGTTCACCTGTGCAGGGCAGTGGTTCCCTCTTCCTTCTTCCGTGATATGATCTCTCTCGCAGTTCTCTTTAGTATGCATGGACGTTTGATTATATTGTTCCCCTTATGTGTGTTATATACATGAGTATTATGGTAAACACTTTCACGATGGTGAACGAGAGATTGATGATGATGATGATAAGTATTAAAAAAAGGTTGGTGGTGGCAGTATAGTAAAGGAAAGGGGGGGTCATTGATGAGTTATGAGAAGAACAGAGTGTGCGGTAGGAAGAAAGCAATATATGAGTGTTCATAAGGAAAATCTATGTGCATGGGTCAGCAGCAAGCTTGGAGAGGGGAACATTAAACTAACAGAGTAGAGTTCTCTCCTTTGTGATACTCTTGAGTAGGGTCTCAGAGTATGGCCCTCTTCCTTCTAACCATTCCATATGTGCAGAAGTAGTTGTGAGAAAGTGAGAAAGTTTGTGAGATGATAGCTTGGTGTGGAGTGAAAATTTGGAAATATGTAGTAAAAGATTGTTCATTATATTGAATAGTGGCAAATTAAATACAAGCATAGGGTGGGTGGTCTCCTTATTTTACTTTGCATGTAGTGTTTGTAACCACAACAAACACTAGTGCAAGCCATAAGTAATTATTGCCAAATACTCATGTGTATTGTGTTTGAGTGATAAGAAAGATTCTACATATGAGTGGGAAGAGTGTTGTTGAAAATTTAGGGCAGGAGTGTTAATGGTGATTGTACCCTATTACGTTCAAGGCTATACTACTATGTATGGTTTTTTTAGGAGTGATTAAGCTTGTGTAGTTGCCTTTTCCAGCAATAGTAAAATTGTTCCATTGACGACCATATTAAGCCCCGGTGAACGTGACAAGAAGTTACTGGAATAAAATGTTAAGTTAGACCAGATATTTTAATGGGCTAGTGGTGTGGTAGGTGACTATTTGGGTTGAGGCATTGAAGAAAAACATTAGAAAAAGGACAAAGAGTTGGTGCATTCCCTATATTACTGTATGGGTAAAGATATAGATATAATATTAGTTAATCCTTTTTGTTTACGAATAAAATTGTTAGCTTGAATTAATTAATTAAATTAGTCTAAAATTATTCTCTAGGTCCTTTTTACACACTGGACTCTACAGACTTGGGCATTGGACCAGTTTCTTCTCACCAGCATCAGGAGCCAGGCAAGTGTACATTGCCATTCTTATACTTCAGTTTTAATTAGTAGCATTTAAATATCTATTTTGTTTTTGTTAATTACAATACCTAGGGCCGTGTTTGATACTACACGTCCGAATCACATTCGGGTGCCGATGGTCGTTAGCACCATCAGATATTGAATCAGATTCTTACATTTACGTTATAGCGACAATTCGTTGCGGGTACACTCTGATCCTAGGACATGTTCATGTGACACTATATTACTGATGGATTTTCGTACTTGATTACATCTTGATATACAAAAATCCGAGTTTGATTCTAGGATGATGACATTGATTACATGCATTGTTACTTTTCTATTATGACTCGTTGTCTTAGGTAGAGGTTATGGCCGAGCGACTCGCGTAGATACGATTCGTGAAGTCACATGGGCGGAAAGAAACATACACTGTGCGCTTGGGCTACTTTTCCACATTGTTATCGTTGTCTCTTACCCAGAGCCTCGGATATTCATAGTTACCACAGTTCCTTATCGGAACTGCGTAATTTTCATAGTTACCGGAGTTCCGTACTAGATCTCCGAATTACACCGTGACAGCCCGCGTGTTCGAGTGATGTTTCTTAAATTGCATTTTTATACTAGTTGGTTATGTTAGATTTACCACTTTATCAGTCTTACTATACTTTTTCTTTTCTTTCATTATTGTCGTACATCTGGCCTGTATATTATGTACCTTGTTGCGTCCCGTTGAGGACCTAGTTTCCTTTCAGGTTGGCTGAGTAGGTTTTGTAAAGCACCTTGCTGGATTATTGATGGTAGTCATTTCATTACAGGTATTCAATCTTTCAGAGTTATATGTTTTATTTACTGTTATTTGTATATGCTTAGTAGCCTAGTATTTATAGACTCGTAGTATCTTTTCGAGTCTATTCAGACAAGTATGATTATTGGGCTGCAGACTAGTATTCATATTTCCCTTTCTTATGTTTTCGTTACTTGGATTGAGATATATAGTTGATGTAGTGATAGTTACACCATTTCGAACAGCTTATACGTATTCTAGTTGGACTAGAGTCTGGTCGAATACGTAGATGGCCAATGTCACGTGACTCGGTTCCACATAATTTGGGACTGGGGTGTGACACGTAGAGGGCAGCAACTTGGATTTGGCCTTTGGGTTGTTTTCAATTGGAGGGTTTTCTTGTCAATTGGTGGAGTAGCGATTATATGATATTTTTAAAGTACCGGTTATGAGTGGTTATGAGGGGTTCAATTTTTGACGACTTTAAGTAGCGGCTTTTAAACAAATCTAACCAATGTTCGATAATTTCTTAACGAGCGGTTCTAAAAGTTATATATATATATATATATATATATATATATATATATATATATATATATATATATATATATATATATACAAAATATCTCAAAAGTGAGCCGTCTAAGCCATATGTATATCATAGTCCATTTTATTTAAAAAAATTAAATTATGTAAACATTTGTTGAAAAAAGTTTAAATTTGTTATATATATTCAACATGGGAAATCAAACTCAACCAAACAAGAAAAGTACCTCCCACCATAACCACATGAGTTAGAAGAGATATTTGACTATAATTGGATAATATTTTTATTATACGTGCAAAGCACGTACATTTACTAGTATAAATAAAAGTTTTCCTAAATAAATATTATATCATTGCCTTCTCAAACAATAGTTTATACACTCATATAACTTGCAAGCATAAAATGGTTTGACAAGTGGTAGATCATAAATATTGAGATAATTACGACATCAAATGAACCGTAAAATTTATGGCAATCATTCAGTGCCACATCAAATGGACTGCAAAATTTAAAAAATTCACATTTTAAAGAAAGTAGCCGTTATATGGGACCTCAAGAGAAACAAAGATTAGAAAAAAAAATTGTCAGGCATTAATAGTTGTAGTTATGTTTTTTTTATAAGGATATAAATGAAATAAAAGAATAGACAACTCCAAAACATTCGGATTATCATATTATACTGATTTTAGAGATTACGAGTGACTGAAAAAATTACAAAATAATTTTTGTTAAATATTTCATAAATAATCGTCTCAATTTTTTTTTTCAAAATTGGTAAAAATACCATTGCTAAGCATACCATTCGTTGTTACACTACCATAAAATTAAGAGTTATTTAACCATATGGTCTCACTAAATAGTTGATATTAGACCACATAATTGGGGGACTCGAATCTTGCCGATCCTTTCGGGTGTCCGCTCTAATACCACTAGGTAGGGGTGAGCGTCGGTATAATCGATCGATATTTGGTCGAATTTTTCGGTATTTTTAAAAATCGGTATTTAAAAAACCAATACCAATATCGTACCATTTAGAATCGATTTTTTCGGTTTCGATTTAATCGGTATTTGGTCGGTTTTTGTTCGATATCGGTATTTTACCAATTAAAATTTGATCAATCAACACACTTAATATTATAGAACCTTTTAACCTAGAAATATATATTTTGACTTTTTTGGAAGCATTATTCAATTTCAAAGTCAAGCCTCTACCAACCAAATAATTAATCAAATTTATTAGAACAATATATAGCAAGTAGCAAACACCTAAACAATGAACTTAAAAGATCAAGATCATTAAGTTTAATCCTCAGTATAAGTTTAAGTACTCCAAAATTCACTTTAAAGTTCTATGAAAATATAACACATAAGTTCAAAAGATCAAAAACTCAATTCTTAGTGTTCTTAACATAAGTTAAAGTCAACCAAAATCCATTCTAAGTTCTAAGAAAATGATTCTCAACTAAAACAAAGATAAAAAAAAATAAGTAAGCAAAAAATTAATCACTAAAAACATTATAATTATATATATATATATATATATATATATATATATATATATATATATATATATATATATATATATATATATATATATATATAATTGGTTCAGTTTTTCGATATGGTATTACACTTAAACCGTTACCACTACCATTATACCATATTTTAATCGGTTCGACAATTCGGTATTGGTACATAATTTCGGTTCAATCTTTCGGAATATTTTTAATCGGTATTCGGTCAATTTTTTGGTCGCGGTCGGTATTTGCTCGTCCCTACCACTAGGCTAGAGAGCTCGGACAACTTTAGGTCTCCAATGTCAAGGGTCTGTTTGGATGGCGGAGGGTGGAGTGAAAGTGGAAGGTTTTTGTGAAAATCTGATCAGTTTCACTGAAACTGTGATTACTTTCTATGTTTGGTTGCACCTATAACTGCAATGGTAAGTGGGTTATGATGACTGCTCTCACTTGTTGTCCCCCCATTTTCAGTCCCTTTACTTTTGTAACCAAAAAGTGAAGTAAGTGAGAGGAAAGTGGTCGAATCTAAGGCCGGGCTACCGGTGGAGGAGCCGGTGAAGCATCCCACCGCCTGTCGGATCTAAGGCCGGGCTGCCGGGGAGGAGCCGGTGGAGCACCCCACCGCCTGCGGGATCCACGGCAAGGCCGGACTTCCGGTGGAGGAGCACCCCACCACAGTCGAGTCTGCCGCCTGCCGAAGGAGAGGGCGACCGCGAGGATGGAGGAGAGGGCTACCGACGGACGCAAGTCCAAGATGCTGCTTTGGTAGAGAAGTGAGGAGAGAGGAATGAGAGAAGTTATGAGACATCTGGTGCTTTAATAATAATAATAATAATAATAATAATAATAATAATAATAAGAGATATCTGCTGCTTTAATAATAATAATAATAATAATAATAATAATAGCGCCGACGGGGAGGGTTTATTTTTTGCCTCTCAAATTTTCTTTTTTTTGATAGAGAGGAATGGAAAGAGGAACAGAACAAAGGAGGATGTTATTCGTATAGATTAAAACAGTGTTACTTTGGATTTTGTGTGTGTGTGTCGAACAGAACAAAGGAGGAGCATAACAAAAACTTCCTCTCTTTAATTTATTGGAATTTTAATATTAATTTGTAAAATTATTTGTATAGATAATATTGTTGTTTGTATATAATGGGTCTTGTGCGTGTGTGGAGGAGAGTTTGTAGTGAAAACAAAATTAATAATAATAATAATAATAATAATAATAATAATAATAATTGTTATGTTAGCAGTAATTATTGTAATGTGTTTAATTATAATAATTAATTTAATTTGTCATCAATAAAACTTTTACAAATATTTTTCTAACAATTTTGATAATTAATGTATTTTTTCTATTTAATTATGATAATTAATTTAATTATGGGTTACTATATCTCCAACTCTAACATTCACTTTCAACCACCATCCAAACAACCGAATTCCTTTTTTTCACTTTCAACAACCATCCAAACAACAAATTTATTTTTCTTCCACTTGCAAAAGATAAAAAGTACTCTATCCAAACACATTTTAGAAAGTGGAATATATTGAAAGTAAAATAAGTTACACGTTCATGAAAGTGCCACTTTAACATCTTTGCGGAGTTACCACGATTCAAACAGGCCCCAAGAGTTGGTGTTTGGATCTTGGTTTTATTATTCACTTGCCTACATAAATATTCCTAAAATTGATGGACGTTTCTACTTCAAAACCCTATTATAAAAAAAAAAAAACCCTCGCATCGCATCCTCATTTCTTCCGGCCATGTCTCCTCCGCCACCGCCAGCACCAAATTCTGAAGTCCAATTCATCTCCTCGTCCATCAAAATCCCCCAAACCCTCCCGTCCTACTCCCCCTCCCCCTTCCCCCTCCTCCTCCCCTTTGCTCGCCATGACCTCTCCTCCCACCTCAACAACCTCAAGAACTCCCTCCTCAAATTCCTCAAGAGCCATAACCCTAACCCTAGACCTAGACCACTCCTCTGCTCCTCCTCCCTCTCGGTCGTCTCCCCCCGCAAACGGGAGGACGACGACGAGGAGAGGGTCCTCATCAGCGAGGTCCTGATCCGGAACAAGGACGGGGAGGAGATGGAGAGGAAGGACCTGGAGGAGGTGGCCGCTGCGGCGATACGCTCCTGCAGGCCTAACTCCGCACTCACCGTAAGGGAGGTGCAGGAGGACGTGCACAGGATAGTGGACAGCGGCCTCTTCTCCTCCTGCATGCCGGTAGCCGTGGACACGCGCGACGGCATCAGGCTTGTCTTCCAGGTCGAGCCCAACCAGGAGTTCCAGGGGCTGGTGTGCGAGGGGGCCAACGTGCTTCCGGCAAAGTTTTTGGAGGACAAGTTCCGGGATGGATATGGTATGCCCATTCTTGTTTCATGGTTAATTTGCATTGAGGTAGCGTTTGGATGAAGGTTTTGTATTCCTATCGATCAACTTCCTTCAATTCCTATACCTATGTTTGGTTAGGTGGGAATATAGAGCCCGAAAATTCAATTTCCCCATTCCCATGTTTGGTTTAGGAATAGGAATCTTACTTTGTTCAGTTTTCCATAAATAATCTTTCATTATTTTCATTATGTTATTATCACCTAAATTCAGTTGGTGTCATTGAGGGTATTACCGTACAAAAAATTGTAATTAATCCACCCAACCAACATTTTCCGGAAAGCAAAAATATTCCCGCGGGGGTGGGGGTGGGTGGGTGGGTTTTACTTTCTTATGTATATGTGGGAATCTGAAGCCCCCCATATTTCCTCCCAATTCATAATCCCACACTCAAACATGGATAAGGGATCCAAACCCATTCCCAAGCCTCTAAACTTGAACCGAACAGCCCCTTATAGGGATACAAAATTGTTCTAAATTAACATGCTGACTGTAGAATGTGAATGAAGATTGACAAACATCATTTAGCTACAAATGCTCAAAAGTGTGGTAGCTATTTGGTAGCAAAAATAGTACAGGGTAGTAAACCTGCAAAAACGTTAAAGTTACTAGATTTAAATGCAAGTTAGCCTTTTTATTCTTCAAGAATATATATGCAAAGCCGTAGTAACAATATTCTCTACTTTTTCGAAAAGGCCACAAATATATCATGAACACAAGATTTGTTGTATATATGCGTGAATGGTTCGTTTATACTTTAAATTTAACTGAAGTGGCGAACAATTCACATTTTATTCACTAATTTGCAATTTATTGCGAATTATTCGTGCTGGCTGGGTGGCTAGTTTGGGCTAGGCGACTCGGCCTTCATCCAAACCAAAAGACCGAGTGAAGCACCGAAATTCCATAAGGCCGCTTTAATTTATAATCACCATTCACCCTCACGTTCCTTCACCCACCCGATATGGGACTAAATTAGTTTGCTTGAGAAGTGTTCACTAATTGTGACTCACAGGTTTCACTACTAAATTAGTTCACTACTTATGACTCACAAGTTTCACTTCCAGTGTTTTAAAAAAGCTCTAGGCGCTCCTAGACGAGTTGCCTTGCCTCATTGCGTAGACACGTCTAGACGCGTCAACGATTCAATGTTCCACATTCTTAAATGACTTAACGAATCATTCTTCTTCCTACTGAATCATCCATCATTCATCTTCATCATCTAATATAAGAGATCATACTGAACATTATCATCAATATCATCATCGAAAATAAATTAATTGGTAGATTTTCTTCATTATTTTTCTCTTATTTCGTCATCCTTTCTCTTCTTCATAACAAGTCCATAAACCTTCAAAAAAATTTCAAACAAAGTCCCAAAAAGCTGCATAGAACACCCAACACACCTAGACGTGCGCCTAGGCTCACCTAATTACCCCATTTACCTAATCTCACATTTGGCACCTTTTTTACCTAGGCGTTGCCTAGAAAAGATACCTCGCCACCTTTGGAATAGGGGGTAAAATATCGCTTCTCGCCTTTTGGGCGCCTAGGCGTCCCTGCCTTCCCTCTCTAAAATCTTGGTAAGCGTCTTCATGCTTAGTAAGGGAAGCTTCACGGAACCCGCTCTAGGCCAAGGATCACTATGGTCCTTAGGCATTGGCAGTTTCGGTGTATCAAAGTATGATGAATGTTTGTCAGTTTGTTGTTAGGCCTCGCCGATTGAGAGGGCTGCAACTAAAAGCAAAATTAGGTTAAAATGAGTTATAAGTGAGGCTTAGCTGATTGAGAAGGGGGGTATGTGGTGTGGCCCCTCGCGGATTGAGAGCTTGTAAAAGGGAGTGACGCCCAAAAGATACCTTGACCCGTATCCAAAAAAAGGAGGGTCGGGGTATCCTTTGGACCCTCAAAAAGCGAATGACGACACCTTTAACAACACTGTTCACTGCTAAATTAGTTTGGTTGAGAATTGTTCACTACTTCTTCAATACATTAGTTGTTCAATACATTAGTTTATTACAAAGTCTTTAAATCAAGTGGTGTCTTAGCGTATCACTAATTCATTCATTCATTCATTATAGTCGTGTGCTTGATTTGGTTAGAAATTGGGTCCGATTTTAAATATATGATGGGTACAATTTGAATGGAGATATACCCCACATAGTTCAATTATTCAGTTTTTTAGGTTTCTTCACAAGTAAAGGCTTATTTGGAGTTTAATAACTTTAAATTTTATCAATTTTTTTTCTTCTTCAAATTCATATAAAATATAGCTATCATATATTTGTAGATTTAGAATTTTTTGCTCTATCCTGACTTTTACATAATTTTTCGATTGTTTGCCGAATTCCGAACATGTCAACCACGCCAAATTATCCAGGAACGCTGAACTTGTGACTGTGCAAAGCAATTCGAAATGCCATTCCTATTGGCGCTTTGGCTTGATATGTTATAGAGATAAACACAACTCTCTATAGCAGGTGTTATTACCTTACATCTTCATGTGGACTCTTTATAGTCCAGAAGAATTTGGAGGATTGCTCCTTAGTTGCATGAGTTCAATGATGGACCAATTTTTTTGAGAGGGGGTGAAAATACCTTACCTAGAATTTAAGGGGGGCATTAAAAAAATTATACAAAATAAAGTTAAAAAATAATTACTAATGCGGCTACAAGGAATTGAACTCTATGACCTCCAAAAAAAAAAGATTTTAAATCCCATCTATATGTTGTGAGGCTTTGCCGATTGAGAAACATAAGTTGACCAATTGAGACACCATATCGGAATTACAAGTTGAAGAACTTTAACTAAATAATAAAACTAGCAAGCCTATATAATAGGGAACTGAAAATTTTATTTTTGGGAGGTCGGGGCTTGGCCTAGGGTGGGTCCACCGCCGGGGTGAGCTTAAACTGCATGGATAACAAGTAGGTCTATGTACTGCTCACTAGCCGTCTACTTCTTTTATGGCATGAACCTCTGACGCTTATAACCACATTAGCTAGGAATATCACTAGTATAGAGGGTTGAAATCAGATCTATAGCTGGCCATAATAACTTTATGAATTTTTATACAACTTTCTTAGCTCAATAAAGGACCCTATTATGATTAGAGAAGGCTTGTCAGTCAAGATTTGTTATGCAATGCTAGTTTGATCCCAAGGCACACTATGATATAACACCATTTGTTACTATTAGGAAAATAAGATGTCAATGTTTTCAAGAAGGCCATTCCTTTTGATATCTTTTGCTTAATGTGTCAGAGATGAATGCAATTCCTTGTTGGTTGTAGAAAAATTTATCATCTTAAGGTTCCATGTACTCTTGACTCCAAAGTATGTGGAGGATGCATGCACGATGGATCCGCGGTAGGGAGGTCGATGTCATCATTATTACAACAACAACCAAGTCTTTATCACAAAATTTTAGCTGTTTCTTCTATTTAGATCTGTAAGGGGCCATATCCTCTATAAACACCATTTGTTACTATTAGGAAAATAAGATGTCAATGTTTTAGCCATTCCTTTTGATATCTTTTGCTTAATGTGTCGTAGAGATGAAAGCAATTCCTTGTTGGTTGTAGAAATTTTTATCATCTTAAGGTTCCATGTACTCTTGACTCCAAAGTATGTGGAGGATGCATGTCACGATGGATCCACGGTAGGGAGGTTGATGTCATGATTATTACAACAACATCCAAGTCTTTATCACAAAATTTTAGCCGTTTCTTCTATTTAGATCTGTTAGGGGCCATATCCTCTATAAACATCAACCAAAATCATATCCTTCTTACCGCCTCAATCCTAAGTTCGGCTACGAAGTTTTAGTAGCTACATTAACTAGCATTTTACCACTCCTAGATGGTCCGTTCATTGGTCTGCATTGTACATATCATTGATGCTTCATTATTGCCATCAAAGTCTTCCAGAATGGGGTCGGCTATGGAGCATATGATAGCCCTATAAAAGTTTTGACAATTTTTTTTATGTTCGATTGTGGACCTAGTATTAACTCTCCATGTTGGTGCCTAATTCTTAGCCAAGATAGCTATGAGCATTATAGGTCATGCCATAAAACCTAGGCGGCCTCTTAGGCAGGTGGGGTGAGCTACCTTTTTGAGATGCAGTTTAAGCTCATGCAATGAAGGAGTAGGTCTTGAAGTTCCCCTAGACTATAGATTGCAACTTTCTTTACCTTTTTTTGTCCAAAATTTGTACATCAACGGCATAAATCTGTCAATAGGTCATGGATCTCCAACCTGGATCTCCATATTCCCAAACAATAGATTCATGGATCTCCAACCTGGATCTCAAATGCACTCCTCTCACCCTTGAAACCAACCAAAAGAATGAATTAGATCTGAAATGTGGACCTAATCAAATCCATCTTAAAAGAAGCAAAATTTCAAGGATCTAGTTATTGGTCACAGGGTCCTTTATATCGTTTTATTTCCAGTGTCATATGCCTCTCCGATATCGAAACAACGGGTTAACAAAATATTGGCTGCCCAGTTATATCTAGTTAATTATGGGGTTGAATGACTAGTATATTTCCAACCCAATGTCCTAGGCCCACTGTACCAGTTACCAAATCCTCTAGTCGATTCAACCCCACCAACACAAGCAAAACCAAAAAATAGTCAAGCCATATTTCCTAATATTTTTCATCTGTACCTCCCTTTGATCTCTTTGGTGAGTGAAATAGAAAGCAAGATGGCGAAATTGGAAGTGGGTTGGATGTTTACATTAATACAATATTACAAACGCTTATCTAACTTCATTAGGTGTTTCTTTAAAAGAATCCGATGGTATACTTGCATATGTGCCGTACTAGTATCCTCTACATAGACTTCTAAGTCCTTTTTCTAAGAACCTAAATTCATATGTTAGAGACCACATGAATAAGTTAACAAAAGCAGTATGTTGTACAAAAATCCATCATCATCATCCATTGTCCAAGCCTTCTCCCATTAGAATAGGGTCGGCGATGGAGCATAAGAAGGCTCCGTTTAAGATTGGACAAATTTTGTGACTGGCTGTCGACATGACGTCAACCCTCTATGTTGGTGCCAAATTTCTAGCCATGGTCATAAGCATGAGAGGGTCATGCCATAAAACCTAGTTGACTAGTTGGTAGGTAGGTAGATCTACCTTTCGGATTGGCAGGTAGGTAGATATACCAATATGTTTTAGAAATACACCATGAATTTTATGTAGTAAATTGATGCGATGCATTAGCTAGCGTTTCCTTAATCTGGAAACCAGTCTACAATAGGGAATTTGTTTGTACTAGTACTAGTACCTTTTTCTGAAGTGAAGTTGCGATGTTATCTTGAACTTTGTGTAATATATTAATTTTTTATCATATATATCATATATGAACTGAACTATAAACCTGTAAAATATGGTCATATATCATTTATGAACTGAACTATAACCAAGTAAAAATATGGTCATATTAGTTTCATGGATCTGAGATCCAGTGAGATTCATGAGATCCCTCTAGCGAAACAGGCTCTAATGGGACTACCATGTGTGCAATGATAACTTCACTCAAAATTGTTCAGAGGCTAATAAAACTTATAATTAACCTTGTAAAGGTAACAAACCTCTTAAGCCAACCAACAAGATTGAACTATTTGAAATTAGAATTCAAAAATTATAGTATGTTAGATCAAACACAGAATTCGAATTGCAATTCCATGAGTTATAATTCTATGAATTCTACTAGTTCTTGGAGTTCCAATTCACAACAACTTGTGCCCACAATTTTTATTCTGAGTTACGACATTTCTTAGCTTTTTCCTTGAAAATGGAAATGCTTATGTCACTTTGATGTGGGTGAACTACCATTTCACATACTATGTACTAACCTATGAAGCACGGGTACTCCATCTAGAAAGGCGTTCCTGTATCAGGTACTTATAGGGTACTCCTGGGTGCTTAATGCAGAAGTACCCAAAATTTTATTTATTTGTATTCTCAATTTTAATTTTGGGTACTTTGAGGGTACTCTTTTTGGTACTTTGTGGGTACTTTGTAGTATAAGTCATTGGATATATTTTAAAATATAGCTTTGGTATAGAATCAAGCTTTCTATATTTTTAAACTTAATCTACATAGTTTTAGACTAAAATTCATTTGATGACTATGATGAAGAAATTTAGTTTTACTCTTATGAAGTCGTAAATGAAGATGCATCACACACACATATAGATATGTCCGTACCCGTACCTGGACTTTTAGAAATTGCCGCATCAACGTACCCAGTACGTACCATACCGGGTACTCGTACCGGTACCTATGCTTCATAGGTAATAACAAATTGATTGATGCTATACAACCTTTCTTTTGAGAAGTTAAAAATTAATCTGTTTCTTTAAATTCTGCTATATTCTAGATTATGCTGATAAGGCTTTCATTGACTTAAACATCTGGTGTCCAAGTCATGCAGGAAAAATAGTCAATATACGACATTTGGATGAGGTAATCAAATCCATCAATGGATGGTATACAGAACGTGGCCTATTTGGTTTGGTTCGTGCTCCTATCTATATAATTTGATTTTTAGTGACTGCTGAAAGTCCATTTGTTCTTTTCTTGTCAGCTGACTACTGAACCTTATTTTGAATTGCATAAACTGAAGACAATATGACCTGTCCTGTATTGTCTTAGGTTTCAGATATTGAGATTCTTTCCGGAGGAATACTTAGACTACAAGTAGCTGAAGCTGAGGTCAATAACATCACAGTACGATTTCTTGATAGAAAAACGTAAAGATCTCCATATGGCGTTTATTGTTGCTAACACAGCTTCATGTTTTGGTACTATTGCTATTGTAATTATATCTGTCTATTGATTTCTCCAGTGGTGAGCCTACTACTGGGAAAACAAGACCCGAGACTATACTCCGACAACTCACAACAAAGAAAGGACAGGTTGAACATCTACTCTCTTCTGTCTATTTACCTCACTTGCATTCAGGAATTTGTTCATTGTTGAACTTTTAGAAAGTTCGAGTTATTGTTTCTTTTGTAGTTTTCTCCTTCAGTACTTTATTTTTTGGTAGTTTTCTCCTTCGATACTTTATTTTTTGATTTGTTGTAAATTTTTGTTTTTAGTTGATAGGATATATGTTAGTCAAACAACATATCCTTTAAAGTAGATGACACATACTGTTGTCACTGCAGGATCTTCAAACTTTTTTTTTTGAGGTGAAAATGTATGTTTGTACAGTTGGAACCAGTAATTATATGTGAAGTTATTGAATACTGTTAGGGAAATGAGAAGGAGACATCCTCGAAATTTGGCATGCTAATTTTTTGATTTTATTTGATGTTCTCCTACATATGGTAATTGTGATTATTATTTGTAGCATATGCTTAGTAGTTTTGGCTAATCCCTTTGTTGTGACCTGATCAAGTGACAAAAATCCTTCAATATGTTGTTTTCATAATTGACATAGAAGGACGAATCAAAGGTGGCTGATGTATTTACTGGAGCCATCTATGCTTTAAGTGAGCCATCTTTGCTTAATAGGGTGAAGTAAGGTGTAGAGGAAGATTACTATGATATTTGAGATTTGAACCTGACATGCTTAGTAGTATCTGATCACTGATACTTCTGCTAATTTCTTGTTGGGTTCAAGAATCAAGTGACAACTCATGATTAGTCTTAGAGGCTTGTTCTGTGAGACGATGCTTATGAAGTTAAGGCTCTAACGACTTTAGAAGGTTAAAGTGGCTCAAGGTACGCTTCAAGGCCGATCACGTTCTTAATGGTAGTCAAATTGGATCTATGTTTCACTTGGGTTAAAGAAAGGAAACCTCGAGTATTCATCTAGGAAAGTCTAAACTTTAGTTAAATGAGTAGCTTTTTACAGTCTTTTAAATTTTTTAAATTTTATTATGTTTTATGCCTAATCCATATCTCCAAAAAGTTTCGTAGGTAAGTGTAGCGTTTTCTGTCCCACATTATTGTTGCAACAAACTTTTATACTATATTGAACATTATAAACATGATCATCATGGCGATAAAACACTGCGTAAGAAAGTAACTGTATGAAATGTCAAATATAGTCCTCATGAATTTTGTGTATAAATTCCTCTTTTCCCTCTTACTGCCAAACTCTTGATGGAAGAATTATTAAGTACTAAGTCCTCGAATTGTATATTTTGTTCTTCCAACTGTTCTCTTTTCCCTCTTACGCCAAACCCAGTCCTCTTTCTGGCCCCAAGCCTCAAGGTTTTTGCAGATTTTGTTCGTCCAATTGTTCTCGTCAACTTTACTAATAGAAAGTAGAAAAGTGAGAAAGTTACACAACTCAAATAAAGTAAAACATGTAGTCACAAAATTGGATGCTTCCCTCTACTTTGTTAAAGACCCTGACATTGCACCAAATTCCAGAATGAGGTTTGAGGCCAAGGTTTGCAATATTCGAATCAGTTTCAGACCCTTGTTATGATATCGGTTTCGGATTTCTTAGTTTCAGATACATAATACATTTTATGAAATTATTTTAAAAGCTAGAAAATATTCGATACATTTAGGCGTAATCTTGTGTTATTTGTTAGTTTTAAATGGACAAAATATTTAATATTACTTTGTTATTCACCCGCAATACATATTGTTTATTTTACTTGCTTAGACAAAAGTAGTTTACTCAGTTTTGAGTGGAATAGTATAAGATGAATGGCATTGTGGATTTATAGTATACAATTCTGTCAAATGCTAATGGTTTACATTGTGATAATGACTTTTATTGACACACACTAGCATATTTGTCTTTGGCACGATATAAATTATTGTGTTGGACATTGTTTTTGCAATACTTCTCTTAATTTTTTTTCTTCACTGATTTGCTGAAAAAGGGAGCCATAATTTCAGTATCATCCAGTACGGTTGGGGTGATATAGGGGGAAGTATCATATCAGGCATGCCAAAAATCACACAATATGGCTGATATTTATCGGTTTTTGGCCGAAACTGCAAACCTTGGTTTGAGGTTATATAATCTGTGATGAGGACATCATGTCCCCAATTACTAGTACTGGCCCCTGGTACTTTGGTACAATCTTATGGGCTTAGGTAAAAAATCTCCCTAAACTGCTGGATAAGGTTTAATAGTCAGTTACTTATAGAGAAGTGATCCAACTTTGTTACCCTAGCAAGTCATGATAGTTATCTAGGAAGTTAACCTGTCAGGTTGGCAACCTATTAGACAAAAGAAAATTTCAGTTATGCTATGCTAAGGTTTTTGGTTCCAGTAAGAGGCTGTAATATAATTAATGGAGTAGTTTTAACAATTTACAATCTATGCAATGTAAGTTTTAAGTCACCAGAGCAGAATAGGAATACTCCCTTATAGCTAGTTCAAGCAAATTCTTCCAATCCTGTTCCGAGTTTATAGTTTCTTACAACTCACATATATGAAAAACAGTTATTCAAATGCCATCTATATGTATACTGAAAGAGGTGGCATGAAACCATTTTATCTACTCTCTGTTATATTGTTCTAACTGTTATTAAAATATGTGATAAAAGCCTACATTGAGTACATAGTTTTATTACCTCCGAGTCTAATTTCAGGTAGAGCCATGTCATTTTGCATTATCTTATGAAGATACTTTGTCTTCACTCTTCAACATCTTTATACTGTAGGTTTACAGTTTGCTACAAGGAAAAAGAGACGTAGAGACAATACTAACAATGGGAATTATGGAAGATGTTACAATTATTCCACAACCAGCTGGAGGTGAATTTCATTTTGCTCTTTCTTTTTAACTGTTCCTTCATAATTTTTTCTTCATGTAAAATTTCCCTTGCACTCTCTTTTACATTCATAATTGATGTTAAACTTTATACTATCTTAGTGAGCTTTAAATGGTTTTACCAAGATTATGAGCCGGCTGCATTGTCAAAAATCTTTTCTGTTACCTGATTGATTTTTTCCACATCCTATTCGTAATGTTTTTTTTCCCCTGTATAGAGTCATACATGTTCTCCAGAGCTTGAATAATATCTTCTAGGTTAAATATAATCCTCAAACATCAGAATCCACTTGACTACAATATTATATACCACCTATTCGTAATGTGTGTGTGTTTTTTTTTTTCTGTATAGAGTCATACATGTTCTCCAGAGCTTGAATATATCTTCTAGGTTAAATATAATCCTCAAACATCAGAATCCACTTGACTACAATATTATACCACACCTTTCCATTTGATTGTTCTTAGATGGTTTTTCTCGAGGAAAGTATAATAATGCAATTCTGGAAGTATAAACAGCTACATTTAAAATTGTACAACTGGCGGATGAAGAACACAAGTTCTTGCTAAAACTCTTATCATCATAACCTTTATTATCCAATTTGCATTAGTCAATATTGCCCCCATTGACATGAAAGCTATGAATTATGTTTCTCATTTATACATGATATTTACACCATTTTCCAATATAAGGTAAACCCTTATTAAGGTGTTGCCAATTTTTCTAAGACTTTCTTTCAGTTGTGCTCATAGTTATCAGGAATACCCTAACACCTGTTGGACCCCATTCCCATTCAACCCACCAATTCGTGGCACATTTGTGATCTGGATCGTTTTGGTACTCGATCTGGATCATTATGGTAATTGATTCCGGTTGCTAAATCTGCCCGGATCCAAAAATAACAATCAAATCTCATTGTAAACTTGCTTTTGCAGAAGATTCTTTCAAAGATAGAAAAAGTTGGAAAAAAGCTTGAGTTTTTCTGTTAATTTGTGGCTATGTAGCTACACAGTTCTTATGAATCCGGACTGTTTGGTTCTTACTGTAGTTGTTTCTTCATTTCTTCATAAATCATGACTCATGAGCCGCCACTTGTTTTGCGTGTTGCTCATGGAAAGAAGAGATGAGGACACAATGTTTACGCTGGTTTTATTATTTTGTATGAATGTTAAGTCTTTTGACATTCATGTTTTGGTCTGGCACAATTGTTGATTTTTCTGGAATGTCTCGTTATAGTTCATGATGCACGATTATGAATCAACTTTTATCTTATTGAAGGAATTGTACCAAATTGACTTTTGTCTTATTAAATGATAAAAGTCTGGCACAGTAGTTAATTTTTCTGGATGTCTGTTATAGTTCATGATGCACAATTATGAATCAACTTTTATCTTATTGAATGGAATGAAGCAATGAGCTTTGAATTTTATTATGTTTTCAATAAGTATTTTTTTTTCTTGATGACATAATTATTGAGTTGAATTTTGAACTAAGTAGCTAAATTGACCAAAACAGTAAAGTGTACCACAGAACCGAGTTGGAGAACTAATATACAAATATACACCAAAAAGTCTTGGAGTGTAAGTTCCATTATCCCATGGGATGTAAGCTTGGAGACTTTGCCAGTTAACTCAAGATAGCAAAAGTTGGCCCTCTCTTAATTGGACTGATGAGACCCAACATCCAAGGATCCTCTGCCGTCCAGGTCTTGTTATAATCACCCTACTTGCAAAGTAAGTCTAGATTTCACAAGTTTGATCCATGCACAATCTTTCATGCACATGAAGAACCATTTTGTGCTTTACAATTTGATGAAGAAAGAGGTAGATTATACTATTGGTGAATAACCTCAGTTGTATGGACTAGGATGGGACAAGTCCCCCCATAAGCAGCTTTCCGTGGTGCATGTTAGAAAGATTTCGGTCGTTTGATCCCAATGCCTTCTACTTTAGAAATACAATTCATTCCAATTCAGCAACTCTGTTCACTATTTCGCTTGTTTAAGCCTTCAGAATTGATGACTGTTTATTTTGATGGGACCTTGGTTTCCATCTGGAAATGCATCCTTGGATTGCTGTTGGATACTCAGCTCCACTTGCACTTACTACTGCTGTTTTTGTGGTCCATCCTGTTGGACAAGTTTCTTTGACGGTAGCATTGTATTCCAAGCGGAACACATTATCCTTATGCATCTATTTCACATATTAGACATAGATGGTTTATTTGGCAACTCTCTATTTAGTTCTGTGCACGACTCCTCGGACCTCTAGTTTTATCAGGAAACCACTGAAATTGAACAAAGACGGAAAGCTAACCACATGAACGAGGTAGGTATTGCCTGAATAGAAAATTTGGCAAGTGTTATCTTTTGCATCGTGGAGAGCCTACAAGATTTCCATCCTGCAATCTGCTACTGAATCAGCTTCTTAATAGGGTCAAAATCCAAGCAATTTAGAGTGCTAGTGCTTTCCTTCATGGCCAACAAATTTGAGATATTTGAAGATGACCCTTACAAATTAACTTAAAAAATGAGGGCGCAGTTAACATCCTGGCCGCTTATGAAAGAACAATTGTTCATCATGTCCATCTCTCCTGCTGCTTTAACTAGCTTTAAAGAAGAATACAGTCATATACTACCATTGGCATACCACAAGTGGCAAATGGATCACCATGCCCTTTCCAGGAAATACCACCATCATACGTCACACAAGGATTTCCAAATAATATAGACTATGGAGCTAAAGGATAACATTGTCTCAATTCAATAAATAATTTTAACCATCTGGAAGGTGGCACATCGATCAATATTGCAAAATAGATTAGATACAATGCATAAAAAAAATCTGATAATATTTACTCAGTGGAGTATGGGCGAGACAATCACAGTAAAAAAGTGGGTCATGTGTCTTTTCTTGTGGTGGAGATTTCAAGTTCTGTTTTATATGTTTTCCTTGTGTTTTGTATTTCTCTGGAGTTTGGGCGAGACAATCACTTTAAGTGAAACAAATAACATATGACAGTGAATGTTCAATGCCAATACGAAATCACAGGGTTCCCAATTCTGTGTTTGTCTGGTATACAAAGTCTCGCAATGTTGCAAGTGACTACCTGTGTTCATCATTCCCCTTGACGCTATATCATAGTCGCTGAACGGAAAGAACTACTGGCTTCTTCATGTTTGTCCTGCATTTACTTCAACTACTTCAGAGTTCTGATAATTGGTTATCGGTGGTATTTGCAGACACTCGCAAAGTTGATCTTGTTATGAATCTTGTCGAGCGCCCTAGTGGTGGTTTTTCTGCAGGTGGTGGCATCTCAAGTGGGTAAGTTGGGATACATGAAAGCATCAGTCTATCTTCTATTTTGAACTGTGGCTACAGACTTGGAGCTAAAGTTGTGCTGATTAGTTTGCGCTTTATGCAGGATAACAAATGGCCCTCTCTCGGATTGATTGGGAGTAAGAGAATTTTTTTTTTCACATTCTATCATGCCAAAATCCAATCATCTGGTCCATATGGCCATTTTGTAAACGTACATTATTCTGCTTCTTTTTTTTACCGCCTATGATCAAATTATATCTGACCACTCTGAAATATAAAATTGTCATGCGGGTCCAACGGCTAAATTCTACTACTGTCGTTATTTGTTGTTAACCTAAGAGGCCCACGAGGGGTTATGGTTTGATTCTTAGCCACGAGTTCATTGAGGAACCTAGGCATTTGCATTCGTTTCCAGCAGTTCACATTCTCGTAGATGTTCTCACATGCGCGATTATATATGTAGATGTTGTAGTAGTTAGCACATGTTATCTGCTGTTATATCTGTTTCATAGGCATGTTACTATATATCTTGTTACGTCTCTTTGAGGACCTGGTGATCTCTCCAGGTATAGCCGGTCTGCAGTATTCTGAGAAGTGCAGACCTGGAACAGTCGATTCCTTAGCAGACGAGGAGGTCTTACCCTCTAAGTTTCCTTGATATCAATCAGTCGATAAACCTTCTACTGTAGGTTTCATTGTTTGGTTTCACCTGTGTTGCATATGGAAATACCAGATGTCTCCATTTATGTGGGAAACTTCCTTCAGACCCTTCCTTGACTATGCCAGTATTATGGGGCTCCAAGTATCCTTTGGGACAACATCCCAGAAGCCAGTACCCCAAATGCAGTGGGTTCCGATTTGGATTTTAAAACTTGGAAGTTCATTTATTTTTCGGAAAAGATGTCTATCAACAACATTAGAAAAGTGGATAAACTAAATAATTGCTGAGATAAAGCTTATAGGAGCATATTGCTGTAGGATACAGTATGAATTCTTTCCTAATGGAGACACATACATACACACAAACTGCTCGCTCTTATTCGAATTCGGGAGCCCAAATAGTATACCGGGTAAGCATATCCCCTCATGTCACATACCAGGAAAGTAGCGTACCAGTGTAGTGTGTATCCTATATTGCAGGGACAGGAAGACCGATACGACACAATGCGGGCATGTCGACAGGAGCACACAACATTGTTTTGGTGGTCCTAGTGTATTTGCAGTGTTGTGTTGTGCCCGATACATGTCAGACAGGAGGCACCGATTTACTTTGTAGCTGTGTGTGGAATCTAACCACGATTGACATAACGATAGCTATAATAATGCATGCAAAATACCTGTCTTTAGCTGAATCACGTTACACTAGCTTAGTGAGCATGGGCACATCCAAAGGGAACCATATGTGTGTGTGTGTCATATATCGCACAATACTTGTGCGCGTGATGGGTAGCCTCTGTTTAGGTTTTGCATAGTTGCAAGCATGGTTAGAAATGTGTTCTGAATGGGAATACTTGGGGCCAAAAGTTATTTATAGAGTTCTTAAGCTTGTGAAAGGCGCTAGTCGGGTGGGCACTTGCCGCGTAGCGCCTAGCCCGCCTAGATCTAGGCGGTCGCCCCCCCCCCCCCCCCCCCCCCCCCCTCCCGCCCAAAAAAAATGGAAATAAAATCGTAGATCTGTTTTTTTTGATGCAAAATGCCACCTAGGCCCGCTCCACACTGCCTAGGCCCGATTTTGGCAGAATTCTTGGCGGGGCATGGCCACCTAGCGTAGGCCGATTTTTAGAACAATGATAGTTCTAGACTTGAGAAAGCAATATTACTTTCGTCATGGTCCATTGTAGGTTATATTATGAGGTGACTATATATGCATGTTATAATAGACATGTATCTATTCTTTAACTTGGACAAGGCAAATATTGTTGCTTCTCTGATTGAAGATCACTAGTTATGGCTCCCACTTACGCAGTGTCTAGAGAGGGTCAAGATGTACGCACCCTTACCCCCAATATAGGTTACTGTCAATAAAATGTTCTACAACAAGGAGCTTATTTTTGGTGTGGAAGTTCTTGGAATACAACCAAGTCGTACATGATAATGCATGTATTTACCTGATTTTGTTTATTAGCCTAGCCTGATCATGGAAAATCTATTATTCTTGTTCTTGGAACCCAATCTTTAACTGGGAGTAGTAAACATCACAAAAATCACAGAAAGAATAATCCATGACAACCCTAACCCTAATTCCATACTAATACCCTATCATATAAACAACAATTTTGTATTAATCCTTGGGCGAATTTAGGAAGCTATAGTAGAAAATTATGATGAAATTGAGAAAGAGTGGAATTGGTTAAGATGGAGAACATAGTGAAAAAATGAGGGATTTTTAAAAACTTAAATGTGGAGTTTTCTAGCCCTAAACAAAGGCAAAAGTGTCCAAAACAATATTGTCTGAAACTCACTTGGACTCCCATGAAACACTTTTGAGTTAAGTTGTTGTACTAACCATGCAAAGATACTAATGGTAGAGCTACCTGTAAATGGAGAAAACATTAGAGGGATTTATCGCAATTTATCCTATTCATGTATCTTTCTTTAGAGATATCTAGTAATTGATGAAAAGGTGTCCGTTGTTTTCTACACGAGTATTTAGTCATGATAGTTTAACTTGGACAAGGCAAATATTGTTGCTTCTCTTATTGAAGATCACTAGTTATGAGTACATGATGTAAAACGGGCATCCTAGTGCCTCGAGACTCTCCACTTATGCATGGTCTAAAGAGGATCGAGATGTACGCATCATTACCTACATATATAGGTTATTGCCTACATATATAGGGCTACATGTAAATGGAGAAAACATTAGAGGGGTTTACTGCAATTTATCCTATTCGTGTATCTTTCTTTAGAGAAATCTAGTAATTGATAAAAAGGTGTCCGTTGTTTTCTACACGAGTATTTAGTTATGATAGTTTAACTTGGACAAGGCAAATATTGTTGCTTCTCTTATTGAAGATCACTAGTTATGAGTACATGATGTAAAACGGGCATCCTAGTGCCTCGAGACTCCCCACTTATGCATGGTCTAAAGAGGGCCGAGATGTACGCATCATTACCTACATATATAGGTTATTGTCAATAAAATGTTCTACAACAAGGAGCTTATTTTTGGTGTGGAAGTTCTTAGAAAACAACCAAGTGGTCCTTGATAATGCATATATTTGTATGATTTTGTTTATTAGCCTCTACGAGAACAACTACTATTGCTGTTTTTCTTGAGTTTGCTCATTATTTTAGTGTTTGTATGACCAATAAAGCAAGGTTCGTAGTATCGGCCAAAACCAATATATTGTTTTGGCTTGCGCCTGCTGATACCAGCCAATATTGGTTGCTACCGACATTGTGACTCTCTTTCATGGTCAGTTGACCAAATAAATAAACTGTAAGAGAACACGAAAATAAATGTCAACACAATGATTCGGTTGTGTCGAAGACCTACATGATATTGTGCCGACGATATTAATTATCGGCAGACATTACCATCACCATCTATTGATGTTGTATATTTATAAATTGACTACATTTTTCCTACATTCCATTCGAAACTATTTGTCGGGGGTGTACTTTGTATAAAAGCAACTAAACAAAAAATAGTATCTATTGCGGGTGTAGGATTCAATAATGCCGAATATTAAAGCTAACATCAATCAACAAATAATACATAAAATTATGCATAAATGTTTCAAATATTTTTCTAGATTTTTTACACAAAATTTATTATTATTTGAATTTGAAATCAAAATCTCCGAAAGTCTGATAAAAACCCATTGAATCATACTGCTGATATCGATACTCCTGATACTGACACCGGAATCTTGCTATAAGGTTACTAAGAATAGTTTTGCTCGATTGAGGAACACATGTTTGGCAATGTCATAAAAACTGGTCCGGTTGGTCTATGAACCGGTAACTTGCCGGGTTAGTTCACATGTTCAGACCGTTTTAATGGCTGAATCCGGTTCAAACCTTTAGAACTGCTTGAACCGAGCGACCTGTCACGGTTCAACCAAACCGGTCGCTCGATCACAGTTCATCCAAACCGGCCAGTTCTCGAAAGCGTAAAGAACTATCGGCTTTTGACAAAATTGTGATGGCCAGTGTTCTAAAAATCGGCCTAGGCGCTAGGCGCCCGCCCACCGCACCGAAAACCCCCTAGGCGGTGGGCTAGGCGGCTAGGCGGGCCCTAGGCGCCCCTAGGCGGGCCTAGGCGGACCCTAGGCGGGCCTAGGCGCCCCTAGACGGCGGGTTTTTTGAATTTTTTTTTGATTTTGTTTATTCTTAGTTGTATTTTGGATATTTGTTTGGGTTTTAAGATAGTATTTGGATTTTAGAACATTGAAATTTCAAATTTCAAAATTCAAAATTTCAAAAATTTCAATTTTTTTTTTTTTTTTTTTCTAGGCGGCCGCCTAGGCGGGCTAGGCGCTAGGCGGACCTCCACCGCACCGAGTCCGCCTAGCGCTTTTTAGAACATTGGTGATGGCAACAAAACACGAAAAGATAAAAAGTATAGTTACCAATGTTCTAACCAATAAGCGACATGCCTTGTTCTGCTCGATTTATATTCCGTTTATATTTGTGCAGCTATAGTAACATATTCTATCCAATTGCTATTTCTATCTTCCAACCATTATATACTTTTCCTTTCCTTTTTCTAAAAAAATGCAAGAGGACTCGAGCTAATGTAGTAAGTTTGTACATACAACTTAGTAAGAAGTCTATGTATAGTTCTATATTTTTCATTAATAGGTCACAAAATTATTAATATATATATATATATATATATATATATATATATATATATATATATATATATATATATTTCTCTCACACACACACACACTGTAATGAATGATATAGTAACTTCCCTTTTACAACTTAAGTATTACACTACTTTACAATATAAAATGTAAATATTAAAACATAGTTTATATAATTTTGCGTCTTTGAACTGAAGAGTTCAAGCGGTCGGACCATTTCAACCGTTGGAAGTTTGAGTTTACCGGTTCAATGGTTGAACCTGTTTTCCAAACAATGACTTTTGGTATGTAAGTTCTAGGTACTGTTCTAGTCCATACCAGCAGGTATATCATTTTGAAAGGGAGATGAATATGATGCGACTGACAATATGAAAAAAAAAATGGTTGTGACCCATATTGATGGTTAAAACAATGATTTTTTTGGTATGTAAATTCTGCCCTGTTACAGATATCAGTCATACTGGCCAGTATATTATTTTCAAAGGGAGATCGATACGATATGACGGATGGTATGAGAAAGTTGGTCATGACCCGTATCGACGGTATTCATGCTAATCCGGCAGATATATCAATCACATCAATATTTTGGCTGAACCTACAAATTTATCGGCCTAACTCAGTGTGGGTTGGATCATTTGGTTTTAAATCCAGTTACAAAAAAGAAAAAAGAGAAAAACCTGCTTTAGAGTACGAATGCTTCATTAGTGTTTAGTGTGACTTAGAATATGTACATGTGGGTAGAGCCATAGTCTAAAATCTAAATGACACTCGACTAATTCTACTATATTTTTATTAATATTGTGAAATTTGTCATACATGTCGTATATGAAGTGAAGTATTATTCTATACCACCACGAAGTCATATCTCCCCGGTATATCATCTGTTAACCGGTTTTCTGTATGGCGACCCCAACCTTATGGGTCTGATATCCAATATCCAGAACCTTGGTTCTGGGACCTTAACCAAGTGGTTCTTGATAATGTGCTTTCTTGATTTTGGATGCTGATCTCTTTTGGTATTTTTTATTACGGTTGTTTGTCTTTGCAATTAATATTTTATTTGTTGCAGTTGTATTTTGGTTTTATAAAAAAAACATGCTCGAGTCTATGACACCACGATATTTACTTGCTATAAAAGAGTCCTCTCTTTGATCATAGTGCGTAGTCGATGAATCTGGCCAAAAGCTGTGGAGTGTTGAAGATAGGTTATCAGCTTGTATAGAACATCATGTGGAGCTTTCCTGACACTTAGCCATGATCTAAAGTTGACGTTATTCTGAAACGAAGTATCTTAGATAATGATGTTGATTAGTTAGTTGAAGAGTTCACATTATCCTGTGATACTAGTGCTAATCAAGACTGGTTTCAAGATTCTTTATTATTGCCTTTCTGATGATATGTAATCTGAATATAACATCAATATAATTGAGCTTACACGTGTTGTTTCTGTTAATGTCTCAAAGTTGGTCTGTTTATGAAAGAGTCATTTGTTGTTTAGCTCATACTAGATATATTCTTGCAGCTTTGCCTATTCCCATAGGAATGTTTTTGGGAGGAACCAAAAACTTAATCTTTCATTAGAAAGAGGGCAAATTGATTCCATATTTCGGATAAATTATACGGACCCATGGATTGAAGGCGATGATAAGAGGACATCTAGATCAATTATGATTCAGGTAGTCTTAAACCTTGATACAGCAAATCCTGTCTTAATATAATCCATAATACATATTTATGGTCTGTTTTCTTTCCTGTGCCAGAATTCAAGAACGCCAGGAACGCTTGTTCATGGGTACCAGCAGGGTGGTGTAACGATCGGACGAGTCACAGCTGGAATTGAATTCAGTCGGCCTTTCAGACCCAAGTGGAGTGGAACAGCTGGACTCATATTCCATGTACTGATTCTCATGATCTTTTATCGAACTTCCATATGCTTGTTGCCTTGTAACATGTGGAAGTATTGGGATCTTTTTTTGTGTCTCCGAAAGTTTTGTTTGCTGTACATGTGGAACTTGTCATGATATATGTAAACTATGCCATCAATTTTGTGTTCACGGTGTGCATTCAAGCTCTTCTGCTGAAGTTTCTAGAAATTTCTCATACTTCTTTATTTTGACCTGCTTTCCATTTCTGAAATGTCCTAACTCAATTTAGTAACTTCTAGCATGCTGGGGCTCGTGACGATAAAGGAACTCCCATCATCAGAGATTTCTACAACAGCCCGTTAACCGCTAGGTCTGTTAGATTTTTCTCCTTGGTTGACATTCTCTTAATCTTGTGCTATTTATTAAGATTTTCATCTTTCATATTTGGTTATGTTGGTTAAAATGCAGTGGCAACACTCATGATGACATGCTGATCGCAAAACTAGAAGGTGTTTACACCGGTTCAGGAGATCATGGATCCCCAATGGTCAGTTCTTTGATCCTGTCCTTTTTACATGAGTACTTTCTGTAGAATTCATTTCCCCATCTCATTACACTGTTACAACCACCATATTGTAGCTTGTGGTCAACATGGAACAAGGACTACCTATTTTGCCTGAGTGGCTATGTTTCAACAGAGTGACTGCACGTGCTCGGCAAGGTGTAGAAGTTGGTCCTGTCCGACTGCTAACAAGGTACAGTATATAGTGATTTTTCTGCTATGGAGAGATTTCTTGGTGTCCAACTTCTATAAATATAGCAATGTTGTATCTAATATCAGATATGAGCTAGGTATTCGTCTGTGAAAATAATAACTCTTTTTGTAGTTTTGAAAGTGAAACTTAGACGCATCAGTTCTTTCGTTCTAAAGGGAATCATCAATATTTTTTACTTGGATGAGTCTAACGTGAAATTTCAGTATCAAGGGAAGCATTTGCTGAGTTATACAATAGTCATGGACTCATGATGTTGAAGCAAGACAACTTTCTTGAGCAGAAAATCACATGCTGAGCTTATTGTATTTAAATATCATTGATTCATGCACGGTTACCAGAATGCTTGGAGATACGAAAATAAATAGTATTTTTTTATCTTCTTTCTGATACAATGTTTTTTGGTGAATGGTGATTTGTCCAGGTTCTTGTCTAAAACAAAATGTTTTCAGGAAGCATGGACACTCCAAAAATGTGGGCATGTCGTGTCGGTCACGTATCGGACACTCCGTGGACATGTATCAAACACCACTGACACTCCAAAATACACTAGGACACTCCAATATAGTTCCTATCCATGTCGTCGTGTACTTACCATGTCGTATCCATGTCCGACAACATAGGTTTTCATTATTTTTAGCAAACGAGTCGGGAATTTTCAAACATGGTGAATTTCCCTAGATCCCTTGAAGTTTTGACAGGGAAACAAACAAAGCATTTATCCCAATGTTTTTGGGGGTGGGTTGTTTTTGATTCCTTTTCTTCCATTCATCTCTATTAAGGACCATGTTTTATGTGAGACTTACAAAAATAATATCCTTTAAATCTTCAATCTATGTTCGATTAGGCCTACCTGTAGTCCTAGTGGCTCCTTCAACTACAATATTATCAGTCCTTACAAAAATCAATTAGTTTGCGTTGCACATACATAAATCAGTTGAAGGATTTTATCTCATCTTTGCCTTAATTAGGGCCACCTCTAACTTCCAATAAGTATGCTTATTCTTTTCGTATCTTTAGATGTATTGTCTCTCATCTGTCTTATCATCTCATTACGACTACACTAATTTTCTTTATGTTTCTTAATTGTCTATGATCCTCTGACCCATAAAGCATGGCTGGTCTTATAGTAGTCTTATAGAACAACTTCAAAGATAACATGTGATCATAAAGTACTCAAAAAGTACTCTACTTCAGCATCATGTTTTAATTCTATGAATGATTTCCTTCTCAGCTATCACGAAAAATGATGATTCCTAACACTTAGCTGCCTTCATTTTTGTTATGAAGTTGACTCAAATAATGGTCTTTATTTTTGGAAAGAATGAGCACGATACACAGGAGGGAGTATGTCTCCCTTCTTAGAATTTTTTGATGTGAGACTAAAACTAAGGCTAATAATGATACAGTAAACTATATACGAAGAGAGCTTTCCCCTACATTGCCTTGGAGAGAAAGTAGAGGGAGGGTGATGAGACAAAGCCTTAGTGAAGTATGTATGCCAAATGAGTAGTAGTTGAAACTTAGTGAAGCTGGAGATCGAGATGCTTGACCTTGTCCCAAATAAAATGACAATCCAACTCAATATGCTTGGTGCTTTCATAGAAAGACTAGTTCTCAACAACGTGAATCGCAACCTTGGAGAGCCACCGAGGAAGTACATGCTACACCAAGATTGGAGAGAAGGTTTTTAGCTAAATAAGCTTGAAAACTACATGGACCATCGATCGATACTTGACTTTAGTTGAGGGATGAGCTACTATTTTTTTTTCTGCTTCACTAGGTGACTATGCTACCTCCAAAAAATTACAAAATTCACTAGTTATATCACCAATAGACTCAATATAGTGGCATCATCATATGCCGTAAGAGGAAGAGGGAGAGAGAGAGGGAGAGGGAGAGGACTGGTAGACGAGTCCTTGGCCAGGGGACGCCGATAACGAAAAATTACGCTCAAGGTGAGAGATTCGTGGTGACTGCTGACGATGCTAACAGCAAAGAAGATATCAGATAAATATTAAAATGTCTGACATTCCTATTGGGATATTCTTATATATTATACCAAATGTCTTATCTAAATGCACTAAAGCTAACAATTAATATGACACCTAACAAGTAATTTAATACTCTTAAGACAATAAGTACAAATATAAAAACCTACTTACATGTGCACTCTTTGTCACTTTTAATAAAAACATGTCTAATAAAATAATTCTTGAAATAGAATTTCTTTACCTGAAGGTGTTAGTAGTGATCAAAGTGGTGGTGGTGGCTCATGAAGTATACATTGGTAGTGTGGCAAAGGGGGTTTCAGAGGAGGAAGGCTCTGATTTTGCTGGAAGAGGGAGCTTTGGTTGTGGCGATTGTTGGAGGTAGCGCTCTGGTGGTGCGACGACTGCTGGAGTTGCAGCGATGAGAGAGCACGGGAAAGGAGATCGAGAGAAGAGGAGAAAGTTTGACTAATGGTTTGAACAACTTCACCCGTTATACTTAAAATCCTGATCACATGTTATTTGACATTTCCGGTTCAGCCTATAAATAAAATGAAACATTAATAATAAAAATGAATGGTTGGGGCTGTGCATCAACGGTCAATCCATGCAAAAACAACACATACGAGATGTTTGGAATCAATGTCATTTTCCTTGGAAACCAGCATATCCTACATGTTGGCTTACATCTACAACAATGATACAAATGATTGATCAATACATTCACCGACTCCTGGATATGGGTGGGGGAATAAATCATGTATGTTCACACTGGGGCTGCTTACGGATCAGTTAGAAATCGTTATGACGTGGGACTGATGTTGCTTATGCCCTTCCATTCAATATGTTCTGGCTTCCTTTGGTCCATGATATGGCATGAAATTTGACTTAATAAAAGTGAAGAACCAAGCTAATGGGAATATTGGGACATCTCGGTAATATCTAACGTTTTTCAAAATTAATTGCTAAGTTTAACAAGTGTAGTCTCCCCTGAAACTACACCTAACATCCTTATCGAAATCAGCTTCAAAGTAGAAGCATTATTTTGCAATAATTGTTTCTAGTATCGACATTTTGAAATTCAGGACATGTTAGTTTATTAGATGTACATTTTTGTGTGAACTGTATGGTTCTTTTCATAATTAGGTCATCATCCTAAATTTCAACTTTACTAATTTGTCCCGAGCATTTATTCTAATTGACATTGTTATTTTCTGTAGCTTATGTGGCGGTCATGTGGTCGGAAATTTTTCTCCGCATGAAGCTTTTACAATTGGTGGAACCAATAGCGTTAGGGGTTATGAAGAAGGTGCAGTGGGTTCAGGGCGCTCGTATGCTGTTGGGAGCGGAGAAATGTCATTTCCTGTGGTATGTTCCATATTTTTGTCTTCTCTTATTTTCCTGTTCCTCCTTTTGCCAAAAAAATATTTTTCAATTACAGTACAAAAAACATGTATTCCATTTTTTCCATTGTTCTCGAATTTGGAAATTTCTGTCCGCTTCCTGTAGCTCGCGCCTTGATGCGCCCCATTGGCAACGTTCGTATTTACGAGGAACTAGTAAAGGTTTCATTCATCTTATTCAGTGGTAGTGCTAACTGGACTTGTGTAGTATTGTTAGCGTAACCTGTTCATCCTTAAATTTCCCTTGATGACTTCTTTTATTCTGAGGCAGAAGCTCTTGAGGTCTTGTATGTTTTATCTTCAGTTGAGACATCCTGGAGCATTGGTTATTCAGCTTCAACTGTCAAGTTGTGTGGATATATCAATTTTCCATGTTAATTTCCCATATTCTTTGTTGTTAGAATCTAGCAGGGATGGTGTAAATTATATCCTAATACATGTAAATTATAAATAGTAGAAATTGATGATAATAAATAATGTCGTCGAAGATATATATTGTACCAATAAATTCTTAGCTGCTTCTATGGAATGATTGTTGGGAATTTTCTAAATAAACATTTGTTTTGGGTTTGTTTTCTTTTAAATAATATGTAGAGAACTTGTAAATAATATGTAGAGATGCGACTTTTGGATGATGTCACTTGGTGAATAGGTCTGTCCATTCATAAGGGGTGTATTCATTCATATTTGAATGATAAGTCATGTTTGTTGACTTGTTCATGAACAAGATTCTAAACAGCGGTAGGCCGTTCGCGGCAGAGAGGGTCCGCCTAGGCGCCTAATACATCTTGTTTATGTGTGTATGGCATCGTGCTTAACACTAAATAAAATTTTCAAGATGCTTTGGTTAGTTCTTCGTAATTTTGAGGATTTCAAGTTTATTGAGACTGACAATGTCTTTGGTGCAAAATATGGAGTTGGGTTTCCCCAACTACATTAGTTATAATTAGAATAAAGAGCGTCCAGAGTCCATAAACTGTGACATTCCCTCTTCTTTTAGCTTTTTTTTAATATAAAATCTGTAGTTTTTTCTTTTCGAGATAGGCGGTCGCCTACGCCGCCAAACCGTCGTCGGCCGCCTACTCCATCGCCTATGACAATAGCGTTGCGGAGAGCGGCCGCCTCACGCGTAGGAGCTGCCTACACGGTCGCCTTGACAGCCATTTAGAATCCTGTTCATGAAAGTTTACAACCCATTTGGATGGGTGCCATGGAAATCTATAAATATGCTAGTTAGTCATTTGAAGTATCCAACATTCAACATAATTTTCTCTACATTCTTATCCTCTCTAATATTCAACTGCTGCAGGATTGAATATTAGTTATCTTGTCTAGGTCAAAGACATTTCGGTCTACCTTTGTTAGTGCAGACGCAAGTAGACGGTCTTTAGACCAAGCTTCATTGTATCCTAAGGTAGGTCCTAAGGTAGATCTGCTCTAACCCGGTGCACACTATTTGGTGGTGGCAAATACTGTTTTTAGGAAAGCAACTTAGTAACACGACTTGAAGCTCTCTATCAAAGTTCTACATCAATTTTAGATGAGAATTTCTTGAAGACCGAAGATTTTATCCAACAATCTAAAGACACTATTATCTATGGCTCGTTCTCTGTAACAGTTGTGATATGACTTGTGAAGCTTGTCCCTTTTGATGGAAGCAACTTTTGTCGGAAAGTCCAATTCTTACTCACTACTCTTAAGGTAGTGTAGGTTGTCACCAAGGCATATCCACAAGAACAAGAAAATGAGACGACTCAAACTATTGCAAGGACAAAGTGAGAGATGGATGACTACATTTGTAAATGGTACATTTTGAATGCGCTATCAGATAATTTATTTGATGTGTATCAATAAGTGGAGACTGCTAAGGAACTCTGGGAATCACTGGAGGCCAAATATCTTGCTGAAGATGCTACAAGTAAGAAATTTTTGGTTAGTCAGTTTATGCGTTATAATATGGTTGATAATAAACCAATCATGAATCAATTCCATGAAATACAACATATACTTAACCAATTCAAGCAAGAAGGTACGAAAATGGACGAGTCAATTGTCGTATCCTCTATCATTGAGAAGTTACCCCCTTCTTCAAAGACTATAAAATGGGTCTAAATCACAAGAAGGAAGACATTATCCTTGAAGAACTAGCCCATCACCTTCGTGTAGAAGAGGGTACTATGCTTTAAGAGGTTAAGGATTCTCAAGGTGATGAAACAACTAAAGTCCACATAGTGGAGGAGAAAAATCTTCCAAACAACGAAAGCGCAAGCACAACTCCCAGAAAAGCAAAGACCCAAAGAAAAAATCTTTGCTACATTCGTCGACGATTATTCTAAATTCTATCATGTTTATCTTTTGCATTCAAAAGATGAAGTACTTGATAATGTTGTAATATCAAATGGATTTAGGATACATGAATCTGATAAATGTGTGTATAGTAAATTCTATGGTAAGAAATGTGTGATTCTATGCTTATATGTCGGTGCCATACTTATTTTCGGTACTGATTTAGATGTTATTAAAAGTACTAAAAGTTTTTTATCTTCCAATTTTAATATGAAAGATATGGGTGTAGCTGATGTTATTTTAGGCCTAAAGATAAAGAAACAAGATAATAATTTGATTCTTACACTGTCACAGTACATAGAGAATATTCTCAAAAAGTTTAATCATTATGATTGTACACCTCTATCTACACCATTTGATCTACAAATTAAATTGTGTCCTAACACTGGAAGAGTTGTAGCACAATTAGAATATTCTAAGATGATTGGTAGTCTTATGTATGCTATCACCTGCACTAGACCCGATATTGCATTTGCCGGTTAGTCATAGAGGATCGCTTGTTTAAAGATATTCACTATGCCATCCTGATTAACTTTGATGTATTCCACTAAATGAATGGTTCAAGTCGTGAGACAATATATATCTATGCATAAGTATGTCAAGTAAGACTAGACTTCATATTTATTTCGAAAATGGTGAGGGATTATTGGGAATTTTCTAAATAACAATTTGTTTTGGGTTTGTTTTCTTTTAAATAATATGTAGAGATGTGACTTTTGGATGGTGTCACTTGGTGAATGGGTGTGTCCATTCATAAGGGGTGTGTGCTTTCATATTTGATGAAAAGTCATGTTTCATCATGAAAGGTTACAACCCATTTGAATTGGTGCCATGGAAATCTATAAATAGGCTAGTTGTGTAGCCATTTGAAGTATCCAACGTTCAACATAATTCTCTCCCCATCGTTCTTCTTTCTAATACTCAATTGCTGCAGAATTGAATATTTATCTCGTCTTCCTTGTCTAGATCAAAGGCTTTATGGTCTACCTTCGTTAATGCAGACGGAAGTAGACTCTCATTATAGAGCTTCATTGTATCCCAAGGTAGATCTTCTGTAACCCAGTGCACACTGTTTGGTGGGGGCAATTACTGTCTTTAAGAAAGCGACTTAGTAACACGATTTGAAGCTGTCTCTATCAAAGTTCTGTCTCAATTTTGGACGAGCATTTCTTGAAGACCGAAGATTATCCAACAATTATCTCTCAAATTTTGAAAAATCACTACCTTTTGAAGTACAGATAAGATGGAATTTTGAGTTTCATTTGTAGATTTGGCATCTTTCTGTGTTCGGTTATAATGGTCATGAAATCTTAATGACTTGTATGCCTAAGTGTGCCAGTGGTATGAGAAGATAGAGAGAATAGTTCACATGGAAGGCCAAGGAGTAGCTAAAAGTAATTGTTTTTCTAGATACATGTGACCTGTTTTTTTTATATAGATTTAACTGGAAATTGCTGAGAAACCCAATTTCGGGATGGGCTTTTATGAAATGCCCACCCGCTGGATGAGTTTTATGAAATGCCCAGAATTAAGTATTTTCACGTTAAATATTCCAAGATTCCCTTTTAGATGCCACCCGCTGGAAACTGCTATTTTATAATACCGAAACTACCCCTCCGTGCGAATTGGTCATCTATATGTATTTGAATTCAAAAAACTCAGATCTGGATTGCGATTTTCGTCTTCTTCTTCTTCACAGAAAATCTGAATTCCATTGCTCTCATCTTCAGCAGAGATCGCAAAGATCGTTCGTAGTTCGGTGTGCTTTTCTTCGATCGAACTCAGATCATCGCTCGTCATCATCATCACCATCATCATCATCTTCATCGACGTCAATTGTGGAGAGAAGATCTTTCTTCTTCTTTTCCATAAGAATTATCATCGCTTTGAAAGAAGAACGAAACTCTTTATTCCTCTCTCCTACGTTTTAACACTGGAAATGACCATTCTCCGTGTAAATTAACACGGAGAATGCCATTCTCCGTTTTATTTAAAACGGAGAATGACATTCTCCGTGTTTCTAACACGGAGAATGGCCATTCTCCTGCGTTTTAACACTGAAATGACCATTCTCCGTGCTAAATTAAACGGAGAATGACCATTCTCCGTTTTATTTAACACGGAGAATGACCATTCTCCGTTTTATTTAACACGGAGAACGTCATTCTCCATTTTATTTAAAACGGAGAATGCCATTCTCCTGCGTTTTAACACTGAAATAACCATTCTCCGTGCTAAATTACACGGAGAATGCTATTATCCGTTTTATTTAACACGGAGAATAACATTCTCCGTTTTATTTAACACGGAGAATTGCATTCTCCGTTTTTCTAACACGGAGAATGGTCATTCTCCTGTGTTTTAACACTGAAATGACCATTCTCCGTGATAAACTACACGGAGAATGACATTCTCCGTGTAAATTAAGACGGAGAATAGTCATTCTCCGTGTAATTTAGCACGGAGAATGGTCATTCTCCGTGTAAATTAAGACGGAGAATGCCATTCTCCTTGTTAGTAACACGGAGAATGTCATTCTCCGTGTAAGACGGAGAATGACCACCCTCATGCGAAATTAACATTTTTCGTGTTCTAACACGGAGAATGACCATTCTCCTGCATTTTATGGTCAGCTAAAACTTTGGAGAGCCATAACTTTTGACTGGGAGGTCGAAACGAGGTCCCGTTTGTCGCAAAATGAGCGTATCGTCGAGGAGACTAAAAGTAACAGCTTCACTGTTAGATGACCTTCCGAAATTTTAGAATCGCAAAAAAATGATGTTTGGACCTCCGTTTTAGCACTTTTGCCGTTTGTCCCGGTCTTTCCGAAATTTTCCGACGAGTTTTTGAAGATTTTTGAGGAGAAAACCTAGATTCGAAAGTGAGCAGCGTATGGAAGAAGATGAAGTATCGAAACGTTTTTTTTTAAGAGCAGTTTCGTGGGTGTTTTCAATAAATTAAAAGGAAGGGCAAAATGGTCATTTGGAACCCGCTTTGGATAAGTTTCTCTAATTCTGGGCACGCGATGAAAGTTTTTTTAGCGGTGGGTTTTACATAAAACTTTTTTAGTTTTTGGGCATTTCATAAATCCTCCCTAGATTTAATGATTCATCATGTAAGGCTAAACTAATGAGTGATTTATAGAGTTAGATCAGGATGGTTAAAAAAGTGATGCTTCTGGAAAACTGCTTGACCATGGACTTTTGAAGTTTGAAGTAATTTTTTTTTCTGACACATGCAAGTTGTTAAGCTCGGTCGTGCTTAATGGGTTACGATTTTAGGTAGTCCAGGAATTTGATGTCAAGAGGAACTACAGTAGTGGAACTTAGAATGCTGAGATGGATGAGAAGTGTAGAATATAATGAAACCCTTAACTTTTTAGAGAGGGTTTGGACTCGTATATATATAGAAGTAGGAATGTCACATTTACATATAGGTCCACATTTTTTGAGATATTTTGTAATAGTACTAATATCTTAATGCCCTCCCTCAAGCTGGAGTATAGATGTCAATCATGTCGAGCTTGTTACAAAGAAATCGAATGCGAGGGCCTAAAAACACTTAGGGTGTGTTTAATTGCAAGGTGAAAAATGTGGAAAAGAAATTAATTCCATGGAATTATTTTCCTAGGAAAAAAGTTCCATGGAATTTTAAAAAATTTCTATGGAAAACTTAATTTTGGTGTTTGATTGTCATTATTTGCCACATAAAATAGTTATTTTCCATGGATTAGATGAGTTTCATTTTCCACTGTTTTAGAAGAAAATATGGAAAATGATAGTTTTTTGGAAAATAATTCCATGGAAAATATAAGCTATCAAACACTACAATTGGTGGAAAATTTGTGATGGAAATATTTTCTGTGGAAAAAAAGCCCAATTAAACACAACCTTAGTAAAGATGAAGGTTCTAAATGGCGGTAGGCGCCAGGCGGGTGCGTGGCGGAGAGAGTCTGCCTACCGCCTAGGCCGCCTAGGCACCGCCTAGACGGTCGATACATTTTGAATATTTTTTACTATTTTACCATTGTTTTTGTGTGTGCATAATATGCATATTTTAAGGGTGTTCCATGCATAACTAAGTTGTAGAACGAAGTATAAAGTTTTAGTTTTGTAAAAGTGAATCATAGGCCCATAATACTTACAAAATCTTTTTGGCCAAAATATCTTGTTAGGTATTGCTCCGCCTAGGCGTCCGCCTACGCCGCCTCACCTCCGCATATGCCGCCAACCTCCGTTGACCGCTTACTTCACCGCCTACCGAAAAGCGGTGCCAAGGGAGACCGTCCGCCGCCTAGGTGCCGCCGCCATTTAGAACACTGGTAAAGATATGTGCTATCTGATCTTCGTTTCTCACATAGTGAAATGCCTTTTGGTATTCATCACGGACGAAGTCGATGTCGATCTCAATGTGTTTCGTCATTTCATATAATATGGGATTTGTAGCAATGCGAATTGCTGATTGGTTATCACAACACATCTGTTGCATCCAATGTTGCTTCTTGTTCCAGCTCCTTTAGAAGATGCTATGTCACTTTCCGTTCCCGGAATACGTATTCTAAATACATGTACTTCTGGAATGTATTATTCTGTATTTAAATCCCTTTAATATCATGTTAATTAATTTCCTGCAATTTTATTTCTGCATTTTACTTTCTGCTTTTATACTATGCTTTAGCTTTGTTTCGGGTTCGGCTTGGATTGGTTTAATTATGTTGGTTCAACATGAACCCAACTTCCCACCTACCAACACTCCTTTATTTAAAAGCCTCATCCCCTTTCTCTCTCTTCATTATTTCTTCACCATTAATCTTCTTCTTCCTCATAACTCCTCCACCTACCAGCCGCCAAGGCAAGTGCCAACTTGCTTCTTGATGGATCACCATTATTATTGTTCCATCATCTTCCTTACTTGATTTTGACTTGATTTTGAGCCTCTTTAGTACTTAACATTTTCAATTTCCATGGTTCATTTCTTGTAGATCTAAGTTTTGTGCATTTTCGAATTTCTTAGGTTTTGATCTAGTAATTTTGTTATTTTCAAGTTTTGATGGTTCCAGGTTGTAGAGAATTTCGTTCTACCCCATTTTGACCTATGGAAGTCCAGATTTGGGCTTGGAATGAAGGATTTATGGAGCTTGGAAGCAATGTCTTCATGGTTGTTCTTCTCGGAATAGTGGAGAAGAAGTGCAGTATTTAGCTGCATGTGTTTTCATGCGGCAAGTCATTCTTGAGCCGCATGCAGTATCTGGCCGCATGGAATGTTTCGGCCGCATGCAGCGCCTGGCCGCATGTTACATTTCGAGCCGCATAAGCTTAGGCTTATTAGCCGCATGACCCGTCGACGTTTCGACCGCATGAAGTTTATATATATATATATATATATATATATATATATATATATATATATATATATCTCCTGGCCGCACGACTTATTTAGTCGCATGGACTCAGGTTGACCCGCAGCCGCATAAGGCCAGTCATCCGCAGCCGCATGAACACCCATCGTTTCTTAGCCGCATAAAGTTTATTTGCATCCAGCCGCATAAGGCCTAGCTTACCCCCAGCCGCGTATGCATATTTCTTAGCCGCATATAGGTTTATCATTTCCAGCCGCATGTGAATTGTCATTGAGCCGCATAGGCTTGTTCTTTGAGCCCCATATGAATTGTTATTCCCAGACCGCATAGATGGAGCCCGACCTGCCTAGCCACATAAATAGGCATCTGCCTATGGCTGCCCATAATGCCCTTTTGGCTGATTCTGTCCCGAGTTGGCCTTAATTAAACATAAATTGTTATTTTGGCATTAATTGACATTGATTGACATTTATTACCATTGATTGATTGACTTGGCATTTATTAACATTAATTATTATCTTGTCATTAATAAACAGGGATTGTCGTCTTAATTTAATAATAGATCATGCGTTCCCAGTTGGAACTAAGAGGCTGGCTAGTCGTCTTATTGAATTAAATAAATGAGACCCGAACTATGGTAATCGACTGGCCGATCCCGAATATTGGCATACATGCACATGCAGGCTTCAATTTATTCATCTATTTATCTTATCAAAGCAGCATGTGTACTTTATGGTCAAGGCATGATTATTCCGTGGTTAGTTTTGATTGTTGCATTACGCTATGTAAGACCTACAACCTAACCGCACGGGTATCGTTGTAGAGTTGTGCATATCGTACCCCGTACGAAAGTACTCATTTGAATGACCATGATCCACGGCATGGGACTTCACTCAACGTAGAGACTATTAAGTTAAATAAAATAATGATTGCATGGAGAGAATGGATTTCCGAGTTCTTACATGGCAGCCCTCTTGGGACTATTAAGTGTCCAACAGGCCGGCTGGTTCCCACAGATACTGCAAATCTGCCACACGGACAGGGAGCGGTATCTGCTTATATTATTTAATTGTACATGGTATACTAACGACGATCGTCCCGCCGTGACTCGTCTAATTCATGATTGGCGCAATTGATCGACTGGATAGACTAGCCTTGCTTGCACATAGTAAGAACTGAGGAATCCTTTATCGCATAATTCCAAGATAACTTGGAACTCACAGTAGCAAGCCGTAGTAGTTGCATGGCCGTTTAAATTGATTTGTTTGTGTACTGTACCTACTCTGTTACTTAACTGAGATGATCAGAATGTCAGGACATGACGGGCCAACTTCTGTCCTTGTTTGGTTGGGAGGTTGGTTCGAAGTGTCGTGATGTTATGTGAATCCTAGTAGATAGCAGAGATCTATTTTATCATATTTTCTTATCACTGGCTTCATTTCTCATATCGTGCTTCCTTGCGGTACTTGCTATTAGAGGTCTAACCTCTCTGGTTTTGCATGGCCAGATTTAGAGTCGGTCCCCGAGGATCCAGCTTACTTCTACCTCCAAGATGGTCAATACTAGAGGGATGATCGCAGGAGGACTCGAGTGGGTTTCTTACTTCCCCGCTCGTTTTGTGAATTACTTTATACTTTGCCGTTTGACACCGACATGTTAGTTGGATTATCTTGTACTTATTTTTACATAATTGTAACTAAAGTCAGGCTGCAGCTGATAAACAATTGTGTATACTTTTCTACTTCATCTGGCTGTGTTTTGTAAAGCCAGATATCAAGAATATTTTGACTGAGCGTTTGGGACGCCTTACTGCTTTATCTCACATGTTCTCTATTTCTGTTTCTTGTTTGAATGATTGAGACAGTAGATGTGAAGTGACCATAGTGAGACTTTATGTAGTATGCACCCCCCTCGTCTTATTAGACAGTATTGATCGTATTATACGGTATTCATCTACCCGTAATACGTAGCTGGCTGAGTCATTCCCCCGCTCTCCAGTATTCTGGTTCTGGGACGTGACATGTTACAAGTATAACCTCTGTTATGCCATGAGCAATGGCTCGTTATTTCGCTTCTGAATTCGATCGTGACACCACACTCTGTTTCTTGCTCTTCCACGACACTAAGTTTATGCAATAAATACTGAATAGCCGGATGTAGATCGTCGATATGTAAGACTTGCACCCCAGTTAGCATCTGCGAAACACTCAAGACGAGTATGTTTCTGATTTTTCATTCAAATTTCTTTTTCTGGATTCTGAGCTAGATAGTGCAAGATCCTGATAACTGTCTGCCAATGCGGAACTCGTGGAGAAACCATAAACCTACTCACTAACAAAAAAAAAAGTCCGGACGAGTCATAATCGCCAAGGAATTGAGTTTTTCAACCAGACAACATGTGTAAATCGACCAAATCAAGCACAAGGTGATTGTTCAAGGCGGTAGAGTGTCTTATGCAGATAACACACTCTACCATCCCTTTCAACGAACCAGGAGGTGCACCACATAAACTTTTTCTTCAAGGTCCCCATAAAGAAAGACATTCTTCATATCTAATTGAAGTAAGGGCCAATCGTATCAGACGACTAACGACATAAGCAATGGCACAGAGGCCATCCTGGCAACCGGGGAGAAGGTCTCAGGATAATCCACGCCATAAGTCTGAAAATATCCTTTTGTCACAAGACGAACCTTCAGGCGATCAAGAGTAAGGTTTGTAAAAATCGCTAGCCGGCTGTTAGTCGGTTCGCGGGAACTGGGAATTAATCGGGGACTAGTCGGATATATTATATTATATTAATCGTTTTGATATATATATATATAAAATATAAAATATAATATATATATATATTATATTATATTATATATATGTATATATATTATATTATATATATATATTTATATATCAAAACGATTAATATTATATATATATATATATATATATATATATATATATATATAACATACAAACTTAACAAGGGTCTAAATAGATATATACAAAGAAAATTTTCAGGTGTCATCTTCCTAATGCAATAATTAACCACGTGTATATATACAAAGAAGGCGATCAAATTTTCAAGGTTTTTTGAGTTTCTGTAATCGAACGTATATATACAAATGAAATATCCAGGGGTTTAAGGTCTGGACATTAAACCAATACCTAATACTAACCTAACTATATAAGACTCGAGACGTTTCTTTTTCAGGAGAGAAAACTCCGCTACCTCCATATTTCTTCTCTAAGAGCGAGGTTTCTTCTCCAGGGAAGAGAAAACTCCTACTCCCTTGTCGTCGTCCCCGTCGCTTGTGCTTCCGCCGCCGGCGCCAACGAGCAGCCACCGATTCCATCCGCTTTCGGCCTCGACAACGACTTCAACATCCCTCCCTCCCCCCAATACCTACAGCTTCTGCTCTGCCCCGCTTAGTGACTTATTCTCATAGAATAGTGCAAGTACGATTTCAATTCCAGATCCGTTTCTTTTTTTATTTTTTCCGTCCATGCGTAGATCGATAGCTAATTTGTCCGATTAGGCGGGCGCCTAGGCCGACTAGGTTGATTTGGCACCCAATTTTGGCCTGCACCGATTTCTTGGTCGCCTAGGTCCCTGTCGAGTCGGCGGAGACCGACTACCGACTAGTCGAATTTTTGCAAAACTGATCAAGGGTGCCATTCGATTTCACCTTGATTGTGAACACCCATTTGCTACTTACCGCATTCTTAGTAGAAGGCAAATCCATCAAGTTCCATGTACGATTCTTCCGTAGCGCCTGTATCTCCTCTTCCATAGCGGCGTGCCAACCAGGATGTTGGAGTTCCTTTTCGGTAGATTATGGGATCTGAATCCCATCAATAGTAGCTACCAAGGACTGAGTGTGACACATGAGCCCTTGGTAGTTGTCAACTTACAAAGGATGGTCATGACATGCACCACGAGAGCAAGTCGGTAAATCAGGCGGTGATAAATCTGTGGAGCCGGAGGAGGACTCTAGTGATGACACCGGCTCTGCGGTTTTGGTCATCTCAGATGATTCATGTTTTGACAAAGCTGGTGTTCGCGAACCGTAGGATGGTTAGACTGACTCGATAAGGGATGACACCCTTACGGGAAGCTGCTGTGTTTGAACCGGATAAAGAAGAAATTTTTTATCCAGGTAATTTGGGAAACAAATTCTTTAACTAGAGAGGATGAGGGAAATTCAACCTCGACAAAGGTAACATCCCGAGACACAATATACCTCTTCGAAGTCGGAAAAAATAACGATGCCCTTTATGATCCTTAGGATACCCAAGAAAAATACACTTGAGTGCCTTCTGATCCAATTTAGAAAGAGTAGTGCTAGTATTACGAACGTAACACAAGCACCCAAAAATTTTGTGAGGTAGAGAAAATGGCATACGATTGGGATATAACTTAGAAAAAGTAGTGTCATTGAAGACAACATATGTCGTACGATTAATCAGATAACAAGCCATAAGAACATCATCCGGCCAAAATTTTGCTAGGTGTACTGGCATGAAATATAAGTGCTCGAGTTGTTTCCATTAGGTGACGTTTCTTACGTTCTGCCACCATTATGTTGTGGTGTGTAAGGACAAGAAGTTTGGTAGATAATCCCATGTTTAGCAAGATGGGAAGTGAACTCTCGAGACATACGTCCATTAATAGAAACTCCAAATTGGATTTTTATTTCAGTATAAAAATTGTACCATATATCAAAAAATTTGGAACAATTTTCATTAAGTTGACAAAAGTGACACGTAAGTAGTCATCAACAAAGGAAAGAAAATATTTGAAACCCAACACAGATTCAATAGGGCATGATCTAATGATGGACACATTTTCTGGAGAGCTTGGATATGTGGGTGACCTAGCCGACAATGCAAGTCAAACGGATTGAGGGATATGTCGGCACAGACAACAAACAAATTCAATTCAAACAGGTACAAGCCTCCAGTCACATGTCTCCTACCAATAATCTTTTCAGGCTTCAGGTCCTAAAAAACACAATTATCAGAAAAGAATGTTACTGTTCAGTGCAAGTCACGAGTAATTCGATTAATGAATAATAAACTTAATGAGTTTCCAAATGTATGTCAAACTAAAGTGAGTGGCAGGTTGAAAGAAAATCAGGTACTTCTTTTACTACAGACTTTCAGAGAACTGTCATTCACAACAGTAATATATGTCACACGATCCACATATGCATAATCAGGCAACATACCTACATCGCCTGTCTTTGGTTTAACTGCACACGTCGTTGAGTATCCGACTGTGGATCCAGATGTAGAGGCTCAACCATTACGCCGAGCTTATAATTTAGCAAATTTTGCATAGGTCTCTGCAGTCATCTTCACGGATCGCTCTTCATCATGAGCATCTGATGCAACATTGGCGGTAGGAGCTTAGGATACTGCCATGAAAATGTCCTGGTTGACCATAATTGAAGTATGTGTGCTGTTGTCCTCCATCACGACTGCCACTACCTCGTCCACCATTACGGCTAGCATTTCGGCCAATACGTCTACCACTACGATCTCCACAAAATCCACCACGAACAACACCCAAGGCAGATCGATCAGCAGGTACATCGCTCGTATCCGTCCCAACTACTTTCGTTGTCCGTATGACACAAAAGTAGGCTTCCATCAGAGTTGGAACCTCAGCCCCAGCAATAATATGAGATCGTGCAGAATCTGCATCAGGACGAAGTGAGGCTAGATATGCCATGACATAGAATTGTTGACGTTCAGTCTCGTCTCATTGATATCCGTCGTTAAAGGTAACACGTGATCCACCTTATGAGTCAGGGCCTTAAAGGTTCGGAAGTGATCCTTATATGACTCGTCTCCTTGATCAACTCGGTAGATGCTGACAACTGAGTCATAAATACGAGACAAATCGCACTTTCCATCATACGCAACCGCTAGTACCTCCCATAATTTTTTCATTGAAACCATATTTTGAATCATATCCTCGACTGATGGTTCCGTCGGGTTCATCAACTGTGTAAACAGTCTGCTATCATCCGTCTCCTATTACTTGTATGTGGGATCATCTGCCTCCGGAGGGTTGTCAGTGAGATGCTTTCACAACCACATTCCCCAAAGGGTCCTCTCAACATTCTTGCGCCACGTGGAGTAGCCATCCGGACCACCCAGCCTCTGTTGTCAAGTCGAATTGATGAAACCGTTGTATCAGTGCTCGATATCCCTGCCCCTGTGTTCCTGACACTGGTGTTGTCAGCACTGCTGTTCACATCAGTGTTCGACATCCTGCAGGTTCTTGATTCGACTATAGTTGTTCGACACAGCTCGACATTTACATCAACTCTACCAATGTGCGATGGTCACATCAACTTCACCAATACTGGCGCGCGCATTCTTGACAAAAAATGGAAGATGGATCGCACAAGCCGTGAACAGAGATTCACGCAAAACTAGTTTGTTCTTTGTTAAATTCTGATGTGGATACCGAGCCAGCAACAAAGATTCACACAAACTATCATAGTTTGCTCTCTGTTAAATCGTGATGTTGTTGTCGAGGTCCAGAGATTCACACAAAACTAGTTTTCTCTCTAAAGAAACACAACTCGGGGGGAGGGGGGGGGGGCGTAGGGGTTAGGGGGGTTGGCGGCGGCTAGGGTTAGGGTTTGGTGGCGGGTAGGCTAGGGTTGAGTGAGAGAGAGGGGGACGAGGCGGCGGCTAGGACTAGGGTTTTGGTTCTGATACCATGGAGAATATAATGAACCCCTCAACTCGTTAGAGAGGGTTTGGGCTCATATATATAGAAGTAGGAATGTTAGATTTACACATAGGTCCACACTTATTGAGATATTAGATAATAATACTAATATCTTAACAAGATGCAACTGAGATGTAAGGAAAAAACTAATGTTTCCATTGAAATCATACTGATTTTATATTTTGAATTATATCAATATTCACACATTTGTCCATTATTGAAAGAACATTCAATCTTCTTCATGAGAACATTCTGTAGAAGGGACCCACACACCAAAAGTTCTGTAGAAGGGACCCACACACCAAAAGTTCTGTAGAAGGGACCCACACACCAAAAGTTCTGTAGAAGGAACATTCAATCTTCTTCATGAGAACATTCTGTAGAAGGGACCCACACACCAAAAGTTTGTGATTCAAATAATAACCTTAAGTGCAATGCTTTTGGTTGCATGTGCAAATTAAGAACATTTGAGCAAGGATGCATATGGTCATTTTGTTATTTCATCTTTACTTGCATGTTAATTTGTCTAGTACATATATATTTCTTATTTAATTGTAGACCAATTTGGAGGAAAAATGTTATGGAGAGAATATGTAATAAAGACCATGTCCATTCGATGTATATCATTAATTTAAACTTGGGTTATGTGAAGTGGAAGATAGTAAATCTATATCAAGTGGACACTGTGATGATTAGGCGGTATAAAGTGCCTATTCTTGCATCTCCAAGGATGTAAAATGTTATTGAGAACTTTGTTAAGGTTTTCTTCTCATTCATTATAGGGTTCTTTGCCCATACAAGATGAAATTACAAACCTCATGTCGAAACTAAAAGGATTTTTTTTTATATTTTAATAGTAAATAAACTCGTTGCTTATTTTTAAATAATTTGGCTAGTATTGGCTGGTGCATAATAATCAATTATTGAGGAATATGTGGTTTCATTCACCAGCAGAATGCTAACATTTTTTTGAAGACCTTCTTGTTAAGGTTGAGGAAATATTGTAAATTTGAAAGGAACGTAAGATTATTACTTTACCCTTTTTTGAATGGATGTAGTTTCGACATAGATGTAGGAATATTATTTTACATGTGTAGAGTTGGAATAATGAGAATTAATGAAGGAGAGCTACATATATATAGGAGAGACTAACCCCTTTCACTATTGTTCTAGGCATTGTGGGACTAAAGCCCACTAATACTAAAACTAATATGACTAATATATAATACTTAACCCCCTCCTTCAAGCTGGAGCATAGATATCAATAATGCCCAGCTTGTTACATAGAAATTGAGCCCGATGACCTAAAACAGGCTTCGTGAAGATATTGGCTATTTGATCACCGGTCCTCATATAGTGAAATTTTATCATCTCCTTTGTATACCCATTACGAACGAAGCGGATGTCGATTTCAATATGCTTCATCCTTTCATGAAATACATGATTGTTAGCAATATGGATATCAGACTGATTATCACACCACATATTTGATGTGCTCGATCCTGCTTCTTCTCCCAATTCTTGTAGAAGATGCTTTATATATAACACCTCCGTTGTGCCATGAGCAATGGCTCGATAATCAGCTTCTGAACTTGATCGTGCTATCACATTCTGCTGCTTGCTAACAAATATCCAAGACACCAAGTTTCCGCTAATAATTACTGAGTAGCCAGATGTAGACCGTTTATTTGTCAGGCTTGCACCACAGTCAGCATAAGTAAAACACTCAACACGAGTGTGCCCATGATTCTCTATCCGATTTTTTTTCTTCTGAATTTTTGACTAGATAGCATAGGATTCTGAGAACTGTCTGCTAATGTGGAACTCTTGGAGAAGCCATAAATCTACTTGCAACACTAACTGCAAGAGATGTCCGGACGAGTCATGATTGTCAAGTAGTTGAGTTTTCCAACTACTCGTTGATACTGATCTGGATTGGTCATCAGGATCCCTCGTCTGGAAGTAACTTAGCCCTTGGGTCCATATGTGAGGTTGCTCTCTTGGCTTGCATCATTCCTGCATCATTTAGTATGTCCAACACATACTTCCTTTGAGACATTAGAATCCCGTGTGACTCAATGTCCAAGAAATAGTTAAATGATCACATATCCTTTGTTTGAAATTGTTCTTCCAGAAACTTCTTGAGGCTTGCAATATCCTGGCTGTCGTCTCTCGTGATTACAATATCATCAACATAGACACCAAGTAGTATCCTTCCAGCTGATGTCTGTAATGTCCCGTTTCGCACGGTGTATTATGCTGAGTCGTTGACTCGAAGAGTCGCGTTAACTCGATTAAGTATCGATGTGAATCGATACAAGAGTTACCTTGTCCCGAGAAACACATCGAGTTGGATCGATACAAAGAGTTACGTTGACCCGAGGAACGCATCGAGTAAGATCGATGCAAGTGTTAGTTGGGCCGAGAGAAAGCATTGAGTTGGTTCGAAGATCCTAAGAAATCGAATCGTCGCAAGGCATTAGTCCGATTCGGACAAGTATTGATTTTAGTTAGTTTTGTGTGCAGGCTATACGTTTACGCTGAAATATAAGAGGTCGATATTTTGTCTTATTTACAACGGGGTCTGCAAATCCAAATCGTTGCCTCGCAACGGACTGAGGCATAGGCTCGGTAAGCCAAATCGGTCGTATAATTCAATGAAGTACGAATTGCTAGAATGGCTAAGTCAGAAGAGTTGGTCGTGCAACAAAGATATGAAATCGAGCCGCATCGGCTCGGCGAAACGACAAGGCGTATCGGCTTAAGGTTGGGGGACTTTGACTCTTCTTTCGTAGTCCGTCATGCTTAATTAAAATGTTTAAAATGTACCATTGTATGCTAAGTTAACCTATCGAGTCCACGAGCGTGACTCGATCAAGTGACGAACATAGTGTGTATCGAACACTAGATAGAACAATTGAAATGAAACGTACATCAAACGTATGAGTTGCTATTGAACATTGAATATCGCAAAGACGAGCGCCTCGGTGCGCAAGCCATAAGAACATGGGATAACTGTATCGACGAGTGCCTCAGCGCACAAGTCATTCGTGCCCCCATGCACGAGTTAGTATGCTAGAATATTGAAAGACTATATCGGTGCGAGTGCCTTAGTGCACGAGCTATAGAATATTGAATGCCCTATCGAGGCGTGCCTCAGTTGCACGGGTCAGAGGGAAGGAACATACATTGAATACTAAGACATAGAACATGGAAATTCGGTATCGAGGCGTGCATCGCATGCACGACTCAAAGAATAGAGAACAACCGTGTCAAGGCGTGCGTACGTGCACGAGAATCATAAAAGATGGCTTCGTTGCAAAGAGAACAGTTGTAGCATGAATGTGACGTAACTGTCAGATGTGACATGATGCCTCGAAAATGTTCGGGACCTTCGGGTCGTTCGTGTAGTGCCCCGTCCCGCTCAGTCAATGGGAGGAATCGAAACGCTGATGGCGTTTGGACTTAGCCATGCAACGACTTGCTCAAAGACCTGCTCGGTCGAGGCGACTCCTCGCTCAGGTGGGTGGCTTCTGTGAACTTGCCTCGTATTGGCCTTCGCACTAATAATACGAAAGTTTTCAAATGCACAAGTAGGTTTGATAATAAAAGAGATGAATCCACATAGCTAAGGGAATAATCCCAAGTCGGGTCGATTGAGTTAGAACATGGAAAAAGGTCCTACGGTCGGCTTAGAAACGTGCACGATGACTTTCAAAATGACACTCGGTCCTTCGTCCAGTGGCTTGGGAGAAGAAAAAGTTGGTCTTCGCCACAAAGTTGTGAGTTAGCCTAAGTAATAGGCGTCGCCCGCATAAATGCTTGATAAAGCATGCACGATCCCATCGTCCAAGGCTTGGCGTAGCCTTTGCTCGTCCGACGGGTTAAAGTGGTATCGCACGGCTTGTGACATAAGTCTAGGCACCCAAAGAACTTGGTTGTTCAAAGTCGAACGCGTGCACGACACTTTCCCACGATGCAAGGCTTGACGCAGTCTTTGCTCGTCAAGTTGTTGCACGATTAAGTTAGGCAAAGTTATGTTAGGCTATCGGAGTAGTAGCAAGCACGGTCCGACGAGTTCTATGGTTGGGTATAGCCACGAAGTCCTACGGTCTCAAAATTAGTCATATGGAGTATGAGTCAGACGGTAGTGTCGCATAGAACATAAATTGGCTTAAGGCACGATGTCACGGACTTAGTGTTTTATTGCACAAGCCACAGTTGATTCAAATGGAGTTTGGAAAAAGGGCTATTAAATAGGCGTTCCTGAGTTGAGTTAAAGGATAGGGCAACAAGGAAGAATGCTCGCGACCATGGGTCGTCGAGGCGGTCTCAAATGTTAGAAGTCTTGAACTTGGTCCTGAAAGGATGGTAATATTGGAAGAAGAATGATTGTATGAGACGTCAGTTCGAGTCGAGTCTTGTATGGTCATGGACAACTTATCGACGAGGGCGATGGTTCCTCGAGCGGCAATCCGGGGCCACGGGACCGACTCGGCCTAGGAGGAAACATGGCATAGTCGTGCAAGGATAATAGCACAGGTTAAGCGGGGACTTGCAACGGGGCTAGCTACTTGCGTTGAAAGTATCCCGATTAACAAAACTATACGTCCAGGATAGCTTGTGTTGCTAGTGACCTTTCATATAGATGGGTCGGCACGGGCGGCAATCCGCAGGTGTGCCTTTGGATTGAGTCGAGTTGAATAGGTGCACGATCAGAAGATAATGTTTGGGGTCTAAGATTTGGCTACAACGTAGACACCGTGCTTCGGCACGAGATGTGGCGTCGAGTCTTAAGTTGTTGGCATAGAGTTGCACACGTTGGATTTGAGTAGTTGCGAGTTTAAGTCAGGATTCTTCGCAAGGCAAAGTTGGTTAGGTGACACTAAGTTCACAAGTCTTGATTTGGTCAGTTGGTGATTAAAGCAGCAAGGGCCGCGAGGCGGCAATATGGTTAAGTCATACTGAGCTGCAAGGCACGACCTCAATATGGACACACTAATAGGTCTCATGATACGACCACATTGACGACACAATGGACTTGTAGCACGGTCATATGGAAATTGGGTACTATCGTGTAGTTGCGTCTCTTAGTATGGGCCGAAAGGTAAACACGACTTGATAAGTTGACGTTGTTAAGGCACGAGATGGTCTAGAGACACAAAATAGGCCGAGAGTTTGTCCTAAAACTGATTCTAAGGCAAGGGTAGAAAGACAACCGTAAAGGAATTTTGTTACACAAAGTAAATGAACGTGTTGGTTTTGTATGGGTGGACGAGGAGCTCACACCATCAATATAGTTGAGTACTGACACCTACACAGTTTTTATGTGCAGGAACAGGTAGAAGCTCGTTTGCGCGGAGCTCGCTTGGATGCGTCGAGGCATGGAGTTTCTTGGTGTTTCGAGACGCGTGGCCGCATGGAGTCTGGACTTATACGGGGCATAATGTATGGACATCGCCTATCTAAAGCTTCCGATGGCCTACTCAAATTGTACTGAGAGATGAGAGAAAGCAGAGTGACTTGTAATGTGAGGAGAGTGAGCTTGAGTGATTGTAATTTTGGCCTCGTGCCCCCTATGTAATCTTTGTTTCAATATCAATAAAAGAGTATTTTGTATGACTTGTGTTTTGCTTCAAATTTTCGCTGCTGTATCAATGTTTCCGCTCGGGACTTCTGTGCTACGACCCCGTCGCTTAGCCTGTAATCGGCCGTTATGGAACCCACCTTGCGTGGGCGCAATTTAGGCTCACGCGGCATCACGCCTTAGCGAGGACGATCGCTCCTACGGGAGCAGGACGTGACAATTCGGTTGACGAACATTGAGTTGGGACATGATGCCATTGAACATTGAAACGAAGTATATAATCTGAGAACATAGAAAGTTAATGTGAGAAATACGAGATGATACGAGTCTGAGTCACGGACTCGAGATATGGTTGGTTTTTTGAATAAGACGCGCGTTACATGGTCGAATGGACTTGAGATATTGTCTGTGCACGGGTGGGATATGAATTCCCTCGAACGAGTTATATTTGTCGGGACACCGGGACCGTTCGGCCTAGGAGGAATGAATAATCATTGTTGGTGCACATCTTTTGGGTATGACTTGCGATCTGCTACTGATGTGATAAGCCACAATTGATGGTAAGTTCGGCGTCCTTCGGATACTGGGCCAGCAAGTCCGTACGGGGAGGACGCCGGGTTATCCAATTTGAGAAAAAAAGAAAGAGAAACAAGTTAGTCCATTCCGGCGCGGATACGCCAATGACCTTCATATAGTTAAGGAATGGTAGGCCAAAAGTGCAGGAATACAGAGCTCCTGCATGGAGCACTTATAACATGACAAGGAAGGAACGAGGCGTATTCACCTTGCGTCGGTGCAAGGGCGAGTGCGTCAATGTTTGGTAAGAAGTCACGAAACAACACGAGATTGCTATTGGTTGCCTACTTGCTTATACGAATCAAATAACATGCTTGCCATGATAACATGTTTTACTATTTTCGAATATGCTATGAAACTGATCCTAAGGAGAACATAGAAAGATAACTAAATTGTATGTTGTATGAATCAATACATTACTAAATGTCGGTTTAGTTAAGTGTGTATTTGATCAATACAACGAGGACGAAAGTACTAATCCCCCACTAGTTTGCTAGCAGGTTCAGAGAATGATCTGCTCGCGGCGGAGTTTCGCTTGATCGCGCTGAGTAGGGGTGAGCAAACAACGGTTTAAACCGAAAAAACCGACCGAACCGAACCGAAATCTACATGCGGTTCGGTTTTTTCTAAATTCGGTTCTAGATTTTAGGAAGTTCGGATTTCGGGTCGGTTTTCGGTTTTTGGTTTCGGTTGCCGACCCGAACCGAAAACCGAATTGTATATTTACATCTGTACCCTTCCATGCCTACATATACAAAAAATTAGCCCTAACAGCTCACTTTCTCTCTCCTTTTTCTATCTGAGCCGCCGCTCTCTCTTCTTATTCTCTCTAGAGAGCTCTCTAAGGCCCACTCTCCAAAACTAAACTCACGGAAGGAGAAGCTCTCCAAAACTAAACTCACAGAAGAAGGAGAAGGATAAGGATGTGAAAGAAGGTTCGAGAAGGCGCACGAGTCTAGGGCGGCTACGCCGGCCAGATCTAGATCTGGGGCGGTTGCGGCCTCTTGCGGCTGTGCGACCTGCTCGAGGAGATGCACGACTACTGGCGGTGGGGAACAGGTGCTTTGAGTCCTAATCTCTTTTCAAGTTTACGCTAGCTTGGGCCTTGGGCGGTGAGCCGGTTGTAGGAGAGGTCAAGCACCATGAAGTAGGACCTCTCCCCGAACACGTCCGGGAGCAGCCCCGCCAGGACGTTCCGGCTGAGGTTGAGCATCCCGAGCCCGGAGAGACTTTAAAGTTTTGAAGTTCTGTTGTGAAGTTGTATAATGATGTATAATGGGTTGATGCTGTAAAGTTGGTGATTTTTGGCAAAAGATGTGGGTTGATGCTATAAAGTTGTATAATGTTGTAAAGTTGTGTAATTTTTGTGTGAATTTACTGATAGTTGTGAATTGTGATAGAATGATAATAATTGTTGTGTGATTTTTTTTGTGAATTTTTGTATAATTTTAATGATTGTGATTTCTATTTGATAATACACAACTTGCTTTGGAATATTGATAAATATGGTATGCTCCTATTAGTTATGTTTTGGTAAAGAAGTTTTTTTTTTGGTAAAGAAATTTGTTTTTTAAAGAAATTTTTTAAAACAACCCACCCATCGAAAAAGCCCACCCAACCGAAATAAACCGAACCGAACCGAAATTTTATATGGTTCGGTTCGGTTCGGCTAGTGTAAAAAACGGTTCGGTTCGGTTGAATTTTAAACAAGTTCGGTTTTATTCGGTTGTCTAGAAGTCGGTTCGGTTTGAACCGAACCGAACCGATGCTCACCCCTAGCGCTGAGGCATGGAATGCCGTAGCGTTTGAAGCGTGCGATAGCATTGACGCTCGGACTTGCAACATGATTGATGCTGCCGAGATATAGAAGGTATGATGTATGGAACGGTAAAATCCTTTGTGGGCAAGAGAGAACCTGAGTGTTATAAGCTAATCTAGCAAATTCAGTTGGGCTAGTAAAAGCCTTTGTAACCTCAGTTCATTTATCAATAAAGAGAATTGTTTCGTATACTCTGTTTGTTTCCGTTGCTAATATCAAATCAAAGATAACCATTTGAGAACTTGTCATCTTGCCTTGTACGAGTGCAACTCCCGACTCGTACGACATCACGCCCCAGCGAGGACGATGATTCGGATAAATCGATGCGAGGACGAGCGATTTTCCAGGTCGGGGCGTGACAATGTCTGTTGGTAGAATACCGAATGATCCTTCTTTGATTGACACATGCCAAACTGAGTAACATGTGTAAATCGACCAAACCACGCACGAGGTGATTGTTTTAAGACCATAGAAGGTCTTCCGCAGATGACACACTTTACCACCTTGCAACGAATCCGGAAGGTTGCATCACATACACTTCTTCATCAAGATCCCCATGGAGGAAAGTATTCTTGATATCCAGTTGAAGCAATGGGCCAGTTATAGCGAACAACAAGGCCAAAAGTACATGAACATATGTCATTCTAGCAATTAGAGAGGTCTCAATATAATTCTCACCATTGGTCTAAGAATATCCTTTAGCTACCAGACGAGCCTTTAGGCGATTAAGAGAGCCATCCGGTTTCACCTTGATTGGGAAGACCCATTTGCAACCTACTGCCTGTTTACCGGGAGGTAAATCGACTAAGTCCCAAGTATGATTCTTTCGGAGAGTTATCATCTCTTCGTTCATACCAGCACTCCAACCGGGATGTTTGAGACCCTCCTCAGTGTTTTTGGGAATCTGAATCCCATTGATAGTAGCCACCAAAGACTGAGTGTGGCTGGTAAGTCCTTTGTAGTTGTGAACATATAAGGAATGATCACGACATGCACGATGAGAGCGAGCTGCTGGCAGAATAGACGAAGCTGCTGGCGGAACAAGTGGAGTTGCTGGTGGAACAGGCGGAGGCGAATTAGTGGAGCCAGAGGAGGATGACTCTGTGTGCATCATTGGCGATGTTTGTGCGGGTGACGTCGGCACTGACTGAATCGATGTATGCGGACCATCTGACCGGGTGGCTAGCTCGCTAAGGGAGGGCACCCATATGGGGGGCTATTGTGTTTGAGTAGGAAATATCAAAAATCCTCTACCGGATAATCATAGGGAACCTGATCCGTTGTTTGTAGAAAGGAAGAAAATTCGGTTTCAACAAAGGTAACATTCTGAGTGAAAAATTATCTCTTCAAGACAGGAAAAAAATGACGATACCCTTTCTGATCTTTAGGATACCCAAGGAAAATACATTGTATTGCTTTAGGATCTAATTTAGAAAGAGTTGGTCGGGTATTCAGAACATAAGCAACCAAAAATTCTGAGAGGTGGAGGAAACGGCTCTCGTCCAGAGTATAGCCTAGAAAAAGGAGTATCACCATTGAAAACTGAGGATGGCATGCGATTAATAAGATAACAAGCGGTAAGAACTGCATCCGACCAAAATTTCTTGGGAGTACGTGCTTGAAACATAAGAGCACGCGTTATTTCCAAGAGATGGCGATTTTTGCGTTCAGCCATACCATTCTGTTGTGGTGTGTAATAACGTGAAGTTTGGTGGATGTTGCCATTGCGGGCTAGATGAGTATTGAGCTCACGAGGTAAATACTCACGACCATTGTCACTTCGAAATCTTTTAATTGGAACATCAAATTGTGTTTTGATTTTAGCATAAAAATTGCACCAAATGTTAAACAATTCGGAGCGATTTTTCATCAGATAAACAAATGTGACACGAGAGTAGTCATCAACGAATGTAACAAAGTATTTGAAATCCATGGTTGATTCCACTGGACGAGGTCTCCATATATCAGAATGCACCAACTCAAAAGGTGCGGAAGCAATTTTATTATGACTTACCAGATAGGAAACTCGATAATGTTTTGCGAAATGACACGACGTACAATTAAAGGAAATATGAATATCTAAAGATGGGTATATTTTCTGGAGAGCTTGGATTGATGGATGGCCTAACTGACAATGTAACTCGAAAGGATCGAGTTTCACGCCGGTACAGACAACCGAAGAAGATACGTCAAACAAGTACAAGCCTCCAGCCACACGTCTCTTACCAATCAGTCTGTAGATCCTGAAAAACACAACCATCAGGAAAAGTTACCGAGCAATGAAGTTCATGAATAATTTGACTAATTGAAATAAACTGAATGAGTTTCCAGGTGTAAGCAATACAGAATTAAGCGACAGTCCGGAAGAAAGGCTGGCACTTCCACGTGTTCGGACTGTCAGGGAACCGCCATTGGCAACAGTAATGCCATAAATACGACCTAGAGGGACATAATTACATAACATACCTACGTTACCGGTCATGTGAGCGGACGCACTAGAGTCAATTATCCACTGCTTTGGCTTTACGAAACATGCTACTGAGTATCCGGCTGTGGATTCAGATGTGAAAGCTTCATCATGACGTTGAGCTTGGAAATCAATGAACTCTGTATATGACTCCGAAGTCATCTGTACAGATCGAACACCATCATCAGGAGCATCAGTTGTAATATTAGCGACATGGGCTTTAGTACATTGCCAGCAGAAATGGCCAAGCTGACCACAATTAAAGCATGTGCGTGGTCGTCCTCCATTGCGACCACCATTACCACAACCCCTATTACGACCAATATTGCGGCCACCACGTCGTCCACTACGACCACCACGAATGCCTGTATGAGTAGCACCAAGAGCAGAGCGATCAACATGAGCATCATCCGGAGTGGTCTCTATGACTTTTTCTGCTCGAAGGACACGATAATGTGCTTCCATTAAAGATGGAACGTCAGATCCAGCAATGATCAGATCGAGCAGAGCCTGCATCTGGACCCATAGAGGCAAGATATGCCATAACATGAAGTTGTTCTATGTTGAGCCCTAGCTTCATTGATGTCTGTTGTAAGGGGCAATATACGATCAACCTCATCAGTCATAGCCTTAAACGTCCTGAAGTGATACTTATGAGATTTTTTTTCTTGATTAGCTCTGTATATGCCAACGACTGAGTCGTAGATACGAGACAAATCGTATTTGCTATCAAAAGTCGATGCTAGGACCTCCCATAATTTCTTAACGGAGTCCGTATTCTGAACCATGTCTTCCACCGATGGTTCCATGGAGTTCATCTAATGCGTAAACAACCATCTATCATCTGTCTCCCATTGCTCAAAGATAAGATCAGTCTTTGCTGGGGGTCGTCAGTCAAATGTTTGGATAACCGCATCCCTCGAAGCGTCTTCTCGACCATCTTTCGCCAGGTCGAGTAGCCTTCTGGTCCCCGTCTAACCGTCGATCGACAAGTCGAATCGGAAAAATCGTTACGCTAGTATCCGTTAGTCTCGTCATTGCGTTTCCGACACTAGTGTCTGTAGCACTGCTATTCGTCCTAGTGCTAGTCATCTCGCAATATTGCCGATTTGACCGTCGATTGATCTTTTGAACTTGATAATCACATCAACTCTACCAATGCGCTAGTAATGTGGCCAGAACCGGCACGCGCATAGGAAGTAGAGAGGAAAGTGAATCACACAAGCTAGGATAGAGCGGAAAGAAATAAAGATTCATGCAAGACAAGCACCTTGTTTGATCTTTGTTAAATTCCTGATACCAACATTGGAAGTCAGAGGTTCCTGCAAATAAACTTGTTGTTTACCCTCTGATTATCCCAAGCCAATGTTTAGGGCAGAGGTTCCTGCAAACAAACTTGTTGTTTATCCTCTGTGGATCCCAAAAAGTGAATGTTGGAAAGTCAGAGGTTCCTGCAAACAAACTATTGTTTACCCTCTGAAGATCGCAACATTTTTCTTTTTTTTCTTTTTTCTTTTATTTTTTTTATTTTAAACTAGGTTAGGGTTGGAGGGGTTGGGCGGCGGCTGGTGGTGCTAGGGGGAGCAACAGCAGCAGGAGCGGGGAGTAGAGGGTGTCGGCTATGGTTTTTTTCTTTTCTTTTCTTTAGGGGAGCGAGAAGAAGGGTATTGGCTCTGATACCATGTAGAGCTACATATATATAGGAGAGGCTAACCCGTCTCACTATTGTTCTAGGCAATGTGGGACTAAAGCCCATTAATACTAACACTAATATGACTAATATATAATACTTAACAACTTTTTCTGAAAGGGTTTAGTTTTAAAGGAATTGCAAGAATTCATTCTTTTTTGAATGGATGCTGTTCTGGTATTATTTTAGACACATGAAATGCAAATTCAATCAGGGCATTTTAGATGCAAAAGTCTTGTTAATTTTAAAATATAATTTTGGAAAGGCTGTCAATCTCATTTTCAAAACACCTTCCTTGGGTGTATTCTGACCGACTTTTATCTTCCCTTCATTTCTTCCAACCTTATCTTCCTTTATTTCTCTCCTCTCTAGCCGTGCCATGGATGAACTTTCACCTTCATCTTTCTATGGCAGGACCTTAGCCATTCCTGCCATCCAACCTTTGCTCTCCACTTCCTCACTGTTAACAGGCATACAATGACTAATTCAACCTAACTCAATCAGGAACTTATCATAGCTGCAGCTGAACAGACCATTACTTAATCCATATATTCCATACACGGAACTTGAGCACAAGCTCTTCCCTCACAAATTGCATGTTAGCGTCAACCACTCTCCCTTTATTTCAATCTCGAAATTGAACCACTACCTCCTCCTTGCCGCAGCTGTCACTGACTAGATCAAGCTCTAACCTCCCTGCACCTGTTGATTCGATCCTGACCACGTCACAATTAACTGACCTCTCTTTCTCTCTCTCTCCATATATATATATATATATATATATATATATTGATCAGAAGGTCTTGCAAATAATATATATAGCTGTGCTTCAAAGGTACACTGCTTTCTAAACACAAGCTTTGAAGTGGTTCTGGTGCCTAGGCTGACTGCCCATTCCTTCCATACCCACCCCCACAGGTTGATTCTATTATAAAATATTACAATCTTATGTAATCTAGGAATTTGGGTGATCTGTTATTTACTGTTACATGGTGATCCTTGAGAAAGTGCAATGTGTACTTGTTTCATTCCTCTATGCTTTCCGTTTATAATTTGGTAAGCTCTGCTGTTTTGGATGATATACACATCAAAAATTTTCCTTGTTAAGTCTCTTTTCAATAGGAAATGGAAAAGAAATGGTGATTACTAAGGGTCCGTTTGGATATGTTTTCTAAATTTTTTTTCTGAAAAGAGTTTTTAGAGAAGATGTTATAAAGTTGTTTTCTGAATGTCAAAATTCTGAGTTTGTGTTTGGTTACTTTCGTCTAGAAAATAGTTTTATGAAAACAAATGTTAAAACTTATGTTTGGCAAAATAATTTTAGAATTTTTTTCCAACTCAATGTCCGACACTGTGTCCCGTTCATCACTGTGTTTCTCCTGTGTCCGTGTCCAAATCTGACCCCGTCCACCACAGATATGACCCCGACACCGTGTCTCGTCCACGGGCGCCGGTCGTCGACAACGTGCGGGCTCCGGTCGTCGTCCTCATCGAGGTGTCGGCGTGCCGGTCGACGTGCGGGCTCCGGCCGTCGTCCTCGTCGAGGGCGTCGTGTGGGCTCCTGCCGACGTCATCTGCATCGTAACCCTAGGTCGACGCCACTGCGAGCAGCAGCAAGGGAGAGAGCCACGGTCGACGCCACCGCCTCGACCTCCTCCGTCTTCCACGAAGTCGACGCCACTGCGAGCAGCAGCAAGGGAGAGAGCCACGGTCGCGCGTGAGCTCCGTGGAAGTTGAGGACTAGTCGGGAGAAGGAGCAGACTCCTCACGGAGAGGGAGAGGAAGCGGAAGGAGCAGACCCATTCTTCTGGAGGAGAGAGAGTGAGAGTTGGGAGGGTTGGTGGGTGGTGGGGCCCGCAAACAGTGCAAAAACGAAAATTTTTTCTTTTCAGAAAACATGTTTTCGCCGCTCTCTCAAAGCTGCGTTATAACATTCGTTTCCAAAAAAATTTTTTAGAATGCAAACTCATAACTGCTGCTGCCAAACATAAATTTTGATCAAGTTACTGTTTTTACTCAGAAAATCGTGCTATAACACGTAACCAAACAGGCCCTAAACTACCATATTATTATTACCTAAATGATAGCAGTTTCGGCAATTTTGTTGTGGTACCCTCTGAAGGAGTAGTACTTGCTGCTTGTTATTTGAAAGAAGTCGAGAACCAGTAAAGTCACTGCTACTCTTTCACTTTTATATGGTATTTCTTAGGATGAGATGATTCCTTGCGGCAGCTTGGGTAAGTGTAAACTTTTGTGGTTAATCATAATCCAAGCTGATTATGCAGTAAGGTCATATTGATGTTTTGCTTCTGTGGTAAGCAGGTTGAAATACACTTGTTTAGTAAAATGACATACACTGCTTATTTTTGATTTTATCTATTCTTCTCTATTTCAATTTGTAGTACGGGCCAGTGGGAGGCGTCTTGTTTGCTGACTACGGAAGTGATCTTGGTTCAGGCCCAACTGTACCGGGTAAGCCTTATGCAGTGTGTTGTGCTCTTTATTTGCAGTTATATCGAATAAGATCAAAAGTAGTTAGCAAGGTTCTAAACAGCAGTAGGCGGATGCCCGACGGAGAGAGTCCGCCTACCCCCTAGGCACCGCGTAGGCGCGCCTAGGTGGTCGATACATTTTGAACATATTTTACTGTTTTACTACTGTGTTTTGCATAATATGCATATTTTAAGGGTTTTTCATGCATAACTAAGTTGTCGAACGAAGATTTATAAAATTTTAGTCTTGTAAAAGTGAACCATAGGTCCATAATGCTTACAAAACCTTTTTGGCTAAAATATCTTCATAGGTATTGCTCCGTCTAGGCGCCCGCCTATGCCGTCTCACCTTCGCCTATGCCGCCAACCTCCGTTGGCCGCCTACTCCACCACCTACTGAAAAGCGGTGCGGAGAGAGACCGCCTACCGCCTAGGCGGCCGCCATTTAGAACAGTGGTAGTTAGGGCCACCCGAGATAAATATAAGGCTATTGGATTACTTTGAGTATGTGTTCTAATTTTAAGGTTAATATTTGCTTGTAAGGTGCTGGTCATGGATCTGATCCATTACTTGTATATATCTGTTCTGGAGTAAGCCATTTAACATGTGGTAACGTAAAGAAAGCTTCTTTGTTGGGTATATGATCCATACTTATGTGAACCCTCCTGCATAGAAGTACTATAGTTGTTGCGCAGGAGACTTTCCCAAAGAGAGATGATTATACTAACATCCATATTCACGCATACATATACCTAAAATGCATATATACTTAGCAGAAGTCTGTGAAATTTGTATGTAATATGGCATGGGCAGCTATCATCCTTTTCAGACATTTTCTATTTTTATGTTTCCTTGTGTACTTTTTTTTTTCTTCTTTTGGTTCCCATGTTTTCTTATCGAAAAACCCACACTACGTAAATACTTCCAAGTGGAGGATTTCAGAGTTTTGATATATATTCTATGTTTGGCTATCATAACATTCCCGTCTATTAGTATCTTAAGATACACACTAGTACACTACCTTATACTACCATTTTGTTACATATCCACTACAAGAAACAAGAGATTTAGCAACAAAAAAAATTAGTTGCTAAAAACTAAAACTTCGTTGCTAAAGGTTTTAGCAACGGAAAAGTTTCGTTGCTACTTTCGTTATTGTAGGCGCGTGGCCTAGCAACGACCTTAAGAATTCGTTGTTAAAAGTCATTACCTTTATCAATGCGAATCACTTTTAGTTGTAGAATTACTTGACCCAAATATCGTTGCCAAAAAGGTAACTCTTTTGCAACACAAGAGTTTTCGTTGCTATACATATCTTTTAGCAACACAAATGACTTTTCGTTGCAGAATTACTGGACCCAAATATCGTTGCTAAAAGGTAACTATTTTGCAACACAAGAGTTTTTTGTTGCTATACACATCTTTTAGCAACGAAAATATAGTATTGGCAAAATTTTGTACGTCACTCAAGACCTATGGCAACAGGTTCATGTGTTGCTATAAGTTTCTTCTTTTTTTTTTCCCAAAAAACACCTTGTTTTTAGTAATCATGATTATTCATACACATCATCACGTATATCACAACTATAAAACTAAAAATATAATTTTTATTTCTTTCCATAACAAAACTCCAAAAAGTACATCTAATTTGGATTAAAAACTTTCATCAAAAGACACGTTTGCAAGAAAAAAAGGAGAGAGAGAGAGAAGAAGAAGAATCTGTAAAACCAAAATAAAATAAAGAGAAGAAGTTGTAAACCGATTCCTCGTGCTCATGGTTTCAGATCTTTGATGCTTCCTTGACCCAACCTTCAGAGTTTGGACTGCTTCCTTCATCCTCAGCCGTCAATCATGTCTCATGGGTGCCATATTCCACCCTCACCACCAGCTCTTCGGAACTTGAATTACCTCCTGGACAATCGGACACATTTTCATCCAGAATAGTAAAGAAAACACAAGTTCCAGCTCAAAAACAGGCACCAATTTTCGAGGTGCAAATATGCAAGTTAACAATATGTGAAGGGAGGAAGCAAGTACCTACAATAAGGAAAGCTTTCAAAAACTATAGTTCTACTGATAATAGAGCTCCAGAAAATGATTCAAGTGTGCTGCAACAGACCAGATACTAGAGCTCCAGAAAATGATTCAAGCGTGCTGCAACAGACCAGATACCAATATGAGTCTTTTAGATCCTACTTCTTCGCATAATCCACACAAGTAAAGAATACATAAACAGTAAGCATCCAAAGATGTTCATTTTTGGAGCAACAAAATATAAGGAGAATCATATTATAGCAAATAGGGGATAAACCAATATTTAACCATAATAAACGAGTTCTTTTTGGTACAAGGCACTGCACTTTTAAATTGCTAAGTGGTTTTACTATACAAGTAAACACATCCTACTACCAATGAGTAATAGAATTGAAGATACCTGATAAAGGAAGCTTAATTTTTTTTACAGTTGTCAAACCTTATCATTAAGTAGTAAAAAGATGCTGCTTTCTGAAGAAATAAGAACACTGAGCCAGTCGTTTGTGAAATTTAAAATTGGCCCACATAGAACAAGGTAAAACATATATAATAGAATTACAAATTGTATATAGACAAAAAAGTTTTGCTTAAAGTAGTTTGGCCTTCTGTACGATAGGCCAGAAATGGCTATCAATTGTTGGGTCTTGAAATCAAGAGAAAAGAGGACGACCATCAGAGGCTTGCTAATGTAAACTAAGGATATGACACTTATAGACAATTTGACTAAATGCATTACATAGCCAATCCCAAACCTATGGACAGTCGATATGTTGTTACAAGCTTACAAATTATTTAATGTGATCCCCAGTTAGAAAAAAATGATCAAATAGAGCTGAATCAAAGAAAAGGAATTATGTATGTTGGTCATGCATGTCTTGCAGGATTAACAATAAAAGTGAATCATAGAAAGATTTGCTTCATCTTTAAACAATAACCACCAAAACTTCATAATAATCACTTCAATTTGCGCAGATGGATCAGTAACTACTAACTAGCAGAACAAACAAGCAACAAATGATATAAAAAAGATGAAAACACTATATCTATAAATATATTATGTGCCCAACTCCTGAGAACTCATGTGATAAATAGGCAAGAAATTATCAATAGGAACCGCAACATTAAATGTCAATAACACAAAACTGAAACAAATAATAAAGAAAGAAATGTACCTGATCAAAGGAAAAGGATCATTAATTCATCCACTAAGGATATATGTTGCTAGTGAAAAAGGTAAATAAAAGAGTAAGCTGCAATATGTTCTTCTTTCCTTTTCTTCTGATAGGGTTTTGGTTAACTAGATGGTTAGAGTAATTTATTTATCCTTTTAAGTAAAAGTCATGGGTGCAACAGGAAAAAGACATCCACATTGAATAGACAAGGGAAAAAACGTTGTTATGAGCAGTCGAGTTAGAAAGGGTGAAGATTGCTATGGACAGCAATTGCTATATGCTTTCTATGACACAGTTATAACTCTCAGATTTTGTTAGAAAGATAGGAGAAAGAAAGAAACACACTAAGATGCCAATCCTTTCAAGGTCAAACTGTTCCCGACCTGGTTGGATCCTAGCACAACAATCAATACTAACATCAATATTGTTTGATATAACAATATAATTGATACCGAGAACAATGAGAAATTAGGTTTTAAGTAACACAAAACTCACTTGATTACAAATTAAAAAACTGAAATTAGTTACACTAAAAAACAATACTCAGATGCTAGCTAATCATTGGAGAGAGCCAAATCCACAAGGAGAGAATATGTGTGTGTGTGTGTGTCAGAGAAGATGCTAAAAGAAACTATGGCAATTAGTGAAAGCATTGATAAAACGAAGCCTGTATTTGAAAATGAAAATATATAGGAAACAGAAGCTATGAACAAAAATAAATAAATAAATGCAATGAAGAGCTCAGAATTGGAAAGGTAGCTACCTGGTATTCCACAAATGATGCATCAGCTCCTCTGGAGTTCATCACTGAATTCATCTGTCTTTATCACCTGTCAAACATTTCAGTTACACCAGTAACAACTGAGTACAGAACACAAATTGCACTCCTGTAGAAATTTACCTGAGCTGATCCAGCAAGCTGCTGGTTCCTGGCCTGAACATGCTGCAATGTCCCAGACAAACCACCTGCTGATCCATGCAAAATTTGCCTGCTTAAAACAAAATACGGCAAGGCATCAAAGTCAGTAATTATACGTTTCAATGCTCCACAACACATACACAAACTCAACCTTATAACAGAGATAGATTTTGATCTTTTGATACAGACAACTAAAATATCTGATGAGTATCCAAAATTAACCATATAATATGCACATAAACTCGATAACTTGGTAATATGTAGAATATAAATTCCCTAAACATGTAACAAAGAACAACATAATAGATACCCTGAAACAAAGTGTCACCCCCAAAGCATTCCCACAGTACCAAACAAATGTTGTGCTAAACTCAAGAGATTCTTCAAATTCGTGGTTGCATAAGATATTGCAACTGCACCAGAAGCCAGCCATTCATCCTTGAGAGAAGACACAAACATCTACCAACTGACCAAATACAAGATAATGGGTTGGGTCAATGGAATCCCTTCGATAGACATCCCTAGTTACAAGAAAATGAATATGCCTTTCCCTCAATAGTTCTGTCTGAAGAACACTGCATAGCATATCAAGATGTTTACAAATCAAAATAGTATGTGTTAAGATAGCTCCAATTAAAATGATCATTATGTACCTGGGGAACAATAACTCATGGAAGCCTGGGGACACATGGGAAGGCGTTGGCCTGCCACTCAAGCGAGTGGGTGCCAAGGAGCAAGAATGGAGCTGGTGCCACCGAGGCTAGGGCACTTGACACTTGAGTTCGTGGTCGGCACACGACTGTCCTGGCGGGTCGAGGGCGAAGAATTGGGCATAACAACATGTTTCCCTCGCTCATTAAACGCCTTAACCACAGTCGGGTTCAACCGGAGCAGAGGGAGGGAAAAGGAGTTTGACCTAGTTATGGAGGCGCGGACGTGCGGACGACGATGGTGGGGAGGCGTGTCAGTCCTGGACAGTAGGCCGGTCTATCATGAGGAACAAGCTGGAGGAACAAGACTCGACACAGTGGTGTTGGCCGTGCCAGGCCAAAATAGGGGAAACTCGAGTGGGTTTATCGAGGCGGAGTCGTTGGAGGGGTCGACAACGAGGCTACCAGAAAAGTGGGCGACAGCGTCAACCAGTTCGTCATCGCCTGTACTAGAGAAGATGAGGATGGTCGGGAGAGAGAAGCTAGGGAACCCTTGGTCACTACGGGATCGACGCCTTGCCCTGAGGTGATCGGAGGAGAAGCTCGGGCAAAGGGGGCACCATCATGAATGATGGGCTCTGCTAGATCTGGAAGGGTGGAGGTGGACCTTTTAGCAACGGGGAAATTCTTGCATTGCTAAAAAATTCGTTGCTATATAGGATATTTCTTGTAGTGTATCGATTGATCGAATACGATAAATATAGGCTAATAAGAATATGAAATCTGGAACTAGATAAACCTGTAAAGATGAAACAAATAAAAGGTTCATGAGAAAATTATATTTCCTATATGAATTTAGTAGTATAGATCTAAACTTTCTAGTACTAATGTATCATAGGATACACGATACATGGTATGTGTAAGCAAATCGATACACGAAACGATATGTGAGTTAACAGCCTAGATTTCCAGTTAGTTTAAACTAATGATTAGTGCACAAAAAATAGGGAACCCATGTGACTATAGATTCAATAGCCAACATATAAGTGCATGCACAACGTCTCATTTGGTGCCTTGTATGTCAGAGAGATAACAGAGTACATGAAATTGTTGTTCAGTTGAGCTGGGTAAGAATTTTGTTTTTAGCATACACATGCTCTATTATTTCTGAAACATGCTTGTTAGTAGCCACCTTTGATGACGTCCTAGCCATTTCAGATGGCATGATGCCTAGGTAACAAGTATTCAGGCAGTTAAGGTGATTACCTTGACACAGGAGGTAGGCGCCTCAAAGCCCCTTAGCCTGACTAGACGGAATGTGAACCCGCCCATGCCTAACAAGATATAGATATTAAAGGTGAAAGGAGAGTCACCTACCGAAATTATCTACCAATTCCCTTCTGCTTCTGGTTTGCACCCTATTCTCCTCTCACCTCAACTTTTCCGTCGATCCAAACATGCAACTACTCTGCATCTCTCTCGCTCTCTCTCTCTCTCTCTCTCTCTCTCTCTCTCTATATATATATATATATATATATATATATATATATATATATATATATATATATACCCAAGTTGTTCAAACCCGACGACACTTTGCACTTTATGACTTCAAGTAGTATGAAAAGATTTGAGCACCACAACATAAAGTCCGAACGATAAACCACAAGTTTGTGTGGACTTTAGCTATTGCATGCCCACAATTTAGTTTTGAGGTCCCTCCGCCTAGGCCTTTTGGTGTCTGCCATCTAGCAAGGTTGTCTTAATAAGACTTGTTCAAAAATGAAACTGTCAATTTAATTTGGTACCTACCGTGTTTTTCTACTTTGCTAGAATAATTTTATTTGGAAAAATATCTCATATGGTATATTCTTAGACACCGACCTAAAAAACTAGGATAGAGGCTTTGTTGTTGTATATTCTTAGATACTGCTAGATAATGCTACTTGTCCATTTTCTTATTTGGTTTCCCGTCTTCTCTTTTAATTCGTTTTATCAACTTGCATCTCAAATATCATTACCACAAGTTTCTCCTTGCGCATCAACTGTAAAAAGATAAAACCACTAGGAGGTATTAAGTTTATATGAATCCTTAATCCATCCTTCCTCGTAACATACTTTCTCATTTTGAATAAAGTTCAATTTTGTCTTTGTGTGTCATTGGTGCCCTTTGAAAACAGATACACCACTCTCTTTTTAATAAAGAAGATCACAACATTTTTTCATTCTGATCCATACCATACGTCCATATACAATCACTCAATCAATTGTCGTAGCAAGAGCACTTTACAACTCAACTTGATTGATCGACATGCTCTTTGTCCATCACACTGTTCCATTTAGGGTGTCTTGTCTTGATGTTTGCTTGTTTGGTTTTTAATGTGATTGATATTCTCGTATTCTTATTAAATAAACCTCATCTTTGTGCCGAGACGATCATTTTGGATTTTTTTTGGAAACACTTGTCCTTGAAAGTGAATGGCTGTAATGATCATCTTGATTGTGTTTTGGTTAGGTGATCCTGCTGGAGCCAGGGGGAAACCTGGTAGCGGTTATGGATATGGAATTGGAGTTCGTGTGGACTCTCCCTTGGGCCCTCTTCGTTTAGAATATGCATTCAATGATAGACATGCAAGAAGGTTTCATTTTGGAGTCGGACATCGCAACTGATCTGATCCTCCCCCCGAAAATGTCACACCTTCAAGAGGTTCGCTTCTTTATTATTCCGGTTTCTTATTGTTCTTACCAATTCAGGCCAGGCCACCATAGGTAGATGTCATGATTTTTCGTTTTTTTCTCCACAGCCTTGCCATGTGTGAAATACGTTATTTCTATCATCAGCTTTTGTATGAAGATGCGCAAAAGCATTTTTGAAGATTCTGAAGAATGTTGTTAAGCTGCGCAACAAGGTAAACGAGGTGTATCTGTAAGCCATGTAACGCTGCAGAGGTGCTTCAAATTTTCTTCTGTTTAATGTAACAATTTTCGAGGCTGGAGCAATTACTCATGCAGTAATAATTCGGATGGACACAAGGAATTAGTGGTTATTCAATATCTATTTTTCAATGCAAAATCTTGTTCATCTGAGTTCAGGTCGTATTCCCTGTACAGTCCGTGTGTAAATACCGGCAACAGAAAGCTTTGAAGGCTATAAATGGTGAAGTGTCTTAACAAAACTTTTCCTGTTGGGAATAAAAGCATAAACTACCGCAAGATGACCAACAATACCTAACACGGTTGTTGATTTATGCAGTAAAATGAAGACCATTTTAGGCAAGACAAATCTAAGTGGATCTACGACCACCTCTTTGTCGATTTATGCAGTAAAATGAGACCATTTTAGGCAGACACAAATATAAGTGGATCTACGACCACCTCTTTCCTTCCCTCTTTATATAATTGTTTATGAGAAATAAAATTGTTTTATATTCGGCTACAATCTCTCTCCCCTTTATTTTATAACACGTTATCAGCACGATGCTCTTGAGGAGTTTCAGAACCACCAGAGAAAATGAATGATCAAGGAATTGCATTGAACAATCCATATAGTACTTTTTTTTCTCTCTCCTGATAATTAAGAAGTATGTGATATGATCTGAACCTAGGTATTAATGACAACATGCTTAAATATAGATATAATTAAGATCTATGTATTTAAATATGTATAATGTGTTCATGTGTATATCCAGTGTCAGTATGTATTGTCTTTGGCTTTTCGAGAACATATTCTAAGCTTGTGATGATGTGCTTACAATATCTGGCACTTGTTATATATCCCCAAAGCGCTTCTGTACAAAATCCTAGATAAAGAGTAACTATTTAGTTGAAAACTATTTGATCTATAACTCGTTGATAGCATAAACTCATATGAGATTTACTTGTTTTCAGATGAATGGTTAGAATAATATTCATTATATTGGTAGAAGTTATTATTATTTTTTGTTTCTTAATCAAGAGGATAGCTCACTTTATTAATATGCTATATTTCGAATCATGGCATTTCATGATTTATTTGATTAATGCGGAATAAAAGTAAATGGAGTTGCTCTCAAGTGAGTTAAACTAAACACTTTCATGATTTTTTTTTTTTTTTGGTATCTATGAAAGGTCACTGAAGCCGGTGAAAGAGTATCGTTAAGAAAATAAAACTACTGACATAAATTATGATTTTTTTTTGTCATATACAAATAGGCAATTAAGATATGCTTTGGTTTCAAATTTAAACCAATTTTTCGTAAACATGTTATGTTACAGACAAACAACCGCGCTGGTTTCTGTTGTTGCTAGCTGTTTAGTTGCAGCTGATGTTGCTTACTTGCTAGCTGGCTTTGAGTTGCTTTCTGTCCTGTTGTTAGCAGTTGAAGCGGGTAGTTGTTGCTAGCAAGTGCAATGAGGTAAGCAGGGTTGCTGACCGAATGCAACGTTCAGTGAAAGTGCTGGGAGGTAATTCAGAGGGAAAGTGCTAATATGCTAACACAAATAAATCTTAGGGCAAATGGATTAAATATTATTTTATTTTTTAAGATAATATTTGAACAAAGTGCCGGAGGTAATTCAGAAGGAAAGTGCTAATACACATGGATTTTTGTGCTCATTAAGATGGTAATTTATCTATTAGATATTTTGAACAAATCATATTATTGTTAAGATAATTATTTTAATTTACACTATCCAAGTAATGAACTACAAAAACTTAACAAATGAATTATATTGTAGTTTGAGCCTTTATGTAAGTCAAAGTTATGTTGCTATAGTACAAAACTAAAAAAGGAATAAAAGTGATAGGTTTTAAATTGGTGTATGTAGGAAATGAAAAAAAATGAGATCCAAATGTATACAGCAGTATTAGTCGCTCAGATTTTTCAAATGACCATGAATAGAAACAAATTTCCCAGTCATGATAACCTAGACAATAGAATATACATTAAATCTCCAAAGGATTAATTATCAGGATATCTTCTAAGGATTTGCAAAATGAGTCATATATGAACTAAAACCATCCGAAAGAACGTGATATTATAGGCTCATTGAGTATCTATCTAGAAAAGGATGTCATGATTAGATGTCAGTACATTCATAAAGAAAATTCCTGAATGGATTAATCAAAGCGATCATCAATATATATGACAGTTTCTCCTGAAGAGATTGAAAATAGCTCTGAAGAGAAGATCTCCCGAATAGATACTCTCCAGAAGAGAATCTCTAAAAAAAATGTCCAAAAGAGAGAATTTTCAGAAGAGATAATCACCAGAAGAAGGAATAATCTTACGAAGAGATAATCTCCCGAAATAAAATTTTCTTAAGAGATTTAATATGAGTGTCATTCACTCATTACAATAGAGTGGTCTAGTCAAAGGGACCTATTTTAGCCTAAAGAAGAAAAAAAGAATATGTTCTGGGTCATGAAGTACCATATTTAAATAAGATAAGTGCAAATTCTTTATTGTCATTCACTCAGCACAAATCTTTTATGTGAACATGTTGATATGCACCTCCTACACGTAGACACTGGAATGATATAAAACACATTCTTAAATATCTTAAAGGAATTATTCTTGATTTAAATTCATATGAATGTGTTAATCTTAAGGGAATATCGCAAACATGATATTTTTTTCCAAACAATGTTGCAGGTATTTCGGAGATCAATCAAGCAAATCACTCGAACAACCTCATCCAATCATTCTTGCACTTAATGAAACTTACAGATAATGTGCATGACTATGGTTTCACCATTTCAGCATATCAGGGAGAGTTACGAGCTTCCCGGAATTACAAACAAACATACAACTCTTGATGAAAATATGAGGAGAATGCATATGAACGTACAGGTAAATAAAATATTGGGGTGAGATGTAATATTCAAATGTATTAATTGGGGGTTGATTTTCTATTTGAATGATATAAAAAACTAAATGGGAGCATCATGTAGATGCAACCATCATGAAGATGTTAATGGAGACATCTTGAAACGTGTCTTTGCACTTGTACTCTTTTTCTTCGATGAAGTTTTTGCCTACTAGATTTTTCTTTTGAAATGTTTTTAACGAGGCAGTGTAAGTTGCACCCACTTGGATTCCTGAAGAATCATATTCCAGAAGAATATTATTGTACTATAAATTTTTCTTGAAGATGGGTTTTCTTTTTAGAAAAGTGACGCAACGGGATAGCGGAACGGGCTTACCTTCGTGCTTGGCAATAGCCAAGTCGATCGGTGATGACGATAACTGGACCACCGTTGCTTGGTGAGAGCGAAGCGGTGCCGCAAAAACTCCGACAGAGGGCCTTGTCAGGGGTCCGCACGAAGGTTGCTTGAAAATCTCAAGCGAGGGGCTTTCGAATCCACGGAACAGTAGAGTCCACGACCAAGAAAATAAGAGAACAAATCTCAAACTTTAAAGAAGAATTTTATTGATTAAAAGTTATTTTTAATTGCATACAAAAGGTGCCTATTTATAGGACTTTTGTGGCAACCTAATCCTAATAAAATAAAATAAAATCTATCCTAATAAAATAAAGATAAAATACATCCTAATAAAAGATAAATTCAAAATAAGAATTCTAACATAAATAGGATTATAAAAAAAGAAAAGAAAAATAAAGAGGAATCCAGGAGGGAAGAGGAAAAAGAAAAGAAATCCTATATGGACTAGAATTCTACGCCACATCAGTCTTCCATGCTTCAAGAGAACTCGTCCCTAAGTTATTCTCAGAAATAAAGTGGTTCGTCAGATGAAAAGTATTCGTAAAGATCGACGACATTGAAGGTTGGAGAGGTATGTGTGTCTTAATGCTGAAGTTGCAGATGAGAGTTGGCGAGACCATAGAAGATTTGAACTTCAATTATTATCTTTGGTGTAGGTCAGTCGCGGCTTGCTCGAATCTTTCCTCCATCAACGCTGCGGCCATCGATGCTAGTCACAAATTCCAAGAAGATGAGTTGGTTAGTAAATAATCTACACTTCTTAATTTGAAGAAGGTTGAGAAGTTCCCTGAGGTGTTTCAAATAATCAGCTTGACTCTTGCTATAAATCAGGATATCGTCAAAGTAGATGACTACGAACTTTCTTGTTAATGGCTTAAAAATATGATTCTTGATGGCCATGAAGGTCTTTGACGTATTCAAAAGTCTGAAGGGCAAAAATAGTCATTCGAGTAGTTCTCGGATCTTGAAAATAGTCTTCCACTCATCATCAGGTTGGATCCAGATTTGAAAGCAGCTGATGGTGATGTGGTTGATAGCCCGATTGTCGATGTACATACGCCGCGAGCCATCCTTCTTTGTCACAAGCTAACATCCATGAGCTTTCGTCTCTTTGGCATTAAGAGCTTTCAATATTGGTAAATTCTTCAATACTCCGTCGCAGGAGAAATTCTCTTGCTGAGTCATACACTCAAGAGAAAAGAACGACGAACATGACGATGAAAATGATGATAATAATAATGTCTTGGTTGACTCCACTGAAATTCTCTGTTTGTCGTGTAAACTTTTGCTGATACTTCTTTTCAGAATTTTCTGTAGAGATCCTGCACCATGTTCTTGATCGTCATCTTCGGGAAGGATCTTGTCTTCTTTTGGGCAATTTTCTTGATTAGAAACCTTCAAATTCATATCTTCTTGAAGCATTGAAGATTTCAATTCAGCATCTACAATGGATTCATCCGACTTTGATATATTCTTCGCAATCTTGTTGTCTTCATAGTTAACAATGACAACTGGTGCTATGAGGGGACAACTGTTGTGGGAATGCTCGAGCCCTTTTGTGGTTGTGGACTGGTCTTAGGAATATCATCCGATGCTAATGGAAGGAGAGTGAGACGTCGTCCATCTTGAAGGAAGGAATATGTGTTGCCTCTTCCCCGGTAACTGACATTTTTCTCAAATTGCCACGGCCGACCGACGATGATGTGGCAATAGTCCATGTCGACAATATCGAACGTGACTTCATCCTTGTAGGTCTTTTCGATGGAGAAGGGTATGCGACAAACTTCTGAGACGACCATATTGTGGCCCTGTTGAATTCAGCTAATTTTATATGGAGCCGGGTGTGCTTCTTTGGTCAGTCCCAACTTCTCTACCATTGCTCTTGAAACAATGTTCTCCATACACCCGTTGTCAATGATGATGTCACATAACTTGTCTTTGACCTTGCATCGGGTTCGGAAGATATTGTGGTGCTGGGGTAATTCTTCAATCTTTGGGGCTAACAGTAGTCGCCTAACGATACATACTGGATGTCTAAACTCCTAGTGCGTTACTGGTTTTGCCATTGTTGTTTTGAAAAAGAAAGATTCCCAAAGGTTTCTAAAATAAATTGGAATCCTCGTTCTGTGGGGCTCTGATACCACTTGATGCAGCGGGATAGTGGAACGGGCTTACCTTTGTACTTGGTAATGGCCAAGTCGATCGGTGATGACGATAACTGGACCACCGTTGCTTGGTGAGAGCGAAGCGGTGCCGCAAAAACTCCGACGGAGGGCCTTGTGAGGGGTCCGTACGAAGGTTGCTTGAAAACCTCAAGCGAGGGGCTTCCGAATCCACGGAACAGTCGAGTCCATGACCAAGAAAATAAGAGAAAAAATCTCAAACTTTAAAGAAGAATTTTATTGATTAAAAGTTGTTTTTAATTGCATACAAAAGGTGCCTATTTATAGGACTTTTGTGGCAACCTAATCCTAATAAAATAAAATAAAATCTATCCTAATAAAATAAAGATAAAATACATCCTAATAAAAGATAAATTCAAAATAAGAATCCTAACATAAATAGGATTATAAAAAAAGAAAAGAAAAATAAAGAGGAATCCAAGAGGGAAGAGGAAAAAGAAAAGAAATCCTATATGGACTAGAATTCTACGCTACATCAAAAAGTTTTTAATGAGGTAATGATTAAAGTTGGCATCCAGGAGGGAGTGTTATAATATATGGATAAATCCAAATATGGATGTCCTTATCTCTATCTACAAAAATCTCTGACCTGTTTCCTCTTTATATAAATTGTTAATGAGAAAAGCAGAAATATTTTCTATTCGATCAGCTACAATCTTTCACTCTTCTTTATTTTATAACTGCGAAAAAAATTTAATCGGTAAAAATTTTATCGAAAAAGCGAGATCACTACTAAAGAAGATTTAATGTTTTACAACATCGTTACATCTTCATAACCCACTACTAGAGAAGGTAGAAAAAAAGAACCCAATAAATTTTTATAAACATCCAAGAAGATATAAAAGTTCAATTTCTCTCTTCTTCAATCTCTCAACTTTTATCATTTTTTCTTCTCTCAATCTATTTGTGGCTACCATACATCTCTTTCGAGCATAATGGTCTATCTCACAAGGAATAATAAGCCCTTTTATATAACATGTTAAGCGTCCACACATAGAAATCTAATCCTAAGTTGGCATGACATAAGTCTCCATATTTAGAAACTCATTGAATAGGTACATAGATAGAAATCCAATCATAAATTAGCTTGACATAAGTCTCCATATTTAGAAACTCGTTGACTAAGTAGGGTTATGACTTTCCCCTAATCATATTACTATTATGATTACTAAATATGAGCCAAATTCTAACTATCAGTATCTTGGATCATACTCATCATCCAACTCAACAAGCATCTAGCAACCTTCTCATGTAATATTCAAACAATAGTCCTAATCTCCCCCCTTTTACTGGGCATAAGTTGTCTAGTTGCAATTCGACTCCGAACTCGAGCTGGGAATTTGTGCTTCATCTTTACAACATTGCCCACTTCAGAGCATTCAAAAATAAATGTCATTGAATCAATTACAAATCTGACTCGTCCTCCTCGAGTTCAGGAAGGTTGACCTACAATGAACAAATCATCCTGAATATCTATCCTTTTCGTTGTAGAAATAATAGGAGCACTGTCATGCCCCAGATCTGTTAAGCCGATCGTCCTCGCATGGGCATGATGAGGTGCAAGCCTAAGTTGCACCCACACAAGACAAGCACTGAAACAACCGATTGAACATCTAAGTAATCAAGCAGAAAAGTTGAATCAGCACAAAGACATGTACAAGAATGGTTCTATTTATGATATTAAAATAAAAGATTATAACGGCTCGAAACCAAGGTTACAACCACTCAAGCTCTCTTTCTTTCTCTCTCTCTCTCTCTCTCTCTCTCTCTCTCTCAGACTAATTGAAATCATGCCATGAGGCTTACATTTGAAGAATAATACAATATGTGATGTCTGTACATTATGTCCCATATACAAGCCATTTCAAGGTCCGGTTGCCGCGCATCCAAGACGCTAAAGCATTTTCCAACGCCTCGGCACGCCAATCGAACTTCGCAACGAAGGAGTTACTCCATGCACCCTGCAAACAATTTGGTAGGGTATCAGTACATAGAATGCACTGGTGGGGAGGCCTCTTGCCCACTCAACAAAACTAGCACGTACATTATGTGAGTGCACACTATTAAACATAGTCTTTTTAATCTTGCATCAGGATCAGTTTTATGGCATATACTAGCAAAGCCTACTTGTTTCGTAAAATCATAACCATGCCACGCAATAGAAATTAAACTTACCCATACATACCATCATTTCTTTTCTGTAAATACAAAGACATCGTACTTATAATCACAAAAGATCAATATGATGCTAACACGTGCTATAAACCATAATAGTGTCTCTGCAGAAGAAAAATGTTAGGCTTAAAATGTGTATCGTATCGTGCATCCACTTCCTTACTCAACTAATGGCCTGCACGCTGCTACTAGCATGTCGATTTAGCCTAGATGAGGGTCACTGGCATGACTAACCATCCTGAACTATAGCTTGGTATAGACGGTGATCCTTCTAGTGCGGGTAACGAGCCCCGCTGAAGTTCCTGAACTACCCGTGCTGGGATCCAGTACAACTATTGTGGTTCCTCATAGCCAGAATCAGTCCCGTAGCCCCGGGATACCATTCGAGAAACCAAACCCTTGTTCACAAGTTGTCCATGACCATGCAAGTTTCTACTTGACTACTTTAACCATTTCTTTATGTCAGACTTCCGTCTCTATACAACTTCCAGTCCAGGGACTGTCTTGGCGACCCAAAAATCCTGAAACTTCCCATTTTTAATCTTTGAAATCAGTAACGACTACTTGATAGCCTTTCTGACCAAATTAAAAAAAATTATATTCCACGAAGTACTCCGACCAGTGCCATAATCTATATGACAAGCAATGCAACTTTGCCTGTATATACTATAGCAGTAGAATGATAATTTATGTGACAACATAAAAACTCTACTTTGTACGAGACGTGAATACATGGTGTGAATTATTTTCCTCAGCTATGTGGGTTTGACAATTTTATTGGCATGCATCAATTATTGACTAACGAAACAAGCACGTGACATCCATTTTATTAAGTATGGAGTCAATGCAGCGATGAGTTCAACAAAGCCACCCACATGAACGAGGACTTGCCTCTACTGAGCGGGACTCCGAGCAAGTCACTACATAGCCAAGTTCGAACGTCGTTTCACCAAAGATTCATCTTACTGAACTGAGCAAAGCGGGGCACTACAATACATCACTCAGAAAAAGTTTCGTCCTTGAAACTCCCCAAGTACAACTAATTCATCATTGACACCATCTTGGGAATGAATTGGCTCGGCGCTTACTCAACCACCATCGATTGCATTAGAAAGAAAGTCGTGTTCCACCTGGAGAGACTGAATTCTGCTATTTGTGTGGTCAAGTGTCGACGACATGTTTGGTAATTTCAACGATGTCTGCTCGATGGATGCTGCATTCCAACTACAAAGGATACTTGGCATTTGTTCGAGACACACGAAATGATAGTGCAAACGTAGGTCAAACTAACGTTGTAGCAGAATTTTTTGACGTGTTTCCATACGAGCTACCCGGTATGCCACCCGATCTAAAAATTGTGTTCATCATCGACATCTTTCCCAACAACTGACCAATTTCCAAAGTCCCGTACGGAATGGCTCCTGCAGAATTGAAGGTGCTCAAAGTCCATTTGCAAGGTTATTCGACCGGGGATTCCTTGGGCCTAGCGTCTCGCCATGGGGATCTAGTGTTGTTCATTAAGAAGAAAGGAGGTTCGATGCGCATGTGTATTAGCTATCGAGAGCTGAACAAGGCTACCATTTGGAACAAATATCCATTGCCTAGAATCGGCGACATGTTTGATCAGCTACAAGGTGCCTCAGTATTCTCTAAGATATGCCTTTTCTCGGGGTACCATCAGCTCAAAATCATACCGAATGACATGCCAAAGTCTGTATTTCACATAAGATATGACCACTATTAGTTTTTGGTAATGTCGTTCGGCTTGACAAATGCCCTGTCGCATTCATAGATCTAATGAATCGGGTGTTCCGACCGTTTCTAGACAAGTTCATGGTAGTCTTCATCGACGACATCCTCGTCTACTCGAATAGAAAATAGAATATACAGAGCACCGAATGGCTGCACTTCAGACCCTTCGAGACAACCGGTTGTATGCGAAGCTGGGCAAATATGAATTCTGGTTGAGCAGTGTATCATTTCTTGGGCACGTCAATTTTGCGAAAGGCATTTCAATCGACCCAAAGAAAGTCGAAGCTGTTGTTGATTGGAAAAGACCCATGTCAGCTAGTGAAATTCGAAGCTTCCTCGTCTTAGTAGGATTCTACAGATGGTTAGTAAAAGGATTTTACAAGATTTCATCACCTTTCACTCGTCTCATTCAGAAGGGAATCTCATTCGAGTGGTCAAACGACTACGAGGCTTGCTTTCAGGAGCTAAAGCAGCGGCTTATTTCGACCCCAATACTTCTACTTTCGGACGGGACTAAGGCATTTCAAATCTTCACCAATGCTTGAGGCTAGGGCTTGGGATGTGTGCTCATGCAAGGGACAAGGTGATATCCTTCGCTTCAAGACAGTTGAAGTCGCACGAAAAGAACTATCCCGTACGATTTGGAATTAGCGACGATTGTGTTCGTATTAAAATTGTGGCGATACTACCTCTATGGTATTGTAAACCCCCTAAAAAACTAGAAAGAATTTATTTAGTTATCTAAATTTTTATTTATATTGGTCAATTTATTTCATTGAAATAGTTTTTGATAAATTATTTATAAATAGATAACATAGAATATAAGAGTTTAAATAAATAAATATACAAAATACTTTTACATAAATAGGAAACTAGGTTACAAAATTATGTTATATTTTTATAAAATTTTAGAATTTCTTTTATAAATATTTTGGGGTTTACTACATATATATAAGTATATGTCATTACAAGTGTTTTTTAAAAAAAGAAAAAGAACAAAAACTAACTGAATAGTGCCAGCGACACTGTTCCTCTTTCTTTAAAACCCGACCTCCCATGCGGTGAAACAGAGAGAAATTTTTTAAACCTTTGGTGAATCCAAAGCTAGATCAGATTGAAGCAATTTGAATCAAAATCTTCCTTGCATTATACTTATCACATCCTCTACCGAATGAGTAAAATTCTATTCAAAATCAAACCCAATAACGATCAGGATTTGGGTTTGAAAACATTAATACATATATATATATATATATATATATATATATATATATATATATATATATATATATATATATATATAAGCGGATCAAAAGCCCCCCTTAGAAAACCCCCTAAAAAACCCCTCACTCTAATCCGTAATTTAATGTTAATATTAATGTTAATGTTAATATTAATGTTAATATTAACATTAAATACTAAAATTAACATTAAACTTAACATTAAAATTAATATTAACATTAACATTAACATTAACATTAATATTAACATTAACATTAATATAAAAAAATAAAAAAATTAATATTAACATTAACATTAATATTAAAATTAATATTAACATTAATATTAACATTAATATTAACATTAACATTTTAACATTAATATTACGAATTAGAGTGAGGGAGGTTTTTAGAGGGTTTTCTAAGGGGGGCTTTTGATCCGCTCCCATATATATATATATATATATATATATATATATATATATATATATATATATATATATATATATATATATATATATATAGGAAGCGGATCAAAAGCCCCCCTTAGAAAGCCCCCCAAAAACCCCCCTCACTCTAATCCGTAATTTAATGTTAATATTAATGTTAATATTAATGTTAATATTAATATTAATGTTAATATTAACATTAAATACTAAAATTAACATTAAATTTAACATTAAAATTAATATTAACATTAATATTAACATTAACATTAATATTAACAATAACATTAACATTAATATAAAAAAAATTTTAAAAAATTTAATATTAGCATTAGAATTAATATTAACATTAATATTAACATTAAAATTAATATTAACATTAATATTAATATTAATATTACGAATTAGAGTGAGGGGGGTTTTTGGGGGGCTTTCTAAGGGGGGCTTTTGATCCGCTCCCATATATATATATATATATATATATATATATATATATATATATATATATATATATATATATATATATATATATATATATATATATATATATATCGACTGAACTTTTTCAATACCTCAACTAAAATCAACCCTCGACCCTAGAGACCAAATCCTCGATCCTCCGACCACCTGAGCGCCGCCCTGAGCCGCCGGACGGCTACCGAACCGCTGCATACGCTCCAATAACATAGTCGCACGCACACAGCAGAGTAGTAGCGATATTAGAAGTAGCATCCGCACACAGATTTTTGGGTCACGATTTCTTTGCCACCTTGCTATCATTTCGCAGTCCGATTTTGTAGGTTGGATCACAACCTGACCCTCTTCTACTCCCTTCAAATAGTTTGATTTAATTTGCATCGTACGCATCATAAATCGAACCCAAAGTTGGCAAAAATCATGTTCGAATTAGGTAGTTGTATAGTTCAAACCCTCAGATTGGAAGGCTAATAATTGCCAGGTTTTTCAATATTTTGGAAATCTATTTGAACAAAGTTGTTGTCTACATGACCTAGATTAAAAGCCATAAATTAGTGTAATTATTTTTATATAAAATTTCTATTTTATTTTCGGCGAAAATAAAAAAAATCAGTTTCGAAAACCGCAAAAACCCTGATACGGAGTCCATTCCGACAAATCAGATGATTTGGTCGCGAACCAGTCACTTCGAAAGGTGTGTATGGACTTTGTGCACGTGTGGGCTTTGGCAAAATTCGAATTGGTTGCGTGTGCACGACGAATTCGACCCGTATCCGTCGAAGAATGTCGTATCAGTCATTTTTCAAAATTTTTGATTACTTCATGCACGTTCGTTACATCGTGACAAAACTTGCGCCATTGGACTCGTATCGTTTAGATATTTCTCTTATTCCAAAAATATTGGTGATATTTGTTTGAGCATCCGGAGACGTTTACGGAAGTCCTATCTTTGTTTCTCTTGTCGGCTTGTCGTGTTTGCCTTTTGAAAGTTGTCAGATCACCACACCACCAACAGAAAAGTATACCTTGCCACTTTATTCTGGTTATGTGCACTTTATTTTAGCATATTTATTTCTGTTATTTATTTAGTTACTTATTTATTTTATTTAAGCTGTGCTTCCAAGTCAACTTGAGTGCAAGCGACTGTATTAGTCGTTCTCATTATTTTCTTTCTTTTATGCATGCCAACTTAGTTTTAGAAGATCATCCCATTATTGTGATATATTTTTCTGTTAGTAACCGAGGAACATGGTCTGTCGTGGTACGTGGTCCAGTCCATGTCCTTGTTTGGTTGTTGGGCTGAGCTATCGTGCTTTATAGGCTATGAACTGAGGTTGCAAAGCAGAACTCATTATTGTGAGATATCGATATATCACCATTAGCCATGACACTTGTGTTACATGAGTTGTGAGTCCCATATAGGTCTCAGACTTGCGTAGTCGGCTGGCCACCGGTACGTAAAGGACGTGCGATAGGGTATAACTGCTAATAGAATTGCATGCTAGAAGACTTAGCAGTTATTAGTTGTACTATATAGGACATTGGGCACGGAGAATACGATTGTACGTTGACTACCTCCCTATCTACTGTAGACTCGCTCGCTACTGAGGAACGATCGGTAGACTATATGCTGTAGACTCGTTCGATACTAAAAAATGGTATATAGTATTTAGACTCGCTATTGAGGTATTGTATTTATTATTGACTTGACTTGGTGGACATGCACTATTCTCAAATTATATAACACATAGAACGGTTAGGTGTCCCTTAGATTTCATGCATTTTATATTTGGTTGTCTATTTCTACTTTTAGTCATTTACATATAATTAGTATATCGTGGCATATTTTTTTTCTTCTTTTGTATCTTATTACGTCCCTCTGAGGACCTGGTGATCTCTCCATGTATAGACGATTAGAAATACTAACAAGAGTACGGAGTCGGGTCAGCTTCTTCATTTTCGGTCAAGAAAATCTTACCCTCTGCTGATGCTTGATTCTTATGTTTACTTGTTTTCTTTCATTTATTTCTAGTAGGTCAGACTCCATTCTCATTCTAGCTTGGTAGTGAATTTGTCTCCACCCGGCTATCATTTCTTTTGACTATTTATTTATTTATGTTGACTATTTCTTTTATTACTCTTATGGTTGATATATAGATAATGCCTGTGGTATGTGATATTGTTATGAACTGGTGTTCATATAATACAACTTGCGTATATATTCAGAGTTTCCATATATTGGAGTATACTTTGTATGTATACAGCCAGCATGTTATGTATACCTAGTCTTACGTATATTGGGACTGGGATGTTACATATTTTTGTGGTGGCCCATGCAGGTCGAGAAAATATTATTTCGGTGACGTTACTGTACCGAGCAAACTTGTGTATAGGATTAGAAATTAGGAATCTCATCCACATGCTTGATACCTTCCTTGATTCCTCTCCGAACTCTCATTTGACTGATTGACTTGCATCTAGCTTGAAACAGTTCTAACATAATTCTTATATCTCGTGCCAGAAAATGAATCTTAGTAGCGGTCGTGTTGCCTCTCTTACCATCACCTATGGTGACTCAGCAGCCCATGAGGAGCAAGTTTCTTCGTAACCTCCGACAGTAACCTCAACCACACCTCTTCAGCAAGGACATACATCTCAGCCACATCAGACGACCCCATATACTCATCAGCATCCCCAAACCTCTAAACCCCATTTAGGATAGCCTGATCAATAAACCTCAACATACCATAAAGGATCTATTCCTCTACCTCTTCATCAGAACCTACCTCAAACTGGACCGTCGATGCCTATGCCTCCAACCGATGGAGATGAGACCACCCACTTCCTTTATTTCTTGTTGCAAGCTCAATGGTAGCAAAATGAGTTATTGAGACAAAACATGATGTTCCTACTAAATAGACCCCCATCTCCACCACCAGTACCTGTACCAGAGCCCCAACCATACTTAGGTATTATTCCAGATTTTATCCAAATGAACCCGGAGACTTTTAAGGGTATCAAAAGTCCATTAGAAGTCTCTTCGTGGCTTATTAGCACCAAGAAGTTATTAAAGACGTCACAATTTCCTAAGGAGGATTGGATGGCAGCCATTGATTTACTACGTGAGGACAATGCCCATAATTGGTGGAAGACAGATGAGAGACACTTGGGTATCAATCAGTCTTGGGAAGAATTTTATAAGCTCTTCAACGAAAGGTACTTTCCAGCCACTGTTCGTGATATACTATACGATCAGTTCCTCCACCTCAAGCAGAGGGATATGACGGTGGATGAGTATGATGCAAAATTTAACCGACTAAGCAAATTCGATGAAAAATTGATACCGACGAAGAAAGAGACAACTAAGAGGTTTCATAATGGATTAAGACATGAGATTAAGACACAAACCACTGTTCAATCCAGAGTTCCGCACGCAGCAGTGTTAAAGAAGTTAGAAGTTAGGAGCTCATACTCAGGGAAGCACAACAAACCCAAAAATACTATGCTCCAGCAGATTTTCAGGTGCAACTTGATTTATGAGGCCCTGACCGATGACTTTCGGCATAATACCAACAATGAGTAGCACCCTACCAAATCCCAAATGCACAAACTTGACAGTTTTGTAGAAAGAGAAGGCACCAACAGAGAGATTGTTGTCGACGGTTAAAGTATTGCTTCAATTGCGGCTCTAGTGAGCATAAATTTTAAGATTTCCCTGATCGACACACCTCGCACAGTTTGGCTCCAACACCAGCTCAACAATAGTGGTAAGGGCCAGTAGCTCTAGGACCAGTTGTACCATAGCCACCTGTACTAGAAGGATACCAGGAAGGACCAACCTTGATTGACCAGATAGCACAGTTTAGGCCTACTAGAGAAAAGATAAATAATCTGAGGCACGAACGAGCATTCACCATGGCATTGATAGACACTCATCCCGAGATTAAGGATATTAGAGCCACACCTCTACTCGAATGGTATTCATGCATAGTATAGTTATCTCACTTTTGCTTAGACACATTTGGGTTGTTAGTTACCTTCAACACCTTTAGTAGTCTTACAATTGTAGACTAGATAGACTTGTTTAGAATAGAAATTAAGAATTTAGTCATGAGAAGTTTTAGGACAGACCTTAGTGTTTGTTACCCTCATCTATAACCCTTGTATACTATAGAAGAGTGAATCGGTCTTTTTTTTTGGTTCGTGTGTCATCGTAGCATCATTTGTCATACTTGGGAGCGCAAATATGACATAACAATCATTACTTCCATCTGTTTGGAAATCATGGTACGATCTTCGTACTTGACTCTTTTCTTCCGTTCTGTATTGCATTACCTATTTTGATAGTACGTCCCGATAATCGTGGTAAGATATCGTGATCTTGATCCTTCTAACTTCGTTTAGTCATTGATCGTGCTTCAGTTTTAATTTCGAGAATAAAATTTCTGATGTGTATAGATTGTAAGCCTCTCTAAAATTTAGGTCTCCTTGAATTAGGAGTGATTGGGGTAAATTGGTTCCAATCAGGCTAATAGATCAGTGGTTCATAACGACCATTTCTATTAGTATCATTTGATGCCCTCTACCGTGACTTTGATATTTGGAGCACAATACTAGCCTTTTCCTTCCAACAAATTTTGCACTCATGACGTAGACGAGCCAATCAACATGTATGACATATATGTCTCATCCAAACACACCTTTACGTGCTTCATTTTAATTTCACAACATTCATGACACCTTTTCACTTTGAACAGACACTCGATGCCCATTCTTATTCCATTTGATTTCAATCATGCAACATCAACCCATACTCCCAAACCAATTGAATATCCATGATCCATGCATGACACAACACCCATGACATTTACATCCCATCCAATCAAGCCCCTAATGCCTCCTACACAAAATCAAACCCCAACACCAACCTCTATACACACTAGACATATTGACCGAATTATCCATGCATCTACCTAATCTTGCCTCGTCTTCAAACTGAACTGAATTCTATAAAATGATTCATGCACCTATTATGAAGTCATATATCTTGGCCTACAAATTACCTTTTCCCTAAATTCTTCGATCCTACCTCTTTGTCACATATGTTCTACGATAAATGATATGCCTCTGTAGCATTTCATCCCAGTTATATTTCGACCAAGACATTTTCTATTGTCTTGTTGGAGCATGACTATATAGGAGCAATTTTAAATCGGTAATAATATCCTTTATAGTGTTATTGACCAAGTACAAGATGGTGGTACCTGGCTCCGTAGAGTCTATGACTTCGGTCAGAAGTGCCCAACAATATCGTACCATTCCATAGAACTTGACATTCTCAGAAGTCTTGTAACTGCAATTTCCACATCTAACCAATTTCTATAAGTTGGATAGAGTCTTCAATCAACTAAGTGTACCCTACCATTTAGAATGTGACGTTGAATTAGGATTCCATTCGTAATCGTCTCTTACATCTTTCTGGAAACCGAGGTATGGCTTGAGATGCTTAACCCTTCATTTCAAATTTAAATCTCTCTATCTTTCATATTAAATTTTATTTTAATTTCGAGGACAAACTTTTTGTAAGTTGGGTAGGATGTAACCCCCTAAAATTCTAGGAATTTGATTATCTAAATTTTTATTTATATTGGTCAATTTATTTCCTTGAAATAGTTTTGATATATTACTTATAAATAGATAACATAGAATATAAGGGTTTAAATAAACAAACATATAAAATATTTTTACATAAATAGGAAACCATGTTACAAAAATGCGTTATACTTTTATAAAAAATTTAGAATTTCATTTATAAATATTTTAGGGTTTACCTCATATTTTTATATAAGTATATGTAGAGACGGGTATTAAAAGAAAAGAAAAGGATAAAACCTAACTGAATAGTGTCAGTGACACTGTTCCTCTTTCTTTAAAAACTCGATCTCCCCTGCGGTAAAACATAGATCAAAACTTCAAACCTTTAGTGAATCCAAAGTTGGATCAGATTGAAGCAATTTGAATCAAAATCTTACCTGCATGATACTTGTCACATACTCTACTAAATGAATCAAACTCTATTCAAAGTCAAACCCAATAACGATTAGGATTCGTGTTTGAAAACATCGATATATATATATATATATATATATATATATATATATATATATATATATATCGATCGATGATACCTTTTCAATACCTCAACTAAAATCAACCCTCGACCCTAGCGACAAAATTCTCGACCCTTTGTCCACGTGAGCGCCACCCTGAGCCACCGGACGGCCGCCCAACCGCTGCACAAGCGATAATAACAGAGCCGCACGCACACATCAGAGCAGTAGCGACAATAGCAACAGCAGCCGCACACCAATTTTTGCATCGCGATTACCATCTTATTATCTTCTTGCAATCCAATTTTGCATGTTCGATCACAACATGACCCTCTTCTACTCCCTTCAAATAGTTCGATTAATTTGCATCGTACCCATCATAAATCGAGCCCAAAGTTGCAAAAATCATGTTCGAAGCAAGGCAGTTGTATAGTTCAGGCCAATAATTGCCCAGTTTTTTAATATTTTGGAAATATACTTGAACAAAGTTTTTGTCTACATGAACTAGATTAGAAACCATAAATTAGTGTAATTATTATATATAATTTCTATTTTATTTCCTGCTGAAATCCCTAAAAAATTAGTTTCAAAAACACAAAAACCCCAATATGGAGTCCATCTCGACAAATCGGACGATTTGGTCGCGAACCAGTTGCTTCAAAAGGTGTGTATGGACTTTGTGCACGTGTGGGCTTTGACGAAATTCGAATTGGTTGTGTGTGCACGATAAATTTGACCCGTATCCATCGAAGAACATCGTATCAGTCATTTTCCAAAATTTCCAATTACTTCATGCACGCTCGTTACATCGTGATGAAACTTACGCCAGTGGACTTGTATAATTTGTTTGGTCATGTGATCCAAGTTTGGTCCGATTCTGAGAAGGTTGATCGGATCGCTATTTGGCAGGCCCATCCGATTTAATAGGTAATTTTGTGCATGGCCCATCGTAATTCTGAATTGGACATACCATTGAGTTCGTATAAAAAATGGACCCATGGACATATAACTTGTTGACTTTAAAACCAAAGGCTTTGGCACACTTTTTTTCAAAGCGGGTGCAACGACGGACATCGTTTTGACCCAAAATTATGAGTTTGCCCTTTTGTCCAGAATTGGACTTATTCTAGACGATCGTAGATATTTTTTTATTTTGAAAATATTGTTGATGTTTATTTCAGCATCAGGAGACGTTTTCGGAAGTCCGATCGTTGTTGCTTTTGTTGGCTTGTCGTGTTTGCCTTCTAGAAGTTGTCAGATCACCACACCAACACTAGGCAATTATACCTTGCCACTTTATTCTGATTATGTGCTCTTTATTTTAGCATATTTATTTTAGTTATTTATTTAGTTGCTTATTTATTATATTTAAACTATGCTTCCAAGTCAACTTGAGTGCAAGCGACTGTATTAGTCGTTTTCATTATTTTTTTCTTTTATACGTGCCAACTTAGTTTTAGGAGACCATGCTATTCTTGTGATATATTTTTTTGTTAGTAGCTGAGGAACATGGTATGTCGTGGTACATGGTCTAGTTCATGTCCTTGTTTGGTTGTTGGGCTGGGCTATCGTGCTTCGATAGACTATGAACTGAGGTTGCAAAGCAGAACTAATTATTGTGAGATATCAGTATATCACCATTGGTTATGACACTTGTGTTACATGAGTTGTAAGTCTCATATAGGTCTCAGACTTGCATAGTCGGCTGGCCACCGGTACGTAAAGAACGTGCAATAGGGTATAACTGTGTAAAGCCCCCTATTTTTTTTTTATAAATTTTTGTATATATTTTAGTTTTAAAATTTTCCTAGTTAGAAAAGAGATTTTATTTTAATTCTATAAAAAATATTTTGGACGACAAAGAGATTTGTCAAATCATTTTAAAAATAAATAAATTTTGTATTTGTAGAAATATATTCTAGAATTGTTTGGTATATTATTTTACAATTTGATAATTATGATAATATACTTGAAGAATAATTTGGTTTATTATTATTAATTATTTTAAGATTTGAGTTATAAAATATGTTTCAAATATTATTTGATAATATTGAGTATTATTTCAAAATATTATTTTAAAGTATTATTTTAAAGCCTTATTGTTACCAAGTATTAAATTTAGATTTGGCTAAATGTCTTTTTAAATATTTTTAATAATATCTAGTATTAATTTTTTTTATGGATTGATTTTGATTAATTTAGAATTTATTGGATTAAATATTTATTTGATTTAAACCTTGAAATGATTTGGTTTCCTAAATAGTTTTAAAAATCATAAGTATTTTGAACAAGAAAAGGATTTGCCAATTTATTTTCAAAATTGATCTTTTACTTTAAGGACTAATAATTACATTTTTCTATCATGGTCCACTTGTTGAATTTCTAGAAGCTCTTTTGAAATTCTTATGGATATAGTTGGAATAATTTTGATGACTTACAATAGCAAGGTAGATCCGTACTGTCGCAATTTATTTGAATTAGGGAGACCGCGGGTTCACTGCAGCCAGCAGCGCACTGGCGAGACATGACCCATAAGTTGAAGTAATTTTAAGTAAGCATAGGTTATTAAATATTATTAAAATTATGTCTTTGGTTGTCCTATTTAATCCTTGAGTTATTATGTCAATAATGGATAAGAGTTGATAGAGTATTCGATACCGTATTCTTATTTGAGTCATGGAACCAAGAGTTTACTGCAACCAGATGTACACTGGCGAGGCAAAAATTCTTGGTAAAATGACTTTGGATGCTTACGGTTTTTGTATACTATAGGGACTATATCTTTTATTGGCATATGACTATTAATTTTTGAAATTGATTTTATGCCGTATTTCTTGTTACCATCTTCCTATTTTTGAATCATCATCCTTTAAAACTATTTTGATTTCCTTCTACTAGATTCCTAAACGTATCTAGATTTTGAGACTAAACTCGTGCCTAAATGATTTTGGTTAAACAATTAATTGTATCGAAACGATTTCGATTTGATCATTCTTAAATGATTTTGATCGCAACTAGACTACTTTGATTATATTTCGATCGAGCCAATTCATATCTTTTCCTAGATTTTGACTCTGTAATCGTGCCCAAATGATTTCTGCTAAATAGTTGATCGTGCCAAAACTACTTTGATTTTTTTATCGTTCCTAAGTAAATTTTTGGTCGTGACTAGACCATTTTGACTATAAATTGATCGTGCCAATCACAACTTAGGTTTCAATTCTATCAACGATTATGCTTATATAATTTTGATCATTAATTGTATCATTTTCTTGATTATATTCTTAGTCGTGTCTAATCATCCCCTTTGAAATTTCAAGGACGAATTTTTTTTAGGGTGAGTAGATTTGTAAGCTCACTTCCTGAATTTAAAAAAATATATTTTATATTCTAGTTTTAAATTTTTTCTAGTTAGAAAATATATTTTATTTTAATTCTATAAAATATTTTGGACAACAAAGAGATATATAAAATTATTTAAAAATAAATAAATTTTGTATTTGTAGAAATATATTCTAGAATTGTTTGATTTATTATTTTACAATTTGATAATTATGATAATATACATGTAGAATTATTTGGTTTATTATTATTAATTATTTCAAGATTTGAGTCATAAAATATGTTTCAAATATTATTTGATAATATTGAGTATTATTTCAAAATATTATTTTAAAGTATTATTTTAAAGTCTTATTGTTATCAAGTATTAAAGTTAGATTTGGTTAAATGTATTTTTAAATATTATCAATAATATCTAGTATTAATTTTTTTTCATTATGGATTGATTTTGATTAATTTAGAATTTATTGGATTCAATATTTGTATGATTTAAACCTTGAAAAGATTTGGTTTCGTAAATGGTTTTAAAAATCATAAGTATTTTGAACAAGAAAAGGATTTGCCAATTAATTTTCAAATAAGGTTCTTTTAGATTAATAAAAATATACTCTAAATTATTTTGATGTTATCAACTATTATATTTAAATACAATGACTATTACTAGAATTTCGATTTGGATTTTACTAATATGTTTTAAATTATTTTGATAGTAACAAAATAGTACCTTAAATTATTATGTTGATCAATTATAGGATAATATTACATGATGAGAAGATTCTTATAGATTAAATATTTTTGAACAAATATCCTAGTTTATAATTATTTAAACCTTATTTTCCTTTAAATTCTAATCTTTATATAATTCTTCCTAAACAAATTCTTATCTCTACATGTAGTATATATATATATATATATATATATATATATATATATATATATATACACATCTCCCTCTCTCGTCGCTATAATCTCTCATCTCCCTAACCGAAGCCTCTCCCCCAAACAGTTATAAAATAATTTACAGCCATCATCATCATCGTCAGCACAACCATTCTAACTGTATCGTGTATCGTGCCCGTGTCCATCTATTTTTCTTCTACTTTCTATTACAGTTACACTAATTTCTCGTGTCCTGATATTTGGACACAACCACCAAATATGTGAACCCATCCTACTATGTCCGACACATCGACACAGTACCAAAAATATCAAAGCCTAAATCCTAACTACCGTGGCCGTCACCAGGTCTTCGATCAGCCACCAGCCTCCGGCCAGGCTTCCACCCGCATCTTCTATTACCACCGTACCTCCGTGCCAGCAAGCCAACTCCAGCCGACGGCCAGCCACACCAGGGCCACCGCTCTATCCCCATCATCTTTATCATCATCTCCACCACCATACACCTACCATGATCACCGCGGCCATCACCACACCGCGACTTCTCCATTCCTCCTCTGCCTACCACCGTCACAAACTTACCATCACCATCGTCGCCACCATCCGAATCCGTCGTCGACACTAGCGGCCATCACCCGCTTTGTCCAGTGATCTCACGCCACCGCAGAGCCGCACTGGAGCAGCACCAAGTTTTTCGCTGCACTTGTCCAAAGCCGCCAGAGTCGCTAGATCTAGGTCTCCCCGCGGCCGAGCACAGCCACACCGTGCTGCCTCGACGAGCAGTCCACGGTGAGCGCGCCTCTCGATCATTCCCTCCTCACTAACTCTGTAAGCTCTCGATCTCTCTCGCTATTTCTCTTCCCTCGTTTTCTCTTTTGTGCTCACTCTCTCTCCTTTCTTTTCTCTACTCGAGAAATGGGAGCACAAACTCTCTCCATCCCTTAATAGCTAAGGAAGCTGCAGTAGCCAGTAATAATTAGGCAGCTAGGCTTTTGTTTTATTTTATTAATATATGGTGTATATGTATGAATGAATTAATATCTATGTATATATGTATAGTATAGTACAATGATTTATATTATTGTTATTAGTTATTTAGTTTATTTAGTTTATTAAGTTTTATTTATTTTGATTAATTAATATATTGTTAATATGGAAATTATGACTAGTTAGTCATTATCTTTTAATTAATATTATTTTCATTGGTTTCACTAATATCAATATTGTTATTTATTATTAATACACTATAATATTCCTAATATATTATTATATAGTTTTTGAGTTAAAACTAAGGCTTAACAAAATTATGATTTTTATATCTATATTGTAAATGTAGAATTGGGCTTGGCCAGCATATTAATGATTTTCATAATAAGATATGGGTTTGATATAAATATTTTTCTAAATGGCTTATTATATAAGATATAAATATTTCTAAAATATATATACTGTAATTATGAAAAGGATAGTTTTAAAATATTATAAGTATTTTTCTATATATATTTCCTTATTAAGGATTTTTTTATTAGACGAATTTCCTTCGACTATCGAATCTTGACCGTGACTAATCGATCATTTCCTATTTCTTTGCGAATTCTGACTACTTCATATCGACCCTAGGTTAATCGGACTGTCCCAGACCCCTAGTGGCACGATTTGTTCCATCACTTGGGGCCATCTTGCGTAGTTTTGACATCTGAGACTATTCTGTGCCAACAAGATCATGTCGCACACGTCAAATCCAATCAAATCGAGGCAAGTATATTGCACTGGTTGTTTCCAACTCTTAATAATTTCTATGATACATATTTTAGATATGCATTACATGACTCTTGGCACGTTGTCCACACGAGTAGTATGGATTCATATTATGATTATAAAGTTTCATGTTTTAGATTATTTATCGTGTTTTGTGACTATTGCATTCCGTGATTATCGTGTACCATGATTTTCGTGTCATGACATGAATCCATGAGTCAGGAAGGAAAATACACTAGTAGACAAGTAAATCACCCAAAAATATTTCATGGTCTTTCATGACGAATAATAGCCGCACGCGACACGTGCAGTTGGCCAAATCATATGCCTAGCCATTTACATGTCGAAAGTAGTATTTTAAAACATGTAGATAGATGTCTTGATTATCGTGTTTACATGTTCCACTTTACATACCATGATAGTCGTGTTTACATGTTTTCTTTCTAGTTGTCGTGCCATTATTGTCTTGTTTACCTATTTTTCCCTACTTCTCATACCATGTTTCCAGTTGACCTGTTTACCATGTATATCCTATGCTATTTCTGTTTTATGATTTCTATTATGTCTTAAATTGTTTGCCATGTATGTACTTGTTCCATTTCTGACTAGAAACCATTTTTTCAGATTTGTTGCTTACTATGCATTGGATCATTAGGAAAGATATGGGTATATGCCGAGGTCGACTCTAAAGGACTAGTTAGATAGATATAATCATCAAGTTTAAATTTGTTGTATTAGATTTTGTGAGATAGTGTATTTTATTCAAATGTAATCTTGAAGTTGTAAATTGATTTAGTATGTGAATGAGCAAATAGAGAGATTAATTTATGAACAAATATTGTGTACTTTGATCATTGAGATCTAGACATCATACTATACCGATATCGTTGTAGGGTGGACTTGGGCACGCACTTGCATCCCCAAAAGCGAGAGCGGGTCGTGACATATAGGTCTCAGACTTGCGTAGTCGGCTGACCACCGGTACGTAAAGGACGTGCAATAGGGTATAACTATGTAAACCCCATATTTCTATAATATTTTATTTTATATATTATGGCATTTTTATATTTATTAATAGTTTAGTAAATAAATGATATGATTTTATATGGAAATACTAACTAGTAGTTATTATTATATAAATAAATATTGAAGTATATTGGAAAAGTTATTTTTTTCTCTATAAAAATATTGCTAGCTATTTTTATGTTGGAAATCTTATTTTTATATTTATTTGGATTTTTTTTTTGCATTCACAAAATATTCATATTCTTGTGTATAGGTGTACACACACACGCACACACACACACACACACACACACACACACACACACACACACACATATATATATATATATATATATATATATATATATATATATATATATATATATATATATATATTTTTTTTTTTTTTTTTTTTATTTATATATATATATATATATATATACACTGTTCCCTTAGGAACAATACTTTCTAGAATACGATAGTCCCCTGCGAATAGAACGTTGAGGAGAGATTTGATACCATTAAATTTTAAACAACTCTTTCTCCCAAATTTTCCCTAAATCCTTCCCAATCCAAATCCCAGATAGACTGCAAAATCCAAATCCAAAATTCGATTTAAATCAAATTTAATTCAGATTTCTAAACCGCATATAAATATGCGGCTGTGTCGAAGCTATGAGAGAAAACCCTATCGAAAACCTATTCGAGAGAGTGTTTGCCATGAACAAAAGTTATACGAACTTTTTGTATTACAAATGAGAAAAAGTACACAAGAGATGCTAAACAGGAAATCTAAGTACAATTTGATTCTGGAGAAGTATAACGATAGAGATCGAACACTATAATTGTTTCTTTACTCCGTTGACGATCTCATAAGAAGAACTTGCTTTGACTCTCTGGATGCCTATAAGTGGATGATTTGGGTTTGTTAATCAAGAAGCAGTCGAAGATCTTGAATGAAGAAAGACTTCTTCTATTTATAGTTAGGCACATATGCGATGTATGCAGGATTTTTGGCTCTCAGGAGCGCTGCACGCATGAGAATATCATCGAATCTGTTGTAACTATACTGTTGGGGCTGCTGATGAGCTGACACGTGGCAGTTGTTGAATTTTGATTGTTGCTGAGATATTGGGTTGTTGGGACTTGTTCATAAACATGACTGAGTCAATGACACATGTCGTGTGCACGTTACTCAAAGATCTCGTTTTTTTTAAACAGAATAGACTTGATCGTATCTAAAAGATATATTTTCTTTATTGGCCATGTGGCGTCTTTCAGAAATGCTATGAGAGCTTCACTGTGAGCGAGCTGCACGTCGTAAAGGCTGTACTTTCTAGGCACTATAGAAGCTGCGCTTTCTGGGTGTCCTTAAAGTTACCCTTTATGGATGTCCTGAAGGCTATATTTTTTGGAGCATCAAAGTGGTTACGCTTTTAGGAAAGCCAGAGTAGCTGCAATTTTGAGGCACATTGGATGTCGTGCTTTCGACTGACAGCTAATATCTGATATCTGACATCTACTATTTGATAGTTGACCTATGCTATCTGAAAGCTGACAATTGATAGTTGTCCCCTGTTATTTATGTCAGCGTGTTATAAATGCTGAAGTGATGACCTAGGTCCAAGCACTGCACTTTTGGAATCTTCCAAGGCGCTATGCTTTTGGCTGAGGCGCTGTGCTTTTGGCAATCTTTAGAGCGCTGCACTTTTAAGGTTTCTTGGGTCAAAGCTCCTTAATTTCTACCGTTTTGTGGGGCTCGAGAAGAAATGACTAAAGAATTAGTAAGAAATCTCATAAATGAGATTCATTATGATGAATACGAGGTTCATCCAATTAACTCGGAGCCTTTAACTAGTTGCCACTTGTCATGTGGGTTTGACCATATACAACCTATAAATTGGGGTATTTTTAAGGGCACAACTCATTCGTGCTCCCTTCTCTCCTAATTCCTGTCAGAGACAATGTTGTACTCCGATCACTGCAAGGTTTCTCTTTGTCAAGCTTGCAAAACTTATGCCAGTCGGGGGATAGTATTACAGAACTCTTTGTTCACAGAAGTAGAAAGTTTGATGAAGGAGTCTTTGAGAAGAACCCTGCTGACAGTGGAAGGAGGTTGAATAAGTTATCCTTATTTATGCAGCACGCTAGCTGTGCTTTGGTTCAAGACGACGCTGAATGCTAAGATATTGAACACAGGGGCTTGGATTTACTGCCAACCCACGTTCTTCTCAATAACTACTTCATTCGGAAGGGATGTGCCTGTGTTTCGGCGAGGAAGTGATGTGCTCCTGACGAGAAAGTGATTCGCTCGTAAAAGGTACTTTCCTCGGCGTACAATATGAAATACTTGTTAGGCTTTCATTTTGTGTGCTGTGCTTTTATATAATCTGCGCTTTCGTATTCTGAGTAGACAACGATGCGCTTTTGCTGAGCAGCAATACTGCACTTTTGTACGTTGAGTACACAACGTCGCACTTTTGTACGCTGTGTTTTTATGTACGAAGTACATAACAATGCACTTTTGTACGCTGAGTAGACAACGCTGTGCTTTTGTACGCTGAATAGATGGCTTTATATGTAGTCATGAAGAATTAGTAATAGACTTTTATAATCATGACTATTTTTAATAAAGAGTCTCTTTCATGCACTTTTTTTCCAATTTGCCTTGTGCTTTTCTCGATGTTGTTTTCTGACATGCGCAACAATTCTGTGATTTTTTACTGCGCTTGTAGATGCGCTTTCATGCTTCTACAAGATCTCCTTCAAAGTTTTCAAACTTGGAAAACTTTGAAATACTTTAAAAAGTAGCATAAAAATGACATGTGGTGTAGGAAGTGCGCAACACATTACTGAAAGGCTGTCATCATTTAAGAGAGCTTTAGTAACTGTCAGCAATTAGTGCTTTATCCGTCATTTCATTAAATGATAATGACTCGTCATTTTTCGGACGAGATCAGAAATGATTTTATTCCACCATTGCACGCGTTTCAAAACGTTTCTTCAAGTCCGAAGCATTTCTTGGCCTCATATGTTTTGACACGTGTCCTCTCCTATAAATACGAGTTTTCCAGAAGTGAGAGAACTTTACTCTATTTATTTGCTTCCTTAAAGAAAAGACTTTCTTTTTCTTCCTTCGAATAAAAAACCCTAAGTTTTCTTCATGGCCCCCAAGATTAAAAAAGCTCCCAAATCATCCAAGGCCGCTAAGGCTAGTGCTACAAGTACTAGAAAGGCCAAAGAGAAGAGGCCAGCGACCGAACACTACAAAATTTTGTCAGATTAGCGACGTTCCAAAACGTCGCTAATCTCGGCCAAAACGTCGCTAACCTAAATTAGCAATGTTTTGGAAATGACAAAAAAAAGCATGTCACTAATCGAGAAAATGTCGCAAAACATCTCTATGGCGACGTTAGTTAGCGACGTTGATAACGTCGCTAATTAGCGATGTTATTTGCGACGTTCTCACGTGGTCGCTAATTAGCGACGCAATTTGCGACGTTATCGTGTGGTCGCCGTTTAGCGATAATTTTGCGACGTTTTGGCGATGACGTGCTGACATCAGATTCGGTGCCACGTGTTGCCACGTCAGCAATGTAGCAAAGCTTTTAGCGATATTTATTAACGTCGCAAAAATTTAGCAACGCTTGTTAACGTAGCTAAAAACGTCGCTAAGTTAAAAAATATATAAAAAAATAGAATCCAGAATACAAATAGAGCTAGAGCTTGAGCCAAAATACAGAATCCAAAATACAAAATACAGAATCCAATCCCTGGGTTCGTCGACCCCCTCGGTGGAACACTCAATACCGGCACGCATAATACATTCTAGAATATACAAAAAATATAAAGAAAAAATAATATCCTCAACGAACAAAGTCAATAATATCCTCAACGAACAAAGTCAATAATATCCTCAACGAACAAAGTCAATATCCTCAAATACGTACAAAGTCAATCACCTCAACGAACAAAGTCAATATCCCCAAATACGTACAAAGTAAAAAATATAGTACAAAGTCCGAAAATGCAAAAACAAAACTACTGATCGCCTGGAGCTGGAGCTGGACCCGGAGCTGGAGCCGGAGCTGGAGGAGGAGCGCCACCAGATGACTGTCGTCGCAATGCCAGGATCGTCTGATACTCCTCCGGTAACAACAGGTGGACGAGCATGTCCTCCCGTGCACCGGATGTAGACGATGCTCGCGGCGTACCAGCAGATGGTTGCTCCGTAGCCATCTCCTGGAACTGCTGTATCTGTTCGACCAACCGCTGCGTAGCCTTCTGCATAGCGCGGGTCATCTGTCGCAGTGCCTCAGTAGTATCCTCAAGCCTCTCAAAGCGTGAGATGAGCGCAGAATCATCTGTATGCGGCGCCACCATCCTCTGCAGCATCTCGTGTCACTTCCCGTTCCTAGAATGCGTATTTTTATACATGTGCAATTCATGTATATTTATTTAGTATTTATCATGTATTATTCTGTATTTAAATTCCTTTAATTTCATGTTAATTAATTTTCTGCATTTTATTTCCTGTAATTTTATTTCTGCATTTTATTCCTGTATTTTATTTTCTGAATTTTATTTTCTGCTGTTATTCTCTGCTTTTAGTCTTGCTTTGTGGTTCGGGTTCATGGATGGTTCTTCTCGGGTTCATGGTGGTTCACATGAACCGAACCACCACAAACCCCCACCTACCACCACCCTTTCTATTTAAGCCCCCATCTCCTTCTCTCTCCTCATAACTCTCATTTTTTACCATTACTTCTTCTTCTTCCTCATCACTCTCTCCACCAACCCATCAGCTGGCAAGTACATCTTGCTTCTTGCTTCCACTTGGAGAACCATTTTTATGGTTCACTTCTTTTCCTCTCATGATCCTGAGAGAGTTTAGTACTTAGCATTTTTGATTTCTTTGGATTGTTCTTCTCGGTTGTCCATGGGTTTTGATCTCCCAACCTGGCGTGCTTTCTGGCTGGGAACTTCATTTCTGGCTGGAACGAAGGTTTAGTCACGCTCACGTTCTTACGTGCCAGCGTGAATTTTTAGTCACGCTCACGTTCTTACGTGCCAGCGTAAATTTTTAGTCACGCACACGTCTTTACGTGTTAGCGTGAATTTTCAGTCATGCTCACGTTCTTACGAGCATGCGTGAATTTTTAGTCACGCTCACGTTCTTGCATGTCAGCGTGAATTTTGAGTTACCCTCACGTCTTTGCGTGCGTGCGTGAATTTCTTATCACTTTTCACGCTCACGATTGAGTGCGTGAATTTCCCTTCACGCTCACACTGTGCGTGCCAACGTGAATTTCTTACCACTTTTTACGCTCACGCTGTTTACACGCTCACTCGTACCTACTAGACTTAGCGTGACTTGTTGGCCTTAGCATAGACTTGTTGGCATGCTTTCTAACCTGGGTGTTACTATTTGCTCTATAACTTATTCATTTAATGATGGCATGATAATTCTTCTATTATATCCTTACGCCTTTTTGCATGAACCTGATAAATCATGATATGTTAATATTGATAATACAGATTGTTATGTGGAATGTGCCTTGTGTCCTGATTGATCCATGAATACCCAGTAAGGCTGGAACTTAACTCTGAGGAGTTATAGACTCGACCCCACTGAATACTATTTGATTTTCATGCCTTGTCACCATTGATAATGATTGTGACATTGACTAATAATTGATCATGCGTTCCTAGTTGGAACTAAGAGACTGGCTAGTCGTCTTATTGAATTGAAGGAATGAGACACGTTTATGTAATGAACTATTGTAATCGACTGGCTGATCCCGAATATTGACATACAGGCACATGCAGGCTTTAATTAATTTATTTATTTATTTATTTATTTATTTATTTTACAAAGCAGCATGTGTACTTTATGGTCAAGGCATGATTACTCCGTGGTTAGATTTGATTGTTGTATTATGCTATGTAAGACCTACAACCTAGCCGCACGGGTATCGTTGTAGAGTTGCGCATATCGTACCCCGTGCGAAAGTACTCATTTGAATGACCATGATCCACGGCATGGAATTTTACTCAACGTAGGGACTATTAAGTTAAATAAAATAATGATTGCATGGAGAGAATGGATTCCCGAGTTCTTACATGGCAGCCCTCTTCGGTACTATTAGTGCCCGACAGGCCGGCTGGTTCCCACAGATACTGTAAACCTGCCACACGGGCAGGGAGCGGTATCTGCTTATATTATTATTGTATATTGTATATTGATGACGGGCGTCCCGCTGGGACTCGTCTAATTCATGATTGGCGCAATTGATTGATTGGATAGACTAGCCTTGCTCGCACATAGTAAGAACTGAGGAATCCCTATTTGCATAATTCCAGGATAATTTGGGACTCACAATAGCAAGCCGTAGTAGTTGATTGGCCGTTCAAGATGATTTGTTTGTGTACTGTACCTACTCTGTTGCCTAACTGAGATGATCAGAATGTCAGGACATGACGGGCCAACTTCTGTCCTTGTTTGGTTGGGAGGTTGGTTCGAAGTGACGAGATGTTATGTGAATCCTAGTAGATAGCAGAGATCTATTATCATATTCTCTTATTACTGGTCTAATCCTTCATATCGTGCTTCCTTGTGGTACTTGCTATTAGAGGTCTAACCTCTCTGGTTTTGCATGGCCAGATTTAGAGCCAGTCCTCGAGGATCCAGCTTACTTCTACCTCCAAGATGGTTAATACTAGGGGAATGATCGCAGGAGGACTCGAGTGGGTTCCTTACTTTACCACTCGTTTTGTTATTTACTTCATACTTAGCCGTTTGGCACCGACATGTTAGTCGGATTGTCTTGTACTTACTTTTACATAATTGTAATTAAGTCAGACTGCAGCTGATAACAATTGTGTATATGTTACTATACCATCTGGCTATATTTTGTAAAGCCAGATCTCAAGAACATTTTGACTAAGCGTTTGGGACGCCTTACTGCTTTATCTTACATGTTCTCTATTTTTGCTTCTTGTTTGAATGATTGAGACAATAGATGTGAAGTGACCATATTAAGACTTTCATGTAGTATGTACCCCCTCGTCTGGTTAGACAGCATTGATCGTATTATACGGTATTCATCTACCCGTAATACGTAGCTGGCTGAGTCATTCCTCCGCTCTCCAGTATTCTGGTTCTGGGGCGTGACAAGGTTTTAGTGGTGGCCCATGCAGGTCTGATTTCAGACTTGTGGGGTGTTTTGATTTATAGGATGTCTCAATCACACATGTTCTCCCCTTGATCTCATGATTCGTTATTCTCAACCCTTGCTTGACATTCCGGTATCCTTTGACTTCATTGATCCTTCATGTCCGGTTGTTTGATTGTTCTCTTGTCCCTTTTCTTAGGGGCACTTCGTCCGCATCGGTCAGAGCTGGACAACAGCAGGGGCAACATGGGCAACCTGACCTTGTTGGTCAGCAGCAAGGGCCAGTACTAACTCAAGAGACTACCCAGAAAGAAGTGATAGTGGAAGCAGCAGCTGGATCGCAGTATCCGGATGTTCCACCACCACCAACAGTTCCACCTACCCAAGTGGACACACCAGCCCTTCTGGAGATCATGAGAGGAATGATGGCTACTCAGCAACATCAAATGTTGGCCCAGCAATGCATGCACACTCAGCTACAAGAGCAGAATGTGTTGCTCAATTAAGGACTGCAGACGGCTTTGGAAAGAGGAGTGAGGACTGATTGAGGAGCATCAGCCAGGTTTTGCAAGTACAACCCCCGCCGTTTCGAGGGCACGGAGGATGCCATCTCAGCAGATGCATGACTTAAGGATATTGAGGCTATTCTGACAGCAGCTAAGGTACCGGCAGAAGAACGTGTGGATCTAGTGAAGTTGTTACTTCAGGATCTCGCACGTGATTGGTGGGAATCAGAGGAAGTGGGCATCAGACGTCCTGTGGCTTGGGACGATTTTACTGCCAGGTTCAAGACGAAGTACTATGGAGTTGTGGCACAGTTTAAGCTACAACAAAAATTTATCAACCTCAGGCAGGCCGACAAGACTGTAGATGCTTATGCAGCAGAGTTCTGCAGATTGAGTAGATTTGCCCCAGAGATGGTAGCAACAGAGAGCCAGAGGGCCATGAGGTTTCAACAAGGGTTTCATCTTGAGCTCTTGCAATTGATAGAGGGGCACAATTACCAAACTTTTGACGAAGTATTGACGGCAACTCGAAGGCATGAGATCACCATTCAGAGGCTTGCGGTAAGGACTGGGGGCCAGAAGAGATCCCACAGTCAGATTAAAGGAGGAGGGGGAGCAGCGCCCCGAACAACAGCACCATCTACTGGCATTCGTATCCACGATATGGCGATACGAGGACCAGCACCACCACCCAGACAGCAGCAACAGCAACAAAGGAAGAACCAGCAACCCCCGACGGGCTGCACTTATTGTGGAAAGATGGGGCACAATAGAGATGTGTGTCGGATATTGAATGGACTGTGTCTGATATATGAAAATCTAGATCATCGGGTTACCACATGTCCCATGAATTCGAGGTCAGGAGGACTAGTGCAGCAGTTTCCTGCTCTGCCAGCACCAGGGGCAGGCCAGTATCAAGGACCAGCGGTGGCAGTAAGGCCGTTGGCACAACGTCTTTTAATGCCGCAGGCTCAGATGTTTCGACAGCAGGGGCCGCCGATGCAGCAACACCAGCATAGACCACCCCAGTATCATCAAGGAAGAGGCCAGCAGCAGCATCAGGCTAGGCCGCAGCATGGAAACCAGTAAGGAGGTCGAGGGCAAGCATTCACTCTGTCCTTGGAGGAGGCATTGGCATCGGAAGATGTTGTGGCATGTAACATTCTCGTCGCCTCATATCCCGCAGTAGCATTGTTTGATTCGGGATCATCCCATTCATTTATATCTGCACAATTTGCAACACGACTAGGAATGGAGTTCGAGGCATTGCCAGGGAGGTTGAATATACTCACTGGTAATGGGCTCGTAGGAGTCAGTAGAGTTATTTTAGCATGTAGCGTTGTAGTTTACGGGCATTCCTTACCCGCCCGGTTGATAGAATTTCCTGTTGGAAATTTCGACGTTATCTTAGGCATGGACTGGCTGAAAGACAGTCATGCGACAATAGATTGTCGTAGAGGGAGTGTATCTTTTGATATTCCAGGCATGGAGCGGTTCACCTTAGTCAGATCAGAGGAAACTCAGCAAGAACATGGAGTAATAGCGACAATGGAAGAAGTTCAGATTCCGAAGGTAGTTGAAGATTTTCTAGACGTATTTCCCGAAGAACTTCCAGGTCTACCACCGGTTAGAGATATTGAGTTCAGTATAGAATTGGCACCAGGAACTAAACCGATATCAGATCGAGTTTACAGAATGGCGGATTCAGAGCAGGCCAAGGTATACCAGCATATAGAGGAACTGAAGGAGAAGAAGTTCATCCAAGCTAGCGTGTCACCATGGGCAGTACCAGTGGTACTTGTGGGGAAGAAGGATGGGTCATCCAGATTGTGCATTGACTACAGGAAGCTTAACGCGGCAACAGTGAAGAACAAGTTCCCATTACCCAGGATCGACGACTTATTTGATCAGTTGAGCAAAGCTAGAGTTTTCTCCAAGATTGATCTTCGTTCAGGGTACCATCATGTGAGGGTTCGGAAGGAAGATATTCCCAAGACAGCGTTCAGGTCAAAGTATGGGCATTATGAGTTCTTAGTAATGCCGTTTGGTTTGACCAATGCTCCAGCAATATTCATGGATTTGATGAATCGCATCTTTATGCCATACTTAGACCAGTTTGTCGTTGTGTTTCTCGACGACATTCTCGTATACTCTGCTAGTGAAGAGGAGCATGAAGACCACCTCAGAAAAGTGTTACAGGTTCTGAAAGAGAACCAGTTGTATGCCAAGCTCAGTAAGTGTGAGTTTTGGTCGGATCACATTTCATTTTTGGGTTACATCATATCAGGAGCTGGAGTAGTAGTAGATCCCAACAAGATAGAAGCAGTAGAAAGTTGGCCAGTACCCAAGACCGTAGCAGATGTGCGGAGTTTCTTGGGATTGGCAGGATATTACAGAAGGTTTGTGTCAGACTTTACAAGGCTTTCAGCACCCATGACCCGCTTGACCCGGAAGGATGTACCATTCGTTTGGTCGGCAGAATGTCAGGCATCATTTGAGACTTTGAAGCAGAAGTTGATATCAGCACCTATTCTTACATTGCCAGTTGGACCCGAAGGTTTTACAGTATATTGTGATGCGTCAGGTAAAGGACTTGGATGTATCCTTATGCAACATGGAAAGGTGATAGCATATGCATCTAGGCAGCTTCGGGACCACGAGAAGAATTACCCAACTCATGATTTGGAGTTAGCGGCAGTAGTGTTTGCTCTGAAGCTATGGAGGCATTACTTATATGGTGACCGAGTGGACATGTACACAGACCATAAAAGTCTGAAGTATATCTTTACTCAGAAGGAACTAAACATGAGACAGAGAAGATGGTTGGAGTTGATTAAGGATTACGATGTGGAGCTTCAGTATCATCCAGGCAAGGCTAATGTAGTAGCAGACGCTCTTAGCAGGAGAGGCAGCACATTTATGTTGACAACACAAAGGCATATCATAGAAGACCTTCAGGAGATGGACATCAAAGTTATACTTCCTAGTGATGTAGGAGTTCTAACAAGTCTGCAAGTTCAATCCGACTTAGTAGACAGAATCAAGGCAGCTCAGGCACAAGACCCAAGGATTCAGAAGCTTAAGGTAGAATGTGAATCAGGACTCAGGAAGGAGATGAGAATTCATGAAGATGGTACACTTAGGTTTGGATCACGTCTATGTGTGCCTAGTGGAGATATCAGACATGAGGTTATGGCAGAAGCTCACAGTTCTCAGTATTCTATTCATCCTAGAGGGACCAAGATGTACCAAGATATCAAGCAGCACTTCTGGTGAAACGGAATGAAGAGGGAGATAGCTAGATTTGTTTCCCGTTGCTTGGTATGTCAGCAAGTGAAGATAGAACAGCAGAGGCCAGCTGGGTTATTACAACCGCTTCCTATCCCGGAATGGAAATGGGAGCATATTACAATGGACTTTGTGACCGGTTTACCGAGATCACCAAGTGGTAAGGACGCTATTTGGGTAATAGTGGACCGACTTACGAAGGTAGCACATTTTCTTCCTTTCAGAGTAGGACAATCTACAGAAAAGTTGGCAGAGTTGTATATGCAACAGATAGTCAGGCAGCATGGAGTCCCTGTCAGTATTGTGTCGGATCGAGATACCCGCTTTACCTCACATTTTTGGAAGAGCTTACATCATAGTCTGGGTACCAAGTTAAGGTTTAGCATGGCCTACCATCCGCAGACGGATGGGCAATCAGAAAGAACGATTCAGACTTTGGATGATATGTTGCGAGCTTGCACTCTAGATTTTGGAGGGTCTTGGAAGAGTCACCTGCACTTAGTCGAGTTCTCGTACAACAATAGTTATCAAGCCAGTATCCAGATGGTGCCATTTGAAGCACTATATGGTAAGAAGTGCAGGTCACCGCTTGCATGGGATGATATCGGAGAGAGGAAGATGTTAGGCCCAGAAATGATTATTCAGACGGTTGAAGTGGTTAAGGGAATTAGAGAGCGACTTCGAGTTGCGCAGGACCGACATCGTCATTGGGCGGACCAGCATCGTAGGCCGTTAGAGTTCTCTGTTGGGGACCACGTATTCTTGCGGATCTCACCTACTCGTGGGGTCATTAGATTTGGCGTTCGCAGGAAATTGAGTCCACGGTACGTGGGCCCATTTGTTATCCTTGATCGGATAGGCGATGTTGCTTATCGTTTATCCCTCCCGCCTTCGTTACGAGAGGTGCATGACGTGTTTCATGTATCTCAATTATGTAGGTATGTATCGGACCCAAGTCATATCCTCGATCATTCTGACCTGGTTGTTGGTACCAACCTGTCTTACGAGGAACAGCATGTGTCCATTTTGGACCGAAGAGAGAAGATACTCAAGAACCGAACAATTAGTCTTGTCCGTGTTGCTTGGGGTCATCACTCCTTGGGAGAGTCAACGTGGGAATGGGAGGATGATATCCGATCACGGTATCTACACCTGTTTGACTCACAAGGTATATCTCTTTCTGTATACCTTGATTGTCCTGATTCTTCATGCTTGTCACCTTATGGGTAGAGCTACTTGACATCATGGATTGATAAATTTACATATATAGTACTTGTTTTTGATATGGTAAAATGATTGCTTGCTTACTAGAATTACTTGTATTAGTTTAGCTCCGATATTTTTACCTGCTTGGATTTAAAATTCCGAGGACGGAATTTTTCTAAGGTGGGTAGAGATATCACTCCCCGTTCCCAGAATGCATATTTTTATACATGTGCAATTCATGTATATTTATTTAGTATTTATCATGTATTATCCTGTATTTAAATTCCTTTAATTTCATGTTAATTAATTTTCTGTATTTTATTTCCTGCAATTTTATTTCTGTATTTTATTCCTGCATTTTATTTTCTGCATTTTATTTCCTGCTGTTATTCTCTGCTTTTAGTCTTGCTTTGTGGTTCGGGTTCATGGATGGTTCTTCTCGGGTTCATGGTGGTTCACATGAACCGAACCACCACAAACCCCCACCTACCACCACCCTTTCTATTTAAGCCCCCATCTCCTTCTCTCTCCTCATAACTCTCATTTTTCACCATTACTTCTTCTTCTTCCTCATCACTCTCTCCACCAACCCATCAGCAGGCAAGTACATCTTGCTTCTTGCTTCTACTTGGAGAACCATTTTTATGGTTCACTTTTTTTCCTCTCATGATCGTGAGAGAGTTTAGTACTTAGCATTTTTGATTTCTTTGGATTGTTCTTCTCGGTTGTCCATGGGTTTTGATCTCCCAACCTGGCGTGCTTTCTGGCTAGGAACTTCATTTCTGGCTGGAACGAAGGTTTAGTCACGCTCACGTTCTTACGTGCCAGCGTGAATTTTTAGTCACGCTCACGTTCTTACGTGCCAGCGTAAATTTTTAGTCACGCACACGTCTTTACGTGTTAGCGTGAATTTTCAGTCACGCTCACGTTCCTACGAGCGTGCGTGAATTTTTAGTCACGCTCACGTTCTTACGTGCCAGCGTGAATTTTTAGTCACGCACACGTCTTTACGTGTTAGCGTGAATTTTCAGTCACGCTCACGTTCCTACGAGCGTGCGTGAATTTTTAGTCACGCTCACGTTCTTACGTGCCAGCGTGAATTTTTAATCACGCACACGTCTTTACGTGTTAGCGTGAATTTTCAGTCACGCTCACGTTCTTACGAGCGTGCATGAATTTTTAGTCACGCTCACGTTCTTGCATGTCAGCGTGAATTTTGAGTTACGCTCACGTCTTTGCGCGCGTGCGTGAATTTCTTATCACTTTTCACGCTCACGATTGAGTGCGTGAATTTCCCTTCACGCTCACACTGTGCGTGCCAACGTGAATTTCTTACCACTTTTCACGCTCACGCTGTTTACACGCTCACTCGTACCTACTAGACTTTGCGTGACTTGTTGGCCTTAGCATAGACTTGTTGGCGTGACTTTCTAACCTGGGTGTTACTATTTGCTCTATAACTTATTCATTTAATGATGGCATGATAATTCTTCTATTATATCCTTACGCCTTTTTGCATGAACCTGATAAATCATGATATGTTAATATTGATAATACAGATTGTTATGTGGAATGCGCCTTGTGTCCTGATTGATCCATGAATACCCAGTAAGGCTGGAACTTAACTCTGAGGAGTTATAGACTCGACCCCACTGAATACTATTTGATTTTCATGCCTTGTCACCATTGATAATGATTGTGACATTGACTAATAATTGATCATGCGTTCCTAGTTGAAACTAAGAGACTGGCTAGTCGTCTTATTGAATTGAAGGAATGAGACACGTTTATGTAATGAACTATTGTAATCGACTGGCTGATCCCGAATATTGACATACAGGCACATGCAGGCTTCAATTTATTTATTTATTTATTTATTTATTTTACAAAGCAGCATGTGTACTTTATGGTCAAGGCATGATTACTCCGTGGTTAGATTTGATTATTGCATTACGCTATGTAAGACCTACAACCTAGCCGCACGGGTATCGTTGTAGAGTTGCGCATATCGTATCCCGTGCGAAAGTACTCATTTGAATGACTATGATCCACGGCATGGGATTTCACTCAACATAGGGACTATTAAGTTAAATAAAATAATGATTACATGGAGAGAATGGATTCCCGAGTTCTTACATGGCAGCCCTCTTCGATACTATTAGTGCCCGACAGGCCGGCTAGTTCCCACAGATACTGTAAACCTGTCACACGGGCAGGGAGCGGTATCTGCTTATATTATTATTGTATATTGTATATTGATGACGGGCGTCCTGCTGGGACTCGTCTAATTTATGATTGGCGCAATTGATTGATTGGATAGACTAGCCTTGCTCGCACATAGTAAGAACTGAGGAATCCCTATTTGCATAATTCCAGGATAACTTGGGACTCACAATAGCAAGCCGTAGTAGTTGATTGACCGTTCAAGATGATTTGTTTGTGTACTGTACCTACTCTGTTGCCTAATTGAGATGATCAGAATGTCAGAACATGACGGGCCAACTTCTGTCCTTGTTTGGTTGGGAGGTTGGTTTGAAGTGTCGTGATGTTATGTGAATCCTAGTAGATAGCAGAGATCTATTATCATATTCTCTTATTACTGGTCTAATCCTTCATATCGTGCTTCCTTGTGGTACTTGCGATTAGAGGTCTAACCTCTCTGGTTTTGCATGGCCAGATTTAGAGCCAGTTATCGAGTATCCAGCTTACTTCTACCTCCAAGATGGTCAATACTAGGGGAATGATCGCAGGAGGACTCGAGTGGGTTCCTTACTTCACCACTCGTTTTGTTATTTACTTCATACTTAGCCGTTTGGCACCGACATGTTAGTCAGATTATCTTGCACTTACTTTTACATAATTGTAATTAAGTCAGACTGCAGCTGATAACAATTGTGTATATGTTACTATACCATCTGGCTATGTTTTGTAAAGCCAGATCTCAAGAATATTTTGAATAAGCGTTTGGGACGCCTTACTGCTTTATCTTACATGTTCTCTATTTTTGCTTCTTGTTTGAATGATTGAGACAATAGATGTGAAGTGACCATATTAAGACTTTCATGTAGTATGCACCCCCTCGTCTGGTTAGACAGCATTGATCGTATTATACGGTATTCATCTACCCGTAATACGTAGCTGGCTGAGTCATTCCCCCGCTCTCCAGTATTCTGGTTCTGGGGCGTGACATCTCGTCACGTAGAGCTGCGATCTACGTATCGACACTCTGCTGGTGGCGGAGCGACTCCTCAGTCTGTGCGGGGCCGGGCACACTAGTGGCGGTCGTAGAGGCCTGTGACACAATAAAGGCACCATAGGAGCCCATACCATAGTACGTACCCCTGTGCATGCCACCAATGGCCCTCATCCACAGCTCGTTATCTGACTGAGCTGCGACGGCCGGGGGCTGCTGGAAAGTGCTAGCACCAGCTCCCTCTGACCGTGTCGGCCCGACCTCCCTAAGCCTCAAAAATTTTGCCTAGAAATAACATCTATATGAATTCTCTACGTAACTAAAAATTAATATTAATGAACTAGCATTAAGTAAAACTTCAAAAACTCGGCCTAGAAATAGCATCTATATGAATTCTTTACGTAACTAAAAATTAATATTAATGAACTAGCATTAAGTAAAACTTATGTAGGTGTCTCGGGCCTTGTCGTCAACGAACCGCTCCCCCTTCGTGTGCGTGACGAGGAACAAGGTCACTATATTCGGGTCCTCCCCCGATTCAACCTGTTACAAAATTATTATATGATTTGTCAGTTAAGTTGAAAGAAATATATTACTATAAAGTATTAATTATGGGTAAACGGTGAGATATGTACCATATGAGTGAAAAAATCTATGATGGACCGTGACCCACCACACCACTGCGACCCCGCCTGTCGTGCTCTTTTAGACTTCGCGGACTTCTTCTTGTAGGTTTCCTCCTCGAATCTCCTCTTCATTGTCGCCCAATCGGCGGCATAGATCCAACCCTGAATAGGCTCTCCCCGGCACTTGTGATCCTTTTGGTCGAGGATCGCGTCCCTAATGAGCTTGCCGGTAACGCTGGAAAAAATAGACTCGACAGTAATGGCGCGGTGGGGAGGGAAGATGTAAGTCCGCTGAAAAAATCATAGAAGTACGTAAGTTATAACATAACATACTAAATGTTAAAAGGAAATAAACTTTTACGTACCGAGAAGTGCTCAAACCAGAAGGCCTTCTTGTCGGCCGGGACATCCCTCCAGTTGATCCAGGCCCCCCCCGTAGTTCTGTCGCAGGAATGTACCCAGCAACCAGTGTACGAAGGAGGGATGATATCTGTAAAATAGAAATTAAAATTTATTAAACAAGTTTATAATAAATTTAAATAAATTAAATACAACAATTTTACTTACCGCCTGGTACGAGTACAGGCCCAAATCTTCAACCTCAGATCCCCCTCCGGGCGATACGGAGGATCTGTCTCAAATGGGAGCTGCAGCCTGCCCCTGTCCCCCTGCCCTTATTTAACGCTCCAGTCCCAAATTACGTAGGACTAGGAACGTAGACATGCCAGCTGTATACATATGAAGTATACTCCATGTAAAACTCCTAAATTTCTACTATTTTTTTATATATATTAAATTTGGTACTGATTTAAAAATTTTGTATTGTACGTCGCATAGTCGTATTGTACGTCGCGCACGAAATTTTATTTTTCGTAGTTGCTCGTCAAGTGCGAATATGTGCGAGCGTACATATTTTATAAAAATATTTTTCTATTTTATTATACACTTTCAAAATATTATATAATTATTATTCTTGCTATAAAAAACCTTTTTATTTTTAGCAGTTATTAATCATAAATAATATTTCATTGTATACTAGGAAAAGCATAATCATGTATGCATTATTCGTGCATACATATATTTCATAATTATTTATTAGTCTATTTTAAATAAAAATATAATTTTTGAGATTTATTAATAAATATTTTATTATTTAAAAAGATATTTAAAAATATTTATTATTTTTGAAATTATTATTATTGGTATTTTAAAAAATATATTTGGAAGTTATGGTGGCCATTTAAATCTTGATTTGATTTTTGGATTTATTTAAATAGTTAAATATTCGAAATTGATTTATCCCATTTGATTTTGAGCTAAAAATTTAAATAGATTTAAATTGGATTTAATTGATTTGATTTTAAACTAAGAGAATTTGATTTGATTTAAATTAGATTTGGATTTGGATTTGATTGCTTTTAAATTAAATTAGAAAATATCTAAATTGGGTTTAAAGGAATCCTAATTCTTATCTAATTGAGAATTCCCACATCCTATAAATAGGCAGGTACTCCTCCATATTATTTTCACCACAAATCATCTTTCAAACCATCTTTGTCAAAATTTCTCTTTTTTTTGTCATAAATTCAGCCTCAATTTTCAAAGGTTGTAGCAACTTCGAATGACCATAACTCCCAACTCCGGACTCCATTTGACCTCCAGTTTTTTTTGTTGGAATCGTATTGAGGTATATTTTCTGAATGTAAATTTTATTTTCATAAATTTGGAACTTAATTTTCTGGAAAATTTGTGGAGTGTCAGTGGTTCGAAATCTGATACGTTTTAGTGTTTTTGAGATTCTGGGAGAACCAGGAATCAGAATCACGATCCTTTTGAAGTTTCGGAATACTGACAGAAAAATACACATCATATATTTTTCCTAAATTTTTTTCAGAATATTTTATTTTTGGTTTTTATTTTAGAAGTTTGTCACATCGTCTGAGTTCATCTTGTGTAGCCCTGTGACTATTCTGTACCCAACGGGATTGTCGGTTTCACCAGCAAGGACCTCAGGCAAGACACTTTGCCATTTTTTGTTTATTTATTTTAGCTCATATTTTATGCATTATTTATTTTCTTTATGCAAAATAAACTGTGATACATGGCATAACCTGTTAGAACTTACTGTTCATTTATATTTTCTACTATGTATTATTTTTCTTACACATTAAACCTATATTTAAGGGACCATCTTGTGTGTTGCATTCATGGCCTTGACACGTTGTACCACGAAGTTGTGTGTCGCATGTAGAGCACGGACGTGCGTGATTGGCTGGCCACCAGTACGTACAAGCCGTGCGATAGGAATAACCGCTAATAGAGGTTGCATGCTTAGTTTGACTTAGCGGTTAATAGAGGATTTATGTTGTGGATACAACATAATAGACATTAGGTGGGAAGAACAGTTCCTTAATGTATGGGTCATATATGCACTGTCCTGATTGTCGGTTATCTCCAATGGGAGGTACGGTCCTGATAGCCAGTTATCTCCAGTGGGAGGTACGGTCCTGATTGTTGGTTATCTCCAGTGGGAGATACGGTCCTGATTCCTGATATTCCTGATCCGGCCCATGCGTCAAAGGTTTGTTTTTATTGCATTCACTATAGTACGGTTAGGTACCCTATTGCAGGCATCCCTTATTTATTTGAGCAATATTTATTCAGTTTATATGGCATGATATTATGTGTCTTGTTACGTCCCTCTGAGGACCTGGTTATCTCTCCAGGTGTGTGCTTCTGTGAATTTGCAGGTGTTCTAGCCAAGGCCGTGATCTTCTCCATTCTTTCGAAGACGATTGCGCTTGGTTCGTCTCGTTATTTTGTCGATCACTTCTTGTATATTTTATTTGAGATAGTTGGTAGTGGACTTTGTCTCCGCCCAACGATTGTATACATAAAAAATTCAAAGTTGCTCTTATATCATTTATTTATCTAGTGGATGAGATTTAGTTATTCTGGATTTACTGTATTTTACAGCTTATGTATTCATACGAGGTTTCCATATATTGGAGTATACTTCGTATGTATGCAGCTGGCATGGATACGTACCTAGTCCTAAGTAATTTGGGACTAGGGCGTTAAATGTTTTTGTGGTGGCCCATGCAGGTCGAGTTTGTCACTTCGGTTACGTTACTGTACCGATGTGAACCTGCAACATAGGATTAGAATTATAGGAATCTCATCCATACAGCTTGACCCCTTCCCTTGGCTTCAAATTCCGAACTCTCGTTCGACTTCCTTGAATTGCATCTTGCTTGATTCCTTTCTACCGTTGATTCTTATTTTCGTGCTTAGTGTCAACTAGGAAGATGACTACACGAGTATATGCTCATAGGTCAAACACATGGCTAGAATGGTTATATTGGCAATTAGAATACATTTAAGACTCTAATTGAGTTAAAGAATTTTTTTAGTGTGATTTAATGATTAGTAATTTGTAAAGTAGGATATTACCACGAAAAGTTTTAACCTTGAGATTTCTAAATAGTAAACACCAGAGGATTTATAGAATTTCATACTTGGTTTAAGAAATTGATTGATTTTCAAAGATTTGATATTTATGATTTATTGGATTATAGTTATACATCCTTGTACAAGTATAAAATTGATTTGCTTTTCGAGTTGTGATATTAATGAGTTTGGGTGATAGATATACATCTTTGAACAAATATAAAATTTATTTGATTTTTGAGTTTTAATGTTCATGATTTATTGTATTATAGTTATGCACCTTGAACAGTTATAGATTTGGTTTGAAAATGATCTTAGCTTTTAAAAATGGTCGTAGGAATTATTTAAACGGAGTTGTACAACTTGCGGTTTTCGTGTTTATAAAATTTTAAATTTTAAGGGGAAGTAATGACGGTGAATTTTGGTTTAAAATATTTGAAAGTTATGAAAACGATTTTTGAGAATTTTTCTTTATTTTAAATTGTGTCCTATGATTGAAGATTTACAAATCTATTTAGATTTTTGGTAAAAAAAAAAAGATTTTGACTGATAAGATTATTTAAAAATTTAGTTTAATGTGGGATTGCTAATATTAAATTTTTTTTGAAGAATTTCGAAGGATGTGATGGAAAGTTATTTTGATTGTTAAAGGAAGTTACCATTTAAAAGTTGTGAGTTTGTTGGAATAACATAGCATAAATAGAAGTTAAAATTGATGAGAGCATTGAGCTTAATTTTTTGAGATTGCTTTTAATATGCTAAGAGTTTTATTATAAATTATTTGAAAATTCTAGAGTGTTAAATTTTTGATTGATTGCAAAATTTTTATGGATTCGTAAATTATGAACTCTTGAGTTAAATAGTTGAATTTAAACGTTAATTTTGGAAAAGGTTAGTAGTAACGTGATAAATTTTGCTTTGAGATTTATAAGAGTGATTTAAATTTTTTTTGATGAATTTGAACGGCTTGGAGTAAATACAAATTTTGGTGGTATATTTTTGAAAGTTTATTTTTTTAAAACTTTTGGAGGAAACTTGAGTTAAAATATTAATGATAGGCCACAAAGGTAGCCCTAATGAGTTAGAAGTATTCCACACTAATTGCCATGTCACTCATGACCATGATAGTAGTATATACACAAGTGTTATTAGTCATCTACCCAGCTATGTGACTGTATTTTCACCTCGACTTACTCGACCTTCCTTCAATTCTAGATCTTTTAATTGTGACATTCTAACCCATTTGCAATTTAAATAATGAGTTAATGGTTCCTTAATTGTATTCATCTAGGAGACTATCTTCTCTCCGGAATTGTGTTTCTAAATTATTTTTAATGGATTCTTTAATTAATTTTATTTTATGCTTTAACTTGATCTTCTTTATTTTGTGCATTAATTATCACCTCGTGAACTCCCACTTTCTATTTTTGATCTTCTGGCGTCCCCTACCGTGACTTGTATATTTGGAGTACAACACTACACTTTTCCTTCCAACAAATTTTATATGTAAGACCTAGACAAGTCCACCTTCATGTAGATGTATCATGTCCCACTAAAACACGTCTCATTGTACACTATTTTCATGATATGACCTTCTGGTCAAAATGGCCAAACTATAACCTCTACCATGACACCAAAATACTTTCCGACTTCAATTAAGAGATCCAACCTTGACTCAATCCTTTAACCCGATAGGTGAATTTTGTTCTACTTAGTTCCTTAAATGCTTAAATTTGTGCTTTATCTTGATTGCTTAACCCATTGTCTCTAGTTTAACTCTTGTAAGTTGGGTAGAATACCTCACGGTCCAACAAAGCCTTTGTCCTTGTGACCCATGTGGATAAGTTTGCTTAGCCTATAAGTTCAGAGGACCCTAACTTAGCTAGTCAACCAAGACAACTGTATAGGCCCGAACTTTTGGCGAGCCTTGATCTTAAAAGATCTGGGACTATTTAAATTTTTTTCATCAGTACCTCCCTTGCTCATATTTTGACTATCTCGCGCTGCTAACGTAGCTTCAGTTTTGCAAGCTTATTTCGTTATCAAGCTTGATCATGACATATTTTATTGGGTGCACCCACTAACATATTGTCTAATCAGAACCGGTGCATAATGGTCTGATCAACCGAGTGCACTTTGGTTCGCTTTTATCTATTGTTCTACGTGGATGGGGACATAGCTAAACTTGTCCTCTAGAGTCCCATCCGCGACTGCCTTGACAACTCCTTTTGAATTATTCGGTCGCCTTTGAACCACGTATTCGTATTCGATAATGCCTCCTTCGAACTCTATATTGCGTTCGCCTTCACCTATTTTAGAAGGACGAAAGCGTCGTATTAAAACTCCTCTAACTGTCCTATCACCATGACCATTACCACCCAATTTAACCATATATTTGTCTTGAACTACTCGACCTTTCCCTCGACACTAAATTTACAATCTTGACTTTCTAATCACTTGAATTTAAGAGTTATTACAATCGTCTTTTAATCATACCCTCAACCTAGACTACGACCATATAAACTTCCTTAAACCCTCCTATCTACCGTTGTGCCTTCTCACCCCCTCCTAATTCTTAATTTCGAGGACGAAATTCTTTTAAGTTGGGTAGGATATAAAACCCCTAAATTTCTACTATTTTTTTATATATATTAAATTTGGTACTGATTTAAAAATTTTGTATTGTACGTCGCATAGTCGTATTGTACGTCGTGCACAAAATTTTATTTTTCGTAGTTGCTCGTCAAGTGCGAATATGTGCGAGCGTACATATTTTAGAAAAACATTTTTTCTATTTTATTATACACTTTCAAAATATTATATAATTATTATTCTTGCTATAAAAAGCCTTTTTATTTTTAGCAGTTATTAATCATAAATAATATTTCATTGTATACTAGGAAAGGCATAATCATGTACGCATTATTCGTGCATACATATATTTCGTAATTATTTATTAGTCTATTTTAAATAAAAAATATAATTTTTGAGATTTATTAATAAATATTTTATTATTTAAAAAGATATTTAAAAATATTTATTATTTTCGAAATTATTATTATTGGTATTTTGAAAAATATATTTGGAAGTTATGGTGGCCATTTAAATCTTGATTTGATTTTTGGATTTATTTAAATAGTTAAATATTCAAAATTGATTTATCCTATTTGATTTTGAGCTAAAAATTTAAATAGATTTAAATTGGATTTAATTGATTTGATTTTAAACTAAGAGAATTTGATTTGATTTAAATTAGATTTGGATTTGATTGTTTTTAAATTAAATTAGGAAATATCTAAATTGGGTTTAAAGGAATCATAATTCTTATCTAATTGGGAATTTCCATATTTTATAAATAGACAGGTACTCCTCCATATTATTTTCACCACAAATCATCTTTCAAACCATCCTTGTCAAAATTTCTCTCTTTTTTTCGTCATAAATTCAGCCTCAATTTTCAAAGGTTGTAGCAACTTCGAATGACCATAACTCCCAACTTCGGACTCCTTTTGACCTCCAGTTTTTTTTGTTGGAATCGTATTGAGGTATATTTTCTGAATGTAAATTTTATTTTCATAAATTCGGAACTTAATTTTCTGGAAAATTTGTGGAGTGTCAGTGGTCCGAAATCTGACACGTTTTAGTGTTTTTGAGATTCTGGGAGAACCAGGAATCAGAATCACGATCCGTTTGAAGTTTCGGAATACTGACAGAAAAATACACATCATATATTTTTCCAAATTTTTTTTCAGAATATTTTATTTTTGGTTTTTATTTTAGAAGTTTGTCACATCGTTTGAGTTTATCTTGTGTAGCCCTGTGACTATTCTGTATCCAACGGGATTGTCGGTTTCACCAGCAAGGATCTCAGGCAAGACACTTTGCCATTTGCTGTTTATTTAGTTTATCTCATATTTTATGCATTATTTATTTTCTTTATGCAAAATAAACTGTGATACATGACATAACCTGTTAGAACTTACTGTTCATTTATATTTCCTGCTATGTATTATTTTTCTTACACATTAAACCTAGATTTAAGGGACCACCTTTTGTGTTGCATTCATGGCCTTGAAACGTTATATCACGAAGTTGTGTGTCGCATGTAGAACACGGACGTGCGTGATTGGCTGGCCACCAGTACGTACTAGTCGTGCGATAGGAATAACCGCTAATAGAGGTTGCATGCTTAGTTTGACTTAGCGGTTAATAGAGGATTTATGTTGTGGATACAACATAATAGACAATGGGTGGGAAGAACAGTTCCTTAATGTATGGGTCATATATGCACTGCCCTGATTGTCGGTTATCTCCAATTGGAGGTATGGTCCTGATAGCCGGTTATCTCCAGTGGGAGGTACGGTCCTGATTGTCGGTTATCTCCAGTGGGAGATACGGTCCTGATTCCTGATATTCCTGATCCGGCCCATGCGTCAAAGGTTTGTTCTTATTGTATTCACTATAGTACGGTTAGGTACCCTATTGCAGGCATCCCTTATTTATTTGAGCAATATTTATTCAGTTTATATGTCATGATATTATCTGTCTTGTTACGTCCCTCTGAGGACCTGGTTATCTCTCCAGGTGTGTGCTTCTATGAATTTGCATGTGTTCTAGCCAAGGCCGTGATCTTCTCCATTCTTTCGAAGACGATTGCGCTTGGTTCGTCTCGTTATTTTATCGATCACTTCTTGTACATTTTATTTGAGATAGTTGGTAGTGGACTTTGTCTCCGCCTAACGATTGTATACATGACAAATTCAAAGTTGCTCTTATATCATTTATTTATCTAGTGGATGAGATTTAGTTATTCTGGATTTACTGTATTTTACAGCTTAAGTATTCATACGAGATTTTCATATATTGGAGTATACTTTGTATATATGCAGCTGGCATGGATACGTACCTAGTCCTAAGTATTTTAGGACTGGGGCGTTACACTCCAATATATGGAAACCTCGTATGAATACATAAGCTGTAAAATGCAGTGAACCAAGAGTAATCTAATCTCATCCATAAAATATAAGAATAAAAGATATCATATAATCAACTACGAATTATCATTGGTACATGTAGTCGGCGAGACAAATCCACTACCAACAAGTAAAGAAAAAAAATATGGAAAATAAAATGAGTTTGGCGAGCGAAGCGAAGACGAGCCAAGCACAATCATCCTCGAAGAAATAGAGATGGTCACGGCTAGAGCTAGAACACCTGCGAAAGTCAAGAGCACACACCTGAAGAGATAACCAGGTCCTCAGAGGGACGTAACAAGACACATAATATCATGTCATATAAACTGAATAAATATTACTCAAATAAATAACTTAATTGAATTATAACATGGTCCAATACACACCTATTGAACTAGCTTACCATTCCCCCAACCAAACAGGGACATGAGATGGTAAACTAATTCACGATGATGTATCTTTCCATGTTATGAATCCAATATGGTATCCGGACCCTAACATGGTTCAATACCTTCTCATCGAAGTAGTAAGTCACACCTACAACCAAACAAGGACAAGATGTGACGAACTATTCCGCGACAAGTTATTGTTCCAAGCTACGGTCAGATACAAGTACCCAAACCAAAAGTACTCATACCTAACGGATAAGGTAGCCTAACCGTTCTAAGTGCATGCAGTTTTAAGAACAATTCATGGTCGTATGACTACCAGGTCAAGTCAAGAAAATATCAATACAGTACCTCAGTAGCGAGTCACAACACCATATACTATTCCTCAGTATCGAGCGAGTCTATAGCATATAGTCTACCTACCATTCCTCACTAGCGAGCGAGTCTACGATAGATAGGGTGGTAGTCAACTTCTAATCATGTTCTCCCCGCCCAATGCCAACTCATGATGCTAAGTCTTCTAGCATACAATTCTAATAGCAGTTATTTTCTAACGAACGGCTTATACGTACTGGTGGCCAGCCAATCACGCATGTCCGAGTCCTATATGTGACTGATAATAACGTGGTATGAATGTGTCAACAAGGCCTATGTATGCAACACACAAGGTGGTCCTTTAAATCTAGGTTTAATGTGTAAAAAAAATAATACATAGCAGAAAAATATAAATGAACAATAAGTTCTAACAGGTTATGCCATATATCATAATTTATTTTGCATAAATAAACTAATAAATAATGTATAAAATATGAGCTAAAATAAATAAACAGCAAATGGCAAGGTGTCTTGCCTGAGGGCGGTGCGAGATGTAGCAAAATCCAATAGTCTGAATCGTCAACACGAAAGTCAAAATCCACAAGGAGCTTCGGATGCTGAAACAAACATCACGAACGAGTTTGGTATTAAAGATATGCCTAGAAAATGCCTGTCCAAAAGTCTAATTCTGGAACAGGGGCAAAATCGTAATTTCTGGTCAAAACGATGTCCGCCGTTGGACCCGTTTTGCACAGAAATGCGTGCCAATACCTACGGTCTCTAAAGTCATCAAACTACATGTCTACGGGTCCGGTTTGAGGAGACGAACTCAACGGTATGTCCAGTTTTGGATTCCGATGAGCCGTGCACAAATTTGCCCGTTAGAGCGGGTCACGGGCCCGCCAAAAAGGGGTTCTGATTCGACCTTCTCAGAATCGAACCAAACTTGGCATATAGGACCAAAAAATGATACGGTCCTGCTGGCGCAAGTTTCGTCTCGATACGACGAACGTACATAGAGTTATGGCCAAGTTTGCAAAAGGTCGATACGGGGGTACTTAGACGGATACGTACTGATTTCGTCGCGCACACGCAACGAAATTGAGTTCCATCAGTTCCCACACGTCAACAATATCCATACGCATCTTTCGATGCATATTGTGCGTGACCACGTCGCCCGGTTTGACGGGACACACGGCGTATCGGGAGGATTTTAAAGTTTTAGAACAGTTTTAAAAGTGATTTTTCTCAGTTTTGGAAAACAGATTTCTCGACCTATACTCGAAGAAAGATTAAACTACAAAAAGTGTTTTGAAGTGGTATAAGTGGTCTAATTTACTGTTCAAAAAGTTTTGAAAGTTTTCTACAAGGTTGATCAGGATGTGACTCCCAACATGGGTGGTTGATTTGATTCTCTATTTTGAATTCAGACAGTTTTTCAGAATGTTTACATCAATTTTTACAACAATTTAATGCACTAGAAATTAACCTAGTTAAAGGGGATGGAAGGGGGTTATATTGGCTTTCTACACGAGTTTACGAAATTGAATTTCGTAAAGTAGACAGTGAGAAATCTAAATCAAAAGGGAATACCTTTGCTTAAATTTGATATTGTAGTTGTTATGGTTATTGATGTCGTCGTTGCTGCGATTGCGAGGACAGGGCTGCAACGCGCGGCTGCGAGGTTGGCTGAGGGTGGAGGGACGAGTAGGAGGAAGGGTGGAGAAGAGATTAGGGTTTGGAGTTTACCAAATCTCTTTCTCACAATCTCTAAATTCCCATCTAAAAAAAGTTGGCTCCTTTATAATTGTCTTTGCTGTTTGTATATAGGGTCGGGCCCCTCCCTTCAATTTTGTGAGATGCTGCTGCTGCTCCTAGTTGTGGTCGGTCCCTCTCCCTTTGGGCCGGCCACAACTAACTCTTTTTTTTCTGTTCTTTTTTTTTTCTTTCATTACTAATTCTTTTCCTTTTTCTTTTTAAAAATAATAATATATATATTTTCCTACCCCTATTTATAATCAAAATATTTCAAGAAAATATCCAAAAATTTCCTAAAATCCAAGATATTTATAATTAATAAATTGTAAAATTCTATTTACCATTTACATATAATTTAACAAATACACGCTACTCGTGCTATTAAAAAAACGTAACCAAAATTTTAAGCTATTTAGTAGTTTAAGAAAATACTATTACTTATATATAAAGCAATAAATAATTACTAAAATCCTAAACATCACAAAAATATATATTAGGATGTATGCTAGTAATACATTATACAAAATAAATTTAACACATCTATAATGTAGCATTTCTACTTGCTAGTTTTTAATAATCACAAAAATCATAAAATTAACTACAAGGCTATAAAATACTAAACAAATAAAATTTAAAATTTAAAAATTTAGAATGTTTACATGCTACCCAACTTACAAGAATTTCGTCCTCGAAATTTAGGAATAATAGGGTAGATGGGGTTGAGGGGTAGAAGGAGTAGTTTAAGGCGAGGATATAGCCACATGACTAAAGTGATACCTTGGATCCATTTCTCAAGTACAGTGCATTGTCTCTCTAAGACAAGAACAATAAAGGGTTCAAGATGATGCTATTGAGTACGAATAGGAAGTTCATAGGCGATGAAAATAATTCAAAAGAGAATTGCCAAGGCTGTCGCGGATGAGACTCTAGGGGCAAGTTTTACTATGTCTCCATCCACGTAGGGTAATATAAGTATAGCGAACCAAAGTGCAATAGGTTGATCAGACCATCATGCACCGATTCTGATTAGACAATATGTTAGTGAGTGCACCCAATAACACATATGTCATGAAAAAGCTCGATAAAAGAATAAGCTTGCAAAACTAAGACTAAATTAATAGCATAAGGTAGTCAAAATATACCGGAGGTAATGATGAAAGAAATTAAATAGTCAAAGATCTTTTAAAATCAAGTCTTGTCCGAAGTGTGGGCCTATACAGTTGGCTTGGTTGGCTAGCTAAGTTAGTGTCCTCTGAATTTATAGTCTGAGTAAACTTATCAACATGGGTCATAAGGACAAAGACTTTGTTGGGCCGTGAGGTATTCTACCCAACTTACAAGAGTTAAGCTAGTAGTGTGATGGGACGATGGGTCAAGTAATCAAGATAAAGTACAAATTTAAGCATTTAAGGAATTAAGTAGAACACATATAGCGTCAAAAGAGCTAGTTAGGGTTAGATGTCTAATTGAAGTAAAAAAAAGTATTTTGGTATCATGGTAGAGGTTATAGTTTAGTCATTTTGACCAGAAAGTCATATAAAAAAAAGAATACAAGGAGACGTGTTTTAGTGGGACATGATATATCTACATGAAGATGGACTCGTCTAGGTCTTGTACATGGAATTTGTTGGAAGGTAACCGCTGGTCTCGTGCTCCGAATAATAATGTCACGGTCAAGGACACCAAAAGATCTAAAATAGAGAGTGGGTTTTCATGAGGCAATGATTTATCCTTCTATCGGTAACCAATTTATCCTAATCAATCGATAAAAGAAGTCTAGAGGGCATTCAATATATAATCTCTAGAAATTCCTCTCTCAAAATTAAAACCAGGTCATGATTTTATGATTGATAAAGTTAGAAATATTCTAAGTCGTAGTATCATACCTTGACTTGATATCAACGAGTAACAGAATCATGATGCGATAGATATGAATCAAGGATGGAGTGATTGTGAATAGATAAAAGAATATTGTGTACGTCATACTTGTATTCCCATGGGAATTCTCCTAGCACGAAATACTACAATGACACATGAACCGAGGGCATGGACCATTTCACATATACAAGGTCTACAAAAAGGGATATCAAGCTCTAAGGCATGTCTAAATGACTAAATTCTTAATCTCTATTCTAAGTGTTAGGGTTATATACTAAAAGCATCACTTTTGTAGTAACCTTATTTCCTTAAATTTTGAATGAGAATTATATGGGCAAATGTTTGTATATTGTACTTGTTGCAAGTGTTAATACAAATGTCTGATATTCTATATTGTAGATAATATGGTGTGTGGTGTCACACAAAAGATCATATTATCAGTTCCCTATGGAGTATATAAATAGTTCACAACCTAGATGGACTTGGACAATCTATTGGAAAGATTGTAGTGTAATCTGGTATTAGTCTATCTTGACTATAGGTTTACACTATTAAACTTTGTGTGTATTGAACAGGACCACTTGAGGTTGTTCTCTTTGTACTGACTACATAAGAGAACAAACACCTCTGTTATTATGGATGCTTGTGCTTTTAATCCGGATACAATAACGGACATGTATATGCAGTGTGCATTACTTTGACTCATAAAAGAGTGAGATTCATTATGGATCAACAACCTCTATTAATTGGGTAATAACATTGTATGTATGATGGATTGTTGATTATAAATGGAATCCATATCCCGATACATCGGGTTGATGATGTCCCCTTAAGGAGCTCATAAGGATTGTCATATAAACCCTGTAGGTAGATTATATTCGACATGACAAATAAAGTTGAGCGGTACTACTTAAGGATAAAAGATGTCGAATCAATATAGTAGTCAGTAACTTAATTTGATCGACGGACATACGATATCTTAACATGGGGAGCCAAATGAGCATATAATAAAAGGAGCCCACAAACATAATTTGGGAATAGGAAGGTAGTGCAACAATAGCTCATTAATGGACCGAGCTATTGTTAATGGGCCTGGATTGTGTGTTCGGGCTGAACACAGGATATCCAGATCCGTTAGGAGGCCTAACCCTAATTTCTCTTCATGGTCCCTGTCGTAGCCTATATATATCCTCTATTCTCTGGCCGCCAGATTACTGATCAGAAATCTAAAAATTTCTCTAAATTCGTGATTCACGTATGGAGAGAAAGAGAGGGCTACCAAGGAGAAGAAAAGGTTGGAAGATCGTCGCCCACACGACGTCTAACTCGAAGAAGGAATACGTGCAGAAGATCTTGGAGTCGACCACTCGAGATTGCTAGGAATTACTTGTCTCCTTTCCGTCGTAGGTATAATTCATGAACCCTAGTTTCCGTCTATGAAGGGTTAGAACACGTATTAGATCTGTTTAACTTTCTATCGACCAATACGTACACCAAAGGAAGGGTCCTGGGAATCCTCAGTTCCATCAATTGGTATCAGAGCCACTTTGGATCTACATATTGATTGATACGTCCATGTTGTCCAATAAAACCTGCGCTGTGTAATAGTCGGTAGATGTAGATCTGTTCTAACTCGATTTTGTAGGCATCTTAGATCCAACTATTATGGTCCAATGCATGTTTTTGATTGTGTTGTTTAAACCACGGACATGTCGTGGATGTTGTTGTTGCTGTGGATGTAATTAAAATCACGAGGGTTGATCGTGCTTATTATTTTAATTTTTTAATCTAGATTATGTGTGAACTCCTTCGGGAGGCATATGATTGATGTAATTTTAATTATTTTTGATCAATCGTGATGGTGGTGGTGGCTGTTTCTGACGCCGAACAAGATGCTAGTTTTAAGCAGTCCAGAGGCAGACAGATAATTTTTGATGAAGGAATCGACAGCCAAAACCTAAAAAAAAAATCAAGCCTACATTAATAATGGACAACATGGACATAATTTTAACGGTCAGGTCGAACCCCGAATAGATCTGCGCAGCGCCAGATTTTGGATTCGGATAGTTGAGGACGGAACAACAAAGATGACCATAATAGTTGACTATTTTCTCTTATTTTTGTCATTTTGCTTTTTCTGATTATGCATGTTTATTATTTTGTGGTTGTTTTTTTTAAAACCAAGCCTATATTAATAATGGACAACATGGACATAATATCAACTAGTAGAAAAACTCTCATTATTAAATAACTAAGTGAGAGAGGATATTTATTTAGTATAAATCCTATGGTCTCCATTACTGGTTTGTAGGTGATGTAATTATACTTGCGTGTTGGCTTTAGTCCTTTCCTCCATATCGAATGAGTATAATTATGGATCACCAGTACAAACTTTCTTAGGGATAATTGTAGAAAGTTACCTAGTATGTGTTCACTTCTTCATCTGAAGGAAGTCATTACAAGGTAATGGTCTTAGTATTAAGTAATGGTATACACTTAGATACAAATAATGGTCTCCTCCCTATCGGAGTCACTGCTATTATTTGTATGACCAGAGCAAGACCAGCATATTAATTTTATTTGTCATAAAGTTATATTGACTTGATAGTAAAATTAATAAGAAAAACCTACTTGAACAAAGTTGAATTTTTATACATCCACACTATCGTGGCATGCTAAATTCATGGTGTTCAAGGTGTTGGTGAATTTCTTATTATTGTTTTGAGGGAATCAATATTTAGTTAATTCAAAAAGTTTTTTTGCCCTACATAATTTTATTTATGTGATTCTCAGAATTTTAAAAAATGGGTCCTTTCAGTCCACTTATGGTGATTCTTAAAGAAAATAAACTTACTGGACCTAATTATATTGATTGGAAACGTAATTTGGACATTGTTCTGACTGCTGAGGAGTAAAAATATGTACTTGTTGATGAATGCCCACCTAAGCCTGATGCTAACTCTGATGAAGAGGTCAAAGAGGCTTATAAGAAGTGGAAAAAGGCAGATGAGATGGCACGGTATTATATTCTGGCATCTATGTCAAATGTACTGCAACATCAGCATCAGGCCATGGCCACTGCTTATGATATGATGTATAACCTCAAGGAACTCTTCGGACATCAGAGTAGAGCAGCTAGGCAGTTTGCTATGAAATGTTTGATGAATACAAAAATGGCTGAGGGTACACCAGTAAGGGATCATGTTCTAAAGATGATGGGTCATCTGAATGAGATGGAGATCCTTGGAGCTGAAATCGATGGAGAATCCCAGGTCGATATCATTTTCGGGACTCTGCCTAAAAGTTTTAATAATTTCTGCCTTAATTACAACATGAACAAAAGGTTGTATAGTTTGGCAGAACTTGCAAAAGAGCTACAGGATGCTGAATCTCTCTTTAGGCAGAATGGTCATGTTTTTGTTTCTGAAAAGGCTTCTATTTCTAAGCCAAAAGGCGGTAAGAAGAAGAATAACATTCAGAAACAGGCAAACCCAGCAAAGAAGGCATGGGACCTCAAGGCACGATAAAAAAGTCGAAAGGCAAATATTTCAAGTGCAAAGGGTCAGGACATTGGAAGACTGATTGTCCACTTCTCAAACAAGGGAACAAAGAAGGTATATCTCATTTACTAGTAGTTGAAACATGTTTAGCGGTGTTATCTACCGACACCTGGTGTATAGAAACATGAGCCACTAATCATGTCTGCAATACATTGCAGGGGTTCCAGGAAACCAGACGGCTCAGTGATGGAGAGATATGCTTGTGTCACGACCCGCACCCACTGCGAGGGTACGAGAACGTAACAACGCCCAGCCTACGCCGCAGTGTCGGCGGTAGAACGCTGTCCTAGGTCAACATACATCTAACAATATCTATCTAAACAGTTTATACTCCCCGAAATGGGGGTGACATAGCAATAGAAACTCAATCACAACTAAGGAAGATATAGCACGATATGAACAGAACTCAAGGAAATGAAATAGATAAGCAGTAGTCTAAGATAATCCCAGCAATCCACAATACAAGTCTCAGATAAAAGAATATATACAAAACTGATCTCCAGAAATAGAGTCTGACTAGAACATGATCCAACTACATAGATAAAAACCTAACTATCTAGTCTAGGCAGTCGGGGGAAGGTCCTCTGCTACTGCTGGATCCTCCAGAGGGTCCAGCTCACAGGTGTCGTCTAGGGCTGCCCCGTAGTAGGTGTCCAGGCCAGCCTCCTCCTCGTCCTCTGTAATATTTTCAACAGGTCCAGTCAGGACAGGAGCGAGTACAATACATCTCAACAGATCATAGCAGGTTAGAAAATATAGACATGCAGTAAAGTAAGATACAAGTACTGAAGGAAGTGCAGTATGTAAACAGAGAGAGAACTGTAATAGAAATATCTACTATACATAGAGAACTAGCAGTGACTAGTGAGTCAGAGTACGAGATGGCATGTAATTGGCTTAGGTTGTACATAATGAACATGAAAAGTAACAGAGTGTACATGATGGGTAAATCACATGACCATTTATACTCTCCCTACCCACAATCAATACACAAGGATCTGTTCAAGTTACGTTACGGACATGATATTTTGGTTATACAAGAGACACATGGGCAAACATGAGCGTACATGAAAGAACATGAGAGTACATGAACGTACATGTAAGAACATGAGAGAACATGAGTGTACATGAATAACACAGATGCAAGGAATACATGATGTACATGAAACACATGTCATAAAGTATCCGATGCGCCCGCTAAGGGGGTAACATCCCAAGGAGAGATCCATATAGTACTAATCCGTGTGACCAACGTGACAGTACAAGTAAAGTAATCTACTGCAGGAAATAATTCTAAGCAGGATATGAAATGATCAGAGAATGTACTCGCCTGGTATCTGAGTGTCCGATATGAAAGTACTGTCCGAGGAGGGGTGTCTGGCTCCTAATCAGAACAGCACAAGTCACAACAAGTCCAGAATAGTAAAATGGAGTCCTACTATGCATTCTACATGATTCTAGGTCAATCTAGGCCAAAGTCAACTCTTGGTCAACTTTGGTCAACCCTAGAAGTCAAACTAGGTCCACCAAGTCTAATTGAGTCTAAACTAGGCTAATCTCACTAGCTAGGTCTAATAAAGCTATACTAGACTCTAACAAAGCTATAAACACAACATTCAAGAATTCATAATACCTATGAATATACACTATGTATATAGATACACAATTTGAGCTACACTAAACATTAGGCTAAACTATGCATACACACATTGACATGCTCTCACACATATATCTATATTACACATATGCATATAAGCATACAATATACTCATGAAACCTAAGGGAAGAAAACATGTGTAGGTGTGTGAACTTGTGTGTAGAAAAAAATAGCTAACAGTCTAGAGTAGTGTGTGTGTGGGTGATTCATGAAGTTGTGTGTGTATACAAATATGACAGTACAAGGAACAACAGTGTGCAGGAAAATAGGCTGTGTGTATGGGTGATGGGCAGGAAAATTTGGGAAGGAATTGCTGTGCAGGAACAATATGTTTCAGGAATAAATGGCAGTATGCAGGAAAAATTAAAACAGTAAAAGGAAGATGTGTGTGATATACATCCCAGTGTTCACAGGGAAACAAAAGTATGTACAGCAAGAAATAAAAGAACAGTGAGGAAATTTGAGTGTGTGTGCAGTGGCAGGAAATGCAAGTGACAGGAAAACAATAATAGAAAATCAGACATGTACTTCAATCTCAGGTTTAGTATAAGGTAAAAGAAATGAACCAACATCCCATATTTTTATTTGAATCTTATCAAGCCAAAACTGGAATGGTTAACACTGAAACTTAGGAATTATAACTGAACTCAAGCTCAGTTTTATATTAAGTTACACATCAAATTCCAGTTTTAAGAAGAAGGGAAAAAGGAATCAAAACATTGTTCTCTATCTCAGATTATTACATAATGTATCAACATGCTCTTAGCAAGGAAAGAAAAAGGAAATCAGTTTACTGACTCACAGGTTTTACATATTCAGACTCATGAGCAGTCCAACAGCAATGCATACATATATTGAAAAACAGGAAGGAATGAAGAAAGGGTAGTTCATTGATGAACATGTATAATTAACTCAAAATCATAATATGAACCCTTAACCCATATTAACATGTATCTCAGGTTTATACCAGGAGACTGAGATTTAAGGTTGACAGAAATGTAGGCAACAAGGATTCACATGGCAATGAAATTCATGTACTCTAATCTCAGTTAAAATCAACTGGAACTTAAATCAATGGGAAAAAGGAAGGGAAAACAGTACATTGATCAATCTCAATCATAACTAAAACCAAACCCAGTTAAGAATCATTCAAAAGGACAACAGTTCATCAATTAATCACCAAGTTGTGACCATGGCAGGACAATGAGTAGAAAAATGAATTTAAGTCCTAATCTCAGTAATTAACATAACTATGCATGGTTAAAAATCATTAACAATATCGATTTAGGAACCTGGAAATGTATAGGAAAATAATTGGCAGTATCAGACATTTGGTTTCATAGAGAAAATCGATTTGCAAATAATTAAATCATGATCTAATGATTGGAGAAATAGATACACCCCTCGTGCACAACCCTACACATCATGTTTCGTGTTACCCCAAAGCCTGACACGGCGTGTCCACAGCACAAAGCATAAAGAGAAACACATACAGTGCACTAACAGTGCACTGTCTCGTGCACACGTGCACTTGTGTCGTGTGCACGACACAGGACACGAATGGTCCTCGTGGTGACACACATGGGTAGCCCACCTATAGGGCTACCCCATGGACCCACTATCCAGTGTCCACGAAGTGTCTAGGTTGGACACGAGATCCGTGTCAGTAGAAAAACTCACAGTGCACAGACTGGGCATTTCCCGTGCACACGAGTTTTCCACGCTCGACACGACACTAACCGACACAAGGCTTGGGGTGTGTCATGACAGACACCGCCCCTTGCTTTGTGTCAAGTTTCGTGTCCAAAAGCCACGTGTCGTGTCCGCTACAGGGCCCGAGTAGCAGGGGATCCCTGTAGCAGCGCACGGCCGTGTGCACGCGCGTGTCCAATGCACAAAACCGACACAGGACACACTAAAACTATGATACAAGGACACGAACCACTAGGCTAGACCTAGATCCTATTTCCTATTCAAAAGGAATGGTTTAAAATGGTCGACCTGCCCTCTGTGGCATTAGGTCGAGCACCTTGCCCATTGCTCTGATACGTGTCCAGAACGGACACGAATCACTTGATACTGGACACAAACCATTCCAGACCTTAGGGGGAGGGACCTTAGGCTTCCTATTCATGAAAACTACAGGAGATTTAATGGAGAAATGAGAGATATACCTCTATGGGAAGATCAATGGAAACAACCTCCTTGTGAGCTCCTCACTTGGTACCCCAAATCCTCCAAATTAAATCCAAACTGAACCAAACATTCACAATAGCAAGAAAATCATCATTAGAAGTCATTGCAACAAATTTGAGGAATTTAGGACTTATAATGGAATTTTAATGGATTTACTAAGACTAGAACTCACCTCTTTCTTCTTGGATCTATTTTTCCTAAGGAGGGAGGCTAGCCCTAAAAACTAGGAGTGTATTTATAATGGGGGAATCCCTAGGTTCAGCTAGGGTGGCTGACCACTTGGCTTTGGGTTAGGGTTGAGCTAGGTTTGAGTCCAATCTAGCTAAGTCACATAATGACTTGTGAAACCACAAGCCATTTACCAATCAAATGATTTCTAAATTTCTAATTCTAGTTCTATGAATCACTAACCACTAACTTGAGTCACACTAGGTTAGACTAGGGTTACTTGACCTAACCAAACCCAACTAACTAGGGTTAGTTCCTAGGTTGGTCTACATGAGTCAAAAATCAAACTAGTCCAAATAAATCCAAAATAAATCCTAAAAATTCCCATAAATTCTAATAAATCCTATTTAATCTAAATAATAATTAATAATCCCAAATAATTCTTAGAATTAAAAAATGACTAAAATACCCCTCAGTCTGGAAATGGACACTAGCATGACACCAAATCATAAGTCATGAATTTAAATAGTTTAAAAATAATCAAAAATCACTAAACATCATAACATGAAATAAATACCATTAAATAATAATTATAATTACAAAATTTCAAAATTACCCTCTTCTGGAAAACTGGGTGTTACAATCCTACCCACCTTATAAAAATTTCGTCCTCGAAATTAAAATGGTAGTAGTCATTCTAGGTCATACACCCCACAATCAAAGTCTCAAACATACCGTCAGATAATCATATACGTCTGTCCAAAATCATGATACTCAGAATCTTCGTCGTGCTAGTGAGCATGGCTACGATAATCACAGAGTCCTTGACTAAGGTACGTATCCTTAGGTTCATGGTATTTAAAATTTTCGCATTGCCGCATGCGACGGCGAAAACCTTAAATTCCCATACCCGAAAAATACATCCAAAATCTGACTATATGTCCTCACTATGCCAACTAACACGACCATCGAAGATTCTAGATCCCATAACTGAGGTGACCTAGCCCATATGATTTTCTCAGAAGAAAAAAACAAACATAACGAAACACCAGATCAAACTTATCAACAATGAGGAAACAGATAGAAATAGATGGAATAGAATTTCAGGGTAGGTATAATGAGACAAGGTAGAATGGAATCGAGAAGATCAGAACCTGCTAGCACCTCTTCTACGGCCTGAGCATCCTCAAGTGTCATGGCGTAAGCTCGTCCTTGCTGGCCTCTTCTGGCCTGCTGCTGATGCTGTGCGAACCTCTGTTGCTGAGTCTGCAATGCTGGTCCTCTCTGTTGTCCTGCCGGAGCCCTAGCTCCTGCTCCCTGAGCTGTCCGTCCCGCAGACTTGGGATACTCTCTCAACTGATGATCTGATGATCCGCAGAGTAGGCACTTGCCTAGCCTCAGACGGCATTCTCCCCAATCGTGCCCTGGTTTCTTACAGAAAGGGCAAGAAATAACATGCTGCTGCCTCTGCTGCTGCTGCTGTCTCTGCTGGAACGGCTGCGGCTGGAACTGCCTCGGCTGTTGGTGCTGAAGGTGAGGCCTCTTGGCCTGGCCCCCGCTGCTGCTGCTGTCCCCAACTGGGTCTCGCCCCCTCTTGAGCCTAAGCTCAAGATCATCCTCTGCTAGCAAGGCTCCCGTCAAGATCTCCTCGAACGTAGCATCCCTGCTGCCCTTGGTCAGGGACTTGACCTCCTTGACCAGGCCCTTCCGGAACCTCTGGGCCTTTACCGTCTCGCTCAACCCCTCAACAAACCTGCCGAGACGGCCAAACTCTCCCGCATACTCCTCAACTGAGAGGCTCTCCTGGACCAAGCTCTCAAACTGCGTCTTCAAGGCTCTGACTGCCGAATCTGGAAAGAACTTCTTCTTGAAGAAGCCCCTGAACTGCTCCCAAGTCTGCCCCGGTACCCCCACCCTGGGGTCCGACTGATACCAGGTGCGAGCAAGATCTCGCATCCGGCTAGCTGCGGCCTCGATCTGAAGGTCTGCTGGAATCCTGGCCAGGCGGAAGATCTCCTTTATATGCTCGATCCACTCATCGGCATATATGATCCCCTCTGTCCCCAGAAAGTCTCTGGGGCTCATCTTCTGAAATTGCTCGATCCCCGGTGTCTTCGGCTGCTGCACCACTGGTCGAGCTGCGGCTGTCGTGACGGCCAACTCCATGCCTCTGTCCTGTCGAGCCTGCTGTCGGTCCATGAACTGCTGGAAATATGCGAACATCTGAGCTGCGTCCACATGTCCTGGAGGCGGTGGCGGCTGAAAAGGATCCTCTGGAAAGACCGGGTCCTGCCTCCCAGTCGGTGGATGCATATCCCCTGCTGCGGCTGCCGAGGTCTCAACACGAGCTGAGGTGACAAGAGCTGCAGTCTCCTGGCCTCGCCGTACTGGCTGAGAGGTAGCAGTCCCCTCTATAGCATCCTCATGAATGGCACGCTGCGATCGAGTCTCTACCATCCTGAAGATAGACAAACAAGAGTATCAATCTCTGAGAAGGAAGCGATATAACAAGGGCGGACAATTATAATTCAAAGGATCAGCTGACAAAAGGATTTAGATGGCAAATAAAAGAATTTTCCTAAAGTGATTGAGTACCTTAAAATTAATATCCTATATCCTACTGCAAGCTGTAGTGATACTCTAATTCGAATACCACTACACTTCTAGTCGAGACCTGCATGGGCCACCACTAAAAACGTGTCATGATCCGCACCCACTGCGAGGGTACGAGAACGTAACAACGCCCAGCCTACGCCGCAGTGTCGACGGTAGAACGCTGTCCTAGGTCAACATACATCTAACAATATCTATCTAAACAGTTTATACTCCCCGAAATGGGGGTGACATAGCAATAGAAACTCAATCACAACTAAGGAAGATATAGCACGATATGAACAGAACTCAAGGAAATGAAATAGATAAGCAGTAGTCTAAGATAATCCCAGCAATCCACAATACAAGTCTCAGATAAAAGAATATATACAAAACTGATCTCCAGAAATAGAGTCTGACTAGAACATGATCCAACTACATATATAAAAACCTAACTATCTAGTCTAGGCAGTCGGGGGAAGGTCCTCTGCTACTGCTGGATCCTCCAGAGGGTCCAGCTCACAGGTGTCGTCTAGGGCTGCCCCGTAGTAGGTGTCCAGGCCAGCCTCCTCCTCGTCCTCTGTAATATTTTCAACAGGTCCAGTCAGGACAGGAGCGAGTACAATACATCTCAACAGATCATAGCAGGTTAGAAAATATAGACATGCAGTAAAGTAAGATACAAGTACTGAAGGAAGTACAGTATGTAAACAGAGAGAGAACTGTAATAGAAATATCTACTATACATAGAGAACTAGCAGTGACTAGTGAGTCAGAGTACGAGATGGCATGTAATTGGCTTAGGTTGTACATGATGAACATGAAAAGTAACAGAGTGTACATGATGGGTAAATCACATGACCATTTATACTCTCCCTACCCACAATCAATACACAAGGATCTGTTCAAGTTACGTTACGGACATGATATTTTGGTTATACAAGAGACACATGGGCAAACATGAGCGTACATGAAAGAACATGAGAGTACATGAACGTACATGTAAGAACATGAGAGAACATGAGTGTACATGAATAACGCAGATGCAAGGAATACATGATGTACATGAAACACATGTCATAAAGTATCCGATGCGCCCGCTAAGGGGGTAACATCCCAAGGAGAGATCCATATAGTACTAATCCGTGTGACCAATGTGACAGTACAAGTAAAGTAATCTACTGCAGGAAATAATTCTAAGCAGGATATGAAATGATCAGAGAATGTACTCGCCTGGTATCTGAGTGTCCGATATGAAAGTACTGTCCGAGGAGGGGTGTCTGGCTCCTAATCAGAACAGCACAAGTCACAACAAGTCCAGAATAGTAAAATGGAGTCCTACTATGCATTCTACATGATTCTAGGTCAATCTAGGCCAAAGTCAACTCTTGGTCAACTTTGGTCAACCCTAGAAGTCAAACTAGGTCCACCAAGTCTAATTGAGTCTAAACTAGGCTAATCTCACTAGCTAGGTCTAATAAAGCTATACTAGACTCTAACAAAGCTATAAACACAACATTCAAGAATTCATAATACCTATGAATATACACTATGTATATAGATACACAATTTGAGCTACACTAAACATTAGGCTAAACTATGCATACACACATTGACATGCTCTCACACATATATCTATATTACACATATGCATATAAGCATACAATATACTCATGAAACCTAAGGGAAGAAAACATGTGTAGGTGTGTGAACTTGTGTGTAGAAAAAAATAGCTAACAGTCTAGAGTAGTGTGTGTGTGGGTGATTCATGAAGTTGTGTGTGTATACAAATATGACAGTACAAGGAACAACAGTGTGCAGGAAAATAGGCTGTGTGTATGGGTGATGGGCAGGAAAATTTGGGAAGGAATTGCTGTGCAGGAACAATATGTTTCAGGAATAAATGGCAGTATGCAGGAAAAATTAAAACAGTGAAAGGAAGATGTGTGTGATATACATCCCAGTGTTCACAGGGAAACAAAAGTATGTACAGCAGGAAATAAGAGAACAGTGAGGAAATTTGAGTGTGTGTGCAGTGGCAGAAAATGCAAGTGACAGGAAAACAATAATAGGAAATCAGACATGTACTTCAATCTCAGGTTTAGTATAAGGTAAAAGAAATGAACCAACATCCCATATTTTTATTTGAATCTTATCAAGCCAAAACTGGAATGGTTAACACTGAAACTTAGGAATTATAACTGAACTCAAGCTCAGTTTTACATTAAGTTACACATCAAATTCCAGTTTTAAGAAGAAGGGAAAAAGGAATCAAAACATTGTTCTCTATCTCAGATTATTACATAATGTATCAACATGCTCTTAGCAAGAAAAGAAAAAGGAAATCAGTTTACTGACTCACAGGTTTTACATATTCAGACTCATGAGCAGTCCAACAGCAATGCATACATATATTGAAAAAAAGGAAGGAATGAAGAAAGGGTAGTTCATTGATGAACATGTATAATTAACTCAAAATCATAATGTGAACCCTTAACCCATATTAACATGTATCTCAGGTTTATACCAGGAGACTGAGATTTAAGGTTGACAGAAATGTAGGCAACAAGGATTCACATGGCAATGAAATTCATGTACTCTAATCTCAGTTAAAATCAACTGGAACTTAAATCAATGGGAAAAAGGAAGGGAAAACAGTACATTGATCAATCTCAATCATAACTAAAACCAAACCCAGTTAAGAATCATTCAAAAGGACAACAGTTCATCAATTAATCACCAAGTTGTGACCATGGCAGGACAATGAGTAGAAAAATGAATTTAAGTCCTAATCTCAGTAATTAACATAACTATGCATGGTTAAAAATCATTAACAATATCGATTTAAGAACCTGGAAATGTACAGGAAAATAATTGGCAGTATCAGACATTTGGTTTCATAGAGAAAATCGATTTGCAAATAATTAAATCATGATCTAATGATTGGAGAAATAGATACACCCCTCGTGCACAACCCTACACATCATGTTTCGTGTCACCCCAAAGCCTGACACGGCGTGTCCACAGCACAAAGCATAAAGAGAAACACATACAGTGCACTAACAGTGTACTGTCTCGTGCACACGTGCACTTGTGTCGTGTGCACGACACAGGACACGAATGGTCCTCGTGGTGACACACATGGGTAGCCCACCTATAGGGCTACCCCATGGACCCACTGTCCAGTGTCCACGAAGTGTCTAGGTTGGACACGAGATCCGTGTCAGTGGGAAAACTCACAGTGCACAGACTGGGCATTTCCCGTGCACACGAGTTTTCCACGCTCGACACGACACTAACCGACACAAGGCTTGGGGTGTGTCATGACAGACACCGCCCCTTGCTTTGTGTCAAGTTTTGTGTCCAAAAGCCACGTGTCGTGTCCGCTACAGGGCCCGAGTAGCAGGGGATCCCTGTAGCAGCGCGCGGCCGTGTGCACGCGCGTGTCCAATGCACAAAACCGACACAGGACACACTAAAACTATGATACAAGGACACGAACCACTAGGCTAGACCTAGATCCTATTTCCTATTCAAAAGGAATGGTTTAAAATGGTCGACCTGCCCTCTGTGGCATTAGGTCGAGCACCTTGCCCATAGCTCTGATACGTGTCCAGAACGGACACGAATCACTTGATACTGGACACAAACCATTCCAGACCTTAGGGGGGGGACCTTAGGCTTCCTATTCATGAAAACTACAGGAGATTTAATGGAGAAATGAGAGATATACCTCTATGGGAAGATCAATAGAAACAACCTCCTTGTGAGCTCCTCACTTGGTACCCCAAATCCTCCAAATTAAATCCAAACTGAACCAAACATTCACAACAGCAAGAAAATCATCATTAGAAGTCATTGCAACAAATTTGAGGAATTTAGGACTTATAATGGAATTTTAATGGATTTACTAAGACTAGAACTCACCTCTTTCTTCTTGGATCTATTTTTCCTAAGGAGGGAGGCTAGCCCTAAAAACTAGGAGTGTATTTATAATGGGGGAATCCCTAGGTTCAGCTAGGGTGGCTGACCACTTGGCTTTGGGTTAGGGTTGAGCTAGGTTTGAGTCCAATCTAGCTAAGTCACATAATGACTTGTGAAACCACAAGCCATTTACCAATCAAATGATTTCTAAATTTCTAATTCTAGTTCTATGAATCACTAACCACTAACTTGAGTCACACTAGGTTAGACTAGGGTTACTTGACCTAACCAAACCCAACTAACTAGGGTTAGTTCCTAGGTTGGTCTACATGAGTCAAAAATCAAACTAGTCCAAATAAATCCAAAATAAATCCTAAAAATTCCCATAAATTCTAATAAATCCTATTTAATCTAAATAATAATTAATAATCCCAAATAATTCTTAGAATTAAAAAATGACTAAAATACCCCTCAGTCTGGAAATGGACACTAGCAAGACACCAAATCATAAGTCATGAATTTAAATAGTTTAAAAATAATCAAAAATCACTAAACATCATAACATGAAATAAATACCATTAAATAATAATTATAATTACAAAATTTCAAAATTACCCTCTTTTGGAAAACTGGGTGTTACAGCTTGTTCATGGGTGATGCTACAAAAGTATCAATCGTTCCATTAGGAGATGTTACTTTATCTTTTGGCAAAAATAAGTCTTTGACATTGAGAGATTGTCTTTATGCACCTTCACTTAGAAGGAATTTAGTTTCTATTTCTATGTTAGTTAAGGATGGATATTCAGTTTATTTTAATGACAATATTGTTATTAGAAAGAATAAACATTTTATCTGTTCTGGTGCATTGGTTGATAATTTGTATGTCATTAATCCTATTTTGCCCACAATGCAACTTATGAAAATGAATAATATGTCATATAAATTAAATAAGAGAAAATAACCTTCTTGTATAAACCAAACATATCTTTGGCACTTGCGATTGGGGCATATTAACCTTAGAAGGATTCAAAGCCTGGTTGAAGATGGACCTTTGAGTTCATTGGAAGTGGAGGCACTACCAATATGTGAATCCTGTTTGGAAGATAAAATGACCAAAAGGCCTTTTACGACAAAGGGGTATAGGGCCAAAGATGTGTTGGAATTGGTTCATTCTGATTTGTGTGGACCCATGACTATCCAAGCTAGAGGTGATTTTGAATATTTTGTCACATTTATTGACGATTATTCAAGGTATGGATACATTTATTTGATGCGCCGTAAGTCTGAGTGCTTTGAGAAATTTAAAGAGTAAAATGCTGAAACGGAGAAACGTCATGGAAAATGTATCAAGTCATTACGATCAGATCGTGGTGGCAAGTACCTCTTTGGAGAGTTTAGGGATTACTTATCAGAGGATGGGATTGCATCCCAATTGACTGCACCTGGAACGTCCCAGCAGAATGGTGTAGCCGAAAGAAGGAATAGAACTCTTATGGAGATGGTTAGATCAATGATGAGTTATTCAGATTTGCCAGATTCATTTTGGGGATATGCCTTAGAGACTGCAGATTATATTTTGGACTTGGTTCCTTCTAAGTTAGTACCTGTTACTCCCACAGAGCTGTGGATTGGGCGTAAGCCTAGTCTGAAACATGTTCGCATTTGGGGTAGTCCAGCACATGTGCTGAATGGGAAAGCAGATAAGTTGGAATCTCGTACAGAAGTACGCTTGTTTGTAGGCTATCCAAGAGGAACGAAATGAGGTTTATTTTATAGTCCTAAGGATCAGAAGGTCATTGTTAGCACCAATGCCCAATTCTTAGAGGAAGACTATGTGATGAACCATAAACCCACAAGTAGAGTTGTTCTAGAAGAACTGAGATGTGAGACACCAAGTATTTCAGTACCAATAGTACAAGAGGATAAACCACAAATAACTGCACAATATGTCACAAATGTTACACCACAACCGATAGTACCTCGTCGTAGTGGGAGGGTTGTGATACAACCTGATAGATATATGTTCTTGGGAGAGTCGTCAGACTTCGTCCCTGAGGAACAAGATTATGATCCCTGTACCTACAATGAAGCACTCCAAGATAAAGATGCAGAGTTTTGGCAAAAAGCAATGATATCTGAAATAGAATATATGGATTCTAATCAAGTTTGGGAGCTTGTAGAACCACCCGTTGGTGTAAAAGCCATTGGATGCAAGTGGGTCTATAAGAGAAAAAGTGGATCAGACGGTAAGGTTGAAACCTTTAAATCTTGGCTTGTAGCAAAAGGTTTTACTCAAAGAGAGGGTATCGATTATGAGGAAACCTTTTCTCTTGTATCCATGCTTAAGTCTATCCGGATTTTTTTACCTATTGCAGCTCATCTCGATTATGAGATTTGGCAAATGGATGTCAAGACAGCTTTCCTTAATGGAAGTCTTGAGGAAGACATCTATATGAAGCAACCAGACGGGTTCATTAAAAAGGGCCAAGAGCATCTTATTTGTAAGATCAAGAAGTCCATTTATGGACTTAAGCAAGCTTCCAGATCTTGGAACATATGTTTTGATCAGGTGATAAAATCCTATAGATTTGATCAATGTCAGGATGAATCATGTGTATACAGAAAGTGTGACGAAAACGTGGTGGTGTTTCTAGTACTTTATGTGGATGACATCTTGCTCATTGGAAACAATATGAAGGTGTTATCTGATGTAAGGGTATGGTTATCCAAACAGTTTGATATGAAGGACTTGGGAGAAGTAGGTCACATCCTTGGGATCAAAGTTCTACGAGATCGCAAGCAAAGGATGTTGGGCTTATCCCAAGCTTCCTATATCGATACTGTACTAACTCGTTTTAGTATGCAAAATTCTAAGAATGGTTTCTTACCTTTTAGACATGGAATTGCTCTATTAAAGGAGCAGTATTCGAGGACATCTAAAGAGATAGAGAACATGAAGACAGTTTCTTATGCTTCAGCAGTAGGAAGCTTAATGTATGCAATGCTATGTACGAGACCAGACATCTGCTTTACCGTAGGCATGGTCAGCAGATATCAGTCTAACCCAGGACAAGAGCACTGGACTGCCGTAAAGCATATTTTAAAGTACCTAAAAAGGACTAAAGAGTATATGCTAGTTTATCAGACATATAGTTTAGTTCCCTTGGGGTATACAGACTCAGATTTTCAGTCAGATAGGGATTCTAGGAAATCTACCTCAGGTTATGTGTTTACTTTGGGAGGTGGAGCCATTGTGTGGAGGAGTATCAAGAAAAAAATATTACTGATTCCACCATGGAAGTCGAGTATGTGGCATCCTCTGAGGCAGCCAAAGAAGCGGTTTGGCTCAGAAACTTTCTGTTGGACTTGGATGTGGTACCTAGTTTGCCTAAGTCTATTACACTTTATTGTGATAGTAGTGGTGCAGTTGCAAACTCGAAGGAACCACGAGCCCATAAGACAGACAAACACATTGAGTGCAAGTACCACCTGATACAAGATTTCGTAAAGAAAGGAAAAGTTGCTGTGATTAAGATAGCATCAGCCGACAACCTAGCTGATCCCTTTACAAAGAGCTTACCAGCTAAGGCTTTTGACAGTCATGTTGAGAGAATGGGAGTCAGATGTGTAGCATCATGGCTTTAAGTATAAGTGGGAGATTTGTAACAGTATACTGAAAAGCAATGCTTTAAGTATAAGTGGGAGATTGTTAGGGTTATATACTAAAAGCATCACTTTTGTAGTAACCTTATTTACTTAAATTTTGAATGAGAATCATATGGGCAAATGTTTGCATATTGTATTTATTGCAAGTGTTAATGCAAATGTCTGATATTCTATATTATAGATATATGGTGTGTGGTGTCACACAGAAGATCATATTATCAGTTCCCTATGGAGTATATAAATAGTTCACAACCTAGATGGACTTGGACAATCTATTGGAAAGGTTGTAGTGTAATCTGGTATTAGTCTATCTTGACTATAGGTTTACACTAGTATACTTTGTGTGTATTGAATAGGACCACTTGAGGTTGTTCTCTTTGTACTGACTACATAAGAGAACAAACACCTCTGTTATTATGGATACTTGTGCTCTTAATCCGGATACAATAACGGATATGTATATACAGTGTGTATTACTTTGACTCATAAAAGAGTGAGATTCATTATGGATCAACAACCTCTATGAATTGGGTAATAATATTGTATGTATGATGGGCTGTTGATTATAAATGGAATCTATGTCCCGATACATCGGGTTGATGATGTCCCCTTAAGGTGCTCATAAGGATTGTCATGTAAATCCTGCAGGTGGATTATATCCGACATGACAAATAAAATTGAGCGGTATTACTTAAGGATAAAAGATGTCGAATCAATATAGTTGTCAGTAACTTAATTTGATCGATGGACATACGATATCTTAACATGGGGAGCCAAACGAGCATATAATAAAAGGAGCCCACAAATATAATTTGGGATTTGGGAGGTAGTGCAACAATAGCTCATTAGTGGACCGAGCTATTGTTAATGGGCCTGGATTGTGTGTTCGGGCTGAACACGGGATATCCAGATCCGTTAGGAGGCTTAACCCTAATTTCTCTTCATGGTCCCTGCCGTAGCCTATATATATCCTCTATTCTCTGGCCGCCAGATTACTGATCAGAAATCTGAAACTTTCTCTAAATTCGTGATTCACGTAAGGAGAGAAGGAGAGGGCTGCCAAGGAGAAGAAAAGGTTGGGAGATCGTCGCCCACACGACGTCCAACTCGAGGAAGGAATACGTGCAGAAGATCTTGGGGTCGACCGCTCGAGATTGCCAGAAATTACTTGTCTTCTTTCCGCCGCAGGTATAATTCGTGAACCCTAGTTTTCGCCTATGAAGGATTAGAACACGTATTAGATCTGTTTAACTTTCTATCGATCAATACGCACACCAAAGGAAGGGTCCTAGGAATCCCCAGTTCCATCACTAAGCAAGTCTGGCTATGCTACGGTTTATAAAATTACTAAACGGTGTTTGTAGGTAGTACCTTGTAGTACAATTTATAACTTTTAATCCCAATGTGTTTAGGAAGAACGAGATAACTATTCTATGCATGAATAGGACACTAATGAAGGTGCACCAATAATGTATTAACTAGAATAATACCTGTAGTATCTGTCAATTCGGGAAGGGTGTCTAACACTGTCATGGTAAATGATCATCCTTGCCTCAGATTATTCATCTCATCTCTAGCAGGCCTATACTCTGGTGTCTGACCCACCAAGGCTGGTCCCTCCTGATATTCTTCTAGGGAAAGTGGTTATGGTGCACCTGGTCCGAGAGTTTTTGGCCCTCGTAACTGCTACTGTGATGGTGCTGGAGCTAAACTGTGTGTGGCATGTCGGTTGAGACAATCTCGAAGTTTATGCTCATTGGAACCGCAATTGAAACAACACTTTAGTCGTCGACGACAGTCCTTCTGCTGGTGCCCTCTCCTTCTACAAAACTGGCAGGTTATTGTACTTGGAACTTGGTAGGGCACGACTTGCTGTTGATATTGTGCAGTAAGTCGTCGTTCGGGGCCTCATGAACCAAGTTGAACTGGAAGGTCTATCGGGGCATAGTATCTTTGAGTTTGTTGTGCTTCCTTATGAAGGATCTTCTGACTTCTGGCTTCTTCTAATACTACAGCGTGCAAAATTCTGGATTGCACAGTGGTGTGTTTTAAGCTCGGGCCTTAACCCATTATGAAACCTTTTTGCCTTCTCCTTTTTTGTTGGCACCAATCCCTCGACAAACCTGCTTAGTCAGCTAAATTTTGCATCATACTCGTCAACCGACTTGTTGTCTTGTTTGAGGTGGAGGAATTGATCATACAATATATTTCGAGCATTGGTTGGAAAGTACCTCTCGTTGAAGAGTTTGTAGAACTCTTCCCATGACTGATTGGTACCCAAACGCCTCTCCTCCGCCTTCCACCAATGATGGGTATTGTCCTCGAGTAATAAATCAACTGCGGTCATCCAATCTTTTTTAGGCAACTGTGACGCCCTTAACTTCTTCTCGGCGCTGATAAGCCATGAAGAAACTTCTAGTGGGCCTTCGATACCTTTGAAGGTCTTCGGCTTCATTAGGGTAAAATATGAAATGCTACCTACGTATGAATGGGGCCTTGGTGCAGGTGCTAGTACTTGGGCTGGTGGTGGATATGGGGGTCTATTAAGTGGGACCATCACGTCTTGTCTCAATAGCTTATTTTGCTGCCACTGAGTCCGCAATAAAGTATAAAGGAACCGATTGGTATCATCTCCATCAATCGGGGGCATAGGCATCTGCGGTCCAGCTTGAGGTAGATTCTGATGAAGGGGTGGTAGAGTATACCCTCCCTGGGGTCCAGGGGTCTGCTAAACTGGCTGAACTAACTGGGGTTCAGAGGCTTGGGGATGCTGGTTAGTAGGTGGTGTCATCTGGTCTGGCTGAGAAGGCATGGATGAGGTTGCTATAGGATACTGTGAGTGAATTTGCTCCTCCTGGGCTGCCGAGTTTCCTGGTATGACGGTAAGTGGTACAGCGCTACCGCTATGAGGATTTATTTTCTGGCACGAGATATAGAATTTTTGTTAGAACAATTTCAAGCTAGATGCAAGTCAAGCAATCAAATGAGAGTTTGAAGAGGAATCAAGGAAGGTATCAAACATGTGGATGAGATTCCTAATTTCTAATCCTATATGCAGGCTCGTATCAGCACAGTTATGTAGCCGATATGATATGCTCTGACCTGTATGGGCCACCACAAAAACATGTAATACCCCAATCCCAAATTACGTAGGACTAGGAACGTAGACATGCCAGCTGTATACATACGAAGTATACTCCAATATATGAAAACCTCGTATGAATACATAAGCTGTAAAATACAGTGAACTAAGAGTAATCTAATCTCATCCACAAAATATAAGAATAAAAGATATCATATAATCAACTATGAATTGTCATTGGTACATATAGTCGGGCGGAGACAAATCCACTACCAACAAGTAAAGGAAAAAAAAATAAAAAATAAAATAAGTTTGGCGAGCGAAGCGAAGACGATCCAAGCGCAATCATCCTCGAAAAAATAGAGATGGTCACGGCTAGAGCTAGAACACCTGCAAAAGTCAAGAGCACACACCTGGAGAGATAACCAGGTCCTCAGAGGGACGTAACAAGACACATAATATCATTCCATATAAACTGAATAAATATTGCTCAAATAAATAAGTCAATTGAATTATAACATGGTCCAATACATACCTATTGAACTAGCTTACAATCCCCCCAACCAAACAAGGACATGAGATGGTAAACTAATTCACGATGACGTATATTTCCATGCTATGAATCCAATATGGTATCCGGACCCCAACATGGTTCAATACCTTCTCATCGAAGTAGTAAGTCACACCTACAACCAAACAAGGACAAGATGTAATGAACTATTCTGCGATAAGTTATTGTTCCAAGCTACGGTCAGATACAAGTACCCAATGTAACGCCCCAGTCCCAAAATACGTAGGACTAGGAACGTAGACATGCCAGCTGTATTCATACGAAGTATACTCCAATATATGGAAGCCTCGTATAAATACATAAGCTGTAAAATGTAGTAGAACCATAACTAATCTCATCCACGAAAAATAAAATGAATAAAAGATACCATATAATGAGAATAATTTGTCTTGATACAATATGTTGGGCGGAGACAAATCCACTACCAACAAAATAAGGAAAAATGCATAGAAAATGAAATGAGTGGCGAGCGAAGCGAAGACGATCCAAATGCAATCATCCTCGAAGAAATAGCGGCTAGAGCTAGAATACCTGTGAAAGACAATAGCACACACCTGGCAAGACAACCAGGTCCTCAGAGGGACGTAACAAGACACATAATAGCATGCCATATAAACTGAATAAATATTGCTCAATAAATAAGTCAATCGAATTTATAACATGGTCCAATACGCACCTACTGAACGAGCGGACCATCCCCCCAACCAAACAAGGACAGGAGATGGTAAACTAATTCACGGCGACGTATCTTTCCATGCTAAGAATCCGATATGGTATCCGGACCCCAACAAGGTTCAATACCTTCTCATCTAAGTAGTAAGTCACACCTACAACCAAACAAGGACAAGATGTGACGAACTAATCCGCGACAAGTTATTGTTCCAAGTCACGGTCAGATACAAGTACCCAACCAAAAGTACTCGTACCTAACGGATAAAGGTAGCCTACCTTTCTAGTAAAATGTAGTTAAGAACAATCCTTCCTACATACGGGCCCTGGCTAAATAGGATCGGCGTAGTCCCCCTTTGGGCACCAGAGGCCTCAGCAGGAAGAGCATGACGTTCCGCAGAATCGTCAGTGGCCGTCAGTAATCATGGGTCATCAACCCCGTATCTCCAGCGGAGAGTCCGGGTCACAAGGGAAAGTGCATCGAAGCCCATACGCTAAGGAATTGTCCTCCCCGCCCAATGCCTACTATGTTGTATCCACAACATTAACCTCTATAACCGCTAAGTCAAACTAGCATGCAACCTCTATTAGCGGTTATTCCTATCGCATGGCTTGTACGTACTGGTGGCCAGCCAATCACGCAATTTCGTGTTCTACATGCGACACACAACTTCGTGTTTACAATGTGTCAAGGCCAATGAATGCAACACACAAGGTGGTCCCTTAAATCTAGGTTTAATTTGTAAGAAAAATAATACACAGCAGAAAATATAAATGAACAGTAAGTTCTAACAGTTATGCCATGTATCACAGTTTATTTTGCATAAAGAAAATAAATAATGCATGAAATATGAGCTAAAATAATTAAACAGCGAATGGCAAGGTGTCTTGCCTGGTAGAGCGCCTGGTGTGCTGCGATAATCAATGTGGCACGATCTGCAACTTCGGTGCAACAACTATGCAAGGAGACCTTGGGTGGTGGCACGGACAGTTCCATTGGGTTCAGGGAGATCCAAATAGTTAGGGACGACATAAAGTAGGCTTGAATTGGCGATCGAATACGAGAGTGGGGTTGAGTCATGGACGGAAGAATAGTCAAAGGGGATAGGATAAATAAATAAATAAATAATATATTTAGATTAAAACTATATATAATACTCAAGAACTAACTTTTATAAGCCAAAATAGTTATAGAAAAATATTTAAAGTCAAGAAAAGTCATTTTGGCTAAAACACTAAGTTTATAAAGATGCGACTCTAGATAGAATATTTTATTTCCAAAATATTTATATAAATACAAACTTAAAATTAAAAATATTTGTTTCCTTTTAGGCAAAAAATAATATTTTCCTAAAACTTTACAATTAATAATATTTAGCAATATATAGTTTTGCAAGTAACCACACTAATAATAAAAATAATGAAAAATAATAATAAAATAATAAAAAATAATAATAACTATTTTTAACAAATAATAATAATGATGACAAATAATAATAATGAGAATAATAATAATAGTAGTAATATTTTTAATACTGTAAAAATATTCTGTTAATGAAACAACTAATAAGGTACTAACAATAATAATAGTACCAAGATTGAAATACAAATAACAATGAATCAATAGTAATAATAATAATAATAAATAAAATAATAATAATAATAATAATAATGAGAATAACAGTGAAACCTTAATAATAATATTAATAATGATTAAAAGAAAAGAAAAAGAATAGTTAAATGAAATAATAATAAGCACCAACAGAATGGTTCTCCAATGGTTCTCCAAGGAGAACCATTGTTCAGAAATGAAGCAAAAGTGATTAGAGAGAGGGAGAGCGAGGGAGAGGAGAGAGGAATCGGGAAGAGGGAGAGAAGGAGATCGGTGGGGAAAGGGTTCGTGAGCGGGAGAGCGGCGGCTTGGTCGGATCGAAGGGATCGAGAGCAGGAGGAGACTCGGAGAGGTCGGGAGCTCGGAGTGAGCGCCGGCAGTGGCTCACGGCAAAGCCGGAGGCGCGGAGTGGAAGTGGGTTTCGTCGGCCGGACGCGTGTGGGCACGCGGCGGCGTGGGACTGACGGCGGAGGAGAAGGGGGCGACGACGGTGGTTGGCGCAAGGGGTCGGCGAGGCCAGGCGGATGGCTGTGCGTGGAGCGGGCGGACTGGGTTGGGTTGGCGTGGCCGTTTCATGTGATGTCGGCAGTCGGTAGAGGTCCGATGGATCTGTTGGGCGACGGTGACGGGTGGCGGTGATGGTAGTTGGTGATTGGTCGGCCGGTGGTTGTATCGTGGCGGTGGTGGTGAAGGGTGATTGTCCTGGGGGTGTGGCCGCAAAGCGGTGTCGGAGAGTTCTGGAAGAATCGGTGGGGTAGTCTTGTTGTGGGGTGCAGTCAGATGGTGGTCGTGTCTGGCTGTTGTGGGGTGCTGGGTTCGGATGGTTCCGTTGTGGCGGAGGTGTAGGCTGGAGGGTGATGGAGGAATTGGGTATACGGCAGGGAGGAAGTACGGTGGTTGTGGGAAAGGAGACGGCTGGGGAGTCGCGGCGTCGGGGAGGCTGCTACGGCCAGGAGGGTAGGGTTAGGATTAGAGAAGTGGGGATTAGGTGTTTGTTGTTGAATTCATGTCCGACATGTGGACACGAAGATAGTAGAATGTATATGTAATTAAATAGTGGAAGAAAAAATTTAGAGACACGGACACGGTGCACAGACGATAAAAAGTTTGTGGTGGAATTTGGGGAATAATGGATGATAGAAATTGGAGGAGTACCTGCCTATTTATATAGGATGTGGGAATTCCCAATTAGATAATGATTAGGATTGTTTAAACCCAAATTAAATCAATCAATCAAATCCAATCCAATCCAAATCCAATTAAATCTAATTAAATCAAATTAAATTTTTAGTTTAAAATCAATAGGATAAATCAATTTCCAAATATGGATACTAATTAAATCTATTTAAATTCCCTTAGTTTAAAAATTAAATCAATAAATCAAATTCCAATAATAGATATTAACTTAATATATTTAAATGTATCCATGGAATCAAATCAAAATTTAAATTGTCACAAATATTACAAAAAATTGTTTTCCAAAAATACCATAATAATTAATTTCAAAAATTACATTATTTAAAATAAACCAATAAATAATTACCAATATGTATGCAAAAATATTCTTTACATAATTAGGCTTTTCTAGTATACAAAAATATTATTTATTATTAATAACTTTTAGAAACAAAGGCTTTTTATAGCAAGAATATTTATATAATATTTTGAAAGTATATATTAAAATAGAGAAAAATATTTTTCTGAAATATGTACGCTCGCACATATTCGCACTCGACGAGCAACTACGAAAAATAAATTTTCGTACGCGACGTCAAATACGACTATGCGACGTACAATACAAAATTTTAAATCGGTATCAAATTTAATAATAAAAAAATACTAGAAATTTAGGGGTTTTACATCCTACCCAACTTAAAAGAATTTCGTCCTCGAAATTAAGAATTAGTAGGGGGGTGAGAGGACGCAAGGGGGTATCAATGGGGATCCAACGATGACAATGTTTTCACAAAATCATGTCGTAAGAATTTGCGATCTAGATCGTAGAAAAACAATACGGCATAGTCATGGGTAATGAAGAGTCACGATTAAGAGCGAAATAGATTCAAAGCGATTAGAGGGTTTTGATAGGGTCGAGTAGTTTAGGATAAAGATATAGCAGCATCGAGTGAGAATGGTCATAGCTGATTGGAAGGCTAGAGGAAGTTATAGTATAACGCCTTCGTCCTCCTAAAATAGGTGAAGGCGAAAGCAATATAGAGTTTGAAGGAGGCGTTTATCGAATACGACTATGTGATTCAAAGACGATCGAAAAATTTCAATAGAATTGTCAAGACAGTCGTGGATGGGATTGTAAGGGCCAAGTTTAAATTTTGTTCCCATTCACGTAGAGTAATAGACAAAAGCGAACCAAAGTGCACTTGGTTGATCAGACCATTATGTACCGGTTCTGATTAGACAATAGGCTAGTGAGTACTCAATAGCATATTGTCATGAACAAACTTGATAAAGAATAAGCTTGCAAAAACTAGGCTATATTAGCATCATTTAATCAAATGGTGGATACATAGGCATGAGTGATTAAGATTGAAATAAGGAACAAATATGGATAGTCTAAGAGTCATAGGAATCTAAGTCTTGTTTATTCCTATACTATCATTCTACGGTTTCGTTGACCAAGGCTTGGTTGACTAGATAGGTTAGGGCCCTCTAACTTAAGGGATTGCTAGGTCACAAGGCATTCTACCCAACTTAAAAGAATTAAACTAATGGTGTTTGGGACAGCTAACTAATAGGGTCAATCCCTAGTAAGCACGAAGGAAAGATAAGAATAGGGATGGAAGGAAGCAAGCAAGATGCAATTGATGAGTCAACCGGTAGATAAAGTCAAGGAAGTGGTCTCAAGTATATGGATGAGATCCTAGACTTCTAATCCTATACGCAGGCTTGCTTGGTACGGTAAAGTAACCAAACAATTTATCTTGACCTGCATGGGCCACCACAAAAACATGTAACGCCCCAGTCCCAAAATACGTAGGACTAGGAACGTAGACATGCCAGCTGTATTCATACGAAGTATACTCCAATATATAGAAACCTCGTATAAATACATAAGCTGTAAAATACAGTAGAACCATAACTAATCTCATCCACGCAAAATAAAATGAATAAAAGATACCATATAATGAGAATAATTTGTCTTGATACAATATGTTGGGCGGAGACAAATCCACTACCAACAAAATAAGGAAAAATACATAGAAAATGAAATGAGTGGCGAGCGAAGCGAAGACGATCCAAATGCAATCATCCTCGAAGAAATAGCGGCTAGAGCTAGAACACCTGCGAAAGACAATAGCACACACCTGGCAAGACAACCAGGTCCTCAGAGGGACGTAACAAGACACATAATAGCATGCCATATAAACTGAATAAATATTGCTCAATAAATAAGTCAATCGAATTTATAACATGGTCCAATACGCACCTACAGAACGAGCATACCATCCCCCCAACCAAACAAGGACAGGAGATGGTAAACTAATTCACGGCGACATATCTTTCCATACTAAGAATCCGATATGGTATCCGTACCCCAACAAGGTTCAATACATTCTCATCGAAGTAGTAAGTCACACCTACAACCAAACAAGGACAAGATATGACGAACTAATCCGCGACAAGTTATTGTTCCAAGTCACGGTCAGATACAAGTACCCAAACCAAAAGTACTCGTACCTAACGGATAAAGATAGCCTACCGTTCTAGTGAAATGTAGTTAAGAACAATCCTTCCTACGCACGGGCCCTGGCTAAATAGGATCGGCGTAGTCCCCCTTTGGGCACCAGAGGCCCCAGCAGGAAGAGTATGACGTTTCGCAGAATCGTCAGTGGCCGTCAGTAATCATGGGTCATCAACCCCGTATCTCCAGCGGAGAGTCCGGGTCACAAGGGAAAGTGCATCGAAGCCCATATGCTAAGGAATTGTCCTTCCCGCCTAATGCCTACTATGTTGTATCCACAACATTAACCTCTATAACCGCTAAGTCAAACTAGTATGCAACCTCTATTAGCGGTTATTCCTATCGCACGGCTTGTACGTACTGGTGGCCAGTCAATTACGCACTTCCGTGTTCTACATGCGACACACAACTTCGTGTTTACAATATGTCAAGGCCAATGAATGCAACACACAAGGTGGTCCCTTAAATCTAGGTTTAATTTGTAAAAAAAATAATACATAGCAGAAAATATAAATAAACAGTAAGTTCTAACAGTTATGCCATGTATCACAGTTTATTTTGCATAAAGAAAATAAATAATGCATAAAATATGAGCTAAAATAATTAAACAGCGAATGGCAAGATGTCTTGCCTGGTAGAGCGCCTGGTGTGCTGCGATAATCAATGTGGCACGATCTACAACTTCGGTACAACAACTATGCAAGGAGACCTCGGGTGGTGGTACGGACAGTTCCATTGGGTTCAGGGCGATCCAAATAGTTAGGGACGACATAAGGTAGGCTTGAATTGGCGATCGAATAAGAGAGTGGGGTTGAGTCATGGACAGAAGAATAGTCAAAGGGGATAGGATAAATAAATAAATAAATAATATATTTATATTAAAACTATCTATAATACTCAAGAACTAACTTTTATAAGCCAAAATAGTTATAGAAAAATATTTAAAGTCAAGAAAAGTCATTTTGGCTAAAACACTAAGTTTATAAAGATGCGACTCTAGATAGAATATTTTATTGCCAAAATATTTATATAAATACAAACTTAAAATTAAAAATATTTGTTTCCTTTTAGGCATAAAATAATATTTTCCTAAAACTTTACAATTAATAATATTTAGCAATATATAGTTTTGCAAGTAACCACACTAATAATAAAAATAATGAAAAATAATAATAAAATAATAAAATAATAAAAAATAATAATAACTATTTTTAACAAATAATAATAATGATGACAAATAATAATAATGAGAATAATAATAATAGTAGTAATATTTTTAATACTGTAAAAATATTCTGTTAATGAAACAACTAATAAGGTACTAACAATAATAATAGTACCAAGATTGAAATAAAAATAACAATGAATTAATAGTAATAATAATAATAATAATAATAATAATAATAATAATAATAATAATAATAATAATAATAATAATAATAATAATAAATAAAATAATAATAATAATAATAATGAGAATAACAGTGAAACCTTAATAATAATATTAATAATGATTAAAAGAAAAGAAAAAGAATAGTTAAATAAAATAATAATAAGCACCAACAGAATGGTTCTCCAATGGTTCTCCAAGGAGAACCATTGTTCAGAAATGAAGCAAAAGTGATTAGAGAGAGGGAGAGCGAGGGAGAGGAGAGAGGAACCTGGAAGAGGGAGAGAAGAAGATCAGTGGGAAAAGGGTTCGTGAGCGGGAGAGCGGCAGCTTGGTCGGATCGAAGGGATCGAGAGCGGGAGGAGACTCGGAGAGGTCGGGAGCTCGGAGTGAGCGCCGGCGGTGGCTCGCGGCGAAGCCGGAGGCGCGGAGTGGAAGTGGGTTTCGTCGGCCGGACGCGTATGGGCACGCGGCGGCGTGGGACTGACGGCGGAGGAGAAGGGGGCGGCGACGGTGGTTGGCGCAAGGGGTCGGCGAGGCCAGGCGGATGGCTGTGCGTGGAGCGGGCGGACTGGATTGGGTTGGCGTGGCCGTTTCGTGTGATGTCGGCAGTCGGTGGAGGTCCGATGGATCTGTTGGGCGACGGTGACGGGTGGCGGTGATGGTAGTTGATGATTGGTCGGCCGGTGGTTGTATCGTGGCGGTGGTGGTGAAGGGTGATTGTCCTGGGGGTGTGGCCGCGAAGCGGTGTCGGAGAGTTCTGGGAGAATCGGTGGGGTAGTCTTGTTGTGGGGTGCAGTCAGATGGTGGTCGTGTCTGGCTGTTGTGGGGTGCTGGGTTCGGATGGTTCCATTGTGGCGGAGGTGTAGGCTGGAGGGTGATGGAGGAATTGGGTATACGGCAGGGAGGAAGTGCGGTGGTTGTGGAAAAGGAGACGGCTGGGGAGTCGCGGCGTCGGGGAGGCTGCTACGGCCAGGAGGGTAGGGTTAGGATTAGAGAAGTGGGGATTAGGTGTTTGTTGTTGAATTCGTGTCCGACATGTGGACACGAAGAGAGTGGAATGTATATGTAATTAAATAGTGGAAGGAAAAATTTAGAGACACGGATACGGTGCACAGACGATAAAAAGTTTGTGGTAGAATTTGGAGAATAATGGATGATAGAAATTGGAGGAGTACCTGCCTATTTATATAGGATGTGGGAATTCCCAATTAGATAATGATTAGGATTGTTTAAACCCAAATTAAATCAATCAATCAAATCCAATCCAATCCAAATCCAATTAAATCTAATTAAATCAAATTAAATTTTTAGTTTAAAATCAATAGGATAAATCAATTTCCAAATATGGATACTTATTAAATCTATTTAAATTCCCTTAGTTTAAAAATTAAATCAATAAATCAAATTCCAATAATAGATATTAACTTAATATATTTAAATGTATCCATGGAATCAAATCAAATTTTAAATTGTCACAAATATTACAAAAATTTGTTTTCCAAAAATACCATAATAATTAATTTCGAAAATTACATTATTTAAAATAAACCAATAAATAATTACCAATATGTATGTAAAATATTCTTTACATAATTAGGCTTTTCTAGTATTCAAAAATATTATTTATTATTAATAACTTTTAGAAACAAAGGCTTTTTATAGCAAGAATATTTATATAATATTTTGAAAGTATATATTAAAATAGAGAAAAATGTTTTTCTAAAATATGTACGCTCGTACATATTCGCACTCGACGAGCAACTACGAAAAATAAATTTTCGTGCGCGACGTCAAATACGACTACGCGACGTACAATACAAAATTTTAAATCGGTATCAAATTTAATAATAAAAAAATAGTAGAAATTTAGGAATTTTACACCCAAACCAAAAGTACTCATACCTAACGGATAAGGTAGCATAACCATTCTAAGTGAATGCAGTTTTAAGAATAATTCTTGGTCGCATGACTACCGGGTCAAGTCAAGAAAATACCAATGCAGTACCTCAGTAGCGAGTCACAACACCATATACTATTCCTCAGTATCGAGCGAGTCTATAGCATATAGTCTACCTATCGTTCCCCAGTAGCGAGCGAGTCTACGATAGATAGGGTGGTAGTCAAATTCCAATCATGTTCTCCCCACCCAATGCCAACTCATAACTGCTAAGTCTTCTAGCATGCAATTCTAGTAGCAGTTATTTCCTAACGCACGGCTTATACGTACTGGTGGCCAGCCAATCACACATGTCCGAGTTCTATATGTGACTCACAACAACGTGGTATAAATGTGTCAAGGCCTATGTATGCAACACACAAGGTGGTCCCTTAAATCCAGGTTTAATGTGTAAGAAAAATAATACATAGCAGAAAAATATAAATGAACAGTAAGTTCTAACAGGTTATGCCATGTATCACAGTTTATTTTACATAAAGAAAATAATGAATAATGCATGAAATATGAGCTAAAATAAATAAACAGCAAATGACAAGGTATCTTGCCTGAGGGCGGTGCGAGATGTAGCAAAATCCAATAGTCAGAATCGTCAACACGAAAGTCAAAATCCTCAAGGAGCTCTGGATGCTGAAACAAACATCACGAACGAGTTTGGTATAAAAGATATGCCTAGGAAACGCCTGTCCAAAAGTCCAATTCTGGAACAGGAGCAAAATCGTAATTTCGGGTCAAAACGATGTCCACCGTTGGACCCGTTTTTTACTGAATTGCGTACCAATACCTACGGTCTCTAAAGTTATCACACTACATGTTCACGGGTCCGATTTGAGGAGGCAAACTCAACGGTATGTCCAGTTTTAGATTCCGATGAGCCGTGCACAAATTCGCCCGTTAGAGCGGGTCACGGGCCCGCCAAAAAGGGGTTCCGATTCGACCTTCTCAGAATCGAACCAAACTTGGCATACAGGACCATAAAAATGATACGGTCCTGCTGGCACAAGTTTCGTCTCGATACGATGAACGTACACGGAGTTATGGCCAAGTTTGCAAAAGGTCGATACGGGGGTACTTTAGAGGGATACGTACTGATTTCGTCGCGTACACGCAACGAAATTGAGTTCTGTCAGTTCCCATACGTCAACAACATCCATACGTGCCTTTCGATATATATAGTGCGCGACCACGTCGTCCGATTTGACGGGACGCACGGCGTATCGGGAGGATTTTAAAGTTTAGAACAGTTTTAAAAGTAATTTTTTTCAGTTTTGAAAAACAGATTTCTTGACCTATACTCGACGAAAGATTAAACTACAAAAAGTGTTTTGAAGTGGTATAAGTGGTCTAATTTACTGTTCAAAAAGTTTTGAAAGTTTTCTACAAGGTTGATCAGGATGTGACTCCCAACATGGGTGGTTGATTTGATTCTCTATTTCGAATTCAGACAGTTTTTCAGAATGTTTACATCGATTTTTACAACAATCTAATGCACTAGAAATTAACCTAGTTAAAGGGGATGGAAGGGGGTTATATTGGCTTTCTACACGAGTTTACGAAATTAAATTTCGTGAAGTAGACAGTGAGAAATCTAAATCAAAAGGAAATACCTTTACTTAAATTTGATGTTGTAGTTGTTGCGGTTATTAATGTCGTCGTTGCTGCGATTGCGAGGCTGGGGCTGCGACGTGCGGCTGCGAGGTTGGCCGAGGATGGAGGGACGAGTAGGAGGAAGGGTGGAGAAGAGATTAGGGTTTGGAGTTTACCAAATCTCTCTCTCACGATCTCTGAATTCCCATCTAAAAAAAATTTGGCTCCTTTATAATTGTCTTTGCTGTTTGTATATAGGGTCGGGCCCCTCCCTTCAATTTCGTGAGATGCTGCTGCTGCTCCTAGTTGTGGTCGGTCCCCATCCCTTTGGGCCGGCCACAACTAACTTTTTTTTTCTTTTCCTTTTTTTTTCTTTCATTATTATTTCTTTTCCTTTTTATTTTTAAAAATAATATATATATATATATATATATATATATATATATATATATATATATATATATATATATATATATATATATATATTCCTACCCCTATTTATAATCAAAATATTTTAAGAAAATATCCAAAAATTTCCTAAAATCCAAGATATTTATAATTAATAAAGTGTAAAATTCTATTTACCATTTACATATAATTTAACAAATACATGCTACTCGTGCTATTAAAAAAAATGTAACCAAAATTTTAAGCTATTTAGTACTTTAAGAAAATATTATTTCTTATATATAAAGCAATAAATAATTACTAAAATCCTAAACATCACAAAAATATATATTAGGATGTATGCTAGTAATACCTTGTACAAAATAAATTTAACACATCTATAATGTAGCATTTCTACTTGCTAGTTTCTAATAATCACAAAAAACATAAAATTAACTACAAGTCTATAAAATACTAAACAAATAAAATAATTTAAAAATTTAGGGGGTTTACACCCTACCCCTACCCCTGCCCGCAGCCTGCCCTTCGGCCTCGGCCTCGCCCTCGACGTGGGCCTTGCCCTCGCCCTCGGCGTGGGCTTCGGCCTCGGCCTGCTCCTCAGTAGTGGGGTCGGCCTCTGGAATACTCGACGGTACTGGCTGCGTAGAAGAAGAAGGCACTAGCCTCGAACTACTAGAGCCGGGTACGGAGACACTGCAAGCGACTAGACCGCTAGTATATACTGGAGTGCGGGGAGATGAGGAGTCGGTAGGAGGAGTGGTAGATGGAGACTGTCGGCCTCATCGACTCCCACCAGCACCAGAACCAAATGATCCATGTCGAGCCATATCTGAAAAAATACAGAAGTAAACCATACTACATCTGAAAAAACAAAAGTAAACCATACTACATCTGAAAAATAACAAAAGTAAACCATATTACATCTAAAAATTAAACATATTCAATCCTCTTCTGAAAATTCATCTTGTTCCTCTTCTTCTTCCTTTTTCTCTTCCTCTTCACTTCTATCAACTTCCCCTTCCTCTTCTGATACTTCTACCTCTTCCAATCGATGAAACATGTCATGAGGAACTTCCGTTGAGTCCACATCGACAATATTTGTAATAAGAGGTAGTTCGTCTTCCTGATAAGCTATCTCGTCAACATCGAAGGTATTCCGAGCTTTAGTCTTATAGATTGCCCACCAATCTGATCTCCCGGCTCCTCGTTTTGGATAGCTGGTAAAGTAAACTAGTTGAGCCTAGCTTACTAGAACAAACGGCTCATAAGCTTGATATCGACAGCGATAATTTATGCCAACAAGACCATGTTTGTTAACTCTCTAACCTCGACCTTGGATCGGATCGAACTAGTCACATATGAACAAGACGATCTTACAAGGTTCTATAGCATAATTGTCTGTCTGTTCTACAATCTCCCGTAAGACGCCAAAGAAGTCATTGCCTGGGTTGACGTCTTTGTAGTTTAAAGATTTTATGCACAAACAGCTATTCTTCGTAGAATCCAAATCCAAGAAGTCGTCTCTTATTCGAGCATTTTTTGACTTGAACCTGAAGCCATTTATGCAGTAACTTAGCCAAGTCTTCACTTGATAAATTGGTCCCTTGGCTAGAGTTTTAATATACTCATTCTCAAGGATTGCCTCCGGACGATCAACCTAAATACCAAATAAACGATGCTAACTTAATTATTCTGTGCAAGTATATACGTACAAAAAAGTAAATTGTGAATATATCCATACATATGCTCTCAACCAAAAAGAAAAATGTAGTCTCATTTGCTGTTCTACTTCCTCCTCGGTTGCGTACGGATTGTTGGACGTTACCTCATCCTTAAACATGCTGAAAAGCAACGAACATAGGTATATTAGTTATATTGAGAAGCAACGAGGCACGCAAAATAATTTTACTTACCCCTCTAGCTTGTCCACTTCTTCCTCATCGCAGTTGAGCAATACATATAACATTGCAGCGCTAACCTTGTCGTCATTTAGATATCCTTTTTTCATTTTACCAGATAATTTTCCGTAGGCAGTAAATACTTTCAGCTTTGCCTTAATACCAACTTCATAGCCGTCGTCATTTTTGGGAGCTCTTGTTCTGTTTGTAGCAATATGAGGCTGAAAATACATGGAGCAGAAGTTTGAAATCTCCTCTAGGATATATGCTTCACAAATAGAACCCTCCACCTGTGCCTTATTTTTTACCTTCCTCTTGAGGTGGTTCAACTGTCGCTCGAACGGGTACATCCAACGATAACCGACAGGTCCAGCAACATGAGCCTCATGGATAGGATGAATCGGCAAATGCTCTATTGAGTCGAAGAATACAGGAGAAAAAACTCTCTCAAGTTTGCAAAGTGTTACCACAATGTCCTTCTCTTGCTTCTCTAAACGATCGACGAGCAACTTGTAAGAACAAAGACCTCTGAAGAATATGCTAAGCTCTGTTAATGGATCCTAGACTATCGGTGGTAATAGTTCCCGAAATACAAAAGGAATTAACCTCTCCATGAATACGTGGCAACGTGGCTCTTCATTCCGGTCAGTTTACACTCCTTTATGTCGACACATCTTCTTAGATTGGAGACGTATCCATCCGAAAATTTCAAGTCCTGGATCTATCTAGCAAGTCTCACTTTGTCCTCATTGTCCAGCGAGTAGATTGCCTTAGGCCGCAAAAGCTTTCCCTTTCCGTTGTCTATCATGTGCAATATAGGGCGTCTGCATATTTCGGCTAAGTCCAATCTAGCCTTCTGATTGTCTTTTGTCTTTCCTTTGATGTCCATTACAGTATTAATTATGTTATCAAACACGTTCTTCTCGATATGCATGATGTCAAGGTTATGTCTAATCAGATTTGTGCTCCAATATGGCAAATCCTAGAATATACTCCTTTTGGTCCAGTTATGATCTTCGCCAAATCCTTCGCAATGACTGCTCGTTGTAGGATCTTCAATAGCACTTGGGATTTCTTTTACTTGCTCCCATGTGTCCTCTCCGGACCACATTGGCGGTGGATCGTCCTTCTCCATAGCTCCGGCACGGAAAGCAGTTCTGTTCCTACGGTACGGATGGTCTTTCGCCAAGAACTGCCGGTGACAATCAAAGAAGTATGGCTTTTCTCCGTATCTCAAATGAAAAGTCTTAGTACGGTCCATGCAATACAGACATGAAAGTCGACCAAGAGTGCTCCATCCAGATAACATTCCATAAGCCGAAAAGTCGTTGATTGTCCACATTAGTGCTGCCCGTATCTGAAAATTCTATTTTTTCGAAGCATCATACGTGTACGCCCCTGTTTTCCATAACTGCTTCAGCTCATCTATCAACGGCTGTAAGTACACATCGATGTTCCTCTTCGGATTGTTCGGACCGGGGATAATAATAGTTAAGAACATGTAAGGTATCTTCATGCACATCCAAGACGGAGGTTGTACGGAGTGAGGATTACCGGCCAGCATGAATATTAGGAGCTTGAAAGACCAAATGGGGTAAAACTATCAGAGCAGATCCCCAACCTTATATTATACGCATCAGAAGGAAAATTAGGATATTGTCGATCGAAGTGCTTCCACGCTTCTCCATCAGATGGGTGATCCAACACTCCTTCGGTCTATTGTCGCTTGTGCCAACTCATATTTTTGTAGTCTCTTTCACCATGAACAACCTCTACAACCACGACGTCAACGGCAAGTAGTGCATTGAAGCAGTCGGTTTTCTAGACTTGCCTGCAGCAGTTGGCTTGTAGCGACCAGCACCCCAGAATTTGTACATTTTTGCATCCTTGTGATCTTTGTAGTAAAGCATGCATCTGTTCTGACAGCAATCGATCTCGTCGTATCCCATCTAGAGGGATCTCACTATCCTCTTAGAGCGGTAGAAGTCTTTCGGTAACTTGGCACCCTCCGGCAAGATATCGGTAATCAACTCGAGCACTCTATTATAGCATTCTTGTGACATGTTAAAGTCAGACTTTATGCTCAAGAGCCGAGTGATCACCTCTAACGGTGAATGGTCCTCACAGCCAGGGTACAAAGGAGTCCTTGCATTCTCCAGCAACTCCATGAACTTTCCGGCATCGGCATTCGGTGCCTCCTCAGCTGCGTCACGATTGTATGGATCAAAACTAGGCCCTGCAGCGTCAAAGACCATGTTCACGTACTCGTTGTCGACACCAGTTCGGTTGTGGACATTCATATAAGGCTCCACATAAGGCTCAACATAAGGCTCCACATAGGGCCCCACATAAGGCTCCGCTTGGAATACTAAAGGTACAAGCTCTCCGTGTGCGGTCCATTGATAGTAATTCGGAAGGAAACCCTTTGTGTATAAGTGATACGTCACATCCAATTCTGGTTGAACTTCAAGTTCTGACATTTTACGCATGGGCACTTTATGTCCATGCCATCCATAGATTGAGGAAACACCTTCGCGAATTAGAGGAATTGTTCTACTTCGACGATGTATTCATCTCGCACACCGCACCTGTCATCTCGAATGCGGTTGTACATCCACGAACGGTCTAGCAGATACATGGATATAGCCATTTCTAGATATCTGCAAATATAAATAAACTTCAAAACTAAAACAAATATACTACATACTACATACATACATATATACTGCGAGCCCCTAGGGGCCCCACCCCGAGCAGCAGACCCCCCAATCCCACGAGCAGCAAGAAGGTCCTAACCTGACGTACGACCGTGACTCGGGACCATTCCTATGAGTATCGGGATCAAGAAAAATAGACGACGACATTAACCAACCAACAAAACTACGTTTTATAAATATCGGCACTATCGGTGGTTTCAAATTGGAATATCAGATTTTTCGGTGTCGAAAAACAAATAATTATTACTAAATTATCAGATTTTTCGGCACTATCGGTGCCCCTGACCCAGCCCCCCCGCACCCCTCCCCTCTACACCACCCCTAACCCTAACCCAAACCCTATCCTTAATCCCTCCCCCACCAGCCCCCCTCCCCTCCCCAGCCCCCTCACCCCCCTGCTACCCTCCCCCACCAACCACCTCTAACCCTAACCCGAACCCGTACCATAACCCTCCCCTCCCCCCAACACGCTCGCCCTCACCCCCAGCCGCCCTCACCCCCCGTCCCTTCCACCCCACACACCCACCCCTAACTCGAACCCTAACCCTCCCCTCCCCCCAGCCCCCTCCTCACCCCAGCCGCCCTCACCCTCCTGTCCCACCCCCAGCCACCCCCAACTATTCCTAAACCCCAACCACCCGCAACCCCTACCTGCCCCTCCTTCCAAGCCACCAACACCCCCAACAACCACCAACAACCAAAATAGAGAGAGAGAGGGAGTCACGTACCGGGAAGGGAGGAGATTCGTCGGAGAGAGTGAGAGTCGCCAGAGAGAGTGAGAGCGAGAGCGCCAGAGGGAGAGAGTGAGAGAGTAAAATAGGAGGGGGAAGAGAAAATGAATCGGAGGGGAGGGGGAATTTAATTTAATTAGAATTTAACGACGTTCATACTGACGTCACTAATTGAGTCGCTATTAGCGACGTCATAGCGACGTTCGCAACGACTAGCTCATGTATGTAATATACGTCGTTGTCATATCGCTATTTTCATCGCTAGTAGCAACTGTTAGCGACGTTTCAATTATACGTTGCTAATGTCCATAATTTAGCGACGTTTTACGAACGTCGCTAAGTTTACGTCGCTAATTGAGTAGATTTTAGTAGTGGAAGTTGACATCACTGAAGACACTCCGGTCATCGATGCTGATGCGCACGCTGATGTGCAAAAAGCTGTTGCGAGTAGGTCTTCCTGTCTTCATTTTGACAGAGATGGCCCAAGATGGGTGTCTATGCATAAGTGTTTACTTTCTGAGCAACACTTTGAAATATGTATCGATGCCCTATTTGCTGATGCGCATGGGCACTACTTTTCGAAGTAGTGTCCGGAAGATATGCTGGTGCTTCTTTTGCTGATGCACATGGGTGCTACTTTTTGAAGTAGCATCTGGAAGATTCGCTGACGCTCCTTTCGCAGATACGCATGGGCGCTACTTTTCAAAGTAGCATCTAGAAGATGCGCTGATGCTTTTGCTAATGCACAGGGTTACTGAATAGTGCCTGCGCTGAAGCTTGCTGGCTTGATGCGCAGGGCCACTAAACAGTGTCTACACTGAAGCTTGTTCGCTGATGCGCATGGCCAGTAAACAGTGCCTGCGCTTTAAGCTTGCTTTTTCTATTTCTTTGCAAAAAAATATTTTTTAGGAATTTTTCTTTTTTTGTTTGTTTTATGTAAAGTTTCTGTGGTCATCACCCGATTCGATGAGATCATCTTGGACTCGTCGATTTGTTCACTTTGTGTGGATTTCAATGAAGAGGTAGTTAATCCTGCCAAAGAGTTAATCGCTCGATGCCAACCTCAACATCGATTAGCTATGATAGACCTCCAGCATTACGCTTACTTCTGACATATGATGAATCGAGGCAAGCTGTCGGTCGAGGGTGACGCCGGTAGTGAGATGTTGTAGCCTCAATTTCTTTTCGCCGACAAGCTGGTCCTAAAAAAGGCTAAGATTTTGAGGCTGAAGAAGGAGTGGTACTTCGACAATTATGACCTTAGCCTATATGTGCCATCGACTGATCGACACCTTCCGTTTTTGGTTTTCTTCTATTTTGTCGAGAAACGACATATGGAGTAGGATTTGACCCCTGCTCAGGGTGGAGTGTTGGCAGGACATTTTAAACTGGATTCTCGTTCCTGGAAGAGGGATTCCTCTATCTATGTCTTTGATGGCCCGTCCTATTCTTTGAGAGTATTGCATCCGAGCACCTGTACAATGATTTGACCCCAGGTATTCATCCGTTTAGGGCTTTCCTTTTGCCAACCGACTTCTTGAGGCGGAGGTCTCATACCCGAAGGGGGCTTTCTGGGTTGAAGGTTGGGTCCATCCTAACGAGAAGGAGCTGAAAGATATTGGCTTGTACCATGTTGTCAGAGCCACTGAGTATGGGATAAAGATCAACTAGCACATATTCTTAGCTATGCTGGAATTATACAACTACTATACTGGAACATTCTACACTTCTGGGGAAGAGTTGGGTCTGGCTCTTCACGAGATATTCGCAATCTTAAGGCTGCCATAGGGAGAGGAGCCGTACAAAGAATATACTCCTTACAAGGAGTTCATAGGGCTGGAAGCGCGACAGCCCGAGATGATAAATGTTTACAAAGAGCTGTTGTATCATTACCAGGTGTGTATGCGTCAAGATGCTCAGAAGACTCATCCTCACATTCCTGCCTAGAGAGATTATGTCTTCACGAAATATCCCTTTGGACCGAGGCAAGTTTATATCACCACTCATAGGGAGTATACTGCTACGAAGGTGGAAGTGTTGATGGAAAAAACGAAGGAGACAAACCCTAGGGTGGATGCTGAGAAGAAACCGACTTCTTTTGTCCATAATTATTTCTGTAGAAATCTGAGCGCCATAACCCCGAAGGCGGTGCTGGCTTTTTTTTTCTTTTTCTGATGATATGGCTACGGAATTGCATAACGCTTGGTGGTTCCGGGTCCATTGGGCGAGTGAGTAGGAACCTCATTATGTCGACCGTGAAGCTGGTGTTTGGAGATAAGATGGACCTTCTACTTGCCATGGTCTGCAACACTCTGCGAGTCTTGCGAGAGCTTTTGAAGAGGATAATTAAGCACGGCGGGAAGGAAGGTGAATTTCTCCGGGTGGAGCTTACTTACCACTACTTGATGGCTTGGTTGGTGCTACACCACCCCGATTTAATGGACCTCGGTTCGGAAGAAGGTCATATGGACGTGGACGCCTCCATCCGTAGCTATCGTCGAATGAAGTGGGCTTACCACAGTGTCCCTATTTGCAGATGGGTACTGGGGCACTTGGCCAGGTTCAACTTCTTTAGGATCCTGCCCACCTACTCAGGCTTGCATGTAGGAGATGTACTGGTGGACGAAGGTGACCGAGGGAGCATTTTGACGTGTGGAGCCTTTCATTGGCTTCAATCTATCTGGCCGTCGTATTTGGTGTACAGGGACCAGAACTATTTCTGGAGCCTTATCTGTCGAGTCGATTCGCACGTCAATTCGGCTACAGCCAAATGATGATGGATTACCCAAGCACTTGCTTGAGTTGTGAGGGGAGTTTGTTGGACGGTACGCACGCATGGCATCACTACAATATCTGGTGTACTGGGGCGAGCTCTTCTGTACCCGCAATCTGTCCCAAGATGCATATTTTATACTCCGTCGTGAAGGTTTACTGCTCGACGAACAACTTTTCCACGGACTACAATCGGAGCGAAGCTTTATTATCAGGACCAAGATGAAGGCTTCACAGGTCGTCTTTAAGCGCCTTCAAGATTATGTGCCGTCGGGGGGCAAGACATTAGAGGGATCCAGTACCTCCCAAGAGGAAAAGGCAAAAGAGGTGCCCGTAGTCCCGCCTTTAAAGAGCCAAGCCCCTGTGGAGGTGAGTTCTCCAGCCTCTAAGAGGTTCAAGTGGATTGCCTATAAGCAAACCGTATCGGAGTAACGATCCTCACCTCCTACAGAGCGGAAGAAAACTCTGCCTACTGCATCCTCTTCATAGGTATTTGGTATACTTTTAATTTGTCCACTTTAGGGTTTTTGCTTATTTCTATTTTGTTTGTTAAGTTTGTGACGAAGAAGTCAAAACGGTCAAAGAAGGACTTGACCGATTGCGAGTTTGAACTCCTCGAGATTCTTTTCGAGGCACCTGCTGCTAGGGTGCCCCCTCGGGTGCCAACACATCTGGCAGTTAGGGTTGAGACCACTATACCATCTGAAGGCCCTCCATCAGTAAGGGTTAAAGGAACTACTCCAGCTGAGGGGCCTTCGACGGTTGAGGTGCCCACAACTGTAGATACCGAGAAGGCAACTATCCCGAAAGAGGTTTCGATGAACGATGCTGCTAGAGCAAAAGAGGTGCCTCCTCTTGCTCCGATCGCCTATTATGATTACGAGCAGAGAGCCTATCATGACGCCCAGGTCCAATCTTGTGGTAACCAAAAACCAAACCAGGGAATTCATCTCTAGGATAGATAAGACAATCAGGTACACTGAGGGTGCAGTCCAGGATACCACGATAGAGCCTCCTTCCCATACTGATGATGCCTCCGGAGGAGCCATTGAGGATCGGGCTGATAAGGCAGATAAAGAGGCGCCTACGAAAGGCCGAGAGAATAAAATAGCCGATGGGGTGGCCGAGGAAGCTATCATGGATCAAGCCTATGAGTCAGCCACGGAGACTGTTGAAGAGTCTTCTAAGGACGCTATTGATGATCAAGCTAACGAGTCGGCCAAGGAAGCGCCGGTTGACTCTACCGTCTTGGAGAAGGTGATTGCCGAGGTGGTATATCAACCTTTGCCTGTTGGAGAGCCAAGAATGGACCCTGGGATGGGAAAGTCTCCTGCTCTGGAGTTGGATCATGTCGCGTCAGGGGGTGGTATGGCTATTCCGTTGACGGCCTCTGTTTCTGGGACGGTCAAGACTGCTTCTGTCCCTGAGACAACCTCCAGTTCTATAGTGGCTATGACTGCTCCTGCTCCTACTCATCCTCCACTTGGACCTTCTACCGTGCTGCCTTCGATGACTCCAAAGACCTTGGTTGACATCGATTATAATGTCGGGCTGATCATCGGACCATTTATACTGCTTTGAGATGAGGTATTGCCAACGTCTTGGAGCATGTGGAACTTTTATGCTAACTCGATCTTCGGTGGCACTCTAGCTTCTAGCATTACGAGGTCATCCCGAATATAAGGCGACAACCGATGCTCTAGAGGCTTTGATGGTGGAGTTGGAGTCTAATCTCTTAGAGCTTCAAGGCCTCGAACGTGATCTCTCACCCTTAATGGACGAGGAGTTGGGAAAGCTGACCACCGAGATATCCCAGTACCAATCAGGTCGGGAAACGTTTACACGTGAGGCAGCTGAGATAGAGGCAAGAGTGGCAGAGCTGGCCACTACCAAAGAAGTCTAAAACTGTCTCCAAGAGACCATGGTAGAGAAGTATAAAAAATATAGTGAGCATATCCGACTTCTGGAAGAGAAATTGGCGACTGCGGAGAGTGAACTGGAGAAGGCGACCAATGAGAAGACATCTCTTCGTCGTCAGTCTGAGGCCCTGTCCCAGGCCACTGAGAGTGTGAGCTCACGTCAGGCGGAGCTAGAGGATGCTTGGCAGAGCATGTCTCAATTTGAAGAGGAGGCAACGAGGCGTCAAGAAGCAGAGCGCCGGACCAAAGAATCTGTTGGGCCAAGGATTGCCTTCCTGAGGAGTCGGATCGGTGACCTTTCGTGTGGACCATCTTGTATAGTAGCTTCCTTGTTTTCTCATTTTGTGCCGTTTTAGAGAGGCTTTTTATTTTTCTATAGCCAAACTTTTTCTTTTCCTTAATTATGAAAGAAATACAAGTCTTTTCTTGCTTTCTTATATGTTTATTTAGAAACTTTGTGGTAGTAGAAATCCTTTCAGAGGTAGTTTTAACATGATAGGGTAGAAGTAACTCCGCCGGGGATGTTTTTGTAGAAATGTTTACTCAGATGTAATATGTACATGGTAAACATTAATTTGATGACATGATTGAGTTTCTCAGAGGTTGTACGAATATAGAAAGGAAAAATTCGGTGGGTACATAAAAATAATTCAGTGGTCATACAAACGTAGATATTTTTATGCAGGGTTGGTATCCACACAGGTGTTGCTATAGTAAGAATGTTTACTCAGATGTAATATGAACATGGCAAACATAACATATCGCTCAGAGGTTTAAACAAACATAGTGAGACATAATTGTAGAGAGCGATTCAGAAGTAATATGAACATGATCGCCTTCTGAGGAGTTTCTTGTAAGAGAAATACATGTTCAAAACTAAACATAGTATTTCTTTAGAAATTTTCCATTGATTGGCATCAATAGAAAATCTCCATTAGGTTTAGCGAGTCGGTAAGCACCGTTAGAGTACACCATTTCTATGACGAAGGGGCCTTCCCACTTGGGTTCAAATTTTCCGGCCGACTTATGAGTCATTACCATTGGCCTTCGAACTGATAACACAAGGTTGCCAACTTGAAGCATCTTTTCGTTGACCTTTTTGTTGAAGGCTCCGAAAATTCGAGCTTGATACAACTCGATATGTTGCTGAGCAAGTAGATGCTTTTCATCAAACGCTTCCAATTCTTACAGTCGACGACATTGGTTGTCTTTGTCTGCCACTGGTTGGTAATAGCTACCCGTAGGGATAGAATTTGAATCTTCAAGGGGAGTACATCTTCACTCCCATAAACTTTAGAAGCCTAAAAATCAATCTTCACTCCCGTAAACTATAAAAGCTTAAAAATTAATGGGCGCCCCTTTCAACAAGGTGTCAGCATCAAGTGGCGCCAGATCGCTAGGTTGCGCCAGTCTCAGGTTGTGCCTAAGCCAGGGTGTGTGAGCTCCACATGGCAAGCTTCCTCGAGAAACTGTAATGGCTGCCATCATTACTGACAGCTCGTTAGTCGAAAGAAATGCATTCGAATCCCGCGTAACGCGGCACTTGAGGAGATTTTGTCAGCATGTAATTAATGTTGACAGCTAGCTCGCACAAGTTATCAAGAAGAACGAGGATCAATCATCATAGCACAGAAGAACCAGTGAAAGGTGTCAAACATCAAGTTGCGTGCTCGCGCCACCTAGTGTGTTGGCGCCATCCGATCAACTTTTGTTCAGAAGCAGGATGATGTGGCACGCATGCCACTAATTTTGAAGAACATATCCACTACACTATCCACGACCACACGCATTTCACTCACAGAATGCCATGTATCCCTAGCAGTTCATGTAATCGTTCGCACAACTGGATAGAAGGCGCGCAACCTGAAGTGCACGCAACTCAGAAAACAGTTATTTCAGAACTCTATAAATAGTGTTTCAAATCAGTTCTAAAGCATCACTAATGATCATAATCTCCTGCTAAAGTGCTGCTGCATTCTCCAGAGGCTTGTGTCTTCAATATCACATCGTCCAAGGGATAAAGTGGTCGTCTTCTGATCAGATTCCTATCGTTGTACTTCCCCAAAAATTATTGTACTCTTGTACTTTCTTTCTTAGTTTGTAAAATTCAAACTTTTGTTTTTAGAAACATAAAATGACTACTCTGCTGGGGATGACTTTCTCCTCCGATGAGAAAGTGACAACTCAATGTGATACCGCGTCGATCGGCAAGACGCAGAAGACCTTGATCGTGCAAGTCGACCAAACAACCTACGAAGCTATGATTAGTGCTGGGGTTACTAGGCGCACAATTGTGGCTGCCAAGAATAAGGCGCGTGCCGTACAGACTCCCAAGTACTCAACAACTGCTTCTGTTCAACCTACGCATGTTGCCTCTCTGACATAAAATAAAGGGTAATTCCCTTTGGCTATTCTCTCTTCTTCTCTAGTTCTGAACTCAGAGAACAGCCTATCTAGTGTCACGCCCCGCTCCCGTAGGAGCGATCGTCCTTGCTAAGGTGTGATACCGTACGAGCCTAGATTGCGCTCGTGCAAGACAAGTTCCATAACGGCCGATTACAGCGGCTACGACGGGTTCGTCGCACGAAAGTCCCAAGAAGAGACATTGAACACGCAGCAGAAATTTAAGACAAAACACAAGTCATTCAAAAGAAGCTCTTTTATTGTTATTGAAACAAATATTACAATGGGCGCAAGGCCAAGATTACAAGTCACTCAAGCTCACTCTTCTTACGTTACAAGTTACTCAGCTCTCTCTCATCTCTCAATACAAGTCTTGAACTAGCGGATGATTCGGAGAGGCGTTGTCCATACATTATGTCCCATATAAGTCTTGACTCTATGTGGCCACACGCTTCGAATCGCTAAGGAACTCCGTGCCTCGACGAATCCAAGCGAGCTCTGTGCCACGAGCTTCTACCTGTGCCTGCACATGAAAACTATGTGGGTGTCAGTACGCAACTGTACTGGTGGAATGAGCTCCTCGCCCACCCATACAAAACTGATACGTTCGTTTACTTTGTGTAACGTAAACCCTTTACGATTGTCTTTCTACTCTTGCCTTAGGATCCATTTTAGGACATAAACTCTTGGCCTATTTAGTGCCTCTAGACCGTTCTCATGCTTGCAACGTCAATGCGATGACTCGTACTTGTCTTTCGTACCATAATCCGGGACGTAACGGCTCGGTCATGCCATGAACTCGATTCGTGCTTCAATATCTCTAAGATAGTGCCTCCGTTTAGTCTTTCCTATACTTGTGCTGTGACAATACGGCCATGCCTCATATTTCGAGTTCGTGCCCTGTAACTCAACATAATTTAACCAAATTTGCCTTACAGCCCTTCTAGACTTAACTCAAAACATCTAACCCAAGTTGTGGAACCGGTATTGAGAACTCAAGTACGATCCCACATCGTATACCGAAGCACGGGCCTTTACTTAGCCAAACCGTAGTCTCCTGAATCATAGTGCAGACCGTACACACATATCTTCTTAACACAACTCGTGCCGTGCTTACATTTCCTTGGGATCGACTGACACCGTGTATGCAGATTCGTCGGTTAGTACGCCAATTATCTATATGAAAGGCCACTGGCACGACAAGCCATCTTGGACATAGCTCGGGTAGGCGGTGGGTCCTTCAATGAAAGGTAGCTAGCCACATGGAAAGCCTCCGACTACCCACGCGGTAAGTTCTAGTGCTGCTATAACGTCTTCCCCCTAGGTCGACTGGCCCCGGTGCCCCGGCGTAATACCAGTCGAAGAAGAAATTCTTGTCGACAAGTTGTCCATGACCATGCACCTACGAGACATCTAGACTCACGTAAATGCATGGCCTAATTTGTGGTATAACTGGAACTATACTTAGCATCTCGTACTCTAAACCACACTTTACATAACGCACATCGGAATCATGAGACTCCTAAACGAGGGACCGCCTCAGCGACAAACGGTCGCATAAACTTACTTCAAAACTGAGGGAATGACTACTGCATAGCATTCCAACTTAACTTGAACAAAACATGTTCCTTAAGTGCCATAGACCATGGCTAACTTTACATCGTGCCAACCGTGGCTCGTGCCTTAAACCGACTTATGTTCTGTACAACACTATCGCTCAAGTCATACTTTATATGACGAGCCTTGAGATCGTAGGACTAAATAACTTGGCAAACATAGAGAGAGCAGAATAGTACTTAGAATGACTTAGGTCGAACGACATAACTTTGCCTAACATTACTCAAGCCTACAACTTAACCCGAGGGATGAGTAAAGGCTATGCCAAGCCTTGCATTATGGAAGCGTGCATGCTTTATCGAGCATTCACGCGGGTGATGCCTATGACTGAGGCTAATTCATAGTTTGTGTCGAATACCAATTTTTCTTCTCCTAGGCCACGGGGCGAAGGACCGAGTGTCATTTTCAAAGCACACCGTGCAGCAACTCTAAGCCGACCATTGGATCTTTCCATATTCTAACTCAATTCGACATGTCGGGATTATTCCCTTAACTATGTGGATTCGTCACTTTATTATCAAGCCTACTTGTGCAAGTTGAAAAATGTTTAATTTATTATGTGAAGGCTAAGATGAGACGAGTTCACCGAAACTACCCTACCTGAACGAGGATTCGCCTCGACCGTGCGAGCCTCCGAGCAAGCTGTTGCAAGGCTAAGTCCGAATGCCGTCGGCGTTTCGATTCCTCGGATTGACTGAGAGGAACGAGACACTACATCACACACCACTTAAAAAAAGTTTTGTCCTCGAAATGAACTGAGTACGCTTATCGGCTTATAACTTGAGTCAACATCCTACGTTTCTCGCACATACTACTCCTATACGTTCCCTCAATCCGAGCCACGCTCGTGCTTATCGTTAACTTAGTCGTAAGGCACACCAACCGATCAACCAACATTCAAACTCGTCTCAATTCAATGATCGTATTACCATCAACATTTCTTCGAAACTCACGATCTCAAAATCCTCGACACTTTTCCGTTCCTCAAGTCTCACATGATTCAACGTATCACTTAGTTGGATCGTACACATATTCCAGTTGTCTCTAAAATACGTACATTTTAGCCAAGCCTCGTGATAGAGAATCTGCCATCACCACTCGAGTCAGATTGAGCACATATTCGGGCGTCCCTGATATACGTGCATGTCAATCGAGCCTCACGAGTGGTGCCTCCACAAATCCTACCATTTCGCACTCGGACGTCTGCCTAACCGCTTGGCTATGTCTTTCCGTCAATATTGGAATCATAGTTCCCAAACAACAATATCAACGCTGACCCCATCCTAAGGTCAAACCAAATTGATAGTACGGGGTTTTCTACCCAAGCTCGCACTACTCCGATTTCTAAATTTTGAACATAGATTCCCTATACACGTCCCAACATTTGTTGCATGGGGTCTGATTCATTCAGCAAAGCCATCCTACGATAACTCACGTTCAACCAATCCTACGACGTATTACTATCGCTCATTCAATAAACCATCTTGCATAGTCATCCCTTCAAACACGTTCGATATAGTTCGCCTATCAATCCTTCTCAAATCAAGCACGCTATGACACAATTCATCGCTAACCAAAATTTTACATTCCCTAAGTCATCTATTCCAATTTATGTAATCGATCACAAGGTCGTCTAGCTTAATAATATGTTGCGCCCCAATCTCATGCGAGTTAGACTATCCACGGTAGGCATGAATCACCATGCACGCTCCCGCGGGATAATCATCCTCATCGGGACGTAACTCTTCTCCGAGTCTAGACTAATTCATTCTCGATACATGGATTGGACCTACTCAATCCTCAAGTTTATTCAATCATCAATCGCAAGTCCTAACATCCTTGAATTTTCCTTCGCATCAAACCAACAAGTTGAGACAATCAAAGTTGTCGCGTCCTGATTTTCTGAGTTCGATCATTCCCGCGACATGAATCACCATGTCAGGGCTCACGCGGAACGATCTCGCCTCAAATCCGACGTGATGCATGTACGAGGCAAGTGTTGCACTCGCACAAGACAAGAATATTGACGCTGTAGTTATCCGCGTAACCATCAAGATACTTCTATTTTCATCCAACATTCATCTCAGTCAAATCGTAAGTATAGTATCCGTCAGAATAATAACACTTGCTTGATCGTCATTCCTCAAATTATAGTGCCCCCGAGTTATCACATATCGATCTTTGATACGTCTTAATACCATCAATGAGATGCGTAACCTGACGATCTTCCTTGACAACGAATTTCGAGTCGTGCGAATGATGCTATCGTCCGACTGGATAATCTTCTCGACATTCAAATTCAAATTCGATCATTACCCCTCGAATCGTTCACAACATCAATTTCCTCAAATCTAAATTCACGTATCGTTCATCTGTCTATCTTAAGTCATCGACCAACGTATTTCCTTCAAATTACATCATTCCTTGCTAACTCAAATCATCTAGCAACATCAATTCCAATCCTCAGAGTCATTTACGTAACTTCAAAATCAAACCTTTCATGCACGCTATCTTTTCGTCGTGCTAACTTTTGGTATACGATCAGTATCAATTTCTTCAATCAAGTCATCCATTTATTTTATCGTTTAGAATCTCCATTCAACCATTTCGTAACTCGCATTACCATTCACAAATCGTCCGAACGATATCTCGTTTGTGAATCTCGAATCATGACCAACTAAACGCTACTCGTTCTAAAGCTTTACGATATCATCGCTTATCGACATACTCGTACTATCCGTAAATCCTTAAGTTTTGCTCGAACAATTTCTATAACGTCCATACACCACTCAGAGTTTGAGCCACTCGACTAGTCGTCGACACTCACTCTTACTTTTTTTTGAAGCTATCACATACACCACTCAGTGTCAAGTCATTCTACAAATCCTCAAAAAGGTCATACGATTCACAATCGACATGTTTAATTGTGCGTTCGTCCGTTACTCAAGGTCTATGAACCATTTCTAGTGTTCGATTTTGCGTTGGTCAAGTAGCGTCTCTATCAACATACGTTCTAAGTCTTACTTATTCTCATTCGAGCGATAGTCAATCTTGTCATGACCCGCACCCACTGTGAGGGTACGAGTACGTAACAGCGTCCAGCCTACGCCGCAGTATCGACAGTAGAACACTGTTCTAAGTCTCTAACTAACCATCAACTCATGCAGTATATAATATATTCATCATGATCAACTCCGAAAGGAGGACAAGTATAAGATAGGGTGTAACTCAATCACAGTCTAAGTATGATACGATAACACAGAAGAAATCTAAGAATTAGAAGACAACTACTATAATAATAACAAAATATCAACAATCTTAAATACAACACAAGTCTCAAATCTAATACAACAAGTTCTACAAGGAAACAGATGCAAGTTTACTAAACTAAATCCCGATTACTCATGAGTGTCGGGGCCAAAGGTAGCTAATCCCTCGTCAGGTCCATAATAAGTAGGACAAATGTCCTCAGGGCAATCATCTATAAAATTTTAACAGGTCCAGTCAGGACAGGAATGAGCACAATCTCATCTAGAAAACCCAAATAAATGACAGAGAACTATAAAGTAGTTATAGACAGTTGTATTGATGAACATGGCAGTTTATATTCAGGTGATGGTATAGAGAGACAGATAAGTACAAGGAAAGTAAGTAACTAATCAAGAGAAGAATCATGGAAATAAGGACTGTAAAATATAATCTAGCTAAACTAGAGTAGCATGATATAAGTCCAGAGAGTAATGTAGACAAGTGTAACTCCAATATAAGTCTAGTACAAGACAAATCTAATACAAGATGAATCCAGCACGAGACGATTCCAGTCATAGTGATCAATGATTCCAGGGTGAGTCCAGCCTATACTCTAACAGTGTGTTTTAAAATACCGAGATCGACATATAAACGGCTGTAGATAATACGGCACATCACACACCTGGCCGGGTGTGAGATGGCTATCATTCCAGTAGATTCCAGTTGGAAGATTCAAGATTGGGGTATGTCTACATGTCTTAGTCAAGTATTTCCCCTCCCAGCAAGTACAAGTGATTCCAGAATATGACACGTAAATCGAGATGAGTCCAGCCAACATGATGATACCAGCAAGTGATTCCAGGGTGATTCCAGTAGGTGATTCCAGTAATAGAAGCCAGACATGATGATACCAGTAATAGAGGCCAGACAATATGGTATGTGTGTCACATACATGAATCCAGAATATCCATACGTGTTGTAACAGAGAATCACATACAGCTAACTAGAACTGAAGTACAGTAATTGATAAATAAAAGAGAGAACTATCAGAGAATGCACTCGTCTGCTACTCTGAAAAGAGTAGTGTAATATCAGATGTCTACATCAGAGTCACTATGTCCTAAACAGAGTAATATGGGTTATAATATGTTTAAAATAAGGTAAATGAAGTTTATGATATAATCTACATAATTTCTAGGCCAATCTAGGTCAAAGTCAACTCTAAGTCAAACCTGGTCAACTGTCTAGGTCGAACTAGGTTAATTCTAGGGTTTTGGGTCAACTCTAGTCACCCACTAGGCATACCAGTCTATTTGGTCAAACTCTGGTCAAGCCAAGTCAACCCAGGCCAAGCTAAACATACCCTCAAGTTATTACCTACCTACCACCTCACATTACCTATTATCTACCCGTACATCATTATATGTATAAAACTTTTACTTCATACTCAATTCATGATATCACACCTAAGATACTAATTCTATATGGACCCTTGGATATTCCCATGTGGCAATTGGATATGCTTATATATAGGCACCTACCCCAAACATTACTTATACAAATTCTCTCTAACTAACACACATATACATGTATCCATACATACTCTCTCATAACCCTCACCCTTCCTCTAATACATTAATATGATACATTAACCCTCACTCACACAAATCACAGCTTAAGGTTCACTCATATATATATACACTTACCTTTATCCCAGGTATGCATCCATACATACAAATATATAATGCATACATGTAAACCACTTATCCCTTTACTCTAACTGTAAATGGTCTGACTAACTGACACACAAGCTGACCTATCAATCTAAGACCTAAGGGCACTCTCAAGACACCTGCCACTCTCAATCCTAATGATTGAATATCCCCAAGCCCTTTACCTCCTATCCACTGTTATTACACTTGACACAGGAAAACCCCTTCCCCCTCATTCCAGTTGTAACACCCAGTTTCTGGAATGAGGATATTTTTGAAATTTTGTATTTATAAATATTATTTAATCGTATTTATTTTACATTATGATTTTTGGTGATTTTTAATTATTTTTAAAATCAATTTAAAACTGTTTTAAGTCATGGCTTGTGATTTTGATGCCTTGCTAGTGTAACCTGAGAGACTGCCTAACCTAGAGCCTGACCATGTCATTAGGATGATTGAATTATTATTTTTAGCCTAGGGGTATTTTGGTCATTTGGCCTCTTTGAATTATTTTATGATTTATTGCACTAGTGATTGTTGATTTTGATTTTGACTAGCTGTGACTTAAGCGACTGTCCTAGATTTTGACCTTGACCTTGGCGACTTAGTTAATATGGTATAGACCCTAATCTAACTCAAGTTTGGCTTGGTTGACTTAAGTCGGCTATGTTTCATGAAGAGAGTAGGAGGATTTTTGCATTGAACCATAGGCTAAGACTTGAGCTAGTTAGCTAGTGCAACTTGGCCCATGACCATTAGAATAAACCCTAACCCTAATTTTCTACTTTATGACCAGCCACTAGGGCTCCCCCTTCCCTATAAATATTTTCCTCCATGTTCTTGCCTCTTTTATTAAATTTTTACAAGTTTGAAGAAAGAGGTAAGAGCATTCTTCCCCAATCCATAACTTCCTCATTTCAATTCCTTTTTGGCTCAAATCTTTTGCATTGGGTTCTAATTGATCCCTACTTTATGTTCATGGAGAGAAATCTCAGGTTTGAATCAATTTGGAGATATTGGCTAGCAAGGAGGAATCCCCCATTTGAAGCTTTTCCATGCAATTTGCACCTATAGGTAAAACCCTTTAAATTGATGTAAATTTCGGTTTTCTTTGCATGTAGGGCTAGATCTAGGAGTCCCCTAGGTGTCCCTGAAATTTGGGTGAATTTCGTGTCCGTTTAGTATCCGTATCGGACACGTGTCGTAGTGTAGTGTAGGTGTTTGTTGAAATGTCTCAATGGATTGAATGTTACTGTTTTTCAAAACAAATTACATGGTTGTGTAGCCCTATATATGGGGGTTAATTATATTTATGACTGAGCACGATTCTATAGATTTTTCGTATCCAAAACGGACACGCACCTCGTGCACGACACTGTCGTGCAGTGTCCTGCTGCTCGGGCGTCCTAGCAGACACGACACAGCGACTCAAGCCACGAAACTTGACACACACGTTGTCCTAATTACTGACACGACACTTGTAAATTTTCACGGCTTCTCGTTTAGTGTGCACGAAGAAATTGGACCTGCACTGATTTTGTACATTGTTGTGCGTACTAGTTTCGAGACACTGATACGCACGCTTAACTTCGACACGGCGACACTTGGACACGGGGTAGGGTGTTCAGTCCCTAGCCCTATGTTTCCTCGATACGAGTGCAAGAGCACGTGGTGCCTCGAGCACTGTGTTGAGCCCACGAAGGCTTGACATGGCCGCACGACACTTAGCACGCACAGTACACTGTATTTTTATACCACCCGTTCATGACACATTCGATACTTCGTGTCCAAATTTCTGGACACGAATGACTCCCTTAACACCATATTATGATCACACATGATTACCAACCTTTAAATTGATGAATTAAGTTAATTTCGATATATAAATTTACTTTTTCCCTTTCCTGAAACTGTCCAGTATCAGTGAACAATTCTTTTTTTTCGAATGTTTTAAAAACCACTTTCAATGATTAAATTACATTTTTTTTACATATATTATATAGTTGAATATGTTTGGGATGTTAGGGCTTCATGTGGAGACTTGTTTAGGTTCGAATAGGTTAGAATGTGTGCACTATTTTGTGAACTGTCAAGGCTATTAATTTCTGAGTTGAAGGTATATAAAACTGTCTATTAAACTGAGATTACCCATATTAATACCTGAGAATTCCTAATGCTTAATGTTAACTGGGTTGTTTGGATTTTGAGTTTGGAAGTTGGACTTAGTATGTTAACTGTGCACTCTCTTTTCCTGTCATTACACTCTGTTCACTAGCATATTTCAACTAAGGCACACACACACCTAACTGAAATGAGTTCACTACACCCTTTTTTCTAAACTAGTTTTCCTGAGATTTGATTAGGTCATAAGGGATTGGGGTTGTGCCAATTTGGTTTATTTGTGAGTGAGTGCTTGTTAATTTATAGTATCATGTATATACAAATGATTCATGTGTGGCCTGTGATATCTAGTAGAGAGAGGTAGTGGATAGTGGCAATATGCTAGGGAATGAGGTTATTGGCCATGGGCCAATGTTTGTGCACAAGTTAAGGGCCAAAATTGGCTATTTGAGTTAGTGTCTTGATGTTATAGTGTTAGGTTGAATGTTAGCAGTGGTTAGATAATAGTGTCAGTGATTTACAGATATCAGATTGTAGCTTGGGTCAGGATACTTAGCCTGAGCCTGTGACTTTGAGAATTGGCCACTTGGCCAATTCTTTGCGAGTGAGTAGCAGTTTTGGTTTTGGTTAGAGTATCATATAGGGTGAGTTGTGTATTGAGTAGTGTTTGAGGCCTGGGTTGGCAATTGCCTTTTTGCTACTGCATTTGCTTTGCATTTGCAGCTGGAAGTGGCAATTTGCCATGCCAAGTGCAGCAAAGCACTTAGCCTTTGCAGTAGGCAGCAAGCCTTGCTTGCTCTGCAGAGGTTGGCTTAGTTGGCCTTGCACTGGCCCTTGTTGCAGTAGCAGCAACATTACCCCTGTCTTATGCACACGCAACACCCCTCTTGTTTACAGTTGAGTATATTTGATCTCTATATTCACATAATATGTTATTTTATATATGTGTAAGTTTAGCCCTGTTTTTCTGAGATTTAAAGAGTGTGGGTTAGATAGGTACATATAATTATAATTGTATAGGATGATATTAGTTGGGATTCATGATTGATGGAGTTGTGATGAATCTGTTAATTAGTTTTAGTATAGGCTATAAAAGGTATTTGGGGAGTAGTCTGTTTCACACATACAGGATATGTGATAGGAGGAAAGGGTGCTAGCTTTAGATATGTATATATGTTATATGTATCAGTTATAGGGGTTAGTCTAGGAGATGTTCCAGATTTTGAGGGGTGTGTATGTGTTGGCTTGGCTTGCTTGATCCTGCATAGCATTGCTCAATACAGCAGCACTTTGGCCATCAGGACAGGATCTTTGTCCATTAGGCACATTTAGGACAGACCATAGGTGTGGACTTGTCATTACAGTCCAGATTTTTAGTATACCTGTCCACCCACCATCTCATTCTCCATGTTCATTCATAAGTATGTGTGTGTAAAAGAGGAGAGGTAAAGGATGTTGAGTTATGAATGTTTGAGGGAAATGATGAAGGTTGTGAGTGATATATGATAGATTTTGAGTTATATATATAAATATAGGTTATTAATACTTAGTATAGATATAGGTTGAGTATCCTTGGGTGAGTGTTAGAATTGAGGGTTAATGCATACACCTTAAGGATACGTGGTATGGGTATTGGATAATAGTTTAAGGTCATGGGTCTAGGTAAGTTAGAGTGGCCTTGACATGTAGCATGTGTAGAAAATGTGGGTAGTCTTAAGTATAGGTAATGGGATCACCTATGTGATATGTGACAGGGTATTGGGTCTTAAGGTATTGGCTTACATTGTGTTAAGGTATAGATTGATATATGGGATGTTGATCTGGTATGACCTAGAAGGAGCCTAGTTAACCTTGTTTTGACTCAACAGTCGACCAAACCCTAGAATTGACAAGGGTTGACCAAATAGTTCAGGATTAACTAGATGTTGACTTGGGTTGACCCAGAGTTGACCAAGTTTGACTTGGACCTAGTTTGACTAGACCGTTGACCAGGTTTGACTTAGAGTTGACTTTGACCTAAATCGACCTAGAAATCATGTAGTTTACATTGTATCATTCATTTCCCTTATTTTAAACTTATTATAACCCATATTACTTTGTTTAGGACATTGTGACTCCGGTGCAGACATCTGATATTATATACTCTTTTCAGAGTATCAGGCGAGTACATTCTCTGATAGTTTTTTCATTTACTTGTTAATTACTGTACTTTAGTTCTAATTAGCTGTATGTGATTCTCTGTTACAAATACGTATTTTTATTTCTGAATCCATGTATGCGACACACATAATTACTCGTCTTACCTCTATTATTCGAATCACCATACGAATCACCATACGAATCACTATTCGAATCACCCTATTCTTATCTTCATATGTTGGTTGGACTTGTATTCATCTTATGTGTTAGATTATGGATTCATTTGTATTAGACTGGGCGGGGAAAAACTTGATTAGACATGTGAAGATTCCCACTATTCGACCCACCTCCTGTGAATATATTCGAACCATAGCCATTCCACACCCGGCCAGGTGTGTGATGTGCCGGATTACCCTTAGCCGTTTACATGTCTATCTAAGTATTTTAAAACACACTTGGAGAATTTATTCGAATCATTATTAGAACATCATGTGAATCACTATTCGTATCATCTTATTCGTATCACCTTATTCGATTCACCTTATTAGAATAATGATTAGAATTACATTCGACTCATCTTATATTAGACTCACATTGGGATTACACTCGACTTATATTGTACCATCTGAACTCATTATGTTACTCTAGTTCAGCTAGATCTTATTTTTACAGTCTTCTTTTCTATGTTTCTCTTCTTGTTTAGTTACCTTACTTTCATTGTACCTTAACTGCTTTTCTACATCACTACCTGTATAAAACTGCCATATTCATCAAATACAACTGTCTATAACTGCTTTATAGTTCTCTGTCATTTACTTGGAAATTCTTGATGAAATGTACTCGTTCCTGTCCTGACTGGACCTGTTGAAAATATTACAGATGACTGCCCTGAGGACGTTTGCCCTACTTGCCTTGGAGCAGGAGATGACTTAGTTACCTATGGCCCCGACACTCAGGAGTGATCGGGAGACTTGCTAGTAGACTTGGTTTAGTTTTCATGTTTTAGAATTTGAATTATAATAACTTGAGATACGAGTTTGTATTTGAGTTTGTTTTGAGATATTGTTATTTAGTAGTTTTTAAATGTTGTTGTTAGTCTTTAGTTATAAACTTCTGTGTTATCCTATCGTTCTTAGACTGTGATTGAGAATCATTATATCTATACTTGTCCTCCGTTCGGAGTTGAGATTTGATAAGTACATTATATAATTGCGTGAGTTGTTGATTAGATAGTAACCTAAGACAGCGTTCTACCGCCGACACTGCGGCGTAGGCTGGACGTACCCACTTCTTGTGCCCTTACTCTAGGGTGTGGGTCGTGACATATTTTTAGTGGTGGCCCATGCAGGTCGAGTTTATGTAGTGGTAATCGAACTAGAGTATCACTACAGCCTATGATAGGAACTAAGAAATAGGCTTTAGTTGAGAGAGTACTCAATCACAGTTAGGACTACTTGAGAAGATTCCTGGATGACCCTTGAGAATCTCATTTAAACTATCTCGAAATTCGATTCTGACAGTATCTGTCTATCTTCCTTGATTCATCGTTGAATTTGATTCTTGGTATTCCTTATTGACTTGATTTTCTACCAAGATAACATTATGGGCTAGGTTGCCTCTGTCATGGAATCTTGAGTCTTTTACAGCCATATCAGCTGGTTGGGCGATGAGATAGAGTCCGATTTTGATATATTTCTCGGGTGTGGGAATTTAAAATTTTCGCAGCCAAGCTAGCGGCAATGCAAAAATTTTAAAATACCATGATTCTAGAGGTATATACATTAGTTGTGGGCTCTATGGATTATCGCAGCCATACTTAATGGTGTGACAAGGATTCTGGTAACATGGTTCTGGATAGACGGGTATGATTATTAGATTACATGATAGATACCATATAGATGGTGCCCTAGTATAATTGAGTGGAATATCAGGATGGATGTTACTTGAGTATCATGGATTAGATAGAGGGAACTAGGCCACCTGTAGCTCAGCACCAGAGGGGTGGAGCTTTCGCGATGGCAGTCGAGGAGACTGACGTTGCAGGTGATGGATTAGCAGGTTTGACCTTCTTGTTCTTCCTCCCCACTTTCATGTGTGATTTTCCTTAGTACCTGTCCGGATATTGCTTGTGATTGCTAGATAGTATAGCTATCCTGTTCGAGACTGTAGAATCACGGCCAGTAGGATTGTGTGGCTTCGACTTTAATTGATTGGGGGTTTAACCTAGGAAGGGTGCGATCATCTTAATTTCGAGGACAAAATTTTTCTAAGGGAGGGTAGACTTGTAACACCCAGTTTTTGGAATGAGGGTATTTTTAAAATTTTATATTTATAAATATTATTTAATCGTATTTATTTCACATTATGATTTTTGGTGATTTTTAATTATTTTTAAAATCAATTTAAAACTGTTTTAAGTCATGGCTTGTGATTTTGATGCCTTGCTAGTGTAACCTGAGAGACTGCCTAACCTAGAGCCTGACCATGTCATTAGGATGATTGAATTATTATTTTTAGCCTAGGGGTATTTTGGTCATTTGGCCTCTTTGAATTATTTCATGATTTATTGCACTGGTGATTGTTGATTTTGATTTTGACTAGCTGTGACTTAAGCGACTGTCCTAGATTTTGACCTTGACCTTGGCGACTTAGTTAATATGGTATAGACCCTAATCTAACTCAAGTTTGGCTTGGTTGACTTAAGTCGGCTATGTTTCATGAAGAGAGTAGGAGGATTTTTGCATTGAACCATAGGCTAAGACTTGAGCTAGTTAGCTAGTGCAACTTGGCCCATGACCATTAGAATAAACCCTAACCCTAATTTTCTACTTTATGACCAGCCACTAGGGCTCCCCCTTCCCTATAAATATTTTCCTCCATGTTCTTGCCTCTTTTATTAAATTTTTACAAGTTTGAAGAAAGAGGTAAGAGCCTTCTTCCCCAATCCATAACTTCCTCATTTCAATTCCTTTTTGGCTCAAATCTTTTGCATTGGGTTCTAATTGATCCCTACTTTATGTTCATGGAGAGAAATCTCAGGTTTGAATCAATTTGGAGATATTGGCTAGCAAGGAGGAATCCCCCATTTGAAGCTTTTCCATGCAATTTGCACCTATAGGTAAAACCCTTTAAATTGATGTAAATTTTGGTTTTCTTTGCATGTAGGGCTAGATCTAGGAGTCCCCTAGGTGTCCCTGAAATTTGGGTGAATTTCGTGTCCGTTTAGTATCCGTATCGGACACGTGTCGTAGTGTAGTGTAGGTGTTTGTTGAAATGTCTCAATGGATTGAATGTTACTGTTTTTCAAAACAAATTACATGGTTGTGTAGCCCTATATATGGGGGTTAATTATATTTATGACTGAGCACGATTCTGTAGATTTTTCGTGTCCAAAACGGACACGCACCTCGTGCACGACACTGTCGTGCAGTGTCCTGCTGCTCGGGAGTCCTAGCAGACACGACACAGCGACTCAAGCCACGAAACTTGACACACACGTTGTCCTAATGACTGACACGACACTTGTAAATTTTCACGGCTTCTCGTTTAGTGTGCACGAAGAAATTAGACCTGCACTGATTTTGTACAGTGCTGTGCATACTAGTTTCGAGACACTGATACGCACGCTTAACTTCGATACGGCGACACTTGGACACGGGACAGGGTGTTCAGTCCCTAGCCCTATGTTTCCTCGACACGAGTGCAAGAGCACGTGGTGCCTCGAGCACTGTGTTGAGCCCACGAAGGCTTGACATGGCCGCACGACACTTAGCACGCACAGTACACTGTATTTTTATACCACCTGTTCATGACACATTCGATACTTCGTGTCCAAATTTCTGGACACGAATGACTCCCTTAACACCATATTATGATCATACATGATTACTAACCTTTTAATTGATGAATTAAGTTAATTTCGATATATAAATTTACTTTTTCTCTTTCCTGAAACTGTCCAGTATCAGTGAACAATTCTTTTTTTTTTCGAATGTTTTAAAAACCACTTTCAATGATTAAATTACATTTTTTTTACATATATTATATAGTTGAATATGTTTGGGATGTTAGGGCTTCATGTGGAGACTTGTTTAGGTTCGAATAGGTTAGAATGTGTGCACTGTTTTGTGAACTGTCAAGGCTATTAATTTCTGAGTTGAAGGTATATAAAACTGTCTATTAAACTGAGATTACCCTTATTAATACCTGAGAATTCCAAATGCTTAATGTTAACTGGGTTGTTGGGATTTCGAGTTTGGAAGTTGGACTTAGTATGTTAACTGTGCACTGTCTTTTCCTGTCATTACACTCTGTTCACTAGCATATTTCAACTAATGCACACACACCTAACTGAAATGAGTTCACTACACCCTTTATTCTAAACTAGTTTTCCTGAGATTTGATTAGGTCATAAGGGAATGGGGTTGTGCCAATTTGGTTTATTTGTGAGTGAGTGCTTGTTAATTTAGGCCTCGTTTGGTTCACGGAATGGAAATCAATTCCCATGTATTTTCCATGGGGATGGGAAAGTAGAATTCCTATCAAATTTCCTTTCCTATGTTTGGTTAGTGTAAGAAAGGAAAGAAAAAAATATATCATTGTTCCAACAATATCCAATGTCAACGTAATTATAATGAAGAGTTAATTGGTAAAATAGGTAATAAATCAAGGCTACTTTTGTCATAATGTTTGGTAACTAATGCTGGAAAAGGAGGAGGGAAAATGAATCCCATGGGTCATGAGAGGAACCATTTTCCCTCCTATTTTCCCCCTGTCAGGAAAGTGTTTCCCAAATTTGTGGCTACCAAACAAAGGAAAGGAACAAGTTTCCTTTCCGGATTCCTTGAATCCGTGAACCAAACGAGGCCTTATAGTATCATGTATATACAAATGATTCATGTGTGGCCTGTGATATCTAGTAGAGAGAGGCAGTGGATAGTGGCAATATGCTAGGGAATGAGGTCATTGGCCATGGGCCAATGTTTGTGCACAAGTTAAGGGCCAAAATTGGCTATTTGAGTTAGTGTCTTGATGTTAGAGTGTTAGGTTGAATGTTAGCAGTGGTTAGATAATAGTGTCAGTGATTTACAGATATCAGATTGTAGCTTGGGTTAGGATACTTAGCCTGAGCCTGTGACTTTGAGAATTGGCCACTTGGCCAATTCTTTGCGAGTGAGTAGCAGTTTTGGTTTTGGTTAGAGTATCATATAGGGTGAGTTGTGTATTGAGTAGTGTTTGAGGCCTGGGTTGGCAATTGCCTTTTTGCTACTGCATTTGCTTTGCATTTGCAGCTGGCAGTGGCAATTTGCCATGCCAAGTACAGCAAAGCACTTAGCCTTTGCAGTAGGCAGCAAGCCTTGCTTGCTCTGCAGAGGTTGGCTTAGTTGGCCTTGCACTGGCCCTTGTTGCAGTAGCAGCAACATTACCCCTGTCTTATGCACACGCAACACCCCTCTTGTTTACAGTTGAGTATATTTGATCTCTATATTCACATAATATGTTATTTTATATATGTGTGAGTTTAGCCCTGTTTTTCTGAGATTTAAAGAGTGTGGGTTAGATAGGTATATGTAATTATAATTGTATAGGATGATATTAGTTGGGATTCATGATTGATGGAGTTGTGATGAATCTGTTAATTAGTTTTAGTATAGGCTATAAAAGGTATTTGGGGAGTAGTCTGTTTCACACATACAGGATATGTGATAGGAGGAAAGGGTGCTAGCTTTAGATATGTATATATGTTATATGTATCAGTTATAGGGGTTAGTCTAGGAGATGTTCCAGATTTTGAGGGGTGTGTATGTGTTGGCTTGGCTTGCTTGATCCTGCATAGCATTGTTCAATACAACAACACTTTGGCCATTAGGACATGATCTTTGTCCATTAGACACATTTAGGACAGACCATAGGTGTGGACTTGTCATTACAGTCCAAATTTTTAGCATACCTGTCCACCCACCATCTTATTCTCCATGTTCATTCATAAGTATGTGTGTGTATGAGAGGAGAGGTAAAGGATGTTGAGTAATGAATGTTTGAGGGAAATGGTGAAGGTTGTGAGTGATATAGGATAGATTTTGAGTTATATATATAAATATAGGTTATTGATACTTAGTATAGATATAGGTTGAGTGTCCTTGGTTGAGTGTTAGAATTGAGGGTTAATGCATACACCTTAAGGATATATGGTATGGGTATTGGATAATAGTTTAAGGTCATGGGTCTAGGTAAGTTAGAGTGGCCTTGACATGTAGCATGTGTAGGAAATATAGGTAGTCTTAAGTATAGGTAATGGGATCACCTATGTGATATGTGACAGGGTATTGGGTATTAAGGTATTGGCTTACATTGTGTTAAGGTATAGGTTGATATATGGGATGTTGATCTGGTATGACCTAGAAGGAGCCTAGTTAACCTTCTTTTGACTCAACAGTCGACCAAACCCTAGAATTGACCAAGGGTTGACCAAATATTTCAAGATTGACTAGATGTTGACTTGGGTTGACCCAGAGTTGACCAAGTTTGACTTGGACCTAGTTTGACCTAGACAGTTGACCAGGTTTGACTTAGAGTTGACTTTGACCTAAATCGACCTAGAAATCATGTAGTTTACATTGTATCATTCATTTCCCTTATTTTAAACTTATTATAACCCATATTACTCTGTTTAGGACATTGTGACTCCGGTGCAGACATCTGATATTATATACTCTTTTCAGAGTATCAGACGAGTACATTCTCTGATAGTTCTTTTATTTACTTGTCAATTACTGTACTTCAGTTCTAGTTAGCTGTATGTGATTCTCTGTTACAAACACGTATTTTTATTTCTGAATCCATGTATGCGACACACATACTTACTCGTCTTACCTCTATTATTCGAATCACCATACGAATCACCATACGAATCACTATTCGAATCACCCTATTCGTATCTTCATATGTTGGTTGGACTTGTATTCGTCTTATGTGTTGGATTATGGATTCATTTGTATTAGACTGGGCGGGGAAATACTTGATTAGACATGTGAACATTCCTACTATTCGAACCACCCCCTGTAAATATATTCGAACGATAGCCATTCCACACCCGGCCAGGTGTGTGATGTGCCGGATTACCCTTAGCCATTTACATGTCTATCTAAGTATTTTAAAACACACTTGGAGAATTTATTCAAATTATTATTAGAACATCATGTGAATCACTATTCGTATCATCTTATTCGTATCACCTTATTCGATTCCCCTTATTAGAATAATGATTAGAATTACATTCGACTCATCTTATATTAGACTCACATTGGGATTACACTCGACTTATATTGTACCATCTGAACTCATTACGTTACTCTAGTTCAGCTAGATCTTATTTTTACAGTCTTCTTTGCTATGTTTCTCTTTTTGTTTAGTTACCTTACTTTCATTATACCTTAACTGCTTCTCTACATCACTACCTATATAAAACTGCCATATTCATCAAATACAACTGTCTATAACTGCTTTATAGTTCTCTATCATTTACTTAGAAATTCTTGATGAAATGTACTCGTTCCTGTCCTGACTGGACCTGTTGAAAATATTACAGATGACTGCCCTGAGGACGTTTGCCCTACTTGCCTTGGAGCTGGAGATGACTTAGCTACCTATGGTCCCGACACTCAGGAGTGATCGGGAGACTAGCTAGTAGACTTGGTTTAGTTTTCATGTTTTAGAATTTGAATTGTAATAACTTGAGATACGAGTTTGTATTTGAGTTTGTTTTGAGATATTATTATTTAGTAGTTTTTAAATGTTGTTGTTAGTCTTTAGTTATAAACTTCTGTGTCATCCTATCGTTCTTAGACTGTGATTGAGATTCATTATATCTATACTTGTCCTCCGTTCGGAGTTGAGATTTGACAAGTACATTATATAATTGCGTGAGTTGTTGATTAGATAGTAACCTAGGACAATGTTCTACCACCGACGCGTAGGCTGGACGTACCCACTTCTCGTGCCCTTACTCTAGGGTGCGGGTCGTGACATGAGTTGCCAACTTGGTTGTGCAGGGACCCAACTTTCTATTCCCTGTACAAGTGCAAGTGCTCAAGGCACTGCTGTAGGGAGCATCTTCCCCACTGCTGCCAAATGGCCAAAGCCAGGTAGAAAATTCCCCTGCACCCGACCCCTCACTCACACACTCCCAGAACCCAACCTGGACTGAACCAAGTTCAGTCCCGAACATCTCATAGACATATTTCCCTCTCAGCTCCAATTCCTTCACTGATACCTAAATCTAACTCCTAGATCTTCAATCAAACAACCCAACTCAAGCTTCAAAGAATGGTGACTCTAACTAATCCCAACATTTCGAACACCCCAATACATCACATATATAAACAAATCAAACCCAATATAATGTGTTTGTGTATGAGTGTGTGTGTGTGATAGGTTGTATTAACATGGCATAGTGTTCAGATTTTAGTCAATGTGTGTAGGGAGTGTTCAATCATACATGTGTGTGTGTCTAAATGTGAGGAATTGTACAGGTGGGTGTTCATAATGGTGTAGGAATGTGAAATCTTAGGAAATATAGTGTATATATTTCAGGAAAATGATTCCCAGGAATTGGGAACCACATGACAGTTCATAACATCAATAACAGTTAACCATTAAATCCAAAACAAATTTCGAAACCCAATTCCCTTAATAACCTCAAACCCAAACATGTAACCATCATTTCAATAGTATAATACACATGTATGAATCATCCATGGCAAATTAAACAACAAATCAAATTTAAATGGAAATATAAGTTTCAGGAATCAAAACTTGATGTATCAGCTAAACAGTGAGCATATCATTTCATCATTTAAAAATCTAAATAGAAATCTAAAACCTAACACTAGCCAACAATCGACATTAACATAGTCTAATACATATGTGTAAGTGATTCTAACAAAGCAATTTTTAGGTAATACATAGGACAGTTCAGTATTTCAGTGTAAAACAGTAAAAAGACAGGAATACCAAATCAAACTAAATCCCCATTAAAAACCCAAATTCAGTGTGGTCTAGGTGTTCCTCCTATAAGTACATGTCCTGGGGGGTATTCGTGTCCATGTAAATGGACACGAGGTGTCCAAGAATCGAATTTCCTATTTTGTCAGAACTGGCAGTTGGGGCGGCCTAGTGCAGGCAGTACTCGACCTCGTGGACACGACACAGGGTGCCATTGGCCACGTGCTCGTGTCCACGTGTTCGCCAAGTATAGGGGGACGTGTCCAAGTGTCTGTCTTGTGTCCAAGTCGTGTCAGTACGCGTGTGTGAGTGCGTATCAGTGAGGTTTCCTGCGTGCGTGCGTGTCTGTACAAAACCAGTGTGAGCTCGATAACTTCGAGAATACTCCACCAACTCACCCCAAATTTTGGGAGAATGGTGACAGAGGTTGCCCCCTCGTATCCACCAAAAATCGTGTCACGAGAGGCCGTGTCGTGTCCTGTGTCGACCCCGATCAGTAGGGCACTGAACCGAGCCAGTGTACAGCATGTCCAATACGGATTTGGACACGACAAGGACACTGAATCATGCTCAGTCAAGCATGAAATCAATACATATATATAATACAACAAATCTATTCAAACACTTTTCAAAAATATTAATTTTAAACCCTTTGTGGCATTTAATCAAACACACAGCAGTACAACTGATACGTGTCCGATACGGACACCAAACGGACACGAAATAGACCCAAACTTCAGGGACAGCTAGGGCACTCCTAGATCTAGCCCTAAATGCAAAGAAAATAGAATATTTATACAATTTGAGGAGTTTTACCTATAGGTGCAAATAGCATGATAAAGCTCCAAATAGGGGATTCCTCCTTGATAGCCAATGCTCCCAAATTGTCCCAAGGCTGGGATTACTCTCCATACACAGGAAATAGAAGGGTATTAGGCTCTAATGTAAGAAACTAGAGTGGAAAAGGATTTAAAATGGAGAATCTATGGAATGGGAAAGAATAGACAAACCTTTCTTTTTTCTATGTGCTCTTTTAATACAAAAGACGCAAGAACTAATTAGAAGATTATTTATAGGGAAAGGAATAACCTAGTGGCTAGTCATAAAGGAAAGAATTAGGGTTAGGGTTTTACTAATGGGCTATGGGCCAAGTTACACTAGCTAACTAGCTCAAGTCCTTAGCCTTTGGTCCAATGCAAAAATCCTCCTATTCTCTTCATGAAACTTAGCCAACTTAAGTCAACCAAGACCAATTTGAGTTATATTAGGGTCCAAATCTAGGACAGTCTAGGACAGTCTCTTAAGTCACAGCTAGTCAAAAGTCAAATTAACAATCGCCAATGTAATAATTCATAAAATAATTCAAGGAGGCCAAATGACCAAAATACCCTCATGCTCAAAAGTAGAAATAAATTATCCTAATGACACGGTCAGGCTCTAGGTCAGACAGTCTCTCAGGTTACACTAGCAAGGCATCAAAATCACAAGCCATGACTTAAAACAGTTTTAAATTGATTAAAAATCACCAAAATCATAATGTGAGTTAAATACAAATAAATAATAATTATAAATACAAAATTTTAAAAATACCCTTATTCCAGAAACTGGGTGTTACAAATCTCGCTCGCAAATCGTTCGCACCAGATGGTCGACGTACGCGATACTCGGCACAACTTAGCCAAAAGACTGTGTGCATAACTATCCCATTCGAACTATACTTCAGTCTCGTGTACTCGTTCGCTATCGTCAGCATAAGGTTATTCAAGCACGCACTGTGTTTGCTAACTCTTAGCATCTGTTTTCTTTCAACTCAAGTCCGTCGTAGTTTGGTACAAAGGCCTTCGCTTATCGATCCAGTTCAACCAAGTACTCGTACGAGCTTATGAAAATATTAGACCTATTGTATGGACATCCCGTGGGACAATTGAGAGAGAGCGCACCAACGATATCAACTTGCGGAAGCAACACTTCAGAGTTTGCGAAAACAATGGAGTTAAAGAATTCAATCGGTAGTCCAAGGACGTAAAGCCGTGCTCTGATACCATTATGTCATGCCCCGCTCCCGTAGGAGTGATCGTCCTCGCTAAGGCGTGATGCCGCACGAGCCTAGATTGCGCTCGTGCAAGGCAAGTTCCATAACGACCGATTACAGCGGCTGCGACGGGATCGTCGTACGAAAGTCCCAAGCAGAGACATTGAACACGCAGTAGAAATTTAAGGCAACACATAAGTCATTCAAAAGAAGCTCTTTTATTGATATTGAAACAAAGATTACAATGGGCGCAAGGCCAAGATTATAAGTCACTCAAACTCACTCTTCTCACGTTATAAGTCACTCAGCTCTCTCTCATCTCTCAATACAAGTCTTGAACCAACGGATGCTTCGGAGAGACGATGTCCATACATATTGTCCCGTATAAGTCTTGACTCCATGTGGCCACACACTTCGAATAGCCAAGGAACTCCGTGCCTCAATGCATCCAAGCGATCTCCGCGCCACGAGCTTCTACCTGTGCCTGTACATGAAAACTATGTGGGTGTCAGTACTCAACTGTACTGGTGGAATGAGCTCCTCGCCCACCCATACAAAATTGACACGTTCATTTACTTTGTGCAACGTAAACTCTTTACGATTGTCTTTCTACTCTTGCCTTAGGATCCGTTTTAGGGCATAGACTTTCGGCCTATTTAGTGCCTCTAGACCGGTCTCGTGCTTGCAACGTCAATGCACTGACTCGTACTTGTCTTTCGTGCCATAATCTGGGACGTAACAACTCGGTCGTGCCATGAACTCGATTCGTGCTTCAATATATCTGAGACAGTGCCTCCGCTTAGTCTTTTCTATACTTGTGCTGTGACAACGCGGCCGTGCCTTATATTTCAAGGTCGTGCCCTGCAACTCAATATAATTTAACAAAACTTGCCTTACGGCCCTTCCAGACTTAACTCTAAATGTCTAACCCAACTTGTGGAACCGGTGTTGAAAACTCAAGTACAATGCCACATCGTACACCGAAGCACGGGCCTTTACTTAGCCAAACTGTAGTCTCCTGAATCATGGTGCAGACCATGCACACATATCTTCTTAACACAACTCGTACCGTGCTTACATTTTCTTGGGATCGACTGACACCGTGCATGCAGATTTGTCGCTTAGCACGCCAATTATCTATATGAAAGGCCACTGGCACGACAAGCAATCGTGGCCCCCGACTACCCATGCGGTAAGTTCCAGTACTGCTATAACGTCTTTCCCTAGGTCGACTGGCCCCGGTGCCCCGGCGTAATACCAGTCGAAGAAGAAATCCTTGTCGACGAGTTGTCCATGACTACGCACCTACGAGACATCTAGACTCACGTAAATGCATGGCCTAATTTATGGTATAACTGGAACTATAGTTAGCATCTCGTACTCTAAACCATACTTTGTATAACGTACATCGGAACCGTGAGACTCCCAACCGAAGGACCGCCTCATACTTTGAAAATATGCATAGGAACCGTGAGACTCCCAAACGAGGGACCGCCTCAGCGACAAACGGTTGCGAGAACTTACTTCTTCGAAACCGAGGGAACGACTACTGCATAGCCTTCCAACTTAACTTGAACAAAATGTGTTCCTTAAGTGCCATAGACCATTGCTAACTTTACATCGTGCCAACCGTGGCTTATGCCTTAAACGACTTACATTCTGTGCAACACTATTTCTCAAGTCATACTTTATATGACGGGCCTTGAGATCGTGGGACTGAATAACTTGGCAAACATAAAGAGAGCGGAACAGTACTTAGAGTGACTTAGGTCGACCGGCATAACATTTCCTAATATTAATCAAGCCTACAACTTAACCCGAGGGACGAGCAAAGGCTATGCCAAGCCTTGCATTGTGGAAGCGTGCATGATTTATCGAGCATTCACGCGGGCGACGCCTATGACTGCGGCTAACTCATAGTTTGTGTCGAATACCAATTTTCCTTCTCCCTGGCCACGGGGCGAAGGACCGAGTGTCATTTTCAAAGCACACTGTGCACCAACTCTAAGCCGACCATTAGACCTTTCCATATTCTAACTCAATTCAACACATCGGGATTATTTCCTTAACTATGTGGATTCGTCTCTTTATTATCAAGCCTACTTATGCAAGTTGAAAAACGTGCAATTTATTATGTGAAGGCTAAGATGAGGCGAGTTCACTGAAACTGCCCCACCTGAACGAGGATTCGCCTCGACCGTACGAGCCTCCGAGCAAGCCATTGCAAGGCTAAGTCCGAACGTCGTCGGCGTTTCGATTCCTCCGATTGACTGAGCGGGATGGGGCACTACATCTAGTAAGGCTACTAATTAGAATAAAGGAAAGCGCCTTTTAGCCTTTTTCCATTCTGAGCAAGCTGCGCATATTTCTGCCCTGGCGCAAAATAAGGGAAAACACTTTTAGCTAATCCCTCTTCATTCCTAAGTTTGTAACTTGCTGGAAATATACCTATTTTTGCCTTGGCACAGAACAAAGGAAAGCGCCCTTTGGCCTTTCTTCATTCTTCCCCAGTTTTTGACTCGACAAAAAATACTTCTGGTTGTGCCCTTGCGACAATCAATACAAAAACTCTTTTATGCAAAAACTCTACTCATCTCGACAGAGACAATGAAATCTCTGACGAGAAAGTTCTGTTCATAATAAACTTTCTGCTACTCGGTTGTGCCATGCTAGGTGCACAGGAACAGGTGCGTAGCACAAACAGATATTCTGTCTACTCCCAAGCATTCAAGTCAGGATCTGCTAACCCTGCGCATCTCAAGGTTCAAACAAGGGAAGTTGTTGGTGTCTCAAATAGACACACAAATTGCACACCTATTTGACTTGCGTGCCCATCTTAATAGGCACCAGTCAGGTGCAACTTCAGCAAGTCATAATGCACGCCAACTACAGTCTACGCTAGCAGCCAACTTCTGCCAGAAGAAGATTCCTAAAGTCAAGAATCCTCTTACCTATGCCAATCAACTCAGCACCTCCTTGTACACTCAAGGTATAGGACATCTCAAGAACCGGAATCATGTTTCCACTGTCATCAAGGAATACATCCCTCCGACTTCTTCTCGTCCTGTCGTTGTAACCGATCTCCATGAACTTGCACAGAAACGAAAGATTGTAAGGCTGTCTCATCTACTTGTCACTCCACAACAAGAACATCACTACAATCATCACCACAAGGTAGTCATCAAACGTTGCTGCCAGTCAGCTAAGCGGTCTGTCTTCAACCGTTTAAACTATGCTCAGACTCCTGAACCAGTGATAGTAGACGAAGATAAAATATTGTACGCTTCTGTCAACATGACATCCCTAAGCACTAGGGATGGTAAGCGTCCGAGACGTAACGTATCCCACAACCTCAGTCAATAATACTTGGATCGGATCTATGATTCCGGTGAAGGGGCCTACTGATACACCAGATCAAGAAGTCGAGATACAATCGGTCAAAGGAATCTTTCTTCTGACCGAGATACAATCGATCAAAGGAATCTTCCTTCTAATCGAGATACAATCGGTCAAAGGAATCTTTTCTTTGACCAAGAAATAATCGGTCAAAGGAATCTTCCTGACTCTCATCGAGATTTCCTCAGTCAAAAGAATCTTCCTATCCCTTGTCCTGGGAGTAGTTCCTTGTATGACTTGGATGCCGACAGTGAAAGTTCTGAGCGGACTATCTTTTCTACTAGTTCCTTTTCAGTGGCCAGCGAAGTGACAGCATATGTCGCTAATAAGGAACAAGACATATCTAGCTCTAAAAGTCAAGAGCAGAGAATTTCTGTCTTGGAGACTGGTTTAAAGAGCATGGCTGAAATGATGACAGATATGCATGCTGTTATCATGGCACAACACACGGTTCCACTGTTTGTGAATCTGATTCCGATCCAAGAACCTGTAACGATATCTGTTCCTGTCAAAATTGGTCTGGGGGTATAGTCTCCTTATACTGCTTCAGTACCAGTTCAGGCTACTCCAAGTTAGTATGGTGCTGGGGGTGGTACTTATCATGCAGTCCCTCCTTCTAACACACCAAATCAGTCCACTACTCCACAACTAGTAGGAGATGCTAAAGAGGCCGTAAAACTTTTGCCTACTCAGTTTGAAGCCTTCAAACTGAAAGACGCCTACAGAAGCTTGGGATTAAACAACTTTATCCCATAGAGTGGAAGGAAGTCCAGTTTTCCCAAATATAAATCTTCTACCATTATGCTGTTTGATGGCAGTATATCCCCAAGCCAGTACCTCAACCATTTTGAGGTAATAACTGATCAACTTTAGCCAAACGATGCTCTACTCACTAGAGTATTTGTAGGATGCTTAGCTGGTTCAGCTTATGACTGGTACCATAGTTTTCCAGACAGTTGCATAACCTCCTTTTCTGGATTCGAACAAATATTTCTCAAATAATTTTATGAGGGAACAAATACATGACTATGTCAGCCCTCATCAAAATCAAACAACGGCATAATGAATGTACTCAACGTTTCATTGAACGATTTTGCCCTGAGGCACTCAAAATGCCTCTGGGAACTCTAGATGCTCTGACTATAGACACATGTAAATAAAACTTGTTGCCTATAATCAGCATGTGGACTGGCTCTACACAGTTTCAAGATTGGCCTTCCTTCATAGTAAATGCCAAGGCAGCAGAAGAAAGTGCCGACAAGTTCAAACAATTAGGCATTCAGATGCCTAATCTTGACAGAGATGAACATACTACATCCAACGGCGATGGCCGTCAGAATAATCACAAAGGCAAAATACTTTGGCTATCAATGTTAAAGGTAAAGAAGCTCTACCTGTCAATATAGGTCAGTCTCAGTCAACACCTACTCCAACGATACTACCACAAAGGGCACCACGTCCTAAAAAAGAATACTCCTTCGATGAAGATGATGTCATGAGCATCTTTGATTTCTTGATTCAGAGCAATAAACTTCAGTTGCCGGTCGCAAAGAGGCTAGAGAAAATGGGTAAAACTGATCATCCTAAATATTGTGTGTATTACATGTTTATTGGACCCGACTCGAGCATGCTATGTGCTCAAAGGGAAAAATCCAAGAGATGGTCAAATTCGGCCCAATCACTCTTCAAGAAGATGAGAAGACCGCAACTGCTAATGTCGTTTATCTACAGTTTGGCAATTTTCCTGCTAAACTTGTGTAGGATGGAGTCATACCTATTCCGAAAGCTACTCTGGAGATTGTCAATCTCCCACCTGCACGAACTTATGGTCTTGTTCTTTTGTCAACCGATAAATGGAAGATTATGTGGATCCATCCTGATTTGGTAGCTGACTTTGAAGCACCTTCTTCATCCACAAAGTCCAAGAAAGCAGCCAAATATAAGTCATATCATATGACTTCATTGGCTGAACATTGTCTTCCATCTTTAACTGCTACCTTCACCTCGGCGACAGATTCTTCTTCTTCTTCTGAGATAACATTACGAAAGCTAGAGGCCAATTACCAACCAGCCTTCCATCTATATAGTCAATAATCCCGTGAACTCATGACGAAGATGGAATATGATCAACAAAAGGCTCCTGGCCTGAATCATAAAAAAAAAGGATCTCATGTACCTCTTTCTCTATGCCTTTCACGCAACCAATCTCGTGTTGGTTTGGGTTTCTAGATAGACTCCTCATCTTATCAAAGGAAGTTGTCCAAAAGCAAGATCCGCACAAAGAGTTGCAATATGGTGTCTTTCGAACCTATATCTAAAGAAAAAGCCTTAACTGGTACCAAGTTTGGGAGATTTTACCTGAGAGACTATTTAGAAGGTCAAGAGAGCCCTGCTCCAGCTCCAGAGGCTCCTTCAGCATCATTTGCTCCTGCTGTTAATATTCCATCGGCTTTATCACCTCCAGTGGAACCAACTCCTCCCAAACTGACGGCGACCGACAAAGGAAAACAACCTGGTGGCTTCGATAAAGTATTAAAGAAGATTCTACCTCTTGGACTTGAGAAGCCTTACAACTTTGATATATTGACTCAACTGGCTAATACTCCAGCAAGGTTATCAATCTTTGAACTTCTGCATCTCTCAAGAAAACTTGAGAAACATTGAGTGAAGCTTTGATACAAGCCGACACTTGTCTGACACTACTTAAGAAGCCAGACGTGGAACCTGTGACCTACTTTCATTGTCATAGTATGATGGAGCTGATACCCAATATCACCTTTACACAAGATGATATGCTGCTGGAAGATAATCGACATGACCGGCCTTTCTATTTTATAGGATATGTCGATACAATGAAGGTTGACCGCATCCTGATCTATCCTAGGGCTGCTCTCAGTATCATGCCAAAGACCCTACTAGATGCTCTGAAGATCCCTGTGCATAATCTTTCCACAACTATCACAATAATCCTGGGATTTACTTCCGGTAGAAGTGAACCCCTTGGTAAGATTTGCTTGAATATACAAATTGGCAACCTTCGTACAAAGGTCACCTTCTATGTGATCGAAAACCATGGCTCCTATAATGCGTTTCTATGAAGACCATTTCTATATGAGCATAATATCGTGCCATCAACTCTTCATCAATGCTTCAAGTATGTGGACGTTAATGGAGAGGTCCAAAAAGAGGTGGCTGATCTTAACCCCTTTCGAGGTATCAAAGCTTATTGTACTGACCCTAGAATATACAAAAAGGAGTTCATGAACGTCGTACTGGCCATGGACACTGAAGAAGATCAGAAGGATAATATAGATGATGTCCTTGTGATTTCGGTCAATGGATGTACTTTTCGTCCTTCATACTCTCAGACATTGGCCATTCATCTTCCTTCTCATGCTAAGCATCCTCTTGCTATAACGATGGAGCATAGGAAGCTCACCACTTCTGAGCCACTTGTTATTGACCTTCGTCGTAACAAGCCTCATCCTTCTCCTTCTCCTTCTCCACCTCTAGTCATCAATCTTAGTAAGCCATCGGCTATGGCCAAAAACCCTGTTGTAAATGATGATGTACAAATCAATAAAACAGCATCTCCTTTACAGTATACTGATGTCTTTTATTATACTCGATGTTACTTAGAAATGCTAGATAACTTCGAACCACTTACAATAGGAGTAGTTCAACCTTTCCAAGATGAAGTATTGTTGAACCGGTACAAGACTCCTTCTTTTTAGTTCCTTCCAGGAAGAAAGATGAACTTTCTATACTTTTTAGTAAAGGAACAAAGCAAAAGACTATGCCCAAAAGCGAGGAAGAAGATGACGATAATGAGAGGCTCCAACTACGTCGTTACAGTCAACAATCAAAAGATTTCATTCAAAAGATGGGCTACAATTTTAAAGCTGGCCTCAATAGCGGTAAGGAAAGATGAACTCCTATTCGTATTCCTGTTCCAAAAGGAAAGTCACTACAATATTATGGCAAAACGAAGCATGGATTGGGTTATACCTCACCGATTCTGACCCCAGAAGCCTCCGAATCCGATAAAGAGGAGCGATCTAACTCTTCTAATTCTGTTTCATAGGATTCTGATACCAGTGTAGGCCACGTCCATTGGGTAACACTATCTTCTAATATGGTGTCTACTGAATTCTCAGAAGACGAAGATGATTTTATTGAAGCTCCTGAAGCAGATCCTTGGACACAAATGATGGACACTCAATGGGAACTTTGCTTTGAACAACGAGAATGCCTAGTGAAGATCAGTTAATTCATATTGATGTTGGAGAAGAAGGCTCGCTAAGACCTATCTTCATCAGCAAAAGTCTCTCAGAAGCGGATAAAAATTAATTCAGCTTATTCAGGAATACATTGACATCTTCGTCTAGAGTTATGAGGATATGTCAGGACTGGATCCTCAGATTGCTACCCATAGGCTCAACATCTTGTCCAATGCAAGGCTGGTCAAACAACAACAGCGTCGATTCCGACCTGACATGATGGATGCTATAGAAAATGAAGTCAAGAAGCTTATCTCTTGTGGCTTTGTCAGAGAAGAATAACATCCAGATTGGGTTGCTAATGTTTTCCCAGTTATGAAGAAAATAGAAAAGTTCAGAGTCTGTATTGACTTTAGAGTTCTCAATGATGCTTGTCCCAAGGATGAGTTTTCTCTTCCGATTACTGATGTCATAATCGACAATACTTGCAAATTTGAACGAATGCACTTTATGGATGGATTTTCAGGATAAAATCAAATCAAGATGCATCCAGAAGATGAGAAACATACATCTTTCTGTACTTCTCTAGGAGTCTATTACTATACTGTCATGCCGTTCGATCTTAAAAATGATGGTACAACTTATCAGTGGGCTTTGAGTACTATCTTCTGTGATCATTTACGGAAGACGGTTGAATGCTATGTCGATGATATTTCTGTCAAAAGTTTTATAAAGGAAGACCACATCCAAGACTTAAGAACTATCTTCGATCTAATGCGCCAGCATCAACTCAAGATGAATCCCACCAAGTTAATCCTGGGAGTCACTAGTGGCAAATGTTTTGGATTCGTTATTACCTCTAAAGGTATACACGTTGACCCTGAGAAAATCAAAGCCATTCAAGAGATGCATCCTCCACGCAACCTAAAAGAGTTACGAAAATTTCAGGGACGACTAGCGTACATTAGGGGATTTATCTCAAATCTCTCTGGACGCTGTAGACCGTTGACTCAACTCATGAAGAAAGGTGTGTCTTTTATTTGAACTGAAGAATGCCAGCAAGCATATGAAGACATAAATCGCTACTTGATGAACCCTCCAGTTCTAGTGCCTCCAGTCTCAGGAATACCCTTCCTGATGTATGTTCGGGCAATGAATCATTCATTGGGTGCTTTACTAGCTCAGAAGAACAAACAAGGTCACGAGCAAGCTATCTATTATTTCAGCCCCATAGTGATCGGGTTGAACATCGATACAGCCCGGTGGAAAAAGAGTGCCTAGCTTTGATGTTTGCTGTACAGAAAACCAGACATTATATTACAGGCCAGACGATTCATGTTATCGCCAGAGTTAACCTTCTCTGGGTCTTGATGAAGAAACCCAGCACACTCAATTCCAGACTTGAAACATGGGCCATATTGTTAACATAATATGATATGGTCTATTTCCCACAAAAGTATGATAAGGGTCAAGCCTTAGCTGACTTCCTTGCGACTCATCCAATTTCGGAGACGTCTAAACTCTATGACGAGATTTCGGATAGAATCTATCATGATTTTAAAAGAAATTCTTGCCTGGCGTGTATTCTTTGATGGTGATCCAGAATTGGACCAAAAGGTGCTATTGTCGTTGGATTTGGAATCGTCCTTGTATTGTCAGAAGGATTAGCTATTGAAAGAGCTTATTCTTTAGATGAGTCATGTTCCAACAACATGGCTGAATACAACGCTCTACTCATTGGTCTCCAATTGGCTAAACAGTTGGATATTGAATATCTTAAAGTATAAGGAGACTCTAAGCTGATTGTCAATCAGGTTAGAGGCACGTATGAAGTTCGGCAGCAGGATCACGTCCCATATCATGAAGCGACCGTTAAACTGGCTACATCGTTCAAAGGCTTCTTCATTGAACATGTATGTAGGGCATGCAATACGGAGGCTGATGTATTGGCTAATCTGGCAGCTGTATTAGCAGTCCCAGTGAGAAGACAACATATGATTGTCATCACTAACAGAGAGTTATTTTGCATCAAAAATAACTCAAATATTGAGTCCAGTAATTCAAGAAATCAACATCATTAGTGAAGACTGGAGAGCTCCTTTTATCGACTTTATGGTACATAACATTTTACCTGAAGATCCTAAGGAAACTACAACAGTCCGTCGACAATCATTTAGGTTTTATTACAATCACACCTCCAAGACCCTCTATCGGCAAATATTTGATGATCTACTTTTATATTGTCTTGCGGGAGATGAAGCAAAACAAATACTACGTAAAGCTCACGATGGTGTATGTGGTGCACATCAGCTCGGTCCTAAGTTACAGGATCGTATGTGACGTATGGGCTACTATTGGCCTACTATGGTATCAGATGCTATTGACTATGCAAGGAAATGCTGAGCCTGTCAAATTCATGCAGATTTCATCTATCAACCGTCGGTGTTCCTTCACCCGACTGCTGCATCATGGCCCTTTGAAGCTTGGGACATGGATGTCATTGGTCCTATCAATCACCATCATCTAGAGGACATCGGTTTATATTAGCTATAACCGATTACTTCTCCAAATGGGCAAAAGCCATACATTTATCTGAAGTCAAGACCAGCAGCATCATCAACTTTATCAAACATCCTGTGATATACATATACGACATTCCTCGACGAATCATTCATGATAATACACCACAATTCATTCGTCAAAAGTTTACTCGATTTTTTGATGACAACCGAATCAACAATGTTGCTTCTACGGCCTACAATCCTGCGGCTGACGGTCTAGCTGAAGCATTCAACAAAACTATCATCAAGCTTCTCAAAAATTCATTTCTACTAATAAGAGAAACTAGAGTGAGAAGCTTGGAGAATGTCTATGGGCTTATCGTACTACTATACGCACTCCAACCGGTTGCACACCTTTCTCCTTGGTGTATGGATGCGAAGCTATTTTACCATTGGAAATTCAAATCCCCTTCTTAAGGATTGCAATTGCCAATGAGCTCACAACATAAAATAATGATCGTCTTCTACTTCAGGAGCTTGAAGCACTTGACGAAAAGCGGCTATTAGCTCAACAGTATATTTAGCTATATCAGGCTCTCATCTCAAAAGCTTTCAACCGTAAAGTTAAAGTACGAGCATACCAAAAAGGTGAATTAGTCCTTACCGTCAGACATCCTATGACTATGACACACATAAGCAAGGGCAAATTCGAAGCAAAATGGGGAGGTCCCTATGTTGTAAGCAAGGTTTTCTCAAACGGAGCTTATCAACTGACCGGAATGGATGGCCGAGTCACTATGATGCCTATCAACGACAAATTCTTAAAAAAGTACTATGTCTGAAGGAAATATAAGATATCCTCTAAATGTTGTACATACTAAAAAAATATTGAGTTATTGTCTTTTATACACTCTTCTGATAAACCCTTAAAATCCCGAGCGGAGTATATCCACATAATATTATCTGATTATAAACCCTATTTTTTGAACCCAGTCATTTTAAAAGATATCTTATTTTTGAATCCCAGCTGATCAGAAGATAATAAATGGATACATGAATTCACGTCCACATTACCTCTGAATTCTATTATCTACATCAGCGACCTATTACGTCCACATTACCTCTGGTAAAGTCGTCTTTTGAAATGACAATATTCTGAGAATTTTATTCTATCACGTCCACATTATCTCTGAACATATATAATTAATATTATTATTTTCTAAGGAGATATGTCATGTCCGGTACCTCTTAACAAATTTTTCTATTTTTTATCTATTACTTATGTCTATCATAGATATACAATGAGTAATGGAACCACAAAACGATCGTTAACTTTTATTGATGATTCAAAATATCAAAATACATCATATAAAAGATAACAAAAGGACAAAGTTGTTGTAAACAGTTTCATTGGAGAGGTTGGGAACTGAGATCGGCAATCAACTTCTTCAGATTTTTAGCTTTCTTTATTCTGGAGTCGAGTACCCTCTGCCTAGCTAGAGCTCTCCCAGACTCTGGATCAAATGGTTGCAGTGAGTCAGCTCGGCGTTCCAGTTCTGCACCTTCAGTTTGGATAAGTGCATCCCGTTGCCTCCTCAAGTCATCTAATTGGCTTGCAGCAATTTGATGCATTTCCAATACCTCCTTTTCACGTCATCGAGCCGCTTTGAGTGCTTCTTGGTGTTGGGCCATTTCAATTTCTAAATCCCGGAGGTGAGCTTGACATTCAGTAGCTTCTTTCTCTTTCTCTGCAGCTTCAGTCTTGTGACGCTCAACAAAAGAAGTTGTCTCGATAACGCGAGATTCCAACTCTGCAGAGTGCTGTGAGAAAGCTACCATAGAAGCTTCGAAATCTACTTTTCGTATTACAGCCTCACGAGCCATCGCCTTGCATTCAGCATCTACAAGTTTTAGGATGTTTCCTCTTATTAGATCTTTATAAGACTTAATAGATTCTTCAAGTTCATTCAAAATATGATCTAAATAGTTGACTCTGTCCAGATCACCGATCTTGCGGATAGCTCCAATGATAAAGGAGGAAGGGCCCCTAACTGACTCATAAGGTTGATCCTTTTCCATGACCATTTGAATTAAAGGCTTCACAGAAGTGAAGAAAGCATTAGTATAAGCTTCGACGACGGCTCTTTCATCGTTGAGATACCCGGAGTAGCCACTTCTATTTGAATTATTCCTTCTACGGTAGCTGGAGGAATTACAGATTGTACACGAAGAGACCCGAGTACTGGCATCATAGAAGAACTTACCTCTCTAGTTTGGATTCCCATACCCAGGGGAGCTACGGTTGTGCTAAAACTGAATGTGGTTGACGCAGCTGTTGCAAGCGTCCCCACAGGACCTACTGTAATTAAGATACACAGTCATTATACATCATTAAAGGAATTAGGGTAAATAAAAGTTAAAAAATTTACCTAATCCTGGAATTACGTATGGGGTCTCACGGGGCATGTCCAGATCTGAGCGGAGCTTGGCCATGGTAGTTTCAGATGCGGCTGCCTAACTGCTTCCAGCTTCGGAGCCGCCTGATAGGAAACGGCTCCTTTCGGCCCCTGATTCTACTTGTTCAGTTGGGGCAATCACTTCTGCATCCTTGACCTCAAAAGCTTGGTTGGTAGGGGTTTGAGTCTCCGTAATATTAGTGTTGGGATTTTCATCGATCCCAGCATCTTCAGGAACCATAGTCTGATTTTCATTCATTCTTTCATGATCATTAGAATTGTCGTTGTTTTTAAGTTCATCAGTTCTTGGACTTGGGAGCCCCTTTTCAATAATGGGGTGCTCCTCACCCTCAGCAGTGGTATGGCCTTCTTCGGCCGGTAGTTCTGGGTTCAGTGGGACTTTCACTGAAGCTTGCTCTCCTTCAGCAGTGCTTGTGGAATCATCTTCGACTGAGATATCACCATAGTCGCAACCTTCGAGTGCTGCTATTATTTCTCGATCTTCTTGAGAAAGAGTGGGAGTTTGAGCAGCCGGAGGATCTGTAACCTCGGCATAAGATTCTGTAGGATGCATCTCCTTCTCGAGAAGTGTGGTCTGTGGGACTTCGGGAGTTAGAAATGATAGCATTACTCCTGCTATATCCAGTGCAGTCACATGAACAGTCAATTGCATAACCCTGTATCCAGGGATCTCCTCTGTAGTAACTAAGGCTGGAGTGTTGATTACTGTAGCCTCAACAGATATAAAAGAATAATCTCAATATATTATTCAAATCATGATTATACTTAAAAAGTACCAGAAATTACCTTTTTGAGGTGGCAGATCTTTCTGCGAGGGTAATGATGTATCAGGTCGACTCGAAGATTCTCTTGGTCTGGAAGGAGTGGGTGAAGCATCAATCTCTTGATGATCCTCTTGAGTTACCATCAATTTCCTTCTGGCCTACCGTAACAAAGGTGCCACAGGTTCTTCTACAATCTCATCAAGGTTGTATTACATAATAGGAACCATGGTCACCTCTTCTTGGACAGCTCGGTTGCTTCTTGGAAATGAAGAAGGAGTTGCCTCTCCTCCTACAGGGGATGCCCCAATATGTATTTGCTTTGACTGAGACCGCGTTGTCCTGGTGGTGGGCTGCTCAGTAATGGCCAACTTGGTCTTCTTTTTCTTCCCTGTAGCCTTAGGAGAAGAAGGAAGATCACCAGGGTGTGAAGAAGCAGATTACTCTCCAGTTTTTCTTTTCTTCCCAAGTCCCTTTGTAGGGGACTTCTCCTTTTTTATCTTCAGTGACACATCTAGCGGATCATTAACTTAACCTTGGAAGCCCACAAGAGAAGCCACCAGAGGTTCATTGGCGGGGTCTCGATCTTCCGTATCCCTAAATGATTGTGCAGTATGGACTCCAGCCCTTGATCATTTATCACTAGCAAAGTTATGGACTAGGTGGAAGTTTTCAGCGAAAGTGTTGGCCGATATAAAAATTCGCGTATATATAAAACATATGCGAGCCTGTCTGGTAGACATTGGGCATCGAAAATGTGGCCTTGGTGCCTCTTACATTGTTATATCTCCAAGCCATGGCACCATCTATTAGGTAACCCTTAGCCTGTAAACAGGTGGTGGCATTACCCACGTATAGTTGATCATAGTCGAACTATCGAGCGAATCGGCTTGGTAAATACGGTTCCAGAAAGCACCCGCCCTCAAACCAGTACACTATATGTGATGGCCGGATCGTCTTCAACCATGTGAACTCATCCGAAGATAGACGAAGAGATGCTGCTTCTAGATCCTTGAGTTGTATAGGCATATTCTTATATCCTGGAGGAGGGAGAACATATTGAAATCTTCATCCAGACCCTCAGTTCAAAACTATTCGCCATTCTGATAGTGCGTTTATATTCCATCGAGCATTAGAATAATGCCTGATAAAATTTCCTCTGACTTCACCTATATCGAGGTCCATCAAGTCAGGGTAGTCCAACAACAACCACCCAGATAGATATGTGTACAGCATTTCGGCACGAGGGAAGTCATCCTGAGAATTCTTATCATACACCATGGTATTAACGAAAGAACGCAAGCCTGTGTTCAAACGGCAGGTCATCACCGAGAGAAGATTAATCTTGTAGCCAAACACTAGACGCACTGCGACGAATAACACACCTCGATGGAATTGGTCGACGGCACTGGCTCCGGGTACCGCAAACTGCCGTAGCCATAAAGAGAAAAAACCCGCCAGCTGGGCTTCTCGAGACATGGGTCTGTAACCCTGTCTAAGATAATTTTCAATTGGGGCAACAGCAGTGAATGGGTACCAATCTACATCCATGATGTTATCGTAATGCTTAGATTTTTCTATTAATTTTTCTATATCGCTGCGGCTGAGCGGTTTGAAGAAACAAGGATCACAAGCTTGACTCTCGACGATCTTCTCTTCATGAGCATGCCCCAGAAACAAGTATGGCAACCATTTGGTGGTGTAGCAAGTCACTTTAGAAGCACTCTTGTCGTAAAGGGAACAGATCATATAGTGGCATAACAAGTCTTCAGACTCAGCCAGCATTCGAGGGTTCTTTACTGATCGGGTATCCAGTTCCTCGTTTGTGGGCACATATTCTTCATATGGGTTTTAAACCATTGGCAAGTGTGAAAGATACTTCATTTTATGAAGTGCGAAGCCAATTTCTCCGTGAGGAGTCATGAAGGTACCGGTCGTCTTATTGTATCTTTCAACTAAAGACAAAAACATGTGAGCATTCAGACGAAAGCCGTGAGCAGTGGTCCAGATCGAATTATAAAGCTCTAGTTCGAGGAGTTTATCTTAAAATAATCCAAAACCCAACCACTACGCTGTTCCAGCGTTTCATTTTAGGGTTCACTAAGTCTGTTAAGCATAAATTTTGGTCTGGATATCTTCCGTCATCCTCCGCAAACATGTTCGTGAAGATAGGTACCCTGACGGGAAGTAGCATTGGTGAATCTTCAGGAGGTATACAGCTTGGTCTCAAACCTCTCAGATGGGAACTGTATCTCTCCAAAGTGCTGTAAAAAAATCTTTGTTCTACGGACCCAATCTGTAGCATATCTTCCCAACTTTGGCTTATTGAATCGGGGTCAGATCCTACGCCATACGTCGGGGATAACTGAAAAATGCATAACAAGACAGGGACAGGTGTCTCAACATTTCTGTGAGGGACATGATTTTGTTCTCGCATTAATAAAGTCTGTATTCTCCTTTCGTATTGGGCTGGGATGTCTTCTTGATCGCCTCTCCAAACAAAAATACTGGCTTCTTATGAACGACATTGTCCAGACTTTCCAAAGGTTCACCGTTCATCAAGCATAACAAGGTGGAGTTCTCTTAGCTGCGAGCATAGCCCTTTGGGACTTAGGAAGATCATATTAAGGATACTGTACGTAGGATAAGTCTTCTCGGTATTCTGACACATTGAAGGCCGAAGCATATCTTTCAGCATCAGGGTCTCCTCTGAGATCGACTGCAAAAAAAGAGAGAGTAAAAGATCAATTATAAAGTCTATAAAACAGTATCTAAATTTAAAGTGGGGTACGCGAGGTCATAGGTTGTGCGAGCATCTAAAAAAATCTAAAAAATGTAATCTAAGCATTTAAAAAATATAATCGAAGTTGCGCAGGCCTACATAGTGCGCCTAATGTCAGCTCAAGACTAATATGAACTCAAGTTCTACATTACGTAAGTTATCAAGTTACGCCCAGTGCAAACTCGAAGTGCGCATGTTTGAAGTGCGCGTTTGCACAAGTTCAGAAGGCACAAGTTAGAAACTTGCACAATACAGTTCGTAAAAATAAAATAGTATATTTTGACGCAGCCAATACTCTTAAAAGAGGAGGCGCGAGTAATAAAGTGCGCCGACACTCTAAAAAAAGTGAGGCGTACGTTACAGAATATGCAGATCAATCAGAGCTTTAAAAAGAGATGATCAACTCTGGCATAGTAGATTTTTGTTCACTGGCACCTAAGTGATGGTCGATTTGTTCTACAAAGATCACCTTCGAGAGGTGGGTTGGCTTGTTCAGTTCTCGATGATGGAGGCGCATAGCGAGGTGCCCTCGGCGGTGATGCATGCGATGAAGGCCCAGCAATCGCCTTTCCCTTGTCAGCGGCGGACTTTCTTTGTGCCATTGACGATAGTTGAAGGAGCTTCGGGAGTTAGGAGGAAGAAGATGAAGGGTTTGAAGAAAATAACTTTCAGTAAAAAGTTAAAATTCCTCTTTGAACGGCTATTTATAACCTAAAGGGTATTTTGAAACTGTTGCACAACTTGCGCTTAAAAAGCGGAGTCAGCTAAACATTGACTGGCGCAACTCGTGTCAAAAATTTCTAATTCAAAGTATTTCGAATTTTGAAATCTTTCAAACTTTAAAGGGGGTCTTGTAGAAGCCTAAAAATCAATGGACGCCCCTCTCAACAAGGAGTCAACATCAAGTGGCGCAAGATCGCTAGGTTGTTCTAGTCTCAGTTTGCGCGAGCTCCACGTGGCAAGCTTCCTCGAGAAACTGTAATGGCTGCCATCATTACTGACAGCTTTGACAGCTCGTTAGTCGAAATAAATCCATTCAAATCCTGCGCAATGCGGCACTCGAGAAGATTTTGTCATCATGTAATTAATGTTGACATCTAGCTCGTGCAAGTTATCAAGAAGCACAAGGATCAATCATTATAGCACAGAAGATCCAGTCAAAGGATCCAAACATCAAGTTGCGTGCTCGTGCCACCTAGTGTGTTCGCGCCACTCGATCAACTTTTGTTCAAAAATAAGATGACGTGGAGCGCATGCCACTAATTTCGAAGAACGTGTCCACTACACTGCCTATAACCATGCGTATTTCACTCACAGAATGCCATGCGTCCCCAGCAGTTCAAGTAACCGTTTGCGCAACTGGATAGAAGGCACGTAACCTGAAGTCGCGCAACTCAAAAAATAGTTATTTCATAACTCTATAAATAGAGTTTCAAATCAGTTCTAAAGCATCACTAATGATCATAATCTCCTGTTAAAGTGCTACTGCATTCTCCAGAGGCTTGTGTCTTCAATATCATATCATCCAAGGGATAAAGTGATCGTCTTCTGATCAAATTCCTATAGTTGTACATCTCCAAAAATCATTGTACTCTTGTACTTTTTTTTTTCTAAGTTTGTAAAATTTAAACTTTTGTTTTTGCAAACATAAACGAGAGAGAATGGCGTGTTACTAGTGGGTGTCCGGACGATTTTTCAGTAAGCCCATAGACTTTCGTCTAGCTTTTTATTCCATTCGTAATTATTGGATGATACGACCTTCTTGTGTAGCTTAACGATTGTCTTATTAAATGATTCTGCTAGTCCATTCGTCGCTGGATTGTAGGCTGTTGATGCTATATTATGTATTCAATTTTTATCATAAAACCGATGGAAAGCATGGCTCATAAACCAGGGGCCATTGTCGTGAATAGTTCTTCCGGGAACTCCGAAGCGGTAGATAACGTGGTGCTTAATGAAGCTGATCACGTTCGAGGTTTTTACCTCCACTAGTGGTATCACCTTCGCCCATTTTGGGAAGTAGTTGGTAATGGCGAGGATGAACCGATGTCCTTTAGACGATGGGGGGCTAATCGACCCATTAATGTCCATTTCCCATGCTTCGAATGGCCAAGATGCCGCTGTGAGGTATAGGAATTTGGAGGGTTGAGGGATGAAGTCAGCATGCAGCTGACATACTCGACACTTCTTAGTGTAATCGACATCATCTGCCATCATGATGGGCCAATAGTAGCCCATACGCCATAGTCGGTCACGTAACTTAGGACCGGGTTGATGAGCTCCGCAAGTGCCATCATGCGCCTTCCGGAGTGCTTCTTTTGCTTTGGCATTAGATAGACACCGAAGGAGGAGCCTGTCGTACGAACGACAATATAGCATTTTAGTAGCTATATCATAATAGAACCGGAGCGAGCGTCTTTTAATGGAAGTAGCTTCTTTCGAGTCCTCCGGTAGAATTCCATAAACGACATACTCTATGAATGGGAATCGCCAGTCTCTAATGTCAACATTAGCATTTGTCTGTATAGAGTAGCTTAGACACATGCATAGGTTATTCTTTGGACAAACCAATTCTCAACCTCTCATAGTGATAGAATACTGGGTCCCGGTAGAAGCTGCTAAAGAAGCAGCCAGACCAGTAAAAGCATCGACTTCCAAATTCTACAATCGAGGTACATGTTATATAAAGAACCTTGTAAAGGTAGAAATGATATCAATTTTCGCTTGACGATAAGGGACCATATCCTCATGTCGGACCTCGTATTGGCCTCTAACTTGATTTATTATCAGATTTGAGTTACCATAAGCCTCTAGGTAGTCGACTCCCAATTGCTTAGCGAGCTGGAGTCCAATGATAAGGACATTGTACTCGACGACATTATTGGTGTATGATTCCATGAGAGAATATGCACAATAAATAATTAGACCCTCGGGAGTGACCAGGACCACTCATAATCCTGTAATAATTTTGCTTTTGGGACCTGTTCTTGAAGCACCGTCAAAGAACATCCGTCAAACAGGATCTTTCGTAATCGTGTTGGACTCCAAAACCTCGTATGGAATACAGTCATAAAGTTTTGATGTTTCTAGAATAGGATGCGCTGCCAAGAAATTGGCCAATGCTTGGCTCTTAACTGCCTTCTGTGGGATGAATATCATGTCATAGGGCGATAATAAGATTGCCCACTTAGCTAACTGTAAGTTTAGCACTCCTAGCTTAGTCATGAGGACTCTGAGGGAGTTGACCCTAGAGATAACGTAGATCGTTTGCCCAGCTATATAATGGTGCATCTTTTGGACAACAAAGACTAAAGCAAGACACTCTTTTTCAACAGGATTATACCGATATTCGGCTCCAATCATGGTCCTGCTCAGATTATAGATGGCTTGCTCATGTCATGCGTTGCTATTCTGGGCTAGCAAAGCACCAAAAGATTGGTTCATAGCACGAACGTATAGTAAGAAGGGCCTTCCTACGACTGGGGCTACCAAGACTGGGGTACTGGTGAGATATTTCTTAATACCATCAAACGCTTGTTGGCATTCTTTAGTCCATACATAAGAAAATCCCATCTTCATCAGTTTGGTGAAAGGTAGGCATCGCCCGAAAAGATTTGCTATGAATCTTCGGATGTATGCCAAGTGTTCTTTTAGACCACGAAGCTTACAGAGGTTTTTGGGAGGAGCCATGTCTAGGATGACATTGGTTTTCTCAGGATCAATGTGAATGCCCTTGGCTATAACGATGAAGCCTAAGAATTTGCACTTGGAGACTCCTAGGAAAGACTTGGTTGGGTTCATCTTTAGCTGATACGCCCGCATTAAGTCGAACGCCACCTTCAGGTCCTCTAAATGGTCAACCTTCCTCCAGGTTTTAACGACAATGTCATCAACATCATATTCTACCATTTTTCGGAGGTGTTCACGAGATATAGTGCTCATGGCTTGCTGATATGTTGTCCCAACCTTATTCAAATTGAAAGGCATTATTGTGTAACATTAAATTCTTTTTGGTGTTTTGAATGAAGTGTGCTTTTCATCTTCCGGAAGCATTTTGATCTGGTTGTAGCCCAAAAACCTGTACACAAAAGACATACGTTCGAAGCCACAAGTATTATCGATCATTACGTCAGTAAATAGGAGGGAAAACTCGTCTTTTTGACAAGTCGAGTTGAGATTCCTGAAGTTTATGTAGACTAGAATCCTCCTATTTTTCTTGGTGACAGGAACAACATTAGCTATCCAATCTGGATGTTGCTCCTCGCGAATGAAGCCGTTGGTGATAAGCTTGTTCACCTAGATTTTAATAGCATCCATAACATGAGGGTGAAAATATCATTGTTGCTATTTGACCGGTTTAGCATCTAGCCGAATGTTAAGTCTATGCATTACGACGTGTGGGCCTAGTCTTGGCATATCTTTATAGCTCTAGACGAAGACATCGATATACTCTTAGATAAGTTGTATCAGAGATTCTTTGTCTTCTCCTGTCAAACTCTTGCTAATAAAGATGGGCTTAGGTGAAGATTCATCCCCTAAGTCAATTTGTATGACTTTGTCTTCAGTGGGAGGTTCTCGTTGCTTGAATGCCACTCCCACTGAGATCCTAAGTGCTGAGCCCAGGGTTCTTTTTTGAAGAATTCCAGCATTTGGTCTTCATCTTCTACTGGAGGATTTTGGTGGTCATATTGACCGACAATACCTTCTTGAAGGCCCGACCGATGCTGGTATCAGAGTCCCAAGTTGAGGAATCTGATGAGTGAGAGTGCATCTCGACTTTAGATTTTGAACTCTCTGGAGTTGTCGGGGGATGTAACAAAACCCAACCCCCAGCGAGTACGTTCGTAGTAATCTTGAGGCTTTCCTTTTGGAGCAGGAAGTCATAAGAGGAGGCATCGACCCTTACCGTAGTTTAAACCTTTGCCGTTGGTCAAGTCATAACCCATCTTTTGGATGAGGTGTTTGGCCTGAGCAGTATAACGGTTGATTTGCATCTTACCGTTATCGGGTTCTGGTTCGGCAGGAGTAAGTCTTTGGGGACGTTCTACCCGACCAAAGATGGTGGGATCATGGTCCTTCTTTATCGCCGGAACCACGAAGTAAGCATCTTGGGATAGGATAATTCAGTTTGTAGTATTGGCGGTTGTTACTTGTGTTTGTAATATACCTAAAGCATTATCCAAGACATACATAATATTCTGTTGTGCACAAGAATAATTCAAAGATAGCTTCTTATTAATGAAGTATGAAATTTTGTCCCGAGAGATTACATCATCTAAAGAGGGTACCTCAGTATGGGCAGATATACAATCCCCTAACCCTTTATTCGTGAGGACTGGGGCAGCTACAGGAGGAGACAATGGGGGCATTTTGCTGTAATTTAACTACTAAGGGAGCTGAGGCCAGAGGATCCCGTAATCTTAGAGATGCTTCTGGGGTCATCCTTGGCAACTTGACCCTGATGGGTTCTTGGGTTCCTGTCGACAACTTGACAATCATGTGGGCATGAGCCTTTCCATGAAGTTTGGCTACGAAAGGAGCTGACATTTAAGGAGGCTTCCCTTTCTGTCGGACTGTTAACGGTTCTTCAGTCACAACTATAGTTTTGCTTTATCGTCCGCATAATTGGCATCATCATCCAAGTGGACTAACTTATACAAATCAGCATCAGTGCAGTATGCCTCGAGTCCTTAAAAAGGATCAATGTCAGCAAACTCTATTTTAATGACCCCGTTGTTGGCCACGTACTTCACGCATTGATGGAGTATGGAGGGCACGATCTTGTATTCGTGTATCCACGGACGTCCCAATCAGATATTATAAGATATGTTTGTATCAACGACATAACCGGTTATATCTGTTTGGAGGTCACCTATCTGGCACTTCAGACGGATCTTGCCTAACATATTTTTTTCTGGCGTTGAAACCACTGATCGTAGTGTTGGACGAAGTCAATCGGTACATTAGTATCCCCAAAGTCTAGGGCAAACTCTGGGGATGATGTTGAGAGAATAGCCATGGTCGATATGTATGCGATCGACCTTGATGGGCCAATATACCCGTGTAATACAAGGATCTGTTGTGCCTATTATTCTTTAGCAACATGTCTTGGTGAGAGAAAGTGATGTTCAGGATCGTCTCGACCATACTATGGCAACGTGGGCAAGCGGCATGATCTTCTTTAGGTGGCTGGACTTGACCGAAAAAGGAGTCAGTATGTACTAATGCCTTGGTGAGAGCCTTCCACGTCTCTTTGGAGATGCGGCAAAGTTCAAAGAGCGACAGCCTGGCTGGAGTACTGGCAAGTTGTGCCAATATATCAAAGTTATAGGGCTTGATTGCCTCTACCGATGAGTCTTTTCCTAGAGGCTTGTTGAAGGGAACCTCCTCTACTTCTATTTATCTGCTGTAGGAGGTTGAGATGGACTTGCTTCCAGAGTATCGGGTGTGACAGCCGTAGCAGGTGGAGGTGCATCTTCCGTCGGAGCCTGATTGCCCTCCCGCTGGTAAGATAGACCAGATCTAGTGCCAACCAGGCTTCATCGATCGTGGCAGACACCATGCAACACGATTTAGATTTCTTTCCTTTGACAGAGCATGTCATGGGCAACATCATGTCTGGAAAAAGATCGGGAAGGACCCATATAACTTTGCCTCACGATATTGTAAGCAGGATCAGGCCCTGAGTATTATCGCGGGCCGGTGGAAGGTTAACAACTTCCATTGTCCACTTAGGGAACGGACGACACTATCTTGGGCTTCCGTCTTCAGGAAGCTACCGAATTGAAGGGTCACCATATTGGCAATAACCGTCTTGTCCTCGTAGTCAAATGAGAGGACCTTGGCATCAATGAGCCTATGTATCTGCTTCTTCAATATGTAGCAGTCACGTGTCAAGTGGTGTACGTACCGATGGTAGTGGCAGTACTTGGGGTTGTCCATATTGTCCACTTCGTCGGGATGCTTGAGAGGTGGGAGCTATAGCTTCTCGTCCATCATCAGTACGTTAAAGAGCTCCAGCATGTCTTTGTCGTTAAAGAAATAATTTTTCTTTGGTCTTGGCACCTCTGCTGGCTTTTGGTTCATGGATGCTAAATCTTTAGAAATGTTGACAATCAGGGCTTGTTTTCCTTTTTTGTCCTTGCTATTGTTGGGGAGGTTGTTGCTAGACAGGCGTTTACTTTTGTCTTTAAGTGTAGGGAAATTCACCCCCAGCAAGCGTGCATCCTGAGCATTCCTTTCAGTACTATCGGCACTGATAATGAATGGCATCCACTCTGTGTATTGAGGAGCGTTGTGCTAGAGTTTGATTGCATGGAGCATATTTTTGCAGCATGAGTCCATTAGTACGGGCTCAGGTACCCCTGAAGGTAATCTCAAGGCCGCTTGGTGGAAGCGCTCTATGTAGGCACGAATGGGCTTCCTTTTCTTCTGAGTAATGTCCATGAGAGCAGACATCGTCATATCCATTCTTCCCTCATAGAACCAGGAGAGGAAGAGTCGTTTCAAATCATCGAGTGATGAGATGTCGAGGAGACTACAAAACCACTCATATGCCACCCCCTGTAATGCTCTAATGAATAGGCTTGTGAGCAGGGCATCGTCTTTTGGTAAATGCCCCTTCACAAAGGCGAAGAACGTCAGGTATCAACGGGGAGACTCTTTCCTATCGAATGGTGTTAGCGTCTGTGGTTTGTACTTGGGAGGCTATACCACGTTATCCCACTCAAGAGGATATGGCTGCCGGATCCCCAGTTTTTGGACTGATTCCTGCTTGTCCTTGGCCTCAAAGCGAGCGTGCAGCTCTCTAAGAGCTTGTTGTATGTCCTCTAACATTGGCAGGCTAGATGATCGTGGCCATGCATGGTTCTCAATTGGGGGTGGCGCGTGAGAAGGTGCATTAGATTCGTCGTTTGTCCCCGGGTCTTGATTTGCTGGATCAGGGGCTCGGAGTTTAATCTGTCTTTGAGCTCTTAGACTACCTGGGTTAAGGCTTGCATTGATTCGGTCAACGTATGCAGGCCTGTCTTGAGGGCCTCTATACGATGCAGGTGGTTTGATCCTTCACTGCTTCCCGTATTGTCACCCCCTGTTATGTATACTGTCATTAGGTGGTAGGAATTTGATGGCACAGTGGATCTTTTGCTCTCTGGCTCAGATCCTTGGTTTCACCTTCCTGAGGAAAGACAGGAAAGTTGATGTCATCTTCTGATACAAGGAAGTTACTATCCCAGCCTGTTGATAACTTGAGCCCCTCAGAGGCATCTGTGTCAGTCTCGTACAAACCCTCGTCTGATTGGAATAACAGGTTGTCCTGGAATATTGGGGGCTTGATACTCCTAGCTTATACTGCCGATGAAGCAAAACTTCCCTTTGATAAGGACTTGGCCTTGGAGTGAGTGTGTTGGAACACACCCGTCCGCCAGCTTGCTGCCTTGAGGTCGACCCTTAGACTTAGATGCACTAGCCAAAATTTGAGGATTCTAGGAAGTTTTCTTGAGGGAGGGTAGGCTTCATGTAGCATTTCACGAGGCAACCAAAAGTTCATTCTTGTCTTCCATCGACAATCTTTTGTCGAGTCATTGTCGAATAGGTATCGATGGTTGCAGCCATTGAAAAACTGACTGCCATCTTTGTGGAGATACTGCTGTCTGGTTACAGAAGAAGTTGATGATTATGTTAGCATAATTGTGCCCTGAGGTAGGCACATTATGCATAACATAGGTCTCTCCTGCATTATGCTTGTGAGAGATCACATCACGTAAGTCACAGGAATAGGTATTCACATTTACGTCTATTTCACGCGCACAGTCGAGCTGAGCGCATGAGCGTAGATGTGATGAATGTAGAATTAAAAATCAAGGGGCGCCACTCGTTAAAGTGTGCCATCATCAAGTGGTGCCAAATCATTAGGTTGCTCCAGATCATTAGGTTGCGCATAAGTCAGGGTGCGCCAGCTCTACGTGGCAAGCATCCTCGAGAAGCTGTAACGGTTGCCATCATTACTGACAGCTCTGACAGCTCGTTAGTCGAAGAAAATCCATTCGAATCCCGCGCAACACGACGCTCGAGAAGATTTTGTCAGCATGTAATTAATGCTGACAACTGGTCCGCGCAAGTTGTTAAGTGGCGCGTGAATTAATCAAAACAGTACAAAAGACTTAGTCAAAGGTGCCAGTTGTTGAGTTGCGCCCACGCACAACCTGGCTAGTTAGCGCCACCTGATCAACTTTTATTCAAAAGCTGGATGATGTGGCACGTATGCCACTAATCTTGAAGAATGTGTCTACTATACTGCCCACGACCACGCGCATCTCACTCAAACGATGCCACGTATCCCCAGTAGTTCAAGTAACCGTTCGCGCAACTGGATAGAAGGTGCGCAACCTGAAGTGCGCGCAACTCAGAAAACAGTTATTTCAAAACTCTATAAATAGTGTTTTAAATCAGTTCTAAAGCATCACTAGTGATCATAACCTACTGACAAAGTGCTGTTGCATCTTCCAGAGGCTCGTGTCTTCGATATCACATCGTCCAAGGGATAAAGTGATCGTCTTCTGATCAAATTCCTACAGTTGTGCTTTCCCAGAAATCAATTGTACTCTTGTACTCTTTTCTTAGTTTGTAATCAAACTTTTATTTTTTGCAAACAAAATAGAGACTCTGCTGGGGATGACTTTCTCCTCCAACTAGAAAGTGACAACTCAATATGATACCACGTCGATCAGCAAGACGCAGAAGACTTTGGTCGTCCAAGCCGACCAAACCACTTACGAGGCAATGATCAGTACTGGGGGTACCAGGCGCAGCACTGTTGCTGCTTGGAGCAAAGTGCGCACTATGTAGACTCCTAAATCTTCTCGACCAACAATGGCTCCTGTGTAACTTGTGCAAACAGATTCTCGGCCAACCATGGCTCCTGCGTAACTTGTGCAGACAACTTCTCAACCAACCATGGCTCCTGCACAACTTCTGCAGACAGCTTCTCGGCCAACCATGGCTCCTGCGTAACTTACGGAGGTTCCTTCTCTGCCAACCAGAATTCCTGCACAATCTGCGTCTACTGTTTCTTCGACTCTGAATAAAGGGAAATGCCTTTTGGCTACTCCCTCATCTTCTCCAGTTCTGAACTCGGAGAAGAACCTATCTGGCGAGAATGCTAGTTAGAACAAAGGGAAGCGCCCTTCGGCCTTTCCTCAACCTACACAACCTGTGCCTGTGACTTTCAGCCATAAAACAGAGGGAAACACTCTTTAGCTACTCCTTCAAATTTGAACTTGGCAAGGAATACACCTATTCCAACCTCGTTACAGAATAAAGGAAAGCATCATTTGGCATTTTCTAATCCTTCTCCAGTCCTTGAGTCGGTAGAAAGTATCTCTGAGGGTGCCTATGCACCGGTTAGTATAAAAGCTCTTTTGGGCAAGAACTCTACTCCTCTAAACAGAGAAAATCAAATCTCTGCTAAGAAGGTGAGTTCTGTTCAAACTGAACTTTCTGTTGTTCAGTTGCGCTAGGTCAAACACATGAGAACAGGTTGTGCAACACAAAAAGGACTTCTGCCAAATCCCAAAAATGCAACTACAGATCTTCCAACCCTGCGCATCTCAAGATCCAAGCAGGGTAAGCTGCTATTATCTCAAACAGATACACAAGTAGCAGATCTACCTGACCTGTGCACCTATCTCAACAGGCGCCAGTTAACACCTTCTTCAGCAAAATACAAACAGCCTACGCCATTGGCTAACTTGCACCAGAAATATACTTCTGAAGTCAAGAACCCCTTTACCTATGCTAATCAACTCAACACTTTCTTCTACACTCAAGGAACGGGAAATCTCAAGAATAGGAATCATGTTTCTAACATCATTAAAGAATATGTTCCTTCGGCTTCTTCTCATCCTGATGATGTAACTGACCGCCGTAAAATTCTTAAACAGAAGCGGAAGACCACAAATTCGTCTCATCCAATATAGCCCCAAGAACATCACCGTAACCATCACCATGAGGTAGTTATCAAATGCTATTGTTAATCAGCTAAACGGTCAATCTTCGACCATCTGAATTACTCTCAGGTTCCTCAACCGATGATACTGGATGAAGATAAAATATTGTATGCCTCTGTCAATATGACATCTTGAAGCACTGGGGATGGAAAGCGCCCAAGATGCAATACATCTCGTAATCCCAGTCAATAATACATAGATAGAATTCATGAATCCGGCGAAGGAGTATACCAATATACCAGATCAAGAAGCCGAGACACAACCGGTCAAAGGAATCTTCCTTTCTACCAAGGAACAATCTGTCAAAGGAATCTTTCTTCCGACCAAGAAATAATCGGTCAAAAGAATCTTCCTTCTAACCAATAAACAATCGGTCAAAGGAATCTTCCTGATTCTAACCAAGATTCTTTCATTCAAAAGGATATTCCTATTACTTATTCTGGGGGTAGTTCCTTATATACTTTGATGCTGATAGTGAAAGTTCTGAATGTACCATCTTTTCTACTTGTCCATCTTCAATAGCTAGAGAAGTGACTGCTTATGTCGTCACAAAAGATCAAGATGCTTCCAGTTCTAACAGTCAAGAGCCAAGAATTGCTGCTATGGAGGCTAGTTTGAAGAGCATGGTTAAGATGATGACAGACATGCATGCTGTAATTATGACACAGCATACGGTTCTACTGGTCATGAATCTAATTCTGACCCAAAAACCTGTAACGACATCAGCTCCTGTCAACATTGGACTGGGGGTACAGTCTCCTCACACCGCTTTCATACCTGTGCAAGCTATTCCAAGTCAATCTGGTGCTGAGGGTGGTACTTATCATGCAGTACCTCCTCCTAATATATCAAATCAATCCACTGCTCCACAATCATCAGGAGATACTAATGAGACTGTAAAACTTTTACGTACTCAATTTGAGGCTTTCAAATAGAAAGATGGCTTACAGAAGCTTGGGATCAAGCAGCCTTATCCTATAGAGTGGAAGGAAGTCTAATTTCCTCCCAAGTATAAACCTCATACTATTATGCTGTTTGATGGCTGCACATCTCCAAGTCAGTTTCTCAATCACTTTGAGGTAATGACTGATCAACTACAACCAAATGACGCTCTACTCACTAGGGTGTTCGTCGGATGTTTAGCAGGTGCAGCTTACGACTGGTACAACAGTTTGCCAGATGGTTGTATAACCTCTTTATCTGGATTCAAACAAATATTCCTGGAATGATTTTATGAGGAAATAAATGACATGACTATGTCTACTCTCATTAAATTAAACAGGGACACAATGAAACAACTGAACGGTTCATTGAACGATTCTGCCGTGAGGCACTCAAAATGCCTCTCTGAACTCCAGATGCTTTGACTATAGACACTTGCAAGTCAAACATGTTGCCTATAATTAGCATGTGGACTGGATCAACACAGTTCTAGGATTGGCCTTCATTTATAGTGAATGCTAAAGCGGCAGAAGAAAGTACTGACAAGTTCAAGCAATTAGCGGTTCAGATGCCTAATCTTGACAAAGATAAACATGCTACACCAAATAACGGTGGCCATTAGAACAACCGTAGGGGTAATAATACTTTGGCTATCAATCTCAAAGGCAAGGAAACTCTAGCCGTCAACATAGGTCAATCAACACCTACTCCAACGGCACCACCACATAGAGCACCACGTCCAAAAGAAGAATACTCTTTTGATGAAGATGATATCATAAGTATCTTTGATTGTCTAATCAAGAGCAATAAACTTCAACTGCCAGAAGAAAAACGGCCAAATAAAGTAGGTAAAACTGATCACCCTAAATATTGTGTTTATCACAGATTTATCGGACATACGACTCGAGCATGCTATGTACTTAAAGGCAAGATCCAGGAGATGATTAACTCTGGTGCAATTACTCTCCAACAAGACGAAAAGACTATAACGGCTAATGTTATCTCTCTATATTTGGCAATTTTCCTTTTCAACTTGTGCAGGATGGTGTTATTTCCATCCCGAGAACTACTTTGGAGATTGTTAATCTTCCACCTGCACGAACCGATGGTCTTGTTCCTCTGTTTATGATAAAGGGAAGATTATGTGGATTCATCATGATTTAGTGGCCGACTTTGAAATACCTTCTTTAAAGTCCTAGAAAGCAGCCAAATACAAGTCACGTCACATGACTTCGTTGGGTGAACATTGTTCTCTACCTTTAACTGCCACTTTCACTTTGACGACAGATCCTTCTTCTTTTTCCTCCCCTTCTGAGACAACACTGTCAAAGCCAGAAGCCAAAAACCAACCAGCTTTCCATCTGTATAGTCCACAGTCTCATGAACTAATGACAATGATAGAATATGATCTACAAAAGGCTCTCGGCCTGAATCATAGAAAATGATCTCCTGTATCTTTTTTTCTATGTCTTTCACACAACCAATCTCGTATTGGTTTGGGTTACTGGACAAACTCTTCATCTTGCCAAAAAAAATCTTCAAGAAGCAAGATCCAGGCAAAGAGTTGCAATATGGTATCTTTCGAACCTGTATCCGAAGAGGAGGCCTTAACTGGTACCAGATCTGGAAGAATTTACCTGAGAGACTATTCAGAAGGTCAGGAGAACCTTGCTCTAGTTCGGAGGCTCCTTCAGCATCATCTTCTCCTGTTGTCAATGTTCTATCGGTTTCATCACCTCCAGTAGAACATTCCTCCCAAACCAACGGCAGCCGACAAAGGAAAGCAGCCTGTCCACATTGATAAAGTATTAAAGAAGACTCCAGCTCTGGGACTCAAGAAGCCATATAACTTTGATACACTGGCTCAGCCGGCTAATACCCCGACAAAGTTATTAATTTTTGAGCTACTACGTCTCTCAAAAGAAACTCGAAAGACATTGAGTGAAGCTTTGATACAAGCTGATACTTGTCTAACACTCCTCAAGAAGCCAGGACAGGAGCCTGTAACTTGCTTTCATTGTCATAGTATGATGGAGCTAATGCCCAACATCACCTTTACGGAAGATGATATGCTGCTGAAAGATAATTGTCATGACCTACCCCTCTACTTCACGGAATATGTCGATACTATGAAGGTTGATCGCATCTTGATCGACCCTGGATCTGCGCTCAGCATCATGCCAAAGATATTACTAGATGTATGAAAGATTCCCGTACATAATCTTTCAACAACTATCACGACAATCTTGGGATTTAATTCTGGAAGAAGTGAACCTTTGGGAAGATTCGCTTGAAAGTTCAAATTAGGTAATCTTCGTACGAAGGTTACTATCTACGTGATCGATAATCATGGATCTTATAATGATTTACTTGGACGACCCTTTCTGCATGAGCATAACATTGTACCATCCACCAATGCTTCAAATATATAGACGTCAATAGAGAGTTCCAGAAGGAAGTAGCTGACCTAAATCTTTTCAGGGGCATTGAAGCATATTGTACTGATTCTCCGATATACAAGGAAGAGTTCATGAAGGTTGTATTGGCGATGGATAGTGAGGAAGACACCTCAAATGATGTTCTCATAATCCCAGTCAAAGGACGTACTACTCATCCATCTTCTTTTCAGACATTGACTATCCATCTGTCCTATCATAACAAGCAGCCTTCTGCTGTAAAAATGGAGCAGAGGGAGCTCACCTCTTCTGAGCCTCTTATTATCGACCTTCGTCGTAACAAACATTCTCCTTCTCCTCCTTTGGTTATCATCCTTACTAAGCCTTCTGTTAAGGCCAAGAATCCTTCTTCTCCTCCTCTAGTTATCAACCTTACTAAGCCTTCTGTTAAGGCTAAGAATCCTGTTGTAAATAATGATGTATAAATCAATAAAGTAGCATCTCCTTTACAGTATACTGATGTTTTTTATTATACTCAATGTTATTTAGAAATGTTAGGTAACTTTAAACCACTTACAATAGGAGCAGTTCAACCTCTCCAAGACGAAGTATTGCTCGAGCTAATGCAAGACTCCTTCTTCTTAGTTCCTTCCAAGAAGAAAGATGAACTTCCTATAATTTTTAGTAAAGGAACAGAACATAAGATTACGCTCGATAATGAAGAAGAAAATCAAGATAACGGACGACTTTAACTACGTCGTTATAGTCAATAATCAAAAGATATCATTAAAAAGATGGGCTATAATTTTAAAGCTGGTCTCGATGGTGGCAAGGGAAGGCGAACACCTATTCGTATTCCTGCTCCAAAAGGAACGTCACAACAATATTACAGCAAAACAAAGCAGGGATTGGGCTATACCTTGCCAATTTCAACTCTAGAAGCCTCCGAATCCGATAAAGAACGGTCCAACTCTTCTGACTATGTTTTTTGGAATTCAGACACCAGTGTAGGGCACGTCCATCGAGTGACTCTATCTTCAAATATGGTAACAGTCGAGTTCTCGGAAGACGACGAAGACTTTACCGAAGCCTCTGAATATGATCCTTGGGCACAAAGGATGGATACTCAATGGGAGCTTTAATTTGAGCAACGTGAGCTGCCTATCGAAGATCAGTTGGTTCAAGTCGATGTTGGAGACGAAGCCTCCCCAAGACCAATATTTGTCAGCAAAAGCCTCTCCGAAGCGGATAAACAAGAACTGATCCAACTTATTAGGGAATATATTGATGTATTCGCTTGGAGCTATGAAGACATATTGGGATTAGATCCCTAAATTGCTACCCATAAACTCAACATCCTGTCGAATATGTGGCCAGTCGAGCAACAACAACGACAATTTTGACCTGACATGATGGACGCCATAGAAGCTGAAGTCAAGAAGCTCATCGCCTGTGGCTTCATCAGAGAAGAACAACATCCAGATTGGGTGGCTAATGTTGTCCCAGATTTGAAGAAAATAGGGAAGGTCCGAGTCTGCATTAATTTCAGAGACCTTAATGAAGCTTGTCCCAAAGACAAATTTCTTCTTTCGATCACTGATGTCATGATCGACAACACCTGCGGATTCGAGCGAATGTCTTTTATGGATGGATTCTCAGGATATAATCAAATCAAGATGCATCCAGAAGATGAGAAACATACATCTTTTTGTACTCCTCTCAGAGTTTACTGCTACACTGTCATGCCATTTGGTCTTAAAAATGCTGGTGCAACTTATCAGCGGCCATGAGTACTATCTTCCGTGATCATTTGCGGAAGACAATTGAATGCTATATAGATGATATTGCTGTCAAAAGTTGTCTAAAGGAAAACCACATCCAAGACTTAAGAACTATATTCGTTCTAATACGCCAACATCAACTCAAGTTGAATCCCACCAAATCATTCCTGGGAGTCTCTAGTGGCAAATTTCTTTGATTCGTTATTACCTCTAAAGGTATACACGTTGACCCTGAGAAAATCAAAGCCATTCAAGAGATACATCCTCCAAGCAACCTAAAAGAGCTATAAAGATTCCAGGGACGACTTGCGTACATCAGGAGATTCATCTCAAATCTCTCTGGACGCTGTAGACCGTTCACTCAACTCATGAAGAAAGGTGTGTCTTTTATTTGGACTAAAGAATGCCAGCAAGCATTTGAAGACATAAAGCGGTACTTGATGAACCCTTCAGTTCTAGTGCCTCCAGTCTCAGGAATACCCTTCCTGATGTATATTCGAGCAATGGACCATTCATTGGGTGCTTTATTAGCTCAGAAGAATAAAGAGGGTCATGAACAAGCTATTTATTATCTCATCGTACAATGATCATAGCTGAACTTCGATACAGCCCAGTAGAAAAAGAATGTCTAGCTTTGATGTTTGTTGTTCAAAAGACGAGACATTATATCACCAGCCAAACTATTCATGTTATTTCTAGAGTTAACCCTCTTCGGATTTTGATGAAGAAGCCCAGTACACTCAATTCCAGGCTTGCTACATGGGCCATATTATTAGCACAATATGATATGGTTTATATTTCTCAAAAGTTTGCTAAGGGTCAAGCTCTTGCTGACTTCCTGGAAGCTCATCTAATTCTCGAATCATCTAAACTCTATGACGAGATTCCAGATAAAACTTTGGAATACAACATAATTTCAGAAGAAATTCTTGCCTGGCGTCTATTCTTTGACGGTGCATCTAGAATAGGACCAAAAGTTTTCATTGTTGCTGGAGTTGGAATCGTCCTCGTATCACCAGAAGGATTAGCTATTCAAATAGCTTAATCTTTAGATGAGTCGTGTTCCAATAACGTGGTTGAATACAACGCTCTGCTAATTGGTTTCCAATTAGCTAAACAATCAGACATTGAATATCATGAAGTATATGGAGACTCTAAACTGATTTTCAATCAGGTTAGAGGCACATATGAAGTTCGACAACAGGATCTTGTCCTATATCATGAAGCGGCAGTTAGGCTGGCTACATCGTTCAAGGGTTTCTTCATTAAACATATACGTCGGGCATGCAATACGGAGGCCGATGCATTGGCTAATCTAACAGCCGTATTAGCAATCTCAGTGAAAAGGCAACAGATGATTATCGTCACTAACAGAGAGTAGTTTTGTATTAAGAATAACTCAAATATCGAGTTCAGCAATTCAACTAAAATCAATGTTATTAGTGAAGACTAGAGAGCTCCTTTCATTGACTTCGTGGTACATGACATTTTATCTGAAGATTCTAAAGAAGCTACAACAATCCGTAGGCGATCACTCCGGTTTTATTACAATCATACTTCTAAGACCCTTTATCGATAAACATTTGATGGTCTACTCTTACGTTGTCTAGCTGGAGATGAAGCAAAACAAATACTACGGGAAGCTCACGATGGTGTGTGTGGTACACATCAGCCTGGTCCTAAATTACAAGATCGTATTCGACGTATGGGCTACTATTGGCCCACTATGGTATCAGATGCCATTGAATATGCAAGGAAATGCCGAGCCTGTCAAATCCATGCAGACTTCATCTACCAACCGTTATAGTTCCTTCATTCGACTGCCGAATTATAGCCCTTTGAAGCTTGGGGTATGGATGTTATTGGTCTTATCAATCTACCGTCATCTAGAGGACATCGATTAATACTGGCTATAACTGATTACTTTTCGAAATAGGCCAAACTATACTTTTATCTGAAGTCAAGACCAGCAGCGCCATCAACTTCATTAAGCATCATGTGATATACAGATTCGATATTCCTCGATGAATCATTCATGATAATGGACCACAATTCATCAGTCAAAAGTTTACTTGGTTTTGTGATGATAACAGAATCAATAATGTTGCTTCCACAGCCTACAATCCTACAGCTAACGGTTTGGCTGAAGCATTCAACAAAACTATTATTAAGCTTCTCAAGAAATTTGTTTCTACCAATAAAAGAAACTGGAGTGAAAAGCTTGGAGAATGTCTATGGGCTTATCGCACTACTATACGTACTCCAACCGGTTATACACCTTTCTTCTTGGTGTATGGATGCGAAGCTGTCCTACCATTGTAAATTCAAATCCCTTCCTTAAAGATTACAATTGCCAATGAACTCACAACAGAAAACAATGATCGTCTTCGACTTCAGGAAGTTGAAGCGTTGGATGGGAAACGGTTACTAGCTCAACATCATATTGAGCTATATCAAGCCCGTATCTCCAAAGCTTTCAACCGAAAGGTCAAAGTACGAGCATTCCAAAAAGGTGAAGTAGTGCTTACTGTCAGACGTCCTATGACTATGACACACATCCTATGACTATGACACACATGAGCATGGGAAAATTCGAAGTAAAATGGGAAGGTCCCTATATTGTAAGCCAGGTTTTTTCGAACGGGGCTTATCAACTAACCAAAATAGGAAGGTCCCTATGGATATGATGCCTATCAATGGCAAATTCTTAAAAAAGTACTATGTCTGAAGGAAATATAAAATATTCTTTAAATATTGTACATACTAAAAGAGTTGAGTTGTTCACCCTTCTGATAAACTCTTAAAATCTCCAGCAAAATATATCCACATCATATCACCTGATCGTAAACTCAAACTTTTAGAACTCAATCATTTTAAAAGATATCTTATTTTTGAATCCCAGCTAATTCAAAGATAATTAACAAATACATGAATTCATGTTTGTATTGCCTCTAAATTCTATCATAGACATCAACGACTTATTACGTCCACATTACGTCTGATAAAGTCGTCTTTTAAAATGACAATATTCTGACAATTATATTCTGTCACATCCACATTACCTCTGAACAAATATAATTAGTATTATTATTTTCTTTTAGGAGATGTGTCATGTCCGGTACCTCTGAACATATTTTTCTATTCTTATCTATTACTTATATCTACTATAGGTATATAATAAGTAATAGAACCACAAAAAGAGCTTTTTATTGCAATAATATCCAAAATATCAAAAAAAAGGGTACATCATTTTGAAAGACAAGAAGATAAATGCGCTTATAGAGTGCTTCATTGGAGAGGCTGAGTGCTGAGATCAATAATCAGTCTTTTCAAATTCTCAGCCCTCTCTACTCTGGAATCAAGTATCCTTTGTCGAGCAAGAGCTCTTCCGGACACTGGATCAAAATGTTGCAGCGACTCTGCTCGGCGTTCCAGCTCTGCATCTTCGATTTGGATGAGTGTATCCCGTTGCCTCCTCAAGTCATCTAATTGACTTGTAGCAATTTGATGCATCTTCAATACTTCTTTTTTGCGTCGTCGGGCCGCTTTAACTGCTTCTTGGAGCAGAGCCATTTCAATTTTTAGTTCCAGGAGACAAACCTGATATTCAGCAGCTTCTTTTTATTTCTCTGCAGCTTCAGTCTTATAGCACTCAACAGAAGTTGTCTCGACAATGCGAGATTCCAACTCTGCAGAGCGCTGTGAGAAAGCTACCACAGAAGCTTCGAACTCTGCTTTTCATGTTGTAGCTTCGCGAGCCATCACCTCGCATTCAGCATCTGTGAGTTTCTGGATGTTTCCTCTTGTTAGATCTTTATAAGATTTGATTGATTCTTCAAGCTCATTCAAAATATGATCTAAATAGTTGAATCTATCCAGATCACCAATCTTGCGGATGGTGTTGGCACATTTATTTTGATAACTTTAACAGCTTCTTCGTGGTTTAGTTTTCTCCCTATTTCAGTGAACATATATTCACTAAAAGCCTGCTAAGAGATCCTTTTATTCAAGCTGCTCTTCAAATGAAAGTCTGATGAAGTCTCCTACAAATCAAGACTAAAGAGAAGACCAACGTGCAATCAAAGACTACTCTCAGATGGTCCATGATTTCGAGTCTGTACAAGGTCTAGGATTCTCCATGTAACACCTAAGATGGATGACAAAACGTAAGCCTTCCTTCTGTCTTTTCATTCAAAAATCAATGTCTACAGAAATGGCATACCGCAGTGTACCGATGGTATACCGTTTCTAAACAAGAAATATGTTCTGTGACAAAATTCGGCACACAGACGGTATACCGTTTCTGAGCAAGAAATATGTTCTATGACGAAACTCGGCATGTCGACGGTATACCGTAGTATACCGACGGTATATCATTTCTGAGCAAGAAATATGTTCTTTGACGAAACTCAGTATATCGACGGCAGACTACCGTATACCGACGACATACCGTATGTAATCCAGAATTATGTTCTGTGACGAAAGTCGGCGTACCGACGGTATACCACAGCATACCGCCGATATTTCCATCTTGACGTTTTAATTTTTGAATGGATAAAATGCTAGCATTAAATGCTCCCAACGGCTAGATTTATTACTGTTACTGTTCAGAACGGTATGCCGACGGAATGCCGGTCCATGCCGATGGTATTCTGTCAGCACTAAGTGTTGGAGCATTAAATGCTTTGTTCTCTTGGTTCTCTTTAAAAAGTGATTGTGTCTTCTCCTTCAAGACTAACCACTTGAGCTATAAATTTTCTCAAAAACTAAGAGCTGTTCCATTACTAGTCTACCCAAAGCTTTTATTTGTCATCCAACCCAAAAGTGCTAGAGTATTAAAGAGTTGTATTTTTCGGTCTTCAAGTGTTGTAGAAGATCAAAAGCCTCATTTCTTTTTGTGTTGAAGTTGACGAGCCTTCGTAAAAAAACACGTGTGTAGAAGTTGGCGAGTTCTTCGGATTAAAGCTCATGTTGAATTTGGCGAGTTCTTCGGATCCAAACTCGTATAGAAGTTGACGGTCTTCGGATCCAAACTCGTGTGTAACTATTTACTCAAATAGTGGATTTAAGCCAGAGAGAGTTCTAGGACTGGATTGCCTCTAGGGAGGAAACCAGGATACATCAAGTGTTTGATTTTTTTCTCTCTCTTTCTCTCTCTTTTACTCTCAGTAAAATAGCCTTAAATTATCAGTAATTATTTTATTACCTTATTTACCCCCCTCTCGGGTTCTTTAATTGATATCAGAGCTTTGTTCTCTTGATTTGGACTCACGTCCTGAGAGTGATCCATGGCCACTAACCCTAATTCCAACTCATTTCATAATGAGGGACACTCCACAAATAGGCCTCCTCTATTGGATGTAACTAACTATAACTATTGAAAAATTAGGATGAGCATTTATCTGAAGTCCATAGATTTTAATTTATAGGATTGTGTGATAAATGGTCTTCCTACTTCTTCCTGAGTTATTGAGGAAATTGCTTCTGACACCCTTAGGGATAAACTTACGGAGAATGCTAACAAGCTTGCTAGTCGAGATACTACGGCTATGAACGCTCTTTACTGTGCTCTCGATAGCAATGAATTCAATAGAATCTCCACTTGTAAGTCTTCAAACGATATTTGGAAATTGCTAGAAGTCACTCACGAGGGAACATCTCAAGTAAAGGAGTCAATAATTAGCAGACTCACTCAAGAATATAAATCTTTTAAAATGAAACAAGATGAGTCTATTACTTATATGTTCACTCATTTTGGTGATATCATTAACCCTCTTTCTTCTCTTGGTAAGGAATACCCTACTCATGAAAAGATCAGAAAGATCCTCAGAGGGCTAACCAAAGGATGGAATCCTAAAGCTACCGCTATCATTGAAGGGAACGACTTGACTACTATGAATCTTAAAATCCTTATGGGGAAGCTTATGACCCATGAACTTGACATGAAGGACCAAGAAGAATCTTCCATGAAAGAAAAAAAGAAGGAGAAGGCGAAAAAAAAGGAGAAGCCCCTGGCCCTCAAGGTTACGAAGTCCTACTCAAAGGATAGCTCCGACGATGATGATTCAGATGATGATGAAGAAATAGCTCTCACTGCCAAGCACTTCCGAAAGTTCCTTAAGTTCAATAAAACCAACCGATTTAGACGGGACAATGATGAAGAGCCTGCTTGCTACCAATACAAGAGAACCGGACACATCAAGAGAGATTGTTCCATGACAAGAAAGGACTCCAGCAAATATGAGAAATCCAACAAAGGAAGCTCATCCTCCAAAAAATATGCCAATACCAGTATTTGGAGTGAAAGTGACGCTAGCGATTCAGACAACGACAAAGAATGCAAACATAATACAAATGTCTGCCTCATGGCAACCGATGAGGTACTCGATGACCTCTCTTTGAACACTCTCTCTTATGATGATTTGGAAAATGCCATTCTTGAATTACACGAGGAACACAAAGGTGTTAGAAATAAGTACAAAAAATCTCTAAAAGAGGTTGAGGCATACAAACAAGAAATAGAAAGACTTTCTAACATCATTATGGATGTAAAAGGAAAAACTTCAGCCTCTGACACTGATAATGTAGAGTCCTTGAGACTCAAGCTAGTAGAATCTGAAGACATCATTAAGAAAAAGGATGGTGAGATTCAATCCCTCAGAAATGCTTATGAATTTGCTATGAACAAGACTATTGCTACTAATCAAAAATAGTATGCCACGTCTATTAAGTATAATAATCTTCTTGAGCACGGTAAGAAACAAGTAAATAATAACACGGTTCGCACAAGACACACCCACACACCTCATAACACAAATCATAATGATCATGTGTACGAGAACACTGCACATAGATCCTTTTCTATCACTGTACACACAAGAAAGGGACCATTTGTAAAGAAGAACACATCACATCATGCCTTTTATTATCATTACCATAACACTCATGCTAGAGCTCCTCACACTAGAGCGCCTCATGTTCATAATACTCACTCTCTTGTTAGAACTCCTCACACTAGAATACTGCATTTTCATGATACTCACTCTTTCTCTTCTAAATCTATAACACCTACGATATGCAACTATTGTGGTCTTCTTGGACACACCTCTCATTATTGTCAAATTAATGAGAAAATATGTTAATATGAAAATTTTTAAGTTGGTTCCTAAGACTAACAATAAAGGACCCAAATGCTCTTGGGTACCAAAGTCTTAATCTTCAACTTTTGTTATAGGTGAACCCTCCCTCACATGCTAGAAGCAAGTGGATCCTCGATAGCGGTTGCTCACGGCACATGACCGGTGATGCTTCACTTTTTGCAACGCTATCGATGAAGAAAGATGGTCACGTCTCCTTCTGTAACAATCTCAAAGGCCACATCACAGGAAATTGTAACATCGGCTCACCTTCTTATCCTTGTATTAAAAATGTTTTTCTTGTTACAAATCTCAAGCACAACCTTCTTAGTATTTGTCATCTTACAGATAATGGCTATGATATTAAGTTTGTTAAACATAAATGCTTTATCACCGATAGCACTAGTGGATCTACGGTGTATGAAGGCATTAGAGAAAATAATATTTATGTCCTTTATCTTGTTGAAGGTACTAACAATGACAGGTATCTAGGTGCAAAGAATGATGAAAGTTTGCTATGGCACACGAGACTTGGACATGCCAACATGGATACCATCTCTCGACTTGCCACTAGGAAGCTTATAAGAGGGCTTCCAAGTATTTTCTTCAAAAAGGATATGGTATGTGAAGAATATGAGAAGAGTAAGTTGACCAAATCTTCCTTCAAATCCATCAACTCAGTAAGCACTACTCGACCTCTTCAACTCATTCATATGGATTTATTTGGTCCTAGTAGAGTAGCTAGTCTTGGAGGTACACTTTATGCTTTTGTTTTGGTTGATGATTTTTTAAGATTTACTTGGGTCATTTTTCTTGCAAATAAAAGTGAGACTTTTCGTAAATTTGTTGCTTTTTGTAAACGTGTTTAAAATGAGAAAGGCATTACTATAAACAAAAGTAGAAGTGATCATGGAGGAGAATTTGACAATACCGATTTTATAAGATTTTGCAAAAAGAATGGTCTTGGCATTATTTTGCTTGCCCTCGAACTTCACAACAAAATGGTGTTATGGAAAGAAAGATTTGAACCCTTGGTGATATGGCCCGGGTTATGTTAAACCAATATAACATCTTAATTAGACCTATTTCTGAAAAGACTCTGTATGAGCTTTGGTTTGACAAAATTTCCTCTATTGAGTATTTTAAAGTTTTTGGATGTAAATGTTTTATTTTGAATACCAAAGATAACCTAGGCAAATTTTAAGAAAAAGCCTATGAACTTATTTTCCTTGGTTACTCAATTCATAGTAAAGGATTTCGTGTTTTTAACAAAAGAAGTCTTGTTGTCGAAGAGTCAATTAATGTCTCTTTTGATAAACTTAACTCTTCTATATCCTTTCCATCCGATGATGTTGATAACATCTCTTGTGGTTTGGAAAACTCTTCTATTGGAGACTCCCGTCTCTCTTCATCAAACAATGGAGTAGTGACCCCTCCAATCGAAGATTCTCCACTATTAGAGATTCCTCATGAGGACCTCCCAAAGGAATGAAGCTTTGTCCCACATCATCCCAAGGAGCTTATCATTGGTGATCCTTCTTCACGTGTTATCACTAGATACTCCACTCGTGATCTATGTGCCAATGTGGCTTTCATTTCTCAAATAGAGCCTAAAAATATTAATGATACTTTTAATGATGAATTTTGGATGATAGCAATACAAGCAGAGCTAAATCAATTTGATTTGAGCGAAACAAGGTTTGGAACTTGTCCCTAAACCTCACAACCACCCCATTATTAGAACAAAGTGGGTGTTTCATAATAAACTTAATGAAGATGGGTTCGTAACTCGTAACAAAGCTCGATTGGTTGCTCAAGGCTATAACCTAGAGGAAGGCATTGACTATGATGAAACCTATGCTCCGGTTGCTCGACTTGAGTCCATACGCATGTTATGTGCCTTTGCTTGCTTTAATGACTTCAAATTCTTTCAAATGAACGTTAAAAGTGCTTTTTTGAACGATATTATTAAAGAGGAGGTTTATGTTAAGCAACCTCATGGCTTTGAAGATTTCCAATTTTTTTATTATGTTTTCAAATTACACAAAGTCCTCTATGGCCTCAAACAAGCTCCTCGTGCTTGGTATGAGCACCTCAGTTCCTTTCTTCTTTTTCATAACTTTTCTAAAGGTAAAGTTGACACTACACTTTTTATTAAATCTCTTAACAGAACTCTTCTGTTAGTCCAAATTTATGTTGATGATATATCTTTGGTTCCACTAACAAAGCACTATGAGTAGAATTTGCTAAAGTAATGCAGGACGAATTTGAAATGAGCATGATGGAAGAACTATCCTTCTTCTTGGGTCTGCAAATCAAGTAAGGTCCCAAAGGAACCTTCATCAATCAAGCTAAATATACAAAGGATCTTCTCAAACGTTCGAACTTGACTCTTCCAAATCAATGAGAACTCCTATGGCAACAACTACAAACTTGATAATGATGAAGATGACATCTCGATCGACATTCTTAAATATCGAGGTATGATCGGTAGCTCACTCTATTTAACTGCTAGTCATCCCGATATTATGTTTAGTGTATGTCTTTGTGCACGATACCAAGCTAATCCAAAAGAATCTTACTTATGTGTCGTTAAGCGCATTTTTCGGTATCGTAAAGGCACCATCAATATGGGTCTTTGGTATCCGAAATCTTCATCCTTTGAGCTTATCGGCTACTCGGATGCGGATTTTGTCAGAAGCAAAATCGACCGAAAAAGTACTAGCGGCACATGTCAATTCCTTGAAAAATCTTTGGCATCCTGGTTTAGTAAGAAATAAAACTTTGTTGCTCTTTCCACCACTGAGGACGAATATATAGCAGCTGGTTGTTGTTGTGCACAAATTCTTTGGATGTCACAAACACTTATAGATTATGGTATTTCTTCTACTTGCACTTCTATTAAATGTGAGCTAGCTCCATAAATCTCACGAAAAATCTGATTTATCACCCACGTACGAAACATATTAAGATTAGACACCATTTTTTTTGAGACCATCAACAAAAGGAGGATATTCATCTTGATTTTATTGACACTACTTATCAATTGGCTGACATCTTCACTAAGCCCCTCCCGGAGGATCGTTTCACTTTTCTTTCCCAAGAATTAGGCATTATCAATCTTGAGTTTTAGTTCATTACTCAAGCGGCATACCGACGACACACAGCGGTATATCGACGGCATACCGATTTTCCTACAGAATTATGTTCTGTGAACCAAATCGGCATACCGTTGGGATCCACTGGTATGCCGCCGGCATGCCGTCTGCGGCGGACTGCAACATATAAGCTTATTTTTTTAGGGGACCCATCATATCACATCACATTTATTTCTCTCACATATTTTCACCTCCTCCCTTCTTTCAAAACATCACTTCTCATTTATTATGTGCCTTTTTAAAACCCTCATTCATCTCTCTTTTCAAAACCCCTATTAATTATCCATCTATTCACATCCTTTCCTGTCTCTTTAAAATCCTTTCTTTCTCCTTCTCCTCTTCTTCCTCCACAATAATTTTCCTTCTCAACACCGGATTTAAAGATCTTCTCTACATGGCCCACGCCAACGGCCCCCGCTCTTCCTCTTTCGCTTCCAACCCCTTCACACCAATGCTCCTTTATAACGGTGGTTACGATCCGAAGATCTTTAAATTCCATCTTGCTGCCGATGCCTGGTTCCACTACTTTGCCGACCATGTCGTATACAAAGGAAAACCAATCAACTGGAACCTCTTCTCCGATCATCTATCTTTCTTTGAGACTGCTCGCCTTTCCACTCTTCTCTGTCTCCAAGTTCCTATCTATCCGACGGCTGTCAGTGTAAACCCCCTAAAAATTTACTGTATTTTTTTATATAAATAATTTGGTAGTAATTTTACACATCGAATTTGTACGTTGCGTGCGTATTTATATTTTTCGTATTTGCTCATCGATGCGAAAATATGCGAGGTGCATATTTTTTGAAGTCATTTTTATTATATAGAAATATGGCTTTCAAAATAATACATGATAGAAAGATTATTTGCTTGAGGTTGTAAAAGGCGTCACAATGTGATTTTTTTTTTCTAAAACCGTATACATCTTTATAATTAAAAAAAGTTTTAATTTGTTGTACTTATATAAGTAGTTAAAAAAATAATAAAAATATTGTTTATGAAAATATGATATTTTGTGCTAGTGATATGAAATTAGTTCATGTGCCCTTTGATTTTGAAGACTAATTTATGGTTCTATTTAAATATAAGAATGTAATTTCAATATTTAAATTTATTTTTGAAATTTTTTATTTACACATTTTTATTTGTTATAAAAAGTTATTTTTGAAAATGGTTGAATTAATATTAAATAAATTTTTTATGATTTAAAGTTTGAAAGAATTTATTTGGTTTATTTTAAACTAGCTTTAAATTAAAAGTAGTTTTATCTATATTAATTTGGAATTTATAAAACGTATTTTAAACCGATCTGAATCAATATGTGATCTATCTAAGGGAGGATTTAAAATCATAATCCTTAATAGGAGTCTCCACCTCCTATATAAGGAGAGACTCCTGTCCCCTTCTCCACAAATACACAACCCAAAAGTTTCCACCACATGGTGCATCGTGTCGGTGTCTTCCTTTCCTTTCCACTATAATTTATTCATTACAATTACATTGATTCTCCGTGTCCGACAAACCCGGACACCACAAATACTGTCCCACTCCGTCTCCCGGCAACCCGTCTCTCCCCCGACGCCAGCAACCCAGTGCCAACTCGAACAACCACCGCGGACCTCCTCCATCATTGTCGCCTCGCCTACACCATCACCTCCGTCACCACAGCCATCGCATCCCTCCTCACTCCGACCACCGCCGCTACCACATCCTGTCCACCATCCTTGTCTCCGGCCAACTACCGATCCTCCTCCCTGTTCCCTGAACTCACCAATACTACCACAACAACCAATAGCTGAACCACCAGCCTCGGCCAAACCTCGATACCGTCGCGATCGGACACCTTTTCTCGATTCCCTGTCGCCTCGTCCAACTACACTCCACCGCCGTCGCCACCACAAATCACCATCACCACAAACACAAGAAACCAAGTCCTGAGTTCTCACTTGAGTCGCCCCACCGCCGATAGGGCCGCCCACAGAACTGTTGCAGTGAGATCCCTCCCGCGTGGTGTCACCGGCGAGGCAACACCCCTACTCTTACCTGTACTCCTCGCCGCCCTTGATGCACAGTCGCCGGCGCCCCGCGCCATACAACAGCGCGGCAAGCCGTAGCCCCGCGTCCGGCGAAGCGGTGCCGTAGGCCGAAAATGCGACGCCCGCCGCCGCGCAGACTGCCGCCTCCTCGCTCCATGCCGATGCCCCGCCCTGCGCGCTACCACGTGCAGGATCTCCTCCAGCGCCGCGACACTTTTCCTCCGAGCCGCCTCTACTCGGCCGCCGTGCCACTAGATCCGCTCCTCCGCCCTCGGCGCCGACCCATCTGCCATCAGCCGCCTGCACCGACCTACAGCGACCGCCGCCGGCGAAGTCTCCGCCTCCGCACAAGTCAGAGCCGTCAACGGAACCCCTCTATTTTCCCCAGATCTAGGGACCCGTGCCGCGTCGCCTTCCGCTGGCCGCCCTCCGAGCCTCGCCGGAGCACGCGCGCCGGAGCCACCCCTCCGGTAACCCTCATCTCCCCCTTTTTATTTCCTCTCTCTCTCAACTACTCTCTCTCTCTCTCTCCCAAGCATTTTTTACTTCTTTAAGTTCAGGGGCAAGCTGCTTTAAGTTTTTTTGTATATTTAGTATTATACTTATTATTATTATTATTATTATTATTATTATACATATTATTATGATTATTATTATCATTTTGTTTATTATTTCCAAAATTAAAACTAGTTATGACCTAAATTGATTTATTAGAATTTTCAAGTACTTATATATTTTTGGAATATTTACCTACAAATGATTTGATCAATAAAATATAGTTTCCACTATTATAAATAAGTTATAAATATTTTCAAAAATTTACAGTTTGAAGAATTTTAGCGTTTTAAGCCTCAATGTTTTTCTTGAAGTTTATATATTTATGTATAATATTTTTAATAAAATATTGATTTAAAACAAATGTAAAATATATTTTTCCTAGATAGTTATGACTGTTTTCTAAATGAGTACATATATATATATATTTTAAATTAAGAATTATCTTTTACATAAATCAAATCTCTCTCTTAGAATATATGACATCTGACCATGACTAATCAAATACTTATTTCTTTCGGACTTCTTCACATCAAACATGGCTATTGGACAAAACGGAACTGGCCAGATCATCGTACCATGCCAGGCCTACTACCAGGCAAGACACCTTGCCTTTACTGTTTAATTTCTTGCTCAATATCATGCATGCTTTTTCTTTATGTTGTTCTTTCAAAACTATATATAGATGAAAATTTTTATACTTTATGCAATTGGCTTAGAGTTAAGGGACCACCGTATGTTTAGTGCATCTTATAAACTGTCACGACGTGCCACGGATTGTGTGTGAGTTGTGAGTCACATATAGATGCGGACTTGTGTGCTGACTGATCAATGGTGCGTACAGGCCTTACGTTAGGATATAACTGCCAATAGATTTATGTAGAAGACTTGGCAGTTATTAAGGATTAAACAGTTTTATGGAGTTGACACATGTATAGTATCATTGGGGGGAGGGGACAGCTATTAGCGTAGGGACTACATTTATTTTTACACACATTTTGGGCCGAGGGTGACTCTTATGAGCATTACCTTCTGCCCGGGCCGATAGTGTCTCGGATGAGCTCTACTTGACGGCCGCTCTTTATTACTTGCTTGCGTGAATCCGTTACAACCCCTGCGTAGGACGTTGTCCCATAAAGTGCAATCCACTTAGAATGGTTTTGACCCTTTACTCATGCATAATTTTTCTGTTGAGCTTTTATTATTCAGTATATTGGCATGATATTATGTGTCTTGTTACGTCCCTTTGAGGACCTGGTGATTTCTCCAGGTGTGTGTTTCGTGTTTTCTTACAGGTGCCCTAGCTAAGGCCATTCCTTCCTTCATGATGATTGTTCTTGGACTCGTCACTTGCTCCCGCTCGCTCAATTCTTTCTTTGTATATTTTTTTTCCATATTTAATTTAGTTGGTAGTGGATTTGTCTCCGCCCAACTATTATGTACATGACAAACTCAAAGTTGTTTTATATCATTATTTATTTTTGTGGATGAGATTTAGTGTCTTGGCTCTCTACATTTTACAGCTTATGTATACATACGAGCCGTATATTTACTCGTATGTATACAGCTGGCATGACACGTTCATAGTCCTACGTATTTTGGGACTGGGGCGTTACATATTTTTGTGGTGGCCCATACAGGTCAAATTTGCCGTTTCGGTTAGATGATTGTACCGAACGGGCCTGCAATATATGATTAGAATCTAGGAATCTCATCCACATACTTGATCACCTTTCTTAACCTTTCTTGATTTCCATATTTCGACTCCCGTGGCTCCCCTTGATTTTTGCATCTTGCTTGAACTCTTTCTACCCACACCATATCATCTCGTGCTTAAACATGGTTAGAAAGATGACTACACTACTATATACTTATTGGTCAACCCTATGGCTAGAAGGATTATATTGACAAATAATATCCATTGAGGTTATATTTGAGTATAAAGGCATTTATTTTTTTTCCTAGAGATATGATCTTAAGGATTAGTTAATTTCGAGTTGGGTAGTAGCATATTACCGCCTTCGAAGGATAGTCAGAATTTTATTATTACAAGGTGGTATACACAAGAGGATAGCTAGATCGAGAAAACAAATTTTTTACTTACGAAATTTATTTTGGAAATGGTGAAATAGTTATTATTTATTAGGGATATGAAATCGAGTGAGAAATAACTTAAGCTTTTATATTGTGATGCATGATTTACGGTTAACTTTAAAAGTTTGAATTGTAATATTATAAAGTTTATTGCGAGATTATTTAAGGAGTTTTAATTATGATTTTAGACAACTAGAGAAGACGAAAGTTTAGTTTGAGAGAGCTTGAGGTTTAAGATTGAGTCGTACGATTTATAAGTTTATTTAATTTTGAATTGAAAAAATGATATTAAAATTTTGTTTAAATACTTGGAGGGTATTAAAGCGACTTTGAAGGAAAATTTAAATTTTAAATTATGTCATATGATCTATGATTTAAAATGTTAATTAGATTTCAAGTTTAAAGCCTTAATTATGGATATTTAAATTTTGGTAAAAAAATGATTTAATTTGAGTTACATGATTTGCGATTGATGAAACGGGCTAAGAGTTTATCTCGAGGTACATTTGAGAATTGGAAAATTTTAAAAGTGATAGCTTATTATGAAAATTTTGTTGTGCCGCATTAAAGATGATGAAGGTTATTTAGAATTTATTTAAAGGAAATTAAACTTTAAGTTATGATTAAATACTTGATGGAGTATCTTGAGATTGTATTTTGAAACTGTTGAGGAACTTGAAATTTGAAATTAGATCATATATTCGTAGAGGAACAAGAAGCAAGCAAGTCACCCTAATGGGATCCAAGTATTCCTCATTAATTGCCATGATAGTTGTATATACTCGAGTATAGTTAAGTCATCGGCCAAACTATGTGAAGATATCTCAATCTTGACATACTCGACTTTTCCTCAAATCTAGACCTTTATTCGTGACAGTCTAATCGTTGATACTTAGAAAAAATGGAATCATTCCCTTGACCATACCCTTATCTATGAGACTATCTTTTTTCTAGAAACCTTGTCCCTAACTTATTTTACTAGATTCTTAAATTATCGTTGTTTCGTGTTTTAACTTGATCCTTCTATTTATGTATGTTGATCCTTACACACTTTCTATTTTGATCATTTAGCGTTCTCTATCGTGACTTTGATATTTGGAGCACAACACTAGACTTTTCTTCCAACAAATTTCATATGCAAGACCTAGACGAGCTTACCTTCATGTAGGTATATCATGTCCCACTAAAACACGTCCCCTTGTACCCTATTTTTATGATGCGACTTTCGGGTCATAAAGACTAAACTATAACCTTTACCATGATACCGATATACTTTTGACTATATATTTGGGCTCAACCATGACTCAATCTTTCGATCCAGTATATGACGTGATTCCTTAAATGCTTAACCTTGTGTTTTATCTTGATTGCTTAAACCTTGTCCATTTATTTTCGTGCCTTATCTCGAATTACGTAGACTCAGAACATCTTTTACTGTTCGTATGATAATTAGCAACCCTTATTTATGATCCAACCCTTTACCACGACCAATAGACCTAACCCCATCTTTTTACCCTATTTGAATTAGTTCACTTATTGAGGATTTTATTTTTACCCCACCGTGAATTCATGCAATCTTGTTTCTTCGATCATGACACCCTTCGGCTAGAAAGGGGTTAGATTAGAAAATCCCATAGCATAAATAAATAGTATAGTTAGTTAGATAACTGTGTGAATAAGAAGTAAGGATTGGATATAAGTGAAAATATGCGATAAATCCTAAACGAGGAATGTGATATTGTGTTTTTGATAAAAATAATATGATCAAGGGTAAATGGACTTCTCTATTAACAAAACGAGTATTGAGGTAATCAAATATTGAGTGTAAAAATTTCTAAAGCTTTGGTGGTTTAAGAACCAAATTTATATATTAAATTGATGGATACAAATTCTTGATAAAGATAATGTTGACGTTGCCTTTGATAACATATAGCGTTAACCAATGGTTGAAGAAAGAAATTGATTACATTTTTGACGATTTAAGGAATACGATTCTAAGATGATTATGAATGTGAAGTTAAGACGGGTTTCATTTTTACCATCACGAATTAAAAGATCGATGGATATGAATTCCCGAGGGAGATACTAATAGGTAAGGAGATTGAAAGATTTTCATTTATAATGGTGTTGTGAAGATGATCAACAAATATTGAAGGTGATAATTTATTTTGGATACTTTAAAGGATAAGTGCGAACTTCCTACAAAGAATGTTGATTTAATATTTGATTTTAAAAAAACCCTACTTTTGGAAGAGATTGTGAATAACGAGATCTATTTGAGGAAAATATTTATATATATAAATACGTTGGGGATGTATAATAGAGATTCTTTGGATTTGAACTTGTTGTTGTGAAATATCGGAATTAGATATGCATAAAATCTGGAAAAAAAATACTATTATTATTAAAAATATTGCCTATTTGAGCACGTGCACAAATGATAATGAATGATGGATTATAGACACTAAGGGGTTGTCATACACATGATTGTATTCTAAATTAGACTATTGAATTTCCCTTCCTAATCAATGGCACGTTGCCTTTGAAATAATCGTTTCCTTCCCGTCAAACATTTGATCGCTTCTTGTTCAATATGAATCCAATTCCTATCGATAAAACTGCTTCTATCTCCTTAAGCCTACTTTCCCTAATTATTCCTAAATTTCAAGGACGAAATTCTTATAAGTTGGGTAGGACGTAAACCCCCTAAAAATTTACTGCATTTTTTATATAAATAATTTGGTAGTAATTTTGCACATCGGATTTGTACGTTGCGTGCGTATTTGCATTTTCGTATTTGCTCGTCGATACGAATATGTGCGAGGTGCATATTTTTTGAAGACATTTTTATTATATAGAAATATGGCTTTCAAAATAATACATGATAGAAAGATTATTTGCATGAGGTTGTAAAAGGCGTCGCAATGTGATTTTTTTTAAAACCGTATACATCTATATAATTAAAAAGAGTTTTAATTTGTTGTACTTATATAAGTAGTTAAAAATAATAATAATAATAAAAATATTGTTTATGAAAACCTGATATTTTGTGCTAGTGATATGAAATTAGTTCATGTGCCCTTTGATTTTGAAGACTAATTTATGGTTCTATTTAAATATAAGAATGTAATTTCAATATTTAAATTTATTTTCGAAATTTTTTATTTACACATTTTTATTTGTTATAAAAAGATATTTTTGAAAATGGTTGAATTAATATTAAATAAATTTTTTATGATTTAAAATTTGAAAGAATTTATTTGGTTTATTTTAAACTAGCTTTAAATTAAAAGTTGTTTTATCAATATTTATTTAGAATTTATAAAACGTATTTTTAAACCGATCTGAATCAATATGTGATCTATCTAAGGGAGGATTTAAAATTATAATCCTTATCCCAATAGGAGTCTCCACCTCCTATATAAGGAGAGACTCTTGTCCCCTTCTCCACAAATACACGACCCAAAATTTTCCACCACATGGTGCATCGTATCGGTGTCTTCCTTCCCTTTCCACTATAATTCATTCATTATAATTACATTGATTCTCCGTGTAGGACAAACCTGGACACCATAAATACTGTCCCACTCCGTCTTCCGGCGACCCGTCTCTCCTCCGACGCCAGCAACCCAGTGCCAACCCAAACAACCACCGCGGACCTCCTCCATCATTGCCACCCCGCCTACACCATCACCCCCGTCACCACAGCCACCACATCCCTCCTCACGCCGACCACCGCCGCTACCATATCCTCTCCACCATCCTTGTCTCCGACCAACTACCGATCCTCCTTCCTGTTCCCTGAACTCGCCAATACCACCACAACAACCAATAGCTGAACCATCATCCCCGGCCAAACCCCGAAACCGTCGCGATCGGACCCCTTTTCCTGATTCTCTGTTGCCTCGTCCAACCACACACCACCGTCGTCGCCACCACAAATCACCATCACCACAAACACAAGAAACCAAGTCCAGAGTTCTCACCTGAGTCGCCCCACCGCCGACAGGGCCGTCCACAGAACTGTTGCAGTGAGATCCCTCCCGCGTGGTGTCACCGGCGAGGCAACACCCCCACTCTTACCTGTGCTCCTCGCTGCCCTTGACGCACAGTCGCCGGCTTCCCGCGCCATGCAACAGCGCGGCGAGCCGTAGTCCCGCGTCCGGCGAAGCGGTACCGCAGACCGAAAATACGACGCCCGCCGCCGCGCCGACTGCCGCCTCCTCGCTCCACGCCGACGCCCCGCCGTACGCGCCACCGCCCGCAGGATCTCCTCCGACGCCGTGACGCTTTTCTTCCGAACCGCCTCTACTCGGCCGCCGTGCCACTAGATCCGCTCCTCCGCCCTCGGCGCCGACCCATCCGCCATCAGCCGCCCGCACCGACCTACAGCGACCGCCGCCGGCGAAGTCTCCGCCTCCGCACAAGTCGGAGCCGTCCACGGAACCCCTCTGTTTTCCCCAGATCTAGGGACCCGTGCCGCGTCGCCTTTCGCTGGCCGCTCTCCGAGCCTCGCCAGAGCACGCACGCCGGAGCCACCCCTCCGGTAACCCTCATCTCCCCCTTTCTATTTTCTCTCTCTCTCAACTACTCTCTCTCTCTCCCAAGCATTTATTATTATGGTTATTATTATTATTATACATATTATTATGATTATTATTATCATTATGTTTATTATTTCCAAAATTAAAACTAGTTATGACCTAAATTGATTTATTAGAATTTTCAAGTACTTATATATTTTTTGGAATATTTACCTACAAATGATTTGATCAATAAAATATAGTTTCCACTATTATAAATAAGTTATAAATATTTTCAAAAATTTACAGTTTGAAGAATTTTAGCGTTTTAAGCCTCAATGTTTTTCTTGAAGTTTATATATTTATGTATAATATTTTTAATAAAATATTGATTTAAAACAAATGCAAAATATATTTTTCCTAAATAGTTATGGCTATTTTCTAAATGAGTATATATATATATATATATATATATATATATATATATATATATATATATATATATATATATATATATATATATATTTTAAATTAAGAATTATCTTTTACATAAATCAAACTCCCACTTAGAATATATGACATCTGACCATGACTAATCAAATACTTATTTCTTTCGGACTTTTTCATATCAAACATGGCTATTGGACAAAACGGAACTGGCCAGATCATCGTACCATGCCAGACCCACTACCAGGCAAGACACCTTGCCATTACTGTTTAATTTCTTGCTCAATATCATGCATGCTTTTTTTTTATGTTGTTCTTTCAAAACTATATATAGATAAAAATTATTATACTTTATACAATTGGCTTAGAGTTAAGGGACCACCGTATGTTTAGTGCATCTCATAAACTGTCACGACGTGCCATGAATTGTGTGTGAGTTGTGAGTCGCATATAGATGCAAACTTGCATGCTGACTGATCATTGGTGCGTATAGGCCGTACGTTAGGATATAACTGCCAATAGATTTGTGTAGAAGAGTTGGCAGTTATTAAGGATTAAACAATGTCGTGGAGTCGACACATGTATAGTATCATTGGGGGGAGGGGACAGCTATTAGCGTAGGGGCTACATTTATTTTTACACACATTTTGGGCCGAGGGTGACTCTTATGAGCACTACCTTCTGCCCGGGCCGATAGTGTCTCAGATGAGCGCTACTTGACGGCCACTCTTTATTACTTGTTTGCGTGAATCCGTTACAGCCCCTGCGTAGAACGTTGTCCCCTAAAGTACAATCCACTTAGAATGGTTTTGAACCTTTACTCATGCATAATTTTTCTGTTGAGCTTTTATTATTCAGTATATTGGCATGATATTATGTGTCTTGTTACGTCCCTCTGAGGACCTGGTGATTTCTCCAGGTGTGTGTTTCGTGTTTTCTTATAGGTGCTCTAGCTAAGGCCATTCCTTCCTTCATGATGATTACTCTTGGACTCGTCACTTTCTTCCGCTCGCTCTATTCTTTTTTTGTATTTTTTTTCCATATTTAATTTAGTTGGTAGTGGATTTGTCTCCGCCAACTATTGTGTACATGACAAACTCAAAGTTGTTTTGTATTATTATTTATTTTCGTGGATGAGATTTAGTGTCTTGGCTCTCTACATTTTACAGCTTATGTATACATACAAGCCATATATTTACTCGTATTTATACAGCTGGCATGACACGTTCGTAGTCCTACGCATTTTGGGACTGGGGCGTTACAGTCAGACTCTTCTACTGTAATTTGGTGCCAGACTTGGCCAACAACTCTCTTGAGACTCTTGTCAATGGCCGTTATTTTTGTCTCACTGCTCGCGATATTGCAGAGATTCTCAAGATCCCTAATCGCAAGGATGCACTCCCGACTTTGGTCGGTCTTTATCCTACCGCTGAAGTATCCTTCGACGAGTTTTGTGCCATCATCTGTAAGGGACCTAATCCTCCAGCCATTCCTGCCCTCTCCAAGCAGCTGGAGTCATTCTACTATGAGCTGCATCGTATCATTTGCCACAGCCTGTACCCCAAGTCTGGCAACTACGATGCCATCACCAACGATGCTCTGGGCTGCATGTACTATCTGTACTCAAAGAAGACTTGGTCCTTTGCTAAAACTCTGCTGAATGCATTCTCATCCATCCACTCATCGGGAAGGCATGCCCTCAACTACGGCATGTTCATCACTCTCATTCTTGAGGCTAAGGGAGTCGACCTCTCTCTTTGCCAGTCGGATGGTGTTTCTCCCTTCCTGGCCTTATCCCGCTCTGCATCTGGTGCTTCATCCTCTCGTGCTTCAACCTCTCAGGAGCAACAACCTACTCTACCTGCTGTAGCACCATTTGATCCTCCTTCCTCTGTCCGATTCATGCCTCTGACCCAGCAACACTTTGATATGCGCATGGCTCAGGTGGAGGAGTAGATGGGGACCAATACCCATAGCCTTGGCAATCTGATTCAGAGGCGCTTTCATGACCAAGCCTACTTCATTCAGCGTACTCTTCAAGATCGTAATACATTTTTCGATCTCGATCTTCAGGATCCTCACTTTCAAGGCTCTCGATTCTCTGACCCCAAAGCCTATGGATTCATGTATCCCGATGGTGTTGATCCTTTTGGTGCATTTCACGGGACTCCAGGTGATGGCAGTGATGATACAGCAGATCAGTAGCTTCAGGCCTCCTTCTATGTGTTTGTTCCAATAATATGTGGTGTCTATTCTCAGTTTGTCTTTTGAAGTCCTTCGGGGACTAGTGTTGTTGTTTGTTGTGTTTGTTATGTTTCAGTGTCTTGTGCGATCCTTCGAGGATCTTATGTTGGTTGTCTTTTCCCCCCGATAGGGAGCATTATGTTAGTTTGCGCTCTACCTGCATGTACTCTTTAACTTTGTCATTCAATATATGCATGGTTTAGCTATATCTTCTGCTCACACATCAACTCTGACATGTTAGCTATATATTTTTTACCATCTTTGATTAAGTGACAAAGGGGGAGAAAACGTATTGAGGGGGAGTCACTTCCCTAAAAGATGCTATCTTCCGGTTTTTGTCAATTATCAAAATGGGGGAGATTGTTGGCACATTTATTTTGATAACATTAACAGCATCTTTATTGTTTAGTTTTCTCTCTATTTCAGCGAACAAATATTCACTAAAAGCCTGCTAAGAGATTCTTTTATTCAAGCTGCTCTTCAAATGAAAGTCTGAGGAAGTCTCCTACAAATCAAGACTGAAGAGAATACCAACGTGAAATCAAAGACTGCTCTCAGATGGTCCAAGATTTCGAGTCTGTACAAGGTCTAGGATTCTCCATGTAACACCTAAGGTGGATGAAAAAACGTAAGCCTTCCTTCTGTCTTTTCACTCAAAAATCAATGTCTACAGAAATGACATACCGACGGCATACCGCAGTGTACCGACGGTATACCGTTTCTGAACAAGAAATATGTTCTGTGACAAAATTCGGCACACCGACGGTATACCACAGTGTACCGACGGTATACCGTTTCTGAGCAAAAAATATGTTCTGTGACGAAACTCGACATGACGACGGTATACCATCGTATACCGATGGTATACCATTTCTGAGCAAAAAAATGTTCTGTGACGAAACTCGGTATACCGACGGCAAACTACCATATGTTTGCCATGAAATATAAAAGAACAGAGCAATTATCGGAGGACCGAACTTTTACTTCACGTTACAAACTCGCTTGTACAAAGAAAGCCTAGGGACGAAAACCTAGGTACAGCAGTCTAAGTACAATTATTTATTTTAGATTCTGGGGGGTGACGATAGAGGCTCGGGAAGGCGACGGCAGCCCTGCCTTACTCCTTGGACGATCGGTATGCAGCCTTGGCTCCTGTGAGAAGATTGTTGGCGTTGATGAAGAAATGCTCTTCTTGCCCCTCTGTTGCTCTTCTGGCTTCTCTCTCTCTCTGTGTATTTTCTCTCTAATAGCGTATATCTCTCCCTGTCTCTCTCTTTTTTTTCGCAAGGGAATGGCACCCTGCTATTTGTAATAGTGGAGGGGCATCATTAGGGTTTGGCTGATTATCCATTCTCAAAGTGGCGGCGGCCTGATGCTTAATCAATCTAGACCATTAGTTTTAAGCGTGAAGGATCTGGGCCATAAATGGGGATAGTACTGAATCTTGCGAATAATTAATGCTGATTGCTTTAAATCTTCATGATTGGTTGTGTAGCTTGGATCTCTCACCACGTGTCCCATTGGCTTGATGATAAATGATATGACCTGATCTCATTAAATATGAGGATAACGTTAAATATGGTCATTGGGATCTGGTAAATCTTTGCATCTCATAATCATCTTTGCTACCAGCTGTCAAGTCTGGGGGATCATTGAATCTCTGCCATGTGTCTTAATGATGGATTCTGCCAAAGCCGTATGACATCCATGAACCGCATGAGACAGCGTCTCGGCGAGCCGTATAGGTATAGTACTTGTGAGCCGCTTGGTGAGCCGCATAAGTATAGTAATCGCGAGCCGCATGGGATGGCTTCTAGGTGAACCGCATAAGTGTAGTAATCGCGAGCCGCATGGGATGGCTTCTTGGTGAGCCGCAGGAAGACGATTCTTGCTAGCCGCATGAAGCTGTTCTTCACTGTAGCCGCATGGGGGTAGCCACGTATCAATCTCGGATCGTGTCAGAGATTTTCTCCAATTTCCCAAGAGTCTGTCATTATGACAGGGCCATTATGACACTTCATGTCAGAGCCGTCAGCTGTCAAATCATGGCAGAGCATTAAATAGGCATATTGCTCGATGGCCAGCTGTGTGAAGGTGTCTCGTGGTTATACGTGGCATTGAGCCGCATATCTCTGTGAGCCGCATGTACTTTTGAACCGCATGCGGCTGGGGGACTCTTTGAACCGTATGACTATCCTTATGTAAGCCGTATGGACTCTCCTGTCCGAGCCGCATGAGACCAAGAGTCTCTCTGAACCGCATGGGACTGCTCCTGTATGAGTCGTATGGGGTTCTCCTGTTCTGAGCCGCATAGATCATCGTTCTGATATTTTCCATGCTTCTACAAGACCCCCTTCAAAGTTTTCAATTTGCAAAATTGAAATACTTTGAATAAGAAGCATGGCCTTTTTTGACCGCATAGATGATTCAGCCGCATGGATTTATCTGGCCGTATGAGCTGTAAGGCCGCATAGACTTTTTGCCACGTGTCCTAGCCACGTGTGCAAATCTTCTGCATTAAATGTCCTTGATTCACCGCCTCTTGGGGGAGGATCTCAAGGGTCAGTTTTGTTTTGACCGAAGTGGTTTATTCTTTTGGGCGGTGCATGGATCGAGGCGTTTGTTTGATTTTTCGAGCCTCCTTCGCCTATAAATAGGAGTAATTTTATTCTTTGGGAGTTTCTTTACCTTCTCTCTTTTGCTCGAACTTCTTGTTGCCGACTTCCTCTTCGTCTTCTCCTATCAGCGATCGACAATGGCTCCCAAGAAGACTGCTGCTGCTACGGGCAAGAAGGCTGCGTCATCTTCTGCGGCGGCGAAGGGCAAGAAGGCCGCGTCTTCATCGAATGCGGCGGCGAACATGGCGGCTCCTCCGACGGCTGGCGTGCCTGTTTTTTACCCCGACGTTCACCCGCCTATTGCTGGTAGGACCATCAATATGAACTGCCATGGCTACGCCGCATATCTTATGCGCGAGCCTATATTCCCAAGTATGCTGTGTGTCCGACTCATATTCGGGCCGCATGGGATATGACCCAGGCCTGAGCCGCATGAAAGTTGTTGCATAACTACTTCATCATCAGGGCCGCATAAGCTCATCTGGACTTGGACCGCATGAGCTCTTTCAAACTGAGCCGCATAAGCTTATTTCGAACTGAACCGCATAAGGCTATTTTAACTGGACCGCATAAGCTCATCCGCGCTGGACCGCATAAGCCTGTTTCGAGCCGAATCATATAAGCTTATTCGAATGGGACCATATCCGCATATGCTCCTTTCGAACCGCATAAGCTCATCCGCACTGAGCCGCATAAGTTTATTTCGAGCCGAACCGCATTCGAACTGAACCGCATGGGCTTTTTCAAATTGAGCCGCATAAGCTCATTCGAACTGACCTGTATGAACTCTTTCACACTGAGCCGCATGAGGCTATACTGAGCTAAGCCGCATAAGCATCACGTAGTTTTGTGTTTCAGCTATCCTTTTGACTTATTTCTTTTGCTTTTTCTTCAGTGAATCTGCCAGTAAATCCTGTGGGGGAACTTATGGTTGGCTCGCATCAGTTCACCTCGGGCGTACATCGGGATGATTTAGTTCGTCAAGTGTCAGAACAGCTACTTGTTGATGAACCTTTGGAGCGACTGAATGCTATTAGGGTTCAATCTTTCCAATTCCTCGGTGACATGATGATCTCCGGGAAGTCTGATGGGAAGTATCTGAGACCGGTCTTCCTCTTTGGGGATGCGTTGATCATAGAAAACTCCCGAGTGCTGGATGTTTCCGAGAGTTGGGATTTTGACCTGGACGGGATGCCGATTCACATCCCCATTATGAAGCGCCATTTTCCTTTTGCGTGGTTCAACATGATCGTTCTGGACAGGCAGATGCCGGACACCCTCACTCCAACCCGACCGGGGATGTTTGTTGGTAACATCCGTTACAACAAAACCACTGGGTCAGTGCGCACGATCAAGGATCCGGCCAGTCTGTCCGTGATGGGGTTAGTTCCGGGTACCTTCATCAACACCCCCGGTCCTAACTTTTCATTCTCTCAGGCTGATACCTTCCTGAGCCAGCTTGCTCGCAAAGGGTCCTATCCTGTTTGCAGGTTGGTACTGCCGAGCTGGTTACACCCTATTCCCCCGTGGGCTAACCTGACCTCATGGATTCTACGGAACTACGGAGAATTTTTGTGGGAAGTCAACCTTTATGACGCTATCCGGGGTACCAGCCACGGGTTGCCCGTTAATAAGCCACTGTTCATGGCCCTTCTGGAGATGTACAATCATCGGACAGGGACTTTCTTCACCCCTGTTGGGGAATTGGGGCTCGCTCTTCACGAGATGTATGCTGTCTCCAAGCTTCCCTGGGGGGACGAGCCCTTCGAAGCATACACTCCGACGAATGAGGAGTTCCAAGATTTAGACCGACGATTCCCCGATTTTGTCGCCGTGTATCAAGAACTATTGTGTCATCATAGCACCTGTCACCGAACGGCTATCCAGAAGAATGACAGCTCGAAAGGGGACTCTCCCCATACTAAATCTTGGGTCTCATACCTTTTTAAATTCAGCGCGGCTGGCCGGGTTACTTCCCGAGATCGTCAAACTCCTAGGAAAGTAGAGGACTTGGTGTCGACCGCTAGGAGGTCGAGGTCTAAAAGTGACAAGTTTGGGAGTCAGATTGACTCCTTCAGCTACTTTTATTATGGTACCCGGCGGCTGTCAGAGAAGGCACTCTTGGCCGGGTTTTTAATGGTATGGCTGCGCAATTGCGTGGTCTCAGGAGGGACAGGTTCTATCGAGAGAATCAGTCGCCACTTCATTCTTCCTACCGTGAAGTTGGCCTTTGGGGTCAGGCTGGCTCTTCTTCCTGCCATGGTGTGCAGTATTCAGCATGGTCTCCGTACCTTCCCGTCCAAGGTCATTGCTCGTGACGTGGCAATGGACTTCGAACGTATAGAACTACCTTATCATTACTTGCTGGGATGGCTGTTGCTGCATTATCAGTCTTTGATGAGACCTGGGACGGGAGATGGCGTTACGGACGACGACGCTTTTCTTTTCAGGTATCACCATCAGCCTTGGGAATGTAGTACCATGTCGGTGTGTCGGAGGATGCTGGCGAGGGTAGACGGGTATAATTTCTTCGTGTCCGTTCTCTGTTTTACTGACCAAGAGGTGAGGAGTGTTCATGTTGATGGTGTCGGACCTCTTCATTTCTTACCTGAAAAGATGTATTTCTGGCTGCGTAACATTCGCCCGACGCATTTAGTTTACCGTAATCGCAACACTGTGTACTTAGAGCCCTACTTGCCCAGTAGGTTTGCCCGTCAATTTGGGTATAGTCAGCTATTCCTCGGGCGTCCCAGTTCCCACCTGGGATTTGAAGGTAGCATTCTTGACGGTATTAGGGCATGGAGCTACTATGACACTTGTCATACTCGGACTAGCTTCTTGGTCCCTGCCGTAAACGTGATAGGGGAAATCCTGCATATGGCGGCCTTATATCATGTTACGGCAAATCCTCCTTCCCTCGATTTTGACCCGAGGACTAGCTTCATTGTGGGCACTCGCCTGGCGGAAAAGGCTATGGTGTCGAGGACAAAGAAGAAAGGGGCGAATAGAGTTCCTACGCCCGATTCCGAGTCCTTTGACACAATTGAGGAAGACAACGAGCGGGACAACGAGGACTCTCTTTCTTCGGGTGACGAGGCAATGGTGGGTCAGCCTCCCGTCATGGCAGGTGAGATGATGATGGATCAACCGTCGGTTGTATTCGATGAAGCGGTAGACCAATTGCCATCTGTACTGGAGGTAGTGCGGGTAGAACTATCGCCTGTCGTGCCTGGTCTCTCACGTAAGCGAGGCAGGCGTGAGTCCACTGGCGGAGGAGTAGCCTTTTCTGTGAAGAGAGCGACGGTCGGACCCCGTAGGCTACTTATCACGGAGAGGGGTGAAGGTACAGACGCTGTTCCGGAGGTAAGACCAAGTCGGAGCCATCTCTTTGTTGTAGTTTTCTTTCCTTTCGGCAGTATGACTTAATCACTTTTTTTTGTAGGCGTCTGATGAACCGGCCTCTCTGGAACCGTCTACTACCCCTGGAGTTGATCTGGCCCTTGCTGCTTTGATTAGCGGCGTGTGTGCCGCGGTCCTTTCTGTGGGGGCTCTCTCAGCGGCGGCTGGAAGCTTCCAGGTTGCTGAGGCCTCGGCCCGGGGTGACGAAGGTTTCCTCGGGCCCGTCTCCGAGATCGCTGAACTTCAGCAAGGCGACACCGATCTCGGTGCATCCCCTCCCGAGGATGCAAGGGCGGAGGAGTCTATTATACCTGACTCGGAGGCTGTTGGTGAAGAGGCTGCGGTGGCTGTAGGCGAACCTCAGCCTCCACACTCCTCCACTGGTAAGATAAGCCAAATATTGACTAGTGAGGGGGCTTATTTGCTATATCAACATATCCTTCGGGTCAAATCGATTCATGGTTGCCTTGGCCCTGCAGGTCCTGACCCTTTACTTCCCACCGCGGATGTTCTTGGGGAAGGCTCAGCCTGCCGTGATCTGGGAGAAAGGAGCGTTCCCTCTCCTTTGCCGTCTCATGTCGAGGGGCCTCCCGCCAGCCCCGGACAGATGGGAATGGAGCTGGCGATGGTCTCCACCTCATCGTCTGCTGATCATGTGGCTTCGGAGATTGACCTCTCGACCCTGCCGAGCATTCAAGTTCTGCGGGCCGCTGAAGAGGAATTGGCCGCTGTTCACGCGTCCTTCCGTGCGAAGTTTGCTTCTCTTGTGGCAGGAGCGGCAGATTTCGTTACGTCTTCTTCAGTGCTGCCAGCCACACTCCCGTTGACACTGGCTTCCTCGGAGACTCTGGACGAGGTGACGCAGGACGTGGTCGACAGCTTCTATCGCCACTTAAAGAGGGGTGTAGATGCTGCTGTAGAACGGGGGACCCCTTTTACTCTGTCTCTGCGGTGCGCTCGGGGCCAGGTTGCAACTTTGAAGTCTCTTCCTGGTGGGGTGGGGTTGGCTGCACTCCTGGAGCCTAAGCTGGCAGAGGCTGATCAGCTTGTGACCCAACTACTGGCGATACGGCAGGCGGGCTTGCCTGCTGCGATTGAGCGGGAGCGGGGCTTCTTCATTGCTGCTCGGGATAGGATCAAGCTAGCTCGAGATACTGCCGGGCCAGTTGTACGGGGAGACCTTGACAAGTTCTCCGCTTCGTATGACAGGCTGGGTCGTCGGAGTCAGGCTTGTCGTGTTCGGGAAGAGTCTGCTTCTCGTGGAATCGCTGATACGAAGGAGCAGATTCTCGCACTCCAGAGGGAATTGGCCTTCTTAGAGTCAGAGCTGAAGGCTGCTCAGGCGGAACAGGAGTCAATCGTTCGGGAGGTCGAGAAGGTTTTCCGATCTTCTGCTAACCTGGAGCAGGCTTTTAAGAAATTTGAGGACAACTGGCAAGCTCACGCTCATCTGGAGGACGAGGCGGTGCTGACCCACGAGGCGGAGCGTCGAGCTTCCCCGAGGTTTGAGCGGTCGGTTGCCTTGCTGATGGACCGTCTCAGGGCGTTATGTGCCCCGGAGCAGTGATCAGCTTTCTGTTTTCTTTTGTTTCTTCTCTTTTTTCTCTTCTCCTTTTTTTGTAAGGGATGTGATCCTAAATGATCGCACTTTGAATTTTGAATAAATGAGCATGTTTCAACTCATCCTCTCTTTCTTGTACTTGTGGTGTTCGTGGAACTGGACTTGCTGGGGGATTATTTGTGGACCTGTTATCCTAGGCGTACCATGGTTTTAGGTACGGATAACAGGTTTGGACAGGATGTCCGGAACGCCATGGCAAAGTGGTCATGGATGTTTAGAAAAAAGAATACCGTAGAGCAACTGGACTCCCGGGGCATGGTGAGGTGGTGGATTTATGCTAAGAAGCTTAGCAAGGGATATTTGTGGACCTATTATCCTTGGCGTACCCTGGTCCAGGATACGGATAATGGGATGAAAGGAAATCAACATACTTGTTCAGAGGTTATGAGGACATGGCAAGCATGGGGGTTTTATCGTAGAGTCTTCCTGCTCAGAGGTAATGAGAACATGGTGGGGGGACTTCACGGAAGATGTTCGTGGTCAATAGCGGACATTTTGTGGTCAACAGAGGACATTTGTGGTCAACAGAGGACATTTGTGGTCAACAGAGGACATTTGTGGACCTATCATCCTTGTAGTACTCCGGTTGTGGGTACAGATAATAGGTTGAAAGGGGACCGACAGACTTGCTCAGAGGTAATGTGGACATGGCAAGCATGAAGGTTTCTTCGACGGAGCCTTCCCACTCAGAGGTAATGAGGACATGGCAGGAGTGGGCTCAATGAAGAGGGGTACATAGAACGACTCAGAGATAGGAGAACGTGGAAGTTCTATGCGAGGGGGCGGTTTGTTTTTTGGTGGAAGTGACAATGACTCAGAGGTAATGAGGACATGGCCGTTTCGGAAATTTGTGGATCGATTACCCTTTTTGTGCACTGGGAGCACGAGTAGTGGATCATGAGGGAGGATCTCTTCCAGGAAGAAAGTTCAGAGGTATAATCATACGTGACTTACTATCTGAAAGAGTCACCGGAATGTGAGTTCAGAGGCACCATCGGGTACATAACTCGGTAATTTAGAATATTGAGAAAGTGTGAGTTCTGCGGCACCAGCGGGTACATGACTCGATAATCTGAAATGGTGTGGATGTGAGTTCAGCGGTACCAGCGGGTACATAACTCGATGAGCTGGAGAGAATGCCGTTTAGACATATTATTTCTTCAGGAACTTGCCGTTGACGGGCAACATGAGCAGGTCTCCATTTTGTTTTGCGAGGCGGTAAGCACCGTTGGAGAATACTGTCTCAATGGTAAATGGGCCTTCCGACTTTGGCTGAAATTTGTCGGCGGTCTTGTGAGTCATGACCATCGGCCTCCGGACTGCGAAGACGAGATCGCCCACCTGGAATGTTCTAATTTTGACCTTCTTGTTGAAGGCTCCAGAGATGCGTGCTTGGTATAGCTCAATTCGTTGCTGAGCTAAGAGGCGCTTTTCCTCTAGTGCCTCCAATTCCTGTAGCTGACGATGGTGGTTATCGTCTGTTGTCAATTGATGTATGAGGGCGACACGTAGTGAGGGGATCTGAGTCTCCAATGGGAGGACTGCCTCACTCCTGTATACCAAGAAGAATGGTGTATTCCCGGTGGCTGTTCGGACGGTGGTGCGATAAGCCCATAAGCATTCGCCGAGCTTCGCGTTCCAGTCACGTTTGTTGGAGGAGACAAACTTCTTGAGGAGTTTGATGATTGTTTTGTTGAATGCCTCTGCCAACCCGTTTGCTGCCGGGTTGTATGGTGTCGAAGCGACATTCTGAATACGGTACTTATCGCAAAATCGATAGAATGGGTGGCTTGCAAACTGCGGACCATTATCATGGATGATCCTTCGGGGCAGTCCGAAGCGGTAGATGACGTGATGCTTAAGGAAGCTGGTCACGTTCAAGGTTTTAACTTCTGTGAGTGGGACAGCTTCCGCCCATTTGGAGAAGTAATCAGTGATTGCGAGTTTGAAGCGATGTCCTCGGAAGGAAGGTGGGGTGATTGGACCAATGATATCCATTCCCCATGCTTCGAATGGCCAGGACGCCACTGTCGGATATAGAAACTCGGATGGTTGTTGAATGAAGTCTGCATAGATTTGGTAGGCTTTGCATTTTCTAGCATAATCTATCGCATCTGCCACCATTGTGGGCCAATAGTAGCCCATTCGGCGAAGGCGGTCTTGCAGTTTTGGGCCGGGCTGGTGGGCCCCACAGACACCGTCATGAGCTTCTCGTACGGATTCTTTGGCTTCTGTATTTGACAGACACCGAAGCAGTAATCCGTCGTAAGAGCGGTGATACAGCATTTTTGTCTCTGTATCGTAGAAGAATCTGAGAGAACGCCGTCTAATGGAGGTGGCTTCCTTTGGGTTCTCGGGCAGGAAGTCGTAGACGATGAAGTCGATGAATGGTTGTCTCCAATCTGGGGTATCATCGATGGTCTGTGCGGAATAACTCGCCACGAATTGTACATTGTTTTTGGGACAGACCAGTTCGTGGCCTATCACATCCACTGATTGGCGATCATAATTTAGAACTGCTAGGGAAGCAGCAAGGCCGGCTAAGGCATCTGCTTCGATATTTCAGAGTCTAGGGACATATTCGATGAAGAACCCCTCGAACGACGAGATGATGTTAATCGCTATTTGGTGATAAGGGATCATGTCTTCGTGGCGGACTTCGTATGAGCCCCGGATCTGATTGACGATTAGTTGGGAATCGCCGTATGCTTCAAGGTATTCTACCCCCAGCTCTTTTGCAAGTTGGAGGCCAATGACCAGAGCGTTGTACTCGGCCACATTGTTAGAGCAGGGCTCGGTGAGGGAATAAGCTCGGTTAATCACCAATCTGGAAGGAGAGATTAGCACTACCCCGACTCCGACGACTATATTGCCTTTAGGTACGGTCCTCGAAGCACCGTCGAAGAACATTCGCCATATATCATCGTGAGAGGTTGTATGCGAGTCGACGACCTCATCTGGGATCTCTTCATATATTCTGGAGGACTCCGAGCCCGGGTGGGCTGCTAAGAAGTCTGTCAGGGCTTGACCTTTGACTGCCTTTTGTGGGACGAAGATCATATCATAAGGGGACATCAATATTGCCCATGTAGCGAGTCGAGAGCTGAGTGCCCCTGGTTTAGTCATGAGGACCCTGAGAGGGTTGACTCGTGCGATCACATGTATCGTTTGTCCGGTGACATAGTGTCGCATTTTCTGAATGGCGAACACCAGGGCGAGGCATTCCTTCTCCACATCGGTGTATCGGTGCTCTGGCCCAATCATCATTCGGCTGAGGTAATATATGGCCTGCTCGTGGCCTACGTCGTTGTTTTGTGCCAGCAAAGCCCCGAGGGAGTGTTCAATTGCTCGTACATAGAGCAGAAATAGTTTTCCAGGAACCGGGGCTACCAAAACTGGAGGATTTGACAAATATTCTTTGATGCTGTCGAAAGCACGCTGGCATTCCTCGTCCCATACGAATGAGACTCCTTTCTTCATGAGGTGCGTGAATGGTCGGCATCACCCGGAGAGGTTGGAAATGAACCTTCTGATATAAGCTAGCCTCCCTTGAAGGCCTCTGAGTTCGCGGAGATTTCTCGGGGGACCCATCTCCATGATTGCTTTCGTCTTCTCAGGGTCTACATGGATACCCTGTGCGGTGATGATGAAGCCCAAGAACTTCCCGCTGGATACGCCCAGAAAGGACTTCGTAGGGTTCATTTTCAAATTGTGCGCTCGTATTAGGTCGAATACCGTCCTTAGATCCTGCAGATGGTCTCCCTTGCTACGGCTCTTAACGGCTATATCGTCAATATAGCACTCCACCGTCTTGCGTAAGTGGTCTCTGAAAATGATGCTCATGGCTCTTTGATATGTGGCGCCAGCATTCTTTAAACCGAAAGGCATGACTGTGTAGCAGTACGTGCCAATCGGTGTTCGGAATGATGTATACTTTTCGTCATCAGGAGACATTTTGATTTGGTTGTACCCCGAGAAGCCATCTATGAATGACATACGTTCGAAGCCGCAGGTATTGTCGATCATGATGTCTGTGGTAGGAAGGGGGAATTCATCTTTGGGGCACGGGTACTATATTGGCGACCCAATCGGGATGTTGCTCCTCACGAATGAAGCCGCTGGCTATCAGTTTGTTGACTTCAGCTTCGATCGCGTCCATGATGCCTGGGCGGAAGCGTCGCTGTTGTTGCTTGACTGGCTTCGCATCTGGTCGAATGTTGAGTTTGTGAAGAGCAATGTCGGGATTTAACCCTGGCATATCTTCATAGCTCCAGGCGAATACATCAATGTATTCTCTGACAAGTTCTAGCAGCGACTCCCGTTCTTCGTCTGCTAGGCTTTTACTGACAAAAATTGGTTTTGGAGAAGATTCGCTGCCGAGGTCCACTTGTATGACCTCATCTTCAGTAGGAGGTTCTTTCAGTTCGAACCGCTTTTCCCATTGTGCGTCTAATTGCTGGGCCCACGGCTCTAGCTCGAGGATTTCAGGGATGTCTTCGTCTTCTTCGTAAGCGTCGGCGAATGCCATGTTGACTGACAAGACTTGTCTGAACACGTCTCCGATGCTATTATCCGAGTCAGAAGTTGGTGACCCGGTTGAACGTGACTGCCAGTCGCATTCTTCATCTGAACTCTCAGGGGTCGTAGTAGGCGTTACATACCCTAACCCGTATCGAGTTTAGCTATAGTAGTCTCGTGGTTTGCCTGCCGGGACTGGTGGCTTCATAGGTAATCGTCGTCCAGTGCCGTAGTTTAAACCTGGCGTCGTCTCCAGATCATACTCCTGTTTCTGCATGAGATATTTGGATTGGGGGCTATAAAGATACAGAGGCAATCTTCCGGTATCTGACCCGAGGTCGGCTTCCTCTATGGTTGTCACGACCCGTACCTACTGTGAGGGTACGAGTACGTAACAGCGCCCAGCCTACGCCGCAGTGTCGGCGGTAAAACGCTGTTCTAAGTCTCTAACTAACCATCAACTCATGCAGTATATAATGTACTCATCATGATCAACTCTGAACGGAGGACAAGTATAAGATATGGTGTATCTCAATCACAGTCTAAGCACGATAAGAAACACAGAATTGTAACTAAGAATTTGAAGACAAAAATAAATACTGAAATAATAACAACATCTGAATAATCTCAAATACATCTCAAGTCTCAATTCTATACAACAAGCTCTAAATGAAAATAAAATGCAAGTCTACTAGACTAAATCCCGATCACTCCTGAGTGTCGGGCCATAGGTAGCTAAGCCATCTCCTCAGTAAAATGTAGGGCATGTATCCTCATGGCAATTATCTGTAAAATTTTCCACAGGTCCAGTCAGGACAGGAACGAGCACATCTCATCTAGTAAACCCAAGTAAATGACAGAGAACTATAAAGCAGTTATAGGCAGTTGTATTGATGAAATGGCAGTTTATATTCAGGTGATGGTAAGAAAGACAGATAAAGTGCAAGAAAAGTAAATACTAAACAAGAGAAGAATCATAGCAATGAAGACTATAAAAATAGAACTAGCTGAACCAGGATAATATGATATAAAGTCCAGGCAACAATGTAGACCAGTGTAACTCTAATGTAAGTCCAGTACATGATGAATCTCATACAAGATGAATCCAGTAAGGGACGATTCCAGTCATAGTGATCAATGATTCCAGGGTGAGTCCAGCCTATACTCTAGCAGTGTGTTTTAAAATACCGAGATCGACATGTAAACGGCTATGGGTAATCCGGCACATCACACACCTGGCCGGGTGTGGGATGGCTATCATTCCAGTATGATTCCAGCAAAGGGTGATTCCAGAAATGGGGTATGTTTACATGTCTTACTCTAGTATTTCCCCTCCCAGCAAGTGAATCCAGAATTCCGACACAATGATTCAAGATGAGTCCAGCCAAGTATAATGATACCAGTAAATGATTCTGGGGTGATTCCAGTAAATGATTCCAGTAATAGAAGCCAGGAATGATGATACCAGTAATAGAGGCCAGAAAATAAATGTGTGTCGTATACATGAATCCAGAAATAACAGTACGTGTTTGTAACAGATAATCACATACAGCTAACTAGAACTGAAATACAGTAATTGACAAATAAATGGGAGAACTATCAGAGAATGTACTCGTCTGGTACTCTGAGAAGAGTAGTGTAATATCAGATGCCTGCACCAGAGTCACAATGTCCTAAACAGAGTAATATGGGTTATAACATGTTTAAAATAAGGTAAATGAAGTCTACGATGCAATCTACATGAATTCTAGGCCAATCTAGGTCAAAGTCAACTCTTGGTCAACTCTGGGTCAACCAAGTCAATATCTAGCTAAATTGTCAAACCTTGGTCAACTAGTCAACCTAACAGTCAAACTAGATCAACTCTAGTCTAGTTAGGTCAAACAAGGTCAAACTAGTCTAGGTTGGTCTAACCTAGGCTGAACAAGGCAAACTAGGTCTCTAACCAAAATACCATACAACCCACACTAGTCAAACTTAAACTATTGGTCACTATCTAGGTCAATCTCTATAAGGTTAACTCAATTCTAACTCCAAGCCATAATTAACCTATTTTAAGATATTAATTAACCTATATTATCATATATACACTACACAACTATATATCTATATACAAATTAAGTATCACTCTAACCTTCCTTAAGACAACCACCCCTATATCAACAATATATCCTTATATATGTGCATATCTACCCTAGGCTATAGAGTATGATACCAAATCACCAACCAACCCTATATATGCACATAGCTATAATAACTATAGAGTATATAACAACCCTCTACTACTAATAGCACATCCTACTTATACCATGGTTATACCTAAGATACCAAGAAAGGGAGAAACTTGAATGGGTGAGTAAGGACACTAATTGTTCAGTATGGACTAAACTCAACTCTTGCTGCCCCTCACTCTAAACACATGATCCCTTACACTCTATGAACACCCTTACCAACTGAACCTTCTCACTCTCACTGGTCCCTGTGCAAGAGGAGTACAATCAATATCCTGTCCCTAAACACAGGACATACCCAGGTTTAATGAGGATCCCCAAGGCAGGTCACCCAGGCATCTAACTGGGGTTTCTAACATCAAGTGGTCTAATCTAACATTCCTACCAAGCAACTGCTGCTACTGCATTGCAGCAATATAATACACCACATCTCTCTGCCCACCCCTACTCACTGCACTCTATTGCAGTTGCTGCAATTGTTGCCAAAGTGCAGGCCAAGGCAGGGCAAGCCAAGGCAAGGCATTGCCTATTCTGCAATGCAATGCTAACCACTGCCAAGGAGGCCAAGACAGGCCCTGGTCTGCTGCCTGCATTGATTAACAGTTTTTCTCCCTCCCTTTCTTCCATCTCTCACACTCTCAAACCATTCTCCATATCAACACAACATCAACATAATTTAACTAATATCTACTAACATCTAACAAAAGAGAATTCAACACAAAACATAAAACAGTCCTATAAACCAGCCTAATTACCATCACAGTTAAAATCCCAGAGTCCTAATTCTACCAAAATCTCAATCAATGATGTGTGTGTGTGGTGAGGAAAATCTGTGGGTGTGTGAGTGTTAAACTGTATGACAGTAACCAGGAATTCTCAGGAAATCAAGCATACAAATGACAGTGGCTATTGACAGTTCATATGCTTCAACCCCAACATAATTTCGAAAACCCCTTCTACTTAATCATCAAGCCAACATCAACTCTAAACTGAAATACAAAATAAAAACTCTACACTTGATAACCATTCGAACAATGGTGATATGTGCATAGGACAGTAGGGTTACAGTCAACAATAGCTAAATTCAGAAAATATCAATCCTAACTCCCATAATACTGGAAAAAAGTAACACAGTTTAGTTTGAAAACCGGACAATTGAATCCAACAAATTAAGAACCCAATACAATCTGTAAAACTGACTTTGCAATAGTCTAAATACACATGTATATAAACTTAATATGTCAACCTAAATCATGAAAAATGGGTGGGCACACATTCAATCCAGGAATTGAAAGAAAACAGAGCCTGTATCAGTCAACAGGGAACAGTTATTTTCGAATCCAAATTTCCAATAAAACTCAAAATCAATAATTGAAATAGGTGTACAAACATTGGGACATGTCCCTCGTGTCCAGGGAGAGTCCCTCGTGTCCACAAATTGGGACACGTTGTGTCCAAACTAAAATTAAAATTTCATAAAAACCTGGAAAGGAAATACTCATCGTGCAGCCATGTCGAGCCCTCGTGCTCTCGACACAAGCCGACACGTGTCTCGTGCTCGTACACAGAGATACGCCTAGTGTAGGGCTTCGTGATGAAGTGTCTGCATTGTGTCCAAACAAACCGTGTCCAAGGAAATCGATGCGTATCAGACGCACTTCCTGCGCGCGTGCACGACAGGCACCGACCCGTACGGGTGAGATTTCTCACAAATCACTCGATGGGTTGGCCTCAAATTAGGTGAGCGTGCTGTCAGTCAAAGCCCGCAGGTGTCTACCAATTTTGGGGTCCAACCGAGTCGTGTCATGTCATATATAAACGTGTGGCAGCAGGACACCGCACGGAGCCTGTGCGCAGTGTCGTGCACGAGGTGCGTGTCCATTTTGGACACGAAAAAACTACAGAATCGTGCTCAGTCATACAAATATTAAATCTACACATGAAGAGCTACTCAAATATATAATTTGTTTCAAAAAATAACAATATTCAATCCATAGAGGCATTTCAACAAACACCTACACCACACTACGACACGTGTCCGATACGGACACCAAACGGACACGAAATCCACCCAAATTTCAGGGACACCTAGGGGACTCCTAGATCTAGCCCTATATGCAAAAAAAACTGAAGTTTAAATCAATTTAAGGGGTTTTACCTATGTGTGCAAAAAGCTTAAAAAAGCCTCAAATGGGGGATTCTTCCTCTTGGTGTCAAAAGCTCCAAATTGACCCAAAGCTGTGATTAAACTCCAAAATCAGAAAATAGGAGAGTGTTAGGTTCTAATGCAAGAAACTAGGATTAAAAAGGACTTAAAATGGATTTATGGGGATTTTTAGAAGAGGGATAATACCTTTCTTTTTCCAATGTTGAAATGAATGAAAAAATGAGGCAAGCCCTAGAGAATAAGTGTTTATATAGGATGGGGATCCCTATGGCTGGTCATTTAGGGTTTGGTTAGGATTGGGGCTTCTAGTTATGGGCCATGGGCCAAGTCTTGATCAAATAAATCATTAAGGCATAAGCCATTTCATGAAACCATAAACCATGACTTAAATGCACTAAACTAAATCCCTTCATTCTGAAATTAGTTTCTCATGACTAAATGTAGGTTAACCTAAGTTAGACTAGGGTTACCATAGCTAGGGTTAGCTTCTAGGCTAGCTCACTAGGTCTCAACAAGTCAAGTCAACCAGAAATTCACCAATTCAACAAATGACCAAATAAATCAAATAAGTCAAAATGACCAAAATACCCCTAGGCTAAAAATAACAATTAAATCATCCTAATGACGCGGTTAGGCTCTAGGTCATGCAGTCTCTACGGTTTCACTAGCTGCACACCAAAATCACAAGTCATGACTTAAACCATTTTTAAATAGTTTAAAAATAATTAAAAATCACCAAAAATCATAATATGAAATAAATATCAATAAATAATAATTATAAATACAAAAATTCAAAAATACCCTCATCTGGAAAACTGGATGTTACAATCCTACCCACCTTATAAAAATTTCGTCCTCGAAATTAAGATGATCGCACCTTGCCTAGGTCAAACCCCCAATCAATCAAAGTCGAAGCAATTCAATCCTACTGGTCGTGATTCACAGTCTCGAACTGGGTAGCTACACTATCTAGCAATCACAAGCAATATCCTGGCAGGTACTAAGGGAAATCACGCATGGAAGTGGGGAGGAAGAACAGGAAGGTCAAACCTGCTAATCCATCACCTGCGATGTCAGTCTCCTTGGCTGCCATCGCAAAAGCTCCATCCCTCTGGTGCTGAGCTACAGGTGGCCTAGCCTCCTCAAAAGGAGGTGCAATGGGACAATCTATCTTCTGGTGGGCAGCTGACCCACAGAAATAGCAAACCTTCAACCGCTTCTTGCACTGCTCCTAAATATGTCCCGGCTTCTTGCAGTAGGAACAACTGATCGCCTTCGGGTCCTGAACCCGATACTGATGCTGCACCTGCAGAACTCCTACTGGTGCCTGTGTCTGATGAATCTGCATATGAGGCCTCTTGGCCTGGCCTCCGCTGCAGCTGGTACCGTGAGCGTCCCATCCCCTCTTGAGCCTCAGCTCAAGATCATCTTCAGCCAGTAAAGCTTCCGTCAAAATCTTCTCGAAAGTGGCATCCCTGTTGTCCTTGGTCAAGGACTTGACTTCCTTGACCAGACCCTTCCGGAACCTCTGGGCCTTTGCCGCCTCGTTCAAGCCCTCTACGAATCTGCTGAGGCGGCCAAACTCCCCAGCGTACTCCTCCACTGACAGGCTCCCCTGGACTAAGCTCTCGAACTGCGACTCCAAGGCTCTGAGTGCTGAATCCGGAAAGAACTTCTTCTTGAAGGAGCCCCTGAACTCCTCCCAAGTCTGTCCAGCTACCCCCACCCTGGGGTCTGACTGATACCAGGTGCGAGCAAGATCTCGCATCCGGCTAGCTGCGGCCTCGATCTGAAGATCTGCTGGTATCCTGGCCAGGCGGAAGATCTCCTCTATATGCTCGATCCACTCATCGGCATATAGGATCCCCTTTGTCCCCAAAAAGTCTCTGGGGCTCATCTTCTGAAACTGCTCGATCCCCGGTATCCTCGGCTGCTGTATTACTGGTCGAGCTGCGACTGCCGTAAGGGCCAACTCCATGCCTCGGTCCTGTCGGGCCTGCTGCCGGTCCATAAACTGCTGGAAGTAGGCAAACATCTGTGCCGCATCCACGTGTCCTGTAGACGGTGGCTGCTGGAACTGCATCTCTGGGATGACTGGGTCCTGCCTCCGAACTGGTGAAGGCATATCCCTTACTGCTGCTGCTGAAGTCTCAATATGGGCAGAGGTGGCAGGAGCTGCAGCCTCCTGACCCTGCTGAACTGGTTGAGAGGTGGCAGTCCCCTCTGCAACAACTGCTGCACCAGAGTGATGTGATCGTGTCTCCACCATCCTGAAGACAGATCGAACAAGGAAGTCAATACTGAGCAGGAATCGATATATCAAAGGAGGACAGTTATTTCAAAGAAGGCAAATCAATACGATATGTAGATGGCATGATTTAAAGCAGAATTTTTCCTAACTGTGATTGAGTGCCTCTCCGATAAAGCCTATCTCTCAGTCCTATCGCAGGCTCGCAGCAGTACAACTAAGTCACCGTACTACCACGATATCGCACTAATGCGACTCTCGACCTGCATGGGCCACCACTAAAAATGTGTCACGACCCGCACCCACTATGAGGGTACGAGTACGTAATAGCGCCCAGCCTACGCCGCAGTGTCGGCAGTAGAACGCTGTTCTAAGTCTCTAACTAACCATCAACTCATGCAGTATATAATGTACTCATCATGATCAACTCCGAACGGAGGACAAGTATAAGATATGGTATATCTCAATCACAGTCTAAGCACGATAAGAAACACAGAATTGTAACTAAGAATTTGAAGACAAAAATAAATACTGAAATAATAACAACATCTGAATAATCTCAAATACATCTCAAGTCTCAATTCTATACAACAAGCTCTAAATGAAAATAAAATACAAGTCTACTAGAGTAAATCCCGATCACTCCTGAGTGTCGGGCCATAGGTAGCTAAGCCATCTCCTCAGTAAAATGTAGGGCATGTATCCTCAGGGCAATTATCTATAAAATTTTCAACAGGTCCAGTCAGGACAGGAACGAGCACATCTCGTCTAGTAAACCCAAGTAAATGACAGAGAACTATAAAGCAGTTATAGGCAGTTTTATTGATGAAATGGCAGTTTATATTCAGGTGATGGTAAGAAAGACAGATAAAGTGCAAGAAAAGCAAATACTAAACAAGAGAAGAATCATAGCAATAAAGACTGTAAAAATAGAACTAGCTGAACCAGGGTAATATGATATAAAGTTCAGGCAACAATATAGACCAGTGTAACTCCAATGTAAGTCCAGTACATGATGAATCTCATACAAGATGAATCCAGTAAGGGACGATTCCAGTCATAGTGATCAATGATTCCAGGGTGAGTCCAGCCTATACTCTAGCAGTGTGTTTTAAAATACCGAGATCGACATGTAAACGGCTATGGGTAATCCGGCACATCACACACCTGGCCGGGTGTGGGATGGCTATCATTCCAGTATGATTCCAGCAAAGGGTGATTCCAGAAATGGGGTATGTTTACATGTCTTACTCTAGTATTTCTCTTCCCAGCAAGTGAATCCAAAATTCTGACACAATGATTCAAGATGAGTCCAGCCAAGTACAATGATACCAGTAAATGATTTCGGGGTGATTCCAGTAAATGATTCCAGTAATAGAAGCCAGGAATGATGATACCAGTAATAGAGGCCAGAAAATAAATGTGTATCGTATACATGAATCCAGAAATAACAGTACGTGTTTGTAACAGATAATCACATACAGCTAACTAGAACTGAAATACAGTAATTGACAAATAAATGGGAGAACTATCAGAGAATGTACTCGTCTGGTACTCTGAGAAGAGTAGTGTAATATCAGATGCCTGCACCAGAGTCACAATGTCCTAAACAGAGTAATATGGGTTATAACATATTTAAAATAAGGTAAATGAAGTCTACGATGCAATCTACATGAATTCTAGGCCAATCTAGGTCAAAGTCAACTCTTGGTCAACTCTGGGTCAACCAAGTCAATATCTAGCTAAATTGTCAAACCTTGGTCAACTAGTCAACCTAACAGTCAAACTAGATCAACTCTAGTCTAGTTAGGTCAAACAAGGTCAAACTAGTCTAGGTTGGTCTAACCTAGGCTGAACAAGGCAATCTAGGTCTCTAACCAAAATACCATACAACCCACACTAGTCAAACTTAAACTATTGGTCACTATCTAGGTCAATCTCTATAAGGTTAACTCAATTCTAACTCCAAGCCATAATTAACCTATTCTAAGATATTAATTAACCTATATTATCATATATACACTACACAACTATATATCTATATACAAATTAAGTATCACTCTAACCTTCCTTAAGACAACCACCCCTATATCAACAATATATCCTTATATATGTGCATACCTACCCTAGGCTATAGAGTATGATACCAAATCACCAACCAACCCTATATATGCACATAGCTATAATAACTATAGAGTATATAACAACCCTCTACTACTAATAGCACATCCTACCTATACCATGGTTATACCTAAGATACCAAGAAAGGGAGAAACTGGAATGGGTGAGTAAGGACACTAATAGTTCAGTATGGACTAAACTCAACTCTTGCTGCCCCTCACTCTAAACACATGATCCCTTACACTCTATGAACACCCTCACCAACTGAACCTTCTCACTCTCACTGGTCCCTGTGCAAGAGGAGTACAATCAATATCCTGTCCCTAAACACAGGACATACCCAGGTTTAATGAGGATCCCTAAGGCAGGTCACCCAGGCATCTAACTGGGGTTTCTAATATCAAGTGGTCTAATCTAACATTCCTACCAAGCTACTGCTGCTACTGCATTGCAGCAATGCAATACACCACATCTTACTGCCCAACCCTACTCACTGCACTCTATTGCAGTTGCTGCAATTGTTGCCAAAGTGCAGGCCAAGGCAGGGCAAGCCAAGGCAAGGCATTGCCTATTCTGCAATGCAATGATAACCACTGCCAAGTAGGCCAAGGCAGGCCCTGGTCTGCTGTCTGCATTGATCAATAGTTTTCCCTCCTCCCTTCCTTCCATCTCTCACACTCTTAAACCATTCTCCATATCAACACAACATCAACATAATTTAACTAATATCTACTAACATCTAACTATAGAGAATTCAACACAAAACATAAAACAGTCCTATAAACCAGCCTAATTACCATCACAGTTAAAATCCCAGAGTCCTAATTCTATCAAAATCTCAATCAGTAATGTGTGTGTGTGTGGTGAGGAAAATCTGTGGGTGTGTGAGTGTTAAACTGTGTGACAGTAACCAGGAATTCTCAGGAAATCAAGCATACAAATGACAGTGGCTATTGACAGTTCATATGCTTCAACCCCAATACAATTTCGAAAACCCCATCTACTTAATCATCAAGCCAACATCAACTCTAAACTGAAATACAAAATAAAAACTCTACACTTGATAACCATTCGAACTAAACAATCAACCTATCTATCAATACTACTAAATGTAAGGAAATAAGGTAATTTAAAAAGGGAAGAGGAAATCTGAAACAACCAACTGAAATCAATTGAATATCAAAATAGGAAATGAAATCAAACAATAGTGATATGTGCATAGGACAGTAGGGTTACAGTCAACAATAGCTAAATTCAGAAAATATCAATCCTAACTCCCATAATACTGGAAAAATGTAACACAGTTTAGTTTGAAAACCTGACAATTGAATCCAACAAATTAAGAACCAAATACAATCTGTAAAACTGACTTTGTAATAGTCTAAATACACATGTATATAAACTTAACATGTCAACCTAAATCATGAAAAATGGGTGGGCACACATTCAATCCAGGAATTGAAAGAAAACAGAGCCTGTATCAGTCAACAGGGAACAGTTATTTTCGAATCCAAATTTCCAATAAAACTCGAAATCAATAATTGAAATAGGTGTACAAACATTGGGACATGTCCCTCGTGTCCAGGGAGAGTCCCTCGTGTCCACAAATTGGGACACGTTGTGTCCAAACTAAAATTGAAATTTCAAAAAAACTGGAAAGGAAATACTCATCGTGCAGCCATGTCGAGCCCTCGTGCTCTCGACACAAGCCGACACGTGTCTCGTGCTCGTGCATAGAGATACGCCTAGTATAGGGCTTCGTGATGAAGTGTCTACATTGTGTCCAAACAAATCGTGTCCAAGGAAATCGATGCGTATCAGACGCACTTCCTGCGCGCGTGCACGACAGGCACCGACCCGTGCGGGTGAGATTTCTCACAAATCACTCGATGGGTTGGCCTCAAATTTGGTGAGCGTGCTGTCAGTCATAGCCCGCAGGTGTCCACCAATTTTGGGGTCCAACCGAGTCGTGTCATGTCATATATAAACGTGTGGCAGCAGGACACCGCACGGAGCCTGTGCGCAGTGTCGTGCACGAGATGCATGTCCGTTTTGGACACAAAAAAACTACAGAATCGTGCTCAGTCATACAAATATTAAATCTACATATGAAGAGCTACTCAAATATATAATTTGTTTCAAAAAATAACAATATTCAATCCCTAGAGGTATTTCAACAAACACCTACACCACACTACGACACGTGTCCGATACGGACACCAAACGGACACGAAATCCACCCAAATTTCAGGGACACCTAGGGGACTCCTAGATCTAGCCCTATATGCAAAGAAAACTGAAGTTTAAATCAATTTAAGGGGTTTTACCTATGTGTGCAAAAAGCTTAGAAAAGCCTCAAATGGGGGATTCTTCCTCTTGGTGTCAAAAGCTCCAAATTGACCCAAAGCTGTGATTAAACTCCAAATCAGGAAATAGGAGAGTGTTAGGTTCTAATGCAAGAAACTAGGATTGAAAAAGACTTAAAATAGATTTATGGGGATTTTTAGAAGAGGGACAATACCTTTCTTTTTCCAATGTTGAAATGAATGAAAGAAGGAGGCAAGCCCTAGAGAATAAGTGTTTATATAGGGTGGGGATCCCTATGGCTGGTCATTTAGGGTTTGGTTAGGGTTGGGGCTTCTAGTTATGGGCCATGGGCCAAGTCTTGATCAAATAAATTATTAAGGCATAAGCCATTTCATGAAACCATAAACCATGACTTAAATGCACTAAACTAAATCCTCTCATTCTGAAATTAGTTTCTCATGACTAAATGTAGGTTAACCTAAGTTAGACTAGGGTTACCATAGCTAGGGTTAGCTTCTAGGCTAGCTCACTAGGTCTCAACAAGTCAAGTCAACCAGAAATTCACCAATTCAACAAATGACCAAATAAATCAAATAAGTTAAAATGACCAAAATACCCCTAGGCTAAAAATAACAATTAAATCATCCTAATGATGCGGTTAGGCTCTAGGTCATGCAGTTTCTACGGTTTCACTAGCTGCACACCAAAATCACAAGTCATGACTTAAACCATTTTTAAATAGTTTAAAAATAATTAAAAATCACCAAAATTATAATGTGAAATAAATATCAATAAATAATAATTATAAATACAAAAATTCAAAAATACCTTCATCTGGAAAATTGGGTGTTACAATGGTGAAGGGATGCGGGTCGTTCTTCCGACCGAAGATGATTGGATGGTCCACTCCCTCGATTATTCGGTAAGCGTCTTCTGCTGGAGTAAGCTGGATCGCGGTGTACATATTTGTCACCCGTGTGTGCAGGTGAGTGCCTATACCATGTTCCATAGCATACATTGTACATAGCTTATTGAGCTCTATGTAGTTCAAAGATAACCCTTTATTGATGAAGTAAGTTATCTTTTTTTGTAGGATTATATCATCAGTGGAGGGAACATCAGTATGGGTAGCCACATACTTGGCTAATTCCGGTTCCTTTTTGGCTACCCCCTGTGTAAGTGAAGACTGAGAGGACGCCCTGGGTAGCTTGATTGTCAGAGGTTCAGCTGAGGGAGCAGAGCGTGGAGTTGTTGGCAGACTAGCGACCCCCAGTTTGGCACTTGATGTGGAGCGAGGAGTGGCTGGTTCACGAGAAGTGTCAGACCTTGCATCGAGGTGACGATACTTCTTGGAAAGGCGTATCGTCAGCTGCTTGTCGGAAGGATTGAGCTTCCCTGTTTGGGGTTGACTGACTCTCGGCAGTCTGATTGTCAGTGGCCCCGTTGTGGGTCTCGACACTTGGCCGGACCTTGGCAGCCGGATTATCATCTGCTCCTCTTGTACCGAGAGGCTAATTGCGTCCTTCCGCAGAGTGGCAGTAAGGGGTGCGGACTTGCCCGGTTTGCGAGCTTGGAGGTGGATCGTTAGGGGTCCTTCTGATCCCGTAGATGTCTCGGCATGAGCTTGTACGTCCCCTTCATCAAGGTGCCTCTTCGACTTTTCGTATAGGCAGGAGTCTGAGTAGTAGGATTCGCCCCCTTTAAAGGAATCGATATCAGCAAATTCTGTCTTCACGAAGCCGTATTTGTTGACATATTTGAAGCACTGGTGTAGCGTAGAAGGCACGATCATGTAATCATGTATCCATGGGCGCCCTAAGAACATGTTATAAGACGTGTCTGCATCTATGACGTAGCAGGTGACTTCGGATTGGAGGTCGCCAATTTGATACTTCAGACGAATCTTCCCAATAGGGTAGCTTCTGTCCGAATTGAAACCGCTGATGGCGGTGCTTGTAGGTGTTAGGCGATGCATTGGGATGCAGAGATGATGTAGCAGACCCTTCGGGATGATGCTTATGGAAGAGCCAGGATCTATGTGCATCCGATGCACCTTCACGTCGTCGATGTACCCCGTGTAGTATAGCGGGCGATCGTGTAGGTTGGTTTTGATGAGCATGTCCTGCGGAGTGAAGACGATGTTGGGCATTGCTCCCGTGCAGGCACTGTCTTTGAGATCCACGGGTGAGTCCTCCCCGGTGAGGTTGGATTGAGCCAGATAGGCATCGACATTTTGGAGTGCTTCGCTCAATGCAATACAAACGTCCTTGGAGAGCCTTAGGAGTTCGTACAGTGACAATTTCGCTGGTGTGTTAGCCAATTGTGCTAAGATGTCAAAGTTGTAGGGCCTCTCTAGCCCTTGGGCTGCATCTTTTCGGGGAGATTTGTCGAAGCGAGTCTCCTTCGGCATAGGCTTGTCGGTCGTCGAAGGCTGAGCCCGTCCCGGAGCATCAGTTGTAGTGGATTGATGATTTTCGGCTGGGTTATCAACCACAGGTTGGGATTGCGCTCCGGACCGCGTGACGATGGCTGTAGCTTCCTCGTTGTCTGCTGAGATTGTGTGGCAGGTCCTGACTTTTCCGCTCTTCTTTTTGTTGGTAGGAGATGGTGTAGGCCGAGTTACTTCTGACACCAAGTCTGGATGGACCCACATGACCTCTCCTCGTGATGTGGTGAGAGGTACTAGACCAGCAGCCTGTTCCCGGGGAGGTAGAAGATTGGTAATCTCTATCGTCGCCAGAGGGACGGGGATTACCCCGTCTTGAGTCTCCGTCGGAAGGAAGCTGCCGAATTATACGGATACCATATTGGCTGCCACGGTTACCTCTTCAAAATCGATGTCCAGAGCGTTCGAATCGATGAGGCTTTGGATGTACCGTTTCAGTTGGTAGCAGTCGTGTGTAGCATGGTGTACATAACGGTGGTAATGACAGAACTTTGGGTTCTCCAGATCAGCCGGCCGAGGCTTCCGTCTTGGTGGAGGGAGCTGAATTCTATCTCCTTGTATGAGCATGTCCAAGATAGGCTTGATGTGGCCGTCTTCAAAAGAGTAAGTGACTTGAGGCCATTGTTTGTCTACGGGCTTCGGCTCAGGTTTTTGTGCTGTATCGGCCACCAAAGCCTGCTTTTCCTTGCTGTTCCGATTCTTGGAGGGGTTACCCCCATTATCGTTGTTGGGACGCTTGCCCTTGTTTTCTCCTTCCGAGATGTGCAATCCCAGTTGGCGAGCCTTCTTCAGTCGTTTTTTGGCGCTTGTGGCGCTGATGATGAACGCCTTCCAATCTTTGAACTGACTTTCGCCCATCCAGAGACTGATCGTTGGGAGCAGTCTCTTTTGACAAATTTTAATTAAAGATGAATCTAGATTTCCGGAGGGCAGCTTCATGGCGGTCTGGCAGAACCGTTCGATGTAGTTCCTTGTCAACTCCTTCTCCCCTTGGATAACATCCATGAGAGTGGACATAGTGACGTCCTGTCCTACTTCGTAGAATCGCTCCAAGAACAGGCGCTTGAAGCCGGTGAAGGAGTGGATGCAGTTGTCTGGCAGATTACGGTACCAATCGAAGGCGACTCCTTCCAACGCCCCAATGAATAACCGTGTGAGGATAGCATCATCATAGGGCAGATGGTCGGTGGTGACCTCGAAGTAAGTGATGTACCGACTTGCTGAGGTTTTGCCATCATACGGGTTGATATTGAACGGCTTATATCTTGGTGGGAATGGAACATCCCTCCATTCAGCAGGGTATGGTTGCCGTATTCTGAGATCTTGAGCATTTTCTAGGGCATGAAACATGGCTCGGAGCTCCTGGACCTCTCTTCTTACTTCTCGGGTCTCATCTGGCGCGGTAGGGGCTGTTATTTCGGGAGGATTATTGCCCGGGTTTGGTACCGCTGAGTTCGAATCCACATTGACCGTAGGGCCCGTGCTTGTTTGACCAGGCGTTCCTCCTTGCAGAGTTCGCAGGGCCGCTTTAATCTCGTCTACAGACTTGACCAAAGCAAGCAATAGGGCTTCGAGATTGTCGATGCACTGGCGATCATTGGAACCACCTTGATTGCTGTCTGTCATGAACACCGTCCTTACATGAGGAGTGATAGAAGGAACGGTGGAGGATGTGCCCTCCGAGTCGTACCCATGCACCGAGAAGTCATCGGGATAGGTGGGAATGTTCTCTTCGGGCTCGGACTCGGAGGGAACGGTATCCCCAGCTTCAGAGCTTGCTTCATCTTGAGAGTTACGGATGCCCTCGGGGACATCAGTGTCTGTTGTACCTGATGGAAGAGTTATTTGTTCGGGCTCGGCTCTTTGAAACATCGGATTGTTGCGGATGTTCGGAGGAGTGCTACCCCCAGTTCCCACGACCTCCAGCGATGTGGATGATAAATTTCCCATCGCGACAGATTTTGTCTTTGAACGGGTGTGTTGGAATACTCCGGTGGAGGACAACCGTTTAGATGACAGTTTCTTAGCTGTAGTGGTTGATATCTTGGGACTGGAGATGCTTGTCTTTTTCTTTCTCCCTTTGGCGGGGACCTTCTGAGCGGAATTGAAGGAGACTACAGGAGGTGCCTCATCTTCTGAGCTCGGATGCTGTAGTCTTTGGAAGACAGATGGCCGATCTTCTGTCATTGTCGCGTTGTTGCAACAGCAGTTGACAATGATTTGGGTGCAGCGATGTCCAAGCGAGGACTCTTTGCACGCCGACACTCCTCCTCTTTCCTTGCGTTTGTGGAGGATCGCCTCCCGCAGGTCAGAGGAACCACTCTGTCCGTTTGCCGCCGGGGGCTGGACTCGAGCGGTTGTATACAACTTTCCATCCGAGGCCCGTGTGATAGTCAACGGGACGCCCCGATAGTCAGAGGTTGGGACAGCTGACTGGGCCTGATGAGCCCGCGCTGCCCTAGGCTTCCTCCTTTTAGCACTTGTGGGTACGTAATAGGAGGAGTCCAAGTTGAATACCACAGAATCTGGCTTATCTTCCAGAGAACCATCAGGGTCAGGACCGCATGAGAGACGGTCGAAGACTGATCGAGAGAAGCATGGAATGGACGTTATACGGCTAGAGTTGGGTACCGTGTAGGCTGTCTGCATGCGGTTGTCTTCTGCCGTCGGATGAATTATTTTTGTGCGGCTAGGAGTCACGACCGTACAGGATGGCCGCATACGGTTGGCAATTATGGCCGCATGGGTTTTCTGCAAGTGATTGACTTTCTTAGCCGCATGGGTTTCATTTATGTAGTTGGCAGCTGTAGCCGCATAAGCTATGCGGCTGACAGATGTGGCCGCATGGGCTTTCTTTATGCGACCGACGGATGTGGCCGCATGAGCTTTCTCCCTGCGACTAGTACCCTTATGTGGCTCGAATCTCGTAGAGTTTCTCTTTGCCCCTGCAAGTCCAGCATCATAGTGTTTTCTTCTGCCGGACTTGGGGACAGCATAGTCGTCTACGATCTGAAGTGGGGCCGCAGGGGAATCTTGCTCGCCGTCTTGAACAACAGAGGGTGTCTCCGCAAGAGCTTCAGTAGGAATGAAGGATCGGGGTCTCCACTCCTTACGGGCCTTCTTTGTGCGGGCTCGCTTCTGGACCGGACCAGTGCTCTTGTCGAAGAGCATTTCTTTGAACGCCTGTTGGTCGAACCGGGCGACCATCTTTTATTGCGTGGAGCCAAGCTTGGCTGCATCCAATTGCGTCACCAACTCCTCAGCCATGGAGAAGTTAGTCCCCAGCAGAGTTGCCATCGTGTTTGCCATGAAATATAAAAGAACAGAACAATTATCGGAGGACCGGACTTTTACTTCACGTTACAAACTCGCTTGTACAAAGAAAGCCTAGGGACGAAAACCTAGGTATAGCAGTCTAAGTACAATTGTTTATTTTAGATTCTGGGGGGTGACGATAGAGGCTCGGGAAGGCGACGGCAGCCCTGCCTTACTCCTTGGACGATCGGTATGCAGCCTTGGCTCCTGTGAGAAGATGGTTGGCGTTGATAAAGAAATGCTCTTCTTGCTCCTCTGTTGCTCTTCTGGCTCTCTCTGTGTGTGTATTTTCTCTCTGATAGCGTATATCTCTCCCTGTCTCTCTCTTCTTTTTTGCAAGGGAATGGCACCCTGCTATTTATAATAGTGGAGGGGCATCATTAGGGTTTGGCTGATTACTTATTCTTAAAGTGGCGGCGGCCTGATGCTTAATCAATCTAGACCATTAGTTTTAAGCGTGAAGGATCTGGGCCATAAATGGGGATAGCACTGAATCTTGCGAATAATTAATGCTGATTGCTTTAAATCTTCATGATTGGTTGTGTAGCTTGGATCTCTCACCACGTGTCCCATTGGCTTGATGATGAATGATATGACCTGATCTTATTAATTATGAGGATAACGTTAAATATGGTCATTGGGATCTGGTAAATCTTTGCATCTCATAATCATCTTTGCTACCAGCTGTCAAGTCTGGGGGATCATTGAATTTCTGCCACGTGTCTTAATAATAGATTCTGCCAAAGCCGCATGACATCCATGAACCGCATGAGACAGCGTCTCGGCGAGCCGCATAGGTATAGTACTTGTGAGCCGCTTGGTGAGCCGCATAAGTGTAGTAATCGCGAGCCGCATGGGATGGCTTCTAGGTGAACCGTATAAGTGTAGTAATCGCGAGCCGCATGGGATGGCTTCTTGGTGAGCCGCAGGAAGACGATTCTTGCCAGCCGTATGAAGCTGTTCTTCACTGAAGCCGCATGGAGGTAGCCACGTGTCAATCTCGGATCGTGTCAGAGATTTTCTCCTATTTTCCAAGAGTCTGTCATTATGACAGGGCCATTATGACACTTTATGTCAGAGCCGTCAGCTGTCAAATCATGGCAGAGCATTAAACAGGCACACTGCTCGATGGCCAGCTATGTGAAGGGGTCTCGTAGGTACACGTGGCGTTGAGCCGCATATCTCTGTGAGCCGTATGTACTTTTGAACCGCATGCGGCTGGGGGACTCTTTGAACCGCAGGACTATCCTTATGTAAGTCGCATGGACTCTCCTGTCCGAGCCGCATGAGACCAAGAGTCTCTCTGAACCGCATGGGACTGCTCCTGTATGAGCTGCATGGGGTTCTCCTGTTCTGAGCCGCATAGATCATCGTTCTGATATTTTCCATTCTTCTACACCATATACCGACGGTATACCGTGTGTGATCCAGAAATATGTTTTGTGATGAAAGTCGGCATACCGACGGTATACCGCAACATACCGTCGATATTCCGATCTCCATATTTTAATTTTTGAATGGATAAGATGCTAGCATTAAATGCTCCCAACGGCTAGATTTATTACCGTTACAGTTCAGAATGGTATGCCGATGGAATGTCGGTCTATACCGACGGTATTCCGTCAGCACTAAGTGTTGGAGCATTAACTGCTTTGTTCTCTTGGTTCTCTATAAAAAGTGATTGTGTCTTCTCCTTCAAGACTAACCAAGCTATAAATTTTCTCAACAACCAAGAGCTCTTACCATTACTACTATACCCAAAGCTTTCATTTGTCATCCAACCCAAAAGGGCTAAGGTATTAAAGACTTGTATTTTTCGATCTTCAAGTATTGTAGAAGATCAAAAGCCTCCTTTCTCTTTGTGTTGAAGTTGACGAGCCTTCGTAAGAAAACTCGTGTGTAGAAGTTGGCGAGTTCTTCAGATTAAAGCTCGTGTTGAAGTTGGCGAGTTTTTTGGATCCATACTCATGTAGAAGTTGACGAGTCTTCGGATCCAAACTCATGTGTAACTATTTACTCAAATAGTGGATTTAAGCCGGAGAGAGTTCCAGGACTGGATTGCCTCTAGGGAGGAGACCAGGTTACATCGAGTGTTTGATTTCTCTCTCTCTCTCTCTCTTTTACTCTCAGTAAAATAGCCTTAAATTATTATTAATTATTTTATTACCCTATTCAACCCCCCTCTAGGGTTCTTCAGATGGCTCCAATGATGAAGGAGGAAGGGCCTCTTACTGACTCATAAGGTTGGTCTTTTTCCATGACCATTTGGATTAGAGGCTTCAGAGAAGTGAAGAAAGCATTAATATAAGCTTCGACAACAGCTATGTTCATCGCTAAGGTCCCCGGGGTATCCACTTCTGTTGGAATCTTTATTTCTGCAGTAGCTGGAGGAACTACAGATTGTACACTAGGAGACCTGAGTACTGGCATCATAGAAGAACTTCTCTCTCCAGTTTGGGTCCCCATATCCAGGAGAGCCATGGTCGAGCTAAACTGAATGTGGTCGACGCAGCCTTTGCAACTGTCCCTACAAGACCCACTGTAATCAAGATACACAGTTATTACATATAAATTACATGAATTAAGGTAAATAAAAGTTGAAATTTTACCTGATCCTGGCAATAAATATGTGGTTTCATGGGGCATGTCCAGATCAGAACGGAGCCTGGCCATGGTAGTTTCAGACACAACTACCTGACTACTTCTAGCTTCGGAACCGCATGATAAGAAACGACTGCTTTCGGCCCCTGATTCTGCCTGGTTAACTGGGGCAATCTCCTCTACATCCCTAACTTCAAAAATTTGATCAGTAGGGGTCTGAGTCTCTGCAGCAATAGTGTTGGGATTTTCATCACTCCTAGCATCTTCAAGAGCCGTAGTTTGATCTTCGTTTTTTTCAGGCTCATCAATTTTTGGGCTTGGATGCCCCTCTTCAACAATGGGATTTTCTTCACCCTCAACAGTTATATGGCATTCTCCAATCGATACCAGTGGGAATCTACTGGAACTAGTTCTTCTTCAGCAGTACTTGCAAAATTATCTCCGATTGACATATTGCTATAGTTATAATCCAGGAGGGCGTCTATCATCTGTCGATCTTCTTGAGAACGAGTAGGAGTTTGAGTGGCCGGAAGATCGGCAGCTCAAGCTTGAGATTCTATAGGAGGCAACTCATCTTCGGGGGATGTAACCTCTGGGACATTTGGAGTCGGGGATGACAGTGTTACTCCTGCTGTAGCCAAGGTAGTTACGAAAAAAGTTGTCCGTATAACTCGATATCCTAGAATTTCTTCGGTAGTAATTGAGACAGGAATATCAATTGTTTTAGTCTCTGTATATGAAAAAGAATAATATCGATACATATCATTCATATTTTAAAATTATGCTTAAAAGTATAGAAATTACCTTTTTGAGATGGTAGATCCTTCTGTGAGGATAATGATATATCAAATTCCTTTCGGAGGGAGGAAGCGTCAATTGTTTGACATTCTGCTCGAGTCACCAACATTTTTTTCTGGCCTTCCGTAGTAGAGGTGCTACAGGTTCTTCTTCGACCTCATCAAGGTCATCTGGTATTCTGTGCACTTCTTCTCGGACGACTCCACTCTGTTTTGGAATCGAAAAAGGAGTTATTTCCCCCGAGAGATCCCACTATGCATCTGCTTCGACTAGGATCGAGTCGTCCTAGTAGTCGGCTGTTTACTAATGACCAAAGTGGTCTTCGCCTTTTTCTTCCCCGGAGCCTTAGGAGAAGAAGGAAGATCATCATGATGCGAAGGAGCCGATGAATCTTCAGTCTTCCTTTTCTTAAGCCCTTTGGCCGGAGACTTTTCTTTTTATACTTTTAATGATACGTCCAACGGCTCATTTACTTTATCTAGGAAGCCTACAAAAGAAGCCTCCAGAGGTTCATCGACAGGGTCTCGATCTTCTGCATCCCTGAACTCCAACCTTTGATCGCTTATCACTGGCAAAGTTGTCGGCCAGATGAAAGTTTTTGGCCAAAGTATTTATCGAAGTATTGAAATTCGCATATGTGTATAACATACGCGGACCCTGAGCAAGATTATGAGGCATGGAGAATATAGCTTTGGTGCCTCTGGCATTATAATATCTCCAAGTCCTAGAACCATCAATCAAGAAACCCTTGGCTTGAAGGCAAGTAGTGGCATTCTCCACATAGCAGCTGGTCATAGCCTAATTGCAGAGCGAATCGACTTGGCAAATATGGTTCTAGAAAATACTCTTCCTCAAATCGATATACTAGGTGAGACAGACGGATTGTCTTCAACCACAAAAAAAAATCGGAGACAGACGGAGAGGTGCTGCTTCTAAATCCATGAGTTGTGGAGGAAGATTCTCATATCCTGGAAGAGGGGGAACACATTGAAATCTCCATCCAGATCCTCGGTTCAAAGCTCTTTTGCATTCTGAAAGTGCGATTATATTCCAACAAGCATTAGAATAACGCCTGATAAAGTTACCCCCAACTTTGCCTATATCGGGGTCCATCAAGCTGGGATGGTGTAGCAATAACCACCCGAACAAATAAGTATATGGCATTTCGGTGCGAGGAAAATCCAGTCGAGCAGCCTTATCGTGCAAAATAGTGTCTACAAAAGAACGCAGACCTGTGTTCAGGCGACAAGTCATCGCTGAAAGAATGTCCATCTTGTGGCCAAATACTAGACGCACAACATCAAATAATATGCCTTGGTGAAATCTTTCGACTGCACTGGCCCCAGAAACTATGAACCGTCGCAGCCATAAAGAAAAAAACCCGCCAATTGGGCTTCTTTTGACATGGGTCTGTAACCCTGCCTGAGATAACTCCCAATAGTAGCACTAGCCTTAAAGGGGTGCCAGTCCACATCCAAGATATCATCGGTATGCTTGGACTTTTCCATAAGTTTTTCTACGTCGCTATGACTGAGCGGTTGGAAGAAACAAGGATCGCAAGCCTGACTCTCGATTATCTTGTCTTCAAAGATATGGCCTAAAAACAAATACGGCAACCACTTGGTTGTATAACAAGTCCCTACAGAAGGGCTTTTGTAATAAAGGGAGCATATCTTATAATGGCATAAAAAATCCTCAAATACCGCCACCATCTAAGAGTTTTCTGCAGAAAGGATGTCCAGTGCCTCATTAGGGGCACATATTCTTCATATGGGTTGTTATCCATTGGAAGATGTGAGAGGTATTTCATCTCATGAAGTGCAAAACCAATTTTCCCGTGAGGGGTCATGAAGGTTTCGGTTCTGTCATTGTATCTTTCAATCAGAGCTAAGAATATATGAGCATTTAGGCGGAAGCCGTGAACAATAGTCCAGATAGCCTCATAAAGTTCTAGTTCAAAGAGTTTGTCCTTGAACTGATCCAGAATCCAAATCACTAAGCTACTATAATGTTTCATGTCTGGGTTCACTAGGCCTATCAAACGCATGGCCTGATATGGGTATCTTCCTTCAGCTTTAGCAAATGTGTTTGCAATGATGGGCACCTTGACGGAAAAAAGCATCGATGAATCTTCTGGAGGTATACAACTCGGCTTTAAACCCCTTAGATAAGAACTGTACCTGTCTGAAGTACTGTAAAATAGGTCCTTGCTTTGTGGACCTAACTTATAACATATTTTTCTGGCTCTGGCTTGCTGAATCGGAGTCACATCCCATGCCATCCGTCGAGGGTGACTGGAGAATTCATATCGAGACAAGGACAAATGTCTTGAAATCTCAGTGAGATATATAATTCTGTCCTTACATTGATAAATCCTTTCTTTCTTGGTCTTTGGTTGAGATGTCTTCTTCACTGCATCTCCAAAAAAGAAAGCTGATTTTTTATTAACCACATTATCTACACTTTCCAAAGGTTCACCATTCATCATACATAACAAGTGTTACTTTCTTGAGCAATGAGTATGGCCCTTCTGGATTCAGGTGCATCATATTGTGGATATGAGACATGAGATAAGTCTTCTTTATATTCTGATACATTGAAAGCTGAAGCATATTTCTCAGCATCAGGGTCTTCTCTAAGATCAACTACAAAAAGAAGAAGAACAAACAAAAGTTAGTCTCAAAAAGAGTTTTATTCTATGGAGTAGAACACACAAAATCATAGATTGCACGACATATGTGTTGCGCGACTTCTGTGTTGTGCGACATCTATGTTGCACGACATCTGGTTGCACGGTATATGTGTTGTGTAACACCTGTATTGTACAACTTTTGTGTTGTGCGACATCTGGTTGCTCAGTATCTGTGTTGCGCAACATCTGTATTGTGCGTGATTTCAAGTTGTGTTACTTTTGATATGCGCATTCTCACAAAATCAAAAAGCACAAATTTGAAACTCACGCAACATAGTTCGTAAAGACGAATAGTATGTGAATAGCAACCAAACGCTAAAAAGAGAAGACGCAAGTTGTGAAGTATGCCTACACTCTAAAAAGAGGTAGCACACGTTGAGAGATGCACGAATCGACCAAAACCCTAAAAAGAGTTAGTCAATCCAATTGACATTCAGTTTGCTCTTAAAGAATCATCTTCAAGTGCCGGGTTGGCTCTTTCAGTTCGTGATGATGGTGGTGCATATTGAGGCGCTCTCATCGGCGGTGCATGAGATGAAGGCCCAGCAATAGCCTTTCCCTTGACGGCGGCAGACTTCTTTGGGGCCATTGATGATCGCTGGAGGAGCTTCGAGAGTTTGGAAGAAGAAGATAAAAGAGTTTAAGAGAATTAACTTTCGATAAAAGTTAAAAGTTCTCTTTGGACGACTATTTATAGCCTAAAAAGTCTTTTCGAAACTGTTACACAATTGGCGCTTAAAATTCAGAATTTGTTTGAACAGTTGACTGGCGTAACCCATATTAAGTTCCTCTAATTCAAAGTATTTCAAAATTTTGAAATCTTTTAAATTTTGAAAACTTTGAAGGGGGTCTTGTAGAAGTTAAAAATCAAGGGGCGCCACTCATTAAAGGGTGCCATCATCAAGTGGCACCAAATCATTAGGTTGTGTCAGATCATTAGGTTGTGCCAGTATCCGGTTGCGCCTAAGCCAAGGTATGCGAGCTGCATGTGGCAAGCATCTTCGAGAAGCTGTAACGGTTGCCATCATTACCGACAGCTCGTCAGTCAAAGAAAATCTATTTGAATCCCGCGCAACGCGACGCTCGAGAAGATTTTGTCAGCAAGCAATTAATACTGACAGCTGGTCCGCACAAGTTGTCAAGTGGCGCGTAAATTAATCAAAATAGTACAAAAGACTTAGTCAAAGGCGCCAGTTGTTGAGTTGCGCCCGCGTGCAACCTGGCTAGTTGGCGCCACCTGATCAACTTTTATTCAGAAGCTGGACGATGTGGCACGCATGCCACTAATCTCGAAGAACGTATCCACTAAACTGTCTACGACCGCACGTATGTCACTCAAACGATACCATGCGTCCCCAACAGTTCAAGTGACCATTCGCACAACTGGATAGAAGGCACGCAACCTAAAGTGCGTACAACTCAGAAAATAGTTATTTAAAACTATATAAATAGAGTTTTAAATCAGTACTAAAGCATCATTAATGATCATAATCTACTGACAAAGTGTTGTTGCATCTTCCAGAGGCTCGTGTCTTCGATATCACATCGTCCAAGGAATAAAGTGATCGTCTTCTGATCAGATTCCTACAGTTGTACTTTCCCAGAAATCAATTGTACTCTTGTACTTTTTTCTTAGTTTGTAATCAAAATTTTGTTTATTTGCAAACAGTGAATGCACCCCCCGATTCAATTCCTACGTATGAGACATGCTTAGGTCATGAGTGGGAGCTGCTTATGGGGCAGACTCATTTTACGCTCCCAGCCACACTGTTCACATGAATCTGTTACCACAATATTCTCCTTCTGTCTTAGTTCCTGTGTATGAGATACGCCCAAGTGACATGGAGACTTTGAGAACTATGTCATTCGAGGCGCAGGAGCACCTCAATAAGTTCTGTACAGCTTATCGTTAGCTGCTCGTATTACTGTCAGTGCATGCTTTCGACTAGCTGTTGTCATTCAACATGCTTTGGACTATTTCGTACTAGCCCTAGAAGTCACGTAGTACTCAGTGTCCAATTTGGCCTTACCCAGGGGTCCGGCAATTATGTCAAAGGTAGAGGATCTTTCCTGCGCATCTAGCTTCATGCGTAGATGGGATGTTGCGCCTTTCCTCTTACGCTACGCTTTTGTCTGGCAAGCAGCCTGGGAATGGCAGCCTCCACTGCGCTTTTCAAAAAATGGAGTCGATTGAGGAACTAAAACAGTAGTGAGTGTAAGAACATGGAGTGTGCCTGAGTTCTAGAAAGCTTTGGGCGCGTCCCCTTCAGCTATGCTGCTTGGCACAGTAGTCTTCAGCACCTAGGTGCGACGAGTCTTCTTCGACTTTGCTAGACGATTCGAAGGACCCCAGTAAGTTATGGTCAGATTGTATCACGACCTTCTTGTCAGAGGAGAAAGAAGTCCCCAGCAGAGTCGCTATTTTGTTTTCCATGAACAAAAGTTATACAAATTTATTGTATTACAAACGAAAAAAAAGTACACAAGATATCCTAAATAGAAAATCTAAGTACAATTTGATTCTAGGGAAGTGTGACGATAAAGATCAAACACTGTAGTAGTTCTTTTACTCCATTGACAATCTGACGAGAAGCACTTAGTTTGACTCTCTGAACTTCTATGAGTGGATGATCTGGGTTTGCCAATCAAAAAGTAGTCGAAGATCCTGAATGAAGAAAGACTTCTTCTATTTATAGGCGAGCACATATACGATGTGCGCAGGTATTTTAGCACGCAGGAGCGCTGCGCGCACGAGAATATCCTCGATGTCACGATCCGCACCCAGTGTAGGGGCACGAGACGTGGTTACATCCAGCCTATGCCACAGTGTCGGCGGTAGAACGCTGTCCTAGGTCATATACATCTAACAGTTATAAGGTACCTATACAGTTTATACACTCCGAATGGAGGTGACATAAATAAGTACAACTCAATCACAACTAAGAAAGAAAGTACGATATGATAGAATAAATGAAATATAGAATCTACAGATGATAAATACAAGATAGAGGGATAGCTGAAATCTAAGATAAACATCTCCACAAATCCAGAGTACAAACTCCAACATATACAAGTGTATCTGACATAACATAAAGATAAATAGAACCAGCCTAGCTAACTAGCCTAGTCTATAGGGGCAGTGTCATCAGCAAGTGCTGGGTCCTCCTGAGGGTCCAGCTCAAGTGTGTCGTCTAAGCCTGCTCCGTAATAGGTGGGACACAGCTCCTCAAAGTCATCTGTAATTTTTCAACCGGTCCAGACTGGACTGGAGCGAGTACAGTACATCTCACGCAGTTCATATCATGACAGAAATAAAATACAGATAATAGAGTAAGATACATGAAACGCTGAAGAGTATACATGAGTAAAAGAGAAGACTGTAATGAAATATCTACTATAAGTAAAGAGCTACAGTGAACTAGTGATTTAGAGTACAAGCTAGACATGTGAACGGCTTGATAATAAACATGAGAGTTTGCACATGACTACACTACTTTAGAAATTATCCACATGACTATTTATACTCTCCCGTACCCCAATCAATACACAAGGATCCGTTCAAGTTATGTTATTGCACATGAAATTCACATGGGGGCCCATAAATGGGTGTACATAAATATAAATATGGGGGCTCCATGAACATGAGAGTACATGAATCACGAGAGTGCACATGAATGGTGAAATCACAAGAATACATTATAAAAGTTAAACGCACATGACATGATGTATCTGATGCTCCCGAGGGGGATAACATCGTATAAAAAGATCCATATAGTACTAATCCGTGTTTCCATCGTGTTAGCATCAAGTAAAATAATTTAGAGCAAGAAAATACTCCTAGCAAGTATGAAACGGTCAGAGAATGTACTCGCCTGATATCCTGAACGTCTGAATGAAATACTGCCTGAGGAGTGGTGTCTGGCTCCTAATCAGAACAGTACAAGTCATAACATGTCCAACTAATAAAGTAAGCTACTATGATGCAGTCTATATAATATTAGGTCAATTCTAGACCAAAGTCAACTAAATAGTCAAAGCTAGGTCAACTAGGTCAACTAGACCCAATGAAGTCTCACTAGGCCTAACCAGTCTACCCTAGCAAGTATACACCATATACAAGTCTATATGACTACTCATGTGCATATTTACCATATGCCAAGACCACACAAGGATACCATAGGCTATGTCACCTAGGTTATATGCCATAGGCTATACACATACAATTTCCATACATATCTATATACACATATATATTAATAGGAATTCTCTATTTTATCACATTAAAACATTTAGCTATATATTATATATATAGAGAGAGGGATAGAGGAAAAGTGTGTATGTGTGTGTCAACGTAGGCATATGTGTGTATAGCTGTCATAATATGTGTGTGTAGCTAGGATACATGTGACAGGAATATATAGGAACAACCAATGTGTAGCAGTGTCAGGAATATATTCTCATGTGTGTACATGTGTATCAATTTAGATAGGTATACTCATCTCATATTTGAATGTGACCCAGGTTTGTGTGGGTCAACAGGGTGTCTCAGTGTTGTGTCAAAGTGACATCAACTAGGTAGTGTGCATAGGCTTTCATAGGGTCAACATGCTGTTAAGGGGGTTTAAGTAGCTCCTATGTTCTCAGGAACTTATTTTTGTGTGTGTAATACACATGAGTGTGTGTATAGGTTAGCATTGGGTTAACCCAGGTTTCAGTACAGTGTCCATAGTGTGTCTCAGTCCCAGGTTTGTGTCAACAGTGAGGGCAAGCAGTGTATGTTCATGTGGGTATTCCCATCTCAGATTTCAGACAAGTGACAGTGTGTGTGAGTGAATGAGTAATGGTATCATTCCGAGGAAATTCGATAGAAATGGGAACATGTTCTCAGTTGTGTACATTTGATATGGGTAAACATGTGTGCATTTCAGATTTAGGCATGACAGTGTGTGTTCAGGCTTAGTACACTGTCAGTTCAGGATTTGTATAGTGTGTGTGCCTGTGTACATGAGAGTATAGATGCCATTGTGTGTGTCTAACAGTTAGTTCTTTCCTGTGTGTAAGTGTTCTATTCCAGGTTCAAATGAGTGTCTCAGGAATTCAAATTTTAAAACAGTGTAACAGTTAATGTCATCCCAATCAATACACAATTCGAAAATAAAATATGAAACTGATCTTCATACCAACCTAACCCTTAGCACATGGTTAAAACCCAGGTTTATCACAACACAAATTAGTCATAACATAAGCTAACCCATTCGAATCTCAGGAACCCACATTGACAGATTTCAGTTTCAGGAAAAAAGAGGATTCCCCAAATATAAATTCAACACTCATATTCATGCTAAACACATACCCTAACATGATATCTAATGTAACAGCAACTAAACCACATTACATTACATGATATTAACATTTAAATGTAAATCGAAAATTGAGAAAACAGTGAGTTAATTCACTGATACTTAACAGTATCAGAAAATGGGGATATTCCATTTTGACATAGAAATAACAATCAATATGTTAGGTTAATGGTTGGTAGTTAGTGACTAACATGTGTATGTGTTGTACTACTCCTTCACGTGTCCAAAAAAGGACACAAGTGTCCAGAACAACACAAACACAACACACTGAACTGGACACAACAGCAGTGAACCCGTGTACGAGCCCTAGCTCACCCGACACGAATCCATTGGACACGAGGCTTTGGGAGTATCATGTCAGATACTGCCCCTCCCTTCGTGTCCAAGGACTCGTGTCCACGTGCCCTAGAACAGCCGCACGAACACGCGAGCAGCAGGACAGCCCGACTGCGCACGCACGGGACATGTCCACGAGTCCAACACGACACGAACTGGACTCGAATCCAGCTCAGTCTCAAGGAAAATGATAAGCCACATTAAAATACAAATTTCTATTCAAACATAATCTGATAACATAGTCGAAAAGCCCACTGTGGCATTACGTCGAACACCACAGCACGTAGGCTGATACGTGTCCGATACGGACACGTAAAGGACACGACTCCATACGAAATCCATTCCTACAGTTAGAGGACACCTAGGTCTATGCAAATATGCCAAGAAATCGAAAATCTAATGGCTAAATAGAAAGTTACCTATGTGGTACTCCTTCTCAAGAAAACTCAAAGATGAAGATTCTCTCTAGCTAGCTCAAAGCTCCTATAGAGTCCAAAACTGAGGTTCACCTCCACCAACAGTAAGGAAACACTATTCAGATTACAATGCAAGAAATTTGAGTGAAAATGGATGAATATTGATCAAAATAGACAAGGTTGAAGGAAGAACCAAACCTTGCTCTTGGGAAATAGGAGAATAAACAAAAGAGGCAAGTAATTTTGAGAGACATTAAATAGGGGGTGTAGATCCCTAGTGGCCAGCCCTATTTTCTAGGGTTAGGGTTTTGGGAAAACAATCCATAGCTCTCCTATCATCTAGTCAAATCAAGGGTCCAAAATCTAGGTTTACACACTAGTCTAAGTTGCAACCTAGTTAGCTCCAACTAACCATGACTTAACCAAAATTAATCATGACTAACTAATACTAACCATAGCTAACTAAGACTAACTATGACTAATCAAGGTTAGGTCCAATCTAGGTTAGGGCTAATCACAACACATGGCAACTAATTAAATAATATTAAAATCATACCATTCCAATAAATATATATTAATTTTAAATAAATTCAAAACGACGAAAATACCCTAAACTAGAAATGTGGCAGTGACAAATCTACCCTCCTTAAAAAAATTTTGTCCTCGAAATTGAAAAGGCAAAACTAAACAGATGAGAAGGATAGACAATCATACCTCACGGTCCAAAAAGATAAGGGTATCGCTCGCGCATCTCATCCTTCCGCTCCCAGTTAGACTCTCTTGGAGAATGATGCCTCCATGCAACGCGAACCAAGGTATCACCTGGTTTCTCAGTACCTTCTCTCAGCGATCCAAAATATTCACTGGCTGCTCTGGATAACTGAGAGTAGGTCCTACCTCAATCTCCGAGTGATCGAGCACATGGCTAGGGTCAGCCACGTACCGTCTCAACTGTGATACGTGGAATACGTTATGAACATCCACTAGTAGAGGCGGCAAGTCTAGCCTGTATGCCATGTCACCGACTCTTCTGCTGATCATGAAAGGTCCGATGAAGCGCGGGCTAAGCTTCCCACCTTCACCAAAATATATGGTACTACGAGTCGGAGATATCCGCAGAAAAACTATGTCTCTGACCTAAACACAAACAAGGTCTCATGTTACTAAATAATCAAACAAGATCATACAAATAAAACAAACAAACAACCTACTTCTAATCCTATCTCTAATCTGTACCTCAAACTCCAAGGGCCTCTGGTGGCTATCGGCCCAGTGTCTATGTCTGTCCTGTGCCATGCGAAGTCTGTCCCTGATGAGCTTCACCTTCTCGACTGCGTTAACAACCATCTCTGGTCCCAGTAAAGCTCGCTCACTAATATTATCCCAAGATAAGGGTATACGGTACCTGCGCCCGTACAGAGCCTCGAAAGGTGACATCTCAATGCTGGCCTGGAAACTGTTGTTGTAAGCAAACTCTACCAAATATAGGTGATCCTCCCAGGAACCTCCAAAATCCAAGACGCACGTCCGTAGCATATCCTCTAGCGAATGAATAGTCCTCTCTGAATGTCCGTCTGGGGGTGATATGCAGTACTAAACTTGAGCTGAGTGCCCAAGCTAGTCTGTAGACTCCTCCAGAAATGGAAAGTAAAGCGACTATCCTAATCTGAGATGATGCTGACCGGAACTCCGTGAATCCTGACTATCTGTCATATGTACATCTCTGCAAGCCTCTCCGTAGACGTACCCACCTTGAATGCAAGAAGTGGGCCGATTTGGTCAAACTGTCAACGATGACCCAAATCGCGTCTTTCCCTCTTGGTGTACGCGGCAATCCAGATACAAAATCTATAGTGATATGCTCCCACTTCCACTCTGGATGGACAATGGCAGCAATAATCCTCCGGGCCTCTGCCTCTCTGCCTTGACCTACTGACAGACCAAACACCTAGCTACGAAGCGAGCTACCTCCCGCTTCATCTTGTACCACCAGACATGCTCCCTCAGATCTCGGTACATCTTGTTGGTGCCAGGGTGTATAGAGTAATGAGATCGGTGGGCCTCCTCTATGACCTGCTCCCTGAGCTCCCGACTGGGCACACATAACCTGGAACCGTGCCTCAAAGCACCATCCTCTGCAAGAGAAAACTCGCCATCCACCAGTCCTGCTCGAACCTGCTCTCGGAGACACCGTAGAGCAACGTCCTCAAACTGCGTCGACTTGATCCTCTCCACCAAGTCTGACTGAATATGTAGGCCCCACATCTGTATCTGAACTCCGGGCACAATCATCTCAATCTCCAGGCTCTCCAAATCAGCAAGCAAGTGACGGTCCATAGTCAAACACATGGCTGTCGAATACCTACTCAAGGCATCGGCAACCACATTGGCCTTTCCTGGGTGATACTGAAGTGAGATGTCGAAGTCCTTCATCATCTCTAACCATCTACGCTGCCTCATGTTGAGCTCTTTCTGTGTAAACACATATTTTAAGCTATTATGATATGTGAAGATCTCCACCCTCTCTCCATACAAGTAGTGCTTCCATAATTTTAGAGCAAAAATCACTGCTGCCAGCTCCAGGTCATGGGTAGGGTAATTCTTTTTATAGGGACATAACTGCCTTGAAGCATAGGCAATCACCTTCCCATGCTGCTACAAGACACAACCCAACCCCTTTCTTGAAGCATCACTATAGATAGTGAACCCTCCTGAACCAGATGGCAATGTCAGAATCGGAGCTGTTATAAGCCGCTTCTTCAACTCATCAAAAGCTGCCTAACACTCCTCTGACCAAACATACTCAGCATCCTTCCGGGTCAGCCGAGTCAACGGCTCTGTAATCCGAGAAAAATCCTGCACGAACCTCCTGTAATATCCTGCCGGCCTTAAGAAGCTCCTGATCTCTGCCACTGAAGTTGGCACTGCCCATGCCTCAACTGATGTGATCTTCTTCGGGTCCACTGAGATCCCATCTCCAGTCACCACATGACCCAAAAATTCAACTCTGTCGAGGAAGAACTCGTACTTCGAGAGCTTGCCATACAGCCTCTCCTTCCTGAGTGTCTCCAGAACCACTCTCAAGTGCTCCTCGTGCTCCTCCTCAGTCTTGGAATACACCAGGATATCATCAATGAACACCACCACGAACTTGTCCAAGTACTGGTGGAACACCTTGTTCATTAAGTTTATAAATACCGCCGGGGCGTTGGTCAGCCCAAACGGCATAACCAAGAACTGTCCGTTGGAGATACGGGTGAGCTTACCCCCTCAGGTTGGCCACTGACGTTTTTAGAACGTTATACACTTGGCCCCTGGTGCCTATGGGGGGACTATGTCGGATCCCATTTAAAGCCAGAAGTTCCCATATGTTGGAGGTTTGTTCTTAACTACATAATCACAGTAGAATAGTTAGGCACCCTATTGCATGCATCTTTATTTTATTTCACAGTTTATATGGCATATTGTTTCATGTATCTTGTTACATCCCTCTAAGGACCTGGTAATTTTTTCAGGTGTGTGCTTTTATGACTTTTTGAAGGTGTTCTAGCCAAGATCGTGGTTTTTCTTTTTTTAGCAAGGATGATTGCTCTTGGATTGTCCTTTACTACTTTTTATAAATTCTTTCCTTTGTATGTATTTCTTCTCATTTGAAATGGTTGGTTGCGGGTTTGTCTCTTCCCAACAACATGTACAATAAAAATTCATAGTTGATTTATGATATCTTTATTCTTTATTTTGTGGATGAGATTTAGTGTGCCATGATTATACTACATTTATGGCTTACGTATATTTATTATAGGGCTAGCATGTTTACGTACCTAGTCCTAAGTATTTTGGGACTAGGGCATTACATGTTTTTTGTGGTGGCTCATGCAGGTCTACGAAAATATTGTTTGGTTACATGATTATACCAAGCAAGCCTGCATATAGGATTAGAAAATAGTATCTCATCCACAACTTAACGACTTATTACCTCCTTTGACTTCAAGGTTTTCAAACTCTATTTTGATTGCTTGAATTGCCTTGTGCTTGCATTCGTTCTAATGTTACCCTTACCTTCGTGCCAATAGAATGAAATCTAGTAGCAATCACATTGCCCCTCTTACCATCACCTCTAAAGACTCGATAGCCTAAGAGGAGCAAGTTCCTTTGCAGTCTCCAACAATAACTTATACCATATCTCTTCAGCCGGATCATATGTCTCAATAAGATCAGAGGACCCCACCTACCCAGCAGTACCCTCAAGCCGTGGGATCCTAGATAGGACAGCCTGACCAGTAGACCCTAGATCCCAGGAAGAACATAGACCACCTCCTCCTCAGTCCCCACCACATCTGCCAGTTCCTTACGCTAATGAGGCCTCGATAGAAAGGTTCTTGCTTAAGTTATTTCAAGTGCAACAATAATAGAATGAATTTACGAGGAAAATTATCTCAATAACCCTGAACAGGTCTCTACCTATCCTACCAGCCCTAGTACCAGCTAGACTGACTTAGGGCGGGACTATTAGAAGACCCATGGCACAACTACGGCAGAGAGGCATGCTCAGAGGCCCGCCTATAACTACTGCAGAAAGCAGGGCCATTTTCGAAATGCGTATCGAAGTCGTCTTGGCTTATGCTTGTGATGCGGATTAGGACAACATATGATTAAAGATTGTCCCGAGTCGCGGGCTCAAGGGCATACTCAGCATACCCTGAGGCCAACAGCTCCATCACTTCTCACACCCCGACCGGTTCAACAGGTGCCAAGGCTCATGACACTAGCAGCAGGAGCACCTCGTCCACCATTACCTCCGAAGTCAGTATAGTTCAACAGGGCCCCAGTCAGAAGTACGGACAGTCTTTCTCACCAGCTGTAGAGCATGCGGAACCCAAATAAGACGTCATAGCAGGTACGGTTTTAGTTTCTACGTGCCCACTATTGCATTATTTGACACAAGAGCCACAATCGTACTAGTTAGTCGTCAGCCTAGCATTGCATTTTCATCATGAGTTATTTATTCCTTTTCCAAAACATAGATCTATTGTCATTGCTTTCTAAATTGTTTGGTAATAGAGTAAATTCTTCGATTATATGATGACCTCGGAACTAGTATACTATCTTTTCTCAAGGAACTGTGTTGTCCTTAGGAGTGCCTATTTATTTTCATCTTGATTTTTCATAAATCCTTAAATATCTTATGGATTCCTTAAATCATACCATGACCAAAAAAATTTCACCCTTCAAATTTTGCTACATTCTTCGAATCTAAGGTTACGTGAATATTCTCTTCTTCGAGTAGGGATACAATTGATTATGTTTTACCACCATTCCTAGGATTGATTAAAACTCTTATCTGTTATCATCTAGAATAATCCTTCTCGTTTTCTTTTATTATATTGGGAAATGCTCCATGGATTGGTCCCAGGGAAAGGTTTGAGAAATTATATTTATCCTTGTATTATAGAATCAAAGTTTTTACAGCCAGAGAAATATTGGTGAGGCAAGACTTTAGATAACGGCATCATGGCTACATATGTTTCGTGAATTCTACTTGGACCATATCATATGCATGTTGGTTCCTTCTCCTATATTGTCATAAAAGTTAAAATTTGAAAACATCTCATGGATTTAGGCCAAAGATAAGTCCGAAAATCTATATTGACTGGCAGGGCAGACACACACTGTAGCCATCCATTGAATTACGGATTCAGAAGTTTTACAGTCATATGTGTGCTGGCGAGGCAAACTTTGAATAACGTGATTACAGAGGTATATGGTTCTCTGATTCTATCGAGACTACATCCTATGAATCCAGTTTGGCTTTGTACCGTTATTGGAAATATATCGATTATTTCTTGTTTGCTTGATCCTAACCTTGATTAATGATTTGATCAACCTATCCTTAGTACCATATAGAATAATTCGGTGCAGGTCGATTAAATGAATTGTATAATCTCAGTAACAACATAGGACAATCACCTAGATGATCATCTCGAAAGTAGGAACGCAACAAGTATTGGCCTAGATATGCTATTATTGTTAAGACACGAGTTGATATTAGCATAACTCCGTTAATAGCATAGTTATCATGCTTAATATAGTGGACTCATCATTTCTAGAAATATTAGGATTTATTAGTTATCGGTAGTATCGTGAAGTAAGCTTGTTACAAATATGAAGTTAAGGAATTAGTCGTCCAAGGTATTTCTTGATGTACTATAGAAGTCGTTGTCCTTGACTATAATCTTGCATTGGCCATAAGAAGAGCTAAACACGCTACCCCTCGGTTCATGTGTCATTATTGAGTGCAAGAATGACATATATAACCATTTCTTCTAATTGCTCAAAATTGTGGTACGAGCTTCATGCATGAATTTTCTTTCGTATTGCATATCGTTCCATTTTATTGTGCAGTTATTCCAACAAGCAAGATACAAAGATCGCGACCTTGATTTTTCTAGTTTCATTCTATTATGGTCTTGTGTCTTAGTTTTAATTTTGAGAAAGGAATTTTCAGAGAGTATAGATTGTAAGCCCCTCTAAATTTTAAGATTTACTAGGACTACCGATTGATTAGGATAAATTGGTTCCCACTAGGATGATAAATTAGTACCTCATGAATACCTACTTTCTATTTAGATCATTTAGTGTCCTCTACCGTGACATTAATATTTAGAGCACAAAACTAGCTGTTATCTTTCAACAAATTTTATATGCAAGACCTAGACGAGTCCACCTTTATCTAGGCATACCATGTCCCACACAAATATATCCCTTTGTACTCTATTTTTATGATGCGATTTTCGGGTCAAAAAGGCCAACTATAACCATTATCGTAATACTGATGTACTTTTCTGCTTCAATTAGAGACCCAACCTCGACTCAAATCTTTCGACCCAATATATGGTTATGATCTACTCAAAGCCCATTACGCACATGCCATTAGTGTGCCTCTCAATTGAGTTTTCGTGTGCTACTTATGCATAAAAGTCACAGAAGGCATATTTTCAGACTTACAACACCTATTTAACCAACCCGACACGAAATTAGCCCAACCACTTGAGTTAGAACCTATTCTAGGTTACCCTAACCTAGTAAGGATGGTTTAGATTGATTATACGAGATTTTGTCCAGCCAATGTAGATTAAACGCAAGATTAATTCAGTATGAAATCCCTTTGTACCATTTCGTCCAAGTTATACTTCGACCAATAAAATTTCTACTGTCTTGCTAGAGCATGACATATTTGAGTAATATTAAAGCGGTAAAATTATTCTCTATAGTGTTATTGACCAAGAACACCATAGGGATATTGGCTCCTTAGAGTCTGTGACTACGGTCAGAAATACCCAATATTCTCGTGCCACTCTTTAGAAATGGTCATTCTCAGAAGTCTTGTAACGACGATTCTCACAGTTAGCCAACTTCTATAAGTTGGGTAGGGCCTCGAACCTAGAATGCCTTATCTTGTAGGATATGGAGCCAAGGTGGTTTCCTTCTATAACTACCCCTCCATCTTTTCGAAAACCGAGTTACGATTCGACGTACCTGCTCTCCCTTTGTATTTTATTTTGTATTCTTGATATTAAGATTATTTTTAATTTTGATGACAAAATTTTTATAACATGGGTAGGATGTAAACCCCCCTATTTTTATATTTTTTTATATATATTATGGCATTTTTTAATTTATTAATAGTTTAGTAAATAAATGATAATATTTTATATAGAAATACTAACTAGTAGTTATTATTATATAAATAAATATTGAAGTATTTTGGACAAATTATTTTTTTTCTCTATCAAAATATTGGTAGCTATTTTTATGTTGGAAATCTTTTTTTTATATATATATATATTTTTTTTTTTGCATTCACAAAATATTCATATTCTTGTATATATATATATATATATATATATATATATATATATATATATATATATATATATATATATATATATATATATTATGGCATTTTTTAATTTATTAATAGTTTAGTAAATAAATGATAATATTTTATATTCTTGTATATATATATATATATATATATATATATATATATATATATATGTATATATATATATACATATATATATATAAATATATATATATATATATATATATATATAAGGAGAAAAAATGCCTTGTACTGTTCCCTTAGGAATAGTACTTGCTATAACCCGATAGTCCCCAACAAACAGAACGTTGAGGAGAGATTTGATTCCATCAAATCTTGAACAAATCTTTCTCCCAACTTTTCCCTAAATCCTTACTAATCCAAATCCTAGATAGACTTCAAAATCCAAATCCTAAAGTCAATTTAAATCAAATTTAATTCAGATTTTTAAATCGTATATAAATATGCGGTTGTGTCGAAGTTTTGGGAGAAAGCCCTATCAAAAATCTACTTAGAGAGTCTTCCTACAACCCAGAGCCTCCCTGACACCCCCGTGTGCCCATCCTGCCGCAGTCGTCGACGGCCGCCGCACCGTCGGAAAGACGCACAAACTCGACCAAAACAGAGAGACCCCGTTTTTTGAATACTTCCAGGTAACTTTTTTTAAAACCAAAAATTTTCTTTGACGCTGGATCAATTTTGTTTTCGTAAATTTCACGGGAGACCCTATATAACCATCTTGGAGTACGAGCAAGTAGATTTGAAATTATTCGAGGTTTCAACTCAGAGAATCGATGGAGAAATCGATGAAAACTACTCATTAAAAACAGGGAATATGACTGCAAACTACCATATTGGAATATCGATTCTAATCGATCTAGTATCAGTTTATAAATTTTACCTGAACAAAGTTTTAGACCATATGTAGCACTTTGAAAACCTTCTGGTAGTTTAATTTTTCATTCACTGTATGTAACAATTTTTGATTCCAAAGTTTGTGAAAAACAATTTTACAAAACTATAAAATTCAATAATTTTCATCGATACGGCGTTCATTCTGACAAACTGGATGACGTGGTCGCGAACCGAAAGCATCAAAAGGTGTGTATCGACTTGGCAGATGTGTGGGATTTGACGAAACTTGATTTCGTTGTGTGCACGATAAAATCGAGGCATATCGGTCGAGATATCCCATATCGACCAATTTTTAAATTAGTATTCAACTTCGAGCATGTTACTCACCTCGAGACGAAACTTATGCCACTGGACTCGTATTATTTTTCTTATCATATGAGCCAAGTTTGGTCCAATTTTGAGAAGGTCGACCGAAATACTATTTTGGCGGGCCTGCGACCCGATCCAACAGGCAAATTTGTGCACGACTCACCGAAATCCAATTTTGGACATGCGATTGAGTTCGTATCATCAAACTGGACCCATAGACATATAATTTGATGACTTTAGAGACCATAGATATTTGCATACTTTTCGGTGCAAAGAAGGTCCAATTACGGACACCAATATGGCCCAAATTATGATTTTGCCTCTGTGTCAAGAATTGGACTTATGGATAGGCAATTTTAGACATTTCTTTTACACTAAAAATGTTCGTGATGGTTATTTCATCATCCAAAGACGTTTGTGGGAATTGACTTTTTATTGCTCTCGATTCTGACTATCTGAGTGATTAGAATTTGTTATATCTGCACACCACCTCCAGGCAAGATACCTTGCCAATATATTCTGTCATTTATTGCTAATTTATTTTTGTTATTTTTATTCAGTTTTAGTATATACTACATGTTTCTATCACACTGTGTGTCCAAGTTATACTTGGGTGTGAGCGACTGTATTAGTCGTTTCATGGCTTTTCTTTATTTTTATGCATAATGACTTAGTACTAGAAGACCACCCACTGAAATAAGGCATTGGTATATCTCATATGGCCTTGACACATGCTTTATCACTAGTTGTGAGTCACATATAGGACACAGACTCGGGTAGTCGGCTGGTCATCGATATGGATGTGACGGGCGACGGTTAGGAGATAATTGTCAATATATTTGTATGATTAGTAGACTTGGCAGTTATTAGGGGTTCATATGAGTCATAGAGATGACATTGCTAGGCATTGGATGGGGAGAACAATTCCTTAACGTATGGCCACTATTGCACTTTTTCTTTGTAACCCGGAAGCTCCGCTGGAGATACGGGTGAGCTTACCCCCCTCAGGTTGGCCATTGACGTTTTTAGAACGTTATGCACTTGGCCCCTGGTGCCCAAGTAGGGACTATACCAGATCCTATTTATAGCCAGAAGTGCCCATGCGTTAGAGGTTAATTTGTTCTTAAATGTAATCATAGTAGAATGGTTAGGCACCCTATTGCATACATCTTTATTTTATTTCACAGTTTATATGGCATGTTGTTTCTTGTATCTTGTTACGTCCCTCTGAGGACCTGAAGATCGTGGTCTTCTTTTTTTTAACAAAGATGATTGCTCTTGGATCGTCCTTTTCTATTTTTTACAAATTCTTTCCTTTGTATGTTTTTCTTCTCATTTAAAATGGTTGGTAGTGGATTTGTCTCCTCCCAACAACTTGTACAATAAAAATTTATAGTTTTATGATATCTTTATTCTTTATTTTGTGGATGAGATTTAGTATGCCATGATTATAGTGAATTTACAACTTACGTATATTTATTATACGGTTGGCATATTTACGTACCTAGTCCTACGTACTGGGGCATTACAAACTGCTAATAGAATTGCATGCTAGAAGACTTAGTAGTTATTAGTTGCACTATATAGGATATTGGACGGCGATAACACGATTTTACGTTGAATACCTCCCTATATATCATAGACACGCTCGCTACTGAGGAACAATAGGTAGACTATATGTTATAGACTCGCTCAATACTGAGAAATGGTATATAGCATTTAGACTCGCTACTGAGGTATTATATTATTATTGACTTGAATTGATGGTCATGCGGACATGCACTATTCTTAAATTGCATCACATAAAACGGTTAGGTGTCCCTTAGATTATATGCATTTTATATTTGGCTGTGTATTTCTACTTTAATCATTTACATATAATCAGTATATCGTGGCATTTTTTTTCTGTATCTTGTTACGTCCCTCTGAAGAGCTAATGATTCTACAGGTGTAGACGGTCAAGATTACCCACAGGAGTACGAACTCGGGTCAGCTTCTTCATTTTTTGTCGAGGAAATCTTACCCTCTGCTGATGCTTGATTCTTCTATTTTCTTGCTTTCCTTCATTTATTTCTAGGAGGTCGGACTCCATTCTCATTCTAGCTTGGTAATGGATTTGTCTCCACCGGACTATCATTTCTTTGACTATTTATTTATTTATGATGGACTATTTCTTTTTTACTATAGTGGATGAGATATAGATAATGCCTGCGACTACGAGATATTGTTATGAACTGGTGTTCATATAACACAACTTATATATGTATGCGAACTTTCTATATATTGGAGTATACTTTGTATGTATACAGCTGACATGTCACGTATACCTAGTCCTACCTATATTGGTACTGGGGCGTTACAGGTATGGCTTGCATGATTTACATGGATCACAAGAGCCTCAAGTATTACTTCACCCAAAATGTGTTGAACTTATGGCAGAGGCATATGCTGCAGCTGATCAAAGACTACGACTTAACGATTGATAATACACCAGGCAAAAGAAATGTTATAGCAGTCACACAGAGCTGAAAGTACATGGCATCGCTATCCATCGACAACTGTTTATTACACGACTTCGAAGAAATTGGCATCGGAGTACGGGTTCGATTCGTGGTAGCACAACTGGCTCAATTCCACATGGAGACGAGTTTACTGTAAAAAAACCAAGTCTGCTCAAATGGATGTCTTATGCCTGAAAAAGATACGAGAGTTGATTTCATCGAGTAAGGCGACCGATTTTACGTAGGATGAGGTGAAGCATTACAGGTGAAGGACAGGCAATGCATTCGCAATGATACAGGGCTTAGAAAGAAGATAATAATAGAGGCCCACTATGCCAAATATTACTTACATTCCGGGAGTACCAAGATGTATAAGGACCTTCGTACGACCTTTTGGTGGCACGTTAAGGTGAAAGATGTGGCACTCTTCGTGTCGTAATATATGACCTGTTATAAGGTGAAAGTCGAGCACCTGAGATTGGGCGAGAAGATGCAGAACCTCGCCATCCTGGAATAGAAGTGGAAGCACATTATTATGAACTTTATTGTTGGCTTGCCAAAGACGCCACAGGGGAACGATGCTGTATAGGTCATCGTCGATCGGTTAACCAAGCCAGCGTAGTTCATCGATGAAAGTTACTTGGAGTATCGATCGCCTTGTTCAGATTTACCTTGACGAGATAGTAGGACTGGATGCACTACAAAACAAATGACAGTTCTTGACGGTTTATTTTATAACGGTCGTGAAAAACTGTCAAAGAAAGGGGTTATCTTAACGGATTTAGCTATACGTCAAGAAAACACATATTTTAAGTCAATTTAGCAAATTTGTACCATAATAGTTGACGGTTTTAGAGGATCCGTCAATGAACATTATTTTATTTATTGACCGTTTGGTGACAACTGTCAGCTAATGTATAAGCGAGAAAATTACCGCAATTTTTTTGATTGCCATTATAGTAATTTTTCAAACATTTTATAATGGATGACGGTTCGAACAGAGAATTCATATGCCATTTTGGTAAATACTCTTCAACTTTGTTTACATTTATCCCGATCCCTTTGTTTCTTCCCTTCTCCCTTGTAAAACCCCTAAATTTTCTACTATTTTCTTTATTATTAAATTTGGTACTGATTTAAAATTTTGTATTGTACGTCGCATAGTCGTATTATACGTCGCACACGAAATTTTATTTTTCGTAGTTGCTCGTCAAGTGCGAATATGTGCGAGCGTACATATTTTAGAAAAACATTTTTTCTATTTTATTATACACTTTCAAAATATTATATAATTATTATTCTTGCTATAAAAAGCCTTTTTGTTTTTAGCAGTTATTAATCATAAATAATATTTTATTGTATACTAGGAAAAGCATAATTTTGTAAAGAATATTTGTGCATACATATATTTCGTAATTATTTATTAGTCTATTTTAAATAAAAATGTAATTTTTGAGATTTATTAATATTAATATTTTATTATTCAAAAAGATATTTAAAAATAATTATTATTTTTGAAATTATTATTATTGGTATTTTGAAAAAATATATTTGAAAGTTATTGTGGCCATTTGAATCTTGATTTGATTTTTGAATTTATTTAAATAGATTAAATTAATATCTATAATTGAGATTGGATTTAATTGATTTGATTATAAACTAAGAGAATTTGATTTGATTTAAATTAGATTTGGATTTGGATTTGGATTTGGATTTGATTGCTTTTTAAATTAAATTAGAAAATATCTAAATTGGGTTTAAAGGAATCCTAATTCTTATCTAATTGGGAATGACCACATCCTATAAATAGGCAGGTACTCCTCCATATTATTTTCACCACAAATCATCTTTCAAACCATCCTTGTCAAAATTTCTCTCTTTTTTCGTCATAAATTCAGCCTCAATTTTCAAAGGTTGTAGCAACTTCGAATGACCATAACTCCCAACTCCGGACTCATTTTGACCTCCAGTTTTTTTTGTTGGAATCGTATTGAGGTATATTTTCTGAATGTAAATTTTATTTTCATAAATTCGGAACTTAATTTTCTGGAAAATTTGTGGAGTGTCAGTGGTCCGAAATCTGATACGTTTTAGTGTTTTTGAGATTCTGGGAGAACCAGGAATCAGAATCATGATCCGTTTAAAGTTTTGGAATACTGACAGAAAAATACATAACATATATTTTTCCTAAAAAAATTCAGAATATTTTATTTTTGGTTTTTATTTTAGAAGTTTGTCACATCGTCTGAGTTCATCTTGTGTAGCCATGTGACTATTCTGTACCCAACGGGATTGTCGATTTCACCAGCAAGGATCTCAGGCAAGACACCTTGCCATTTGCTATTTAATTATTTTAGCTCATATTTCATGCATATTCATTACTTTTTTTATGCAAAATAAACTGTGATACATGGCATAACCTGTTAGAATTTACTGTTCAGTTTCTTGCTATGTATTATTTTCTTACACATTAAACCTAGATTTAAGGGACCACCTTTGTGTGTTACATTCATGGCCTTGACACATTTATTCCACGTTGTTGTGTGTCGCATATAGGACTCGGACATGCGTGATTGGCTGGCCACCGGTACGTATAAGCCGTGCGTTAGGAAATAACTGCTAATAGAATTACATGATAGAAGACTTAGCAGTTATGAGTTTGCATTGGGCGGGAAGAACATGATTGGAAGTTGACTACCACCCTATCTATCGTAGACTCGCTCGCTACTGAGGAACGATAGGTAGACTATATGCTATAGACTCGCTCGATACTGAGGAATAGTATATGGTGTTGTGACTTGCTACTGAGGTACTGTATTGGTATTTTCTCGACTTGACCGGGTAGTCATGCGACCATGAACAGTTCTTAAAACTGTATTCACTTAGACTGGTTAGGCCACCTTTATCCGTTAGGTACGAGTACTTTTGGTTTGAGTACTTGTATCTGACCGTAGCTTGGAACAATAACTTGTCGCGGATTAGTTCGTCACATCTTGTCCTTCTTTGGTTGTAGGTGTGACTTACTACTTCGATGAGAAGGTATTGAACCTTGTTGGGGTCCGGATACCATATTGGATTCATAGCATGGAAAGATACGTCACCGTGAATTAGTTTACCATCTCCTGTCCTTGTTTGGTTGGGGGGATGGTACGCTAATTCAATAGGTGTGTATTGGATCATGTTATAATTTAATTGACTTATTTATTTGAGTAATATTTATACAGTTTATATGGCATGATATTATGTGTCTTGTTACGTCCCTCTGAGGACCTGGTTATCTCTCCAGGTGTGTGTTCTTGTCTTTCGCAGGTGCTCTATCTCTAGCTGTGACCATCTCTATTTCTTCGAGGATGATTGCGCTTAGATCGTCTTCGCTTCGCTAGCCAAAATTATTCTTTTGTATATCTTGTATTTCTTTTCATAGTTGGTAGTGAATTTGTCTCCGCCCAACTATATGTATCAATGACAATTCATTATCATTATATGACATCTTTTATTCTTATATTTTGTGGATGAGATTAGTTACTCTTTGTTTACTGCATTTTACAGCTTATGTATTCATACGAGGTTTCCATATATTGGAATATACTTTGTATGTATACAGCTGGCATGTCTATGTACCTAGTCCTACGTATTTTGGGATTGGGACGTTACATATTTTTGTGGTGGCCCATGCAGGTCGAGTTTGTCACTTCGATTACGTTACTGTACCGATGTGAACCTGCAACATAGGATTAGAATTATAGGAATCTCATCCATACAGCTTGACCTCTTCCCTTGGTTTCAAATTCCGAACTCTCGTTCGACTTTCTTGAATTGCATCTTGCTTGATTCCTTTCTACCATTGATTCTTATTTTCGTGCTTAGTGTCAACTAGGAAGATGACTACACTAGTATATGCTCATAGGTCAAACACATGGCTAGAATGGTTATATTGGCAATTGGAATACATTCAAGACTAATTGAGTTAAAAAGGGGCTTTTTGTGTGAATTAATGATTAGTAATTTGTAAAGTAGGATACTACCAAGGAAGGTTTTTATCTTGAGATTTCTAATAGTAAACACTAGAGGATTTATAGAATTTCATACTTGATTTAAGAAATTGATTGATTTTCAAAGATTTGATATTTATGATCTATTGGATTATAGTTATACATCCTTGCACAAGTATAAAATTGATTTGCTTTTCGAGTTGTGATATTTATGAGTTTGGGTGATAGATATACATCTTTGAACAAATATAAAATTTATTTGATTTTTGAGTTTAATGTTCATGATTTATTGTATTATAGTTATGCACCTTGAACAGTTATAGATTTGGTTTGAAAATGATCTTAGCTTTTAAAAATGGTCGTAGGAATTATTTAAATTTGAGTTATACAACTTGCGATTTTCGTGTTTAGTAAATTTTGAATTTTAAGTGGAAGTACTGATGGCGAATTTTGGTTTAAAATATTTGAAAGTTATGGAAACGATTTTGAGAAATTTTATTTTAAATGGTGTCCTATGATTGAGGATTTACAAATCTATTTAGATTTTTGGTAAAAAAAAGGATTTTGACTAATAAGATTATTTGAAAATTTAGTTTAATGTGGGATTGTTAATATTAAAAAATTTGGAAGAATTTTGAAGAATGTGATGGAAAGTTATTTTGATTGATTAAAGGAAGTTACCATTTAAAAGTTGTGATTTTGTTGGAATAACTTAGCATGAATAGAAGTTAAAATTGATGAGAGGATTGAACATAATTTTTTAGATTGCTTTTAATATGCTAAGAGTTTTATTATAAACTAATTGAAAATTTTAGAGTGTTAAATTTTTGATTGATTGTGAAATTTTTATGATTCGTAAATTATGAACTCTTGAGTTAAATAGTTGAATTTAAACGTTAATTTTGGAAAAGGTTAGTAGTAACGTGATAAAATTTTGCTTTGAGATTTATGAGAGTGATTTAAATTTTTTATGATAAATTTGAACGGCATGGAGTAAATACAAATTTTGATGGTATATTTTTGAAAGTTATTTTTGAAACTTTTGGAGGAAACTTGAGTTAAATTTTAATGGTAGGCCCCATGATAACCCTACTGAGTATTCCACACTAATTGACATGTCACCTATGACCATGATAGTAGTATATACACAAGTGTTGTTAGTCATCTACCCAGCTATGTGATTGTATTTCCACCTCGACTTACGCGAGCTTTCTTCAATTCTAGATCTTTTAATTGCGACCTTCTAACCCAATTATAATTTGAATAATGAGTTAATGGCTCCTTAACTGTATTCATTTAGGAGACTATCTTCTCTCCGGAATTGTGTTCCTAAATTATTTTTTTATGGATTCTTTAATTAATTTTATTTCATGCTTTAACTTGATCTTCTTTATTTTGTGCATTAATTATTACCTTGTGAACTCCCACTTTCTATTTTTTGATCTTTTGGCGTCCCTTACTGTGACTTGGATATTTGGGGCACAACACTAGACTTTTCCTTCCAACAAATTTTATATGTAAGACCTAGACAAGTCCACCTTCATGTAGATATATCATGTCCCACCAAAACCCATCTCCTTGTACTCTATTTTTTGATATGACCTTATGGTCAAAATGGCCAAATTATAATCTTTACCTTGATAATTTTCGACCACGGATAAGGATTCAACCTCGACTCAATTCTTTCGACCCAATATGTGATTTTGTTCTACTTAAATTCCTTAATGCTTAGCGTTGTACTTTATCTTGGTTGCTTGACCCATGGTCCCATCCCATTACTAGTTTCACTCTTGTAAGTTGGGTAGAATACCTCACGGCCCAACAAAGCCTTTATCCCTGTGACCCATGTTGATAAGTTTGCTTAGACTATAAGTTCAGAGGTCCCTAACTTAGCTAGTCAACCAAAACAACTGTATAGGCCCAAACTTCGGGCGAGCCTTGATTTTAAAAGATCTAGGACTATTTAAAATTCCTTCATCAGAACCTCCCTTGCTCATATTTTGACTATCTCATGCTGCTAATGTAGCTTCAGTTTTGCAAGCTTATTTCGTTATCAAGCTTGATCATGATATATTTTATTGGGTGCACCCACTAACATATGGTCTAATCATAACTGGTGCATGATGGTCTGATCAACCTAGTGCACTTTGGTTCACTTTTATCTATCGTTCTACGTGGATGGGGACATAGCTAAACTTGTCCTCTAGAGTCCCATCTGCGACTGACTTGACAGCTCCTTTTGAATTATTCGGTCGCCTTTGAACCACGTATTCGTATTCGATAACGCCTCCTTCGAACTCTATATTGCGTTCGCCTTCACCTATTTTAGAAGGACGAAAGCGTCATACTAAAACTCCTCTAACTGTCCTATCACCATGACCATTACCACCCAATGTAACCATATCTTTGTCTTGAACTACTCGACCTTTCCCTCGACACTAAATTTACAATCTTGACTTTCTAATCACTTGAATTTAAGAGTGATTACAATCGTCTCTTAATCATACCCTCAACCTAGACTACGACCATATAAACTTCTTTGAACCCTCCTATCTACTGTTGTGCCTTCTCACCCCCTCCTAATTCTTAATTTCGAGGACGGAATTCTTTTAAGTTGGGTAGGATGTAAAACCCCTAAATTTTCTACTATTTTCTTTATTATTAAATTTGGTACTGATTTAAAATTTTGTATTGTACGTCGCATAGTCGTATTATACGTCGCGCACGAAATTTTATTTTTCGTAGTTGCTCGTCAAGTGCGAATATGTGCGAGCGTACATATTTTAGAAAAATATTTTTTCTATTTTATTATACACTTTCAAAATATTATATAATTATTATTCTTGCTATAAAAAGCCTTTTTGTTTTTAGCAGTTATTAATCATAAATAATATTTTATTGTATACTAGGAAAAGCATAATTATGTAAAGAATATTTGTGCATACATATATTTCGTAATTATTTATTAGTCTATTTTAAATAAAAATGTAATTTTCGAGATTTATTAATATTAATATTTTATTATTCAAAAAGATATTTAAAAATAATTATTATTTTCGAAATTATTATTATTGGTATTTTGAAAAAATATATTTGAAAGTTATTGTGGCCATTTGAATCTTGATTTGATTTTTGGATTTATTTAAATAGATTAAATTAATATCTATAATTGAGATTGGATTTAATTGATTTGATTTTAAACTAAGAGAATTTGATTTGATTTAAATTAGATTTGGATTTGGATTTGGATTTGGATTTGATTGCTTTTTAAATTAAATTAGAAAATATCTAAATTGGGTTTAAAGGAATCCTAATTCTTATCTAATTGGGAATTCCCACATCCTATAAATAGGCAGGTACTCCTCCATATTATTTTTACCACAAATCATCTTTCAAACCATCCTTGTCAAAATTTCTCTCTTTTTTCGTCATAAATTCAACCTCAATTTTCAAAGGTTGTAGCAACTTCGAATAACCATAACTCCCAACTCCGGACTCCTTTTGACCTCCAGTTTTTTTTGTTGGAATTGTATTGAGGTATATTTTCTGAATGTAAATTTTATTTTCATAAATTCGGAACTTAATTTTTTGGAAAATTTGTGGAGTGTCAGTGGTCCGAAATATGATACGTTTTAGTGTTTTTGAGATTCTGGGAGAACCAGGAATCAGAATCACGATCCGTTTGAAGTTTCGGAATCTGACAGAAAAATACATATCATATATTTTTCCTAAAAAAATTTAGAATATTTTATTTTTGGTTTTTATTTTAGAAGTTTGTCACATCGTCTGAGTTCATCTTGTGTAGCCCTGTGACTATTCTGTACCCAACGGGATTGTCGGTTTCACCAGCAAGGATCTCAGGCAAGACACCTTGCCATTTGTTATTTAATTATTTTAGCTCATATTTCATGCATGTTCATTACTTTCTTTATGCAAAATAAACTGTGATACATGGCATAACCTGTTAGAATTTACTGTTCAGTTTCTTGCTATGTATTATTTTCTTACACATTAAACCTAGATTTAAGGGACCACCTTTGTGTGTTACATTCATAGCCTTGACACATTTATTCCACGTTGTTGTGTGTCGCATATAGGACTCGGACATGCGTGATTGGCTGGCCACCGGTACGTATAAGACGTGCGTTAGGAAATAACTTCTAATAGAATTGCATGATAGAAGACTTAGCAGTTATGAGTTTGCATTGGGCAGGAAGAACATGATTGGAAGTTGACTACCACCCTATCTATCGTAGACTCGCTCGCTACTGAGGAACGATAGGTAGACTATATGCTATAGACTCGCTCGATACTGAGGAATAGTATATGGTATTGTGACTCGCTACTGAGGTACTGTATTGGTATTTTCTCGACTTGACCGGGTAGTCATGCGACCATGAACTGTTCTTAAAACTGCATTCACTTAGACTGGTTAGGCTACCTTTATCCGTTAGGTACGAGTACTTTTGGTTTGAGTACTTGTATCTGACCGTGGCTTGGAACAATAACTTGTCGCAGATTAGTTCGTCACATCTTGTCCTTCTTTGGTTGTAGGTGTGACTTACTACTTCGATGAGAAGGTATTGAACCTTGTTGGGGTTCGGATACCATATTGGATTCATAGCATGGAAAGATACGTCATCGTGAATTAGTTTACCATCTCCTGTCCTTGTTTGGTTGGGGGGATGGTACGCTAATTCAATAGGTGTGTATTGGACCATGTTATAATTCAATTGACTTATTTATTTGAGCAATATTTATACAGTTTATATGGCATGATATTATGTGTCTTGTTACGTCCCTCTGAGGACCTGGTTATCTCTCCAGGTGTGTGTTCTTGTCTTTCGCAGGTGCTCTATCTCTAGCTGTGACCATCTCTATTTCTTCGAGGATGATTGCGCTTAGATCGTCTTCGCTTCGCTAGCCAAAATTATTCTTTTGTATATATTGTATTTCTTTTCATAGTTGGTAGTGGATTTGTCTTCGCCCAACTATATGTATCAATGACAATTCATTATCATTATATGACATCTTTTATTCTTATATTTCGTGGATGAGATTAGATTACTCTTGGTTTACTGCATTTTACAGCTTATGTATTCATACGAGGTTTTCATATATTGGAATATACTTCGTATGTATACAGCTGGCATGTCTATGTACCTAGTCCTACATATTTTGGGACTGGGGTGTTACATCCCTATTTCGTCAAACCCTCTCAATTGTTCCCGCAAGCATGTGCCCATAGAAGATCTTCTCGGAGAACCCTTTACTTCGCCCCTCTCTCCTCCTTCTCCTCCTCTTCCTCTATCTTTCTTTACAAGTCCATTCCAAAATTCCCTTCTTATTCTCCATCCAAAATTAGGGTTTTTGGGAAGGGGAGGGAGAAAGAAGCACTACTCTTCATTCGAGTACAAGGACAACGACTTTGAGATGGTATTATTCCTCTTTTGGCTAGGGTTTCTTCTATTTCTATTTGGGTTTCTTTTGATTTTCTTAATTTTTAGGGCTGAGCTAAAGAGAAAATTTTAGGCTAAGCTAAATAGGACTATCGCTGTGGAGGCCAAAGAGAAAATTTTAGGGTTCCTCCAGACCCTCTCCCCCGACTAGGACCACCCCCGAGTCCCCCGCTCAGACCTCCATCTCCGAGGACGGCGTCGCCAACGCCCGCGGATGCGTCCTCGGTGGCTCCTCCATCGTCAACGTGGATCGGATCCTGCTCGACTCTAACCTCATTCAGTGTTTACCTCTCTCTCTCTCTCTCTCTCTCTCTCTCTCTCTCTCTCTCTCTCTCTTGATGCTTCTTGGTATTTCTTGAAATTTTATGTGAAATAACTTATTCCAAGGAAGTCTCATTCATAGTGTGCCATGTCAGTTCCCTTCACATCGAAGCTCTGTTGTTTCCTTCCGGCGTTTTCGATCTAGAAAACTTTTTGAATATTTACATACATTATTTTTTGGAAGAAAATTTTCATACATGGGTTCCATTTGACTTTCTGCTATATAAATTAAAGCTTATATGTTGATTTCTAGATGTACCAATTTATTGAGATGAGAAGATGAGAAACAAATATTATTTTTGTTGTGGACGAGGAATGAGGAAAGCAAAATGGGAACACAGTATGCCATCTGGCATGGAATGGATCATTATGGAGGTAGGCTTCCTCGCAACCCTTAGGTGGAATGAAGTGTGCAACTAGGAGTAATTTTCCTTCACTTATAGTAGAGATAGGCTTCTAATTACTAACGATCTTGTGCACGATATAGTTTTCCTCCGTTGATGTTGTTGAATCATGTCCCTTTTCTAATCAAATCTTCTTAGAGTTGTCTTTTTTCCCCTCTATCAAACACTAGTCTACTTCCTTTCAATACGACAAAATAATATAATATGTGAAATATAGTCTATTAGGAGTTCTGTTTTTATGTCGCTAGCAACATAGTTTTTACCTTTGAGTATACAACACAGTTAACATGTTACCTAGGAACCTCCTTATTGACCTATAATATAGACTTAGAAAGTGATTATTATTGAATGTTTAAGTGCTTGTTAATTACAATTTATAATTAGGTTCTCTTTGACAAGTTTGCATTCAACATAGTTTTAATTTCTCTTTAATTTTTCTACAGCCTATGTTATGTGGCTGTGATTTCTCAAGCAATCAATGTAGGAGACATCAAGAAGCTTCATGATGCAGGGATCGATACCTGCATTGGGCTCATGAAGCATACTAAGAAGGTTGATATTTTTACCTTTGAGTTTCTTAAGGATTTGTTACCATTTGCTGTGATTTTATTTGTATTCATTTTGTTTTGTCCATTATGTCAGAGTACACCATGGAAGATTACCAATTCAGTATTGATGTTATACAAAGGATGGAACTTCTTGGTTTGAACACATTGGAGTGGCGAATGAGCTCAGTGACTCCATTTACGTATTTGGGCTATTTCGCATGCAAGTTCCACTGCAGTGAAGAAGAACAAAGGGATTTGTGCTCTAGATCCATTAGTTTCATCTTTGCTATAATGAAAGGTACTGGATTTCAAGAACAATCTTGCATCAAAAATTTCAATATTGGGTTTGTTCTTTCGTAATGGTTGATCTATAGGCACTGGTTTCCCTATAAAGTTGACAGACTTAAGTCATTTTCTCCCTGGATTGCATTGATGAACACTAGCTACACTCTAAAACACGCTAGGATACACCAAATATATACTTTATCGTATCCATGTGTCAGTGCAACATAGAAGAAACATAATGAACTATCTATATAATATGTGTTTGTCTTGTCGCTCATTTGATTGATTTGTCTAATCTAATGGATTGAGTACTGGATTCGTGTTCTAGGTTTTCTAAAATTTCATGTATTAGCTTGTTTGCACAATTAATGTAGCAATGGATGTGGATTAGATCTTTAGCTCATATTGTTAGTAATTTTTGGTATATCCAACTTATTGCATAAAACTATTCTTGCTTTGATTTACCTCATCTAAATGTAAGAACAAATTCATTGGGTTAGGTAAAATGTTACTTACATTGCCAAGTAAATATGTGATAATCTTGCTTGTATCTAAATGCATTGGAGAATGACCATGTTGAGTTGTGCTCTTGCACAAATCAGATTGCATTCAATTTTTCTTTCCAAATGCAAGATACGAGGTTAGTTGAATATCGCCCCTCCATAGTTGCTGCCGCGGCATGGTTCTGGCTGCAATAGGTGATTGATCTCCTTGCATGAATTATTAGAAATTGTGAGTCCATCATATGTTGAATATTCGTGTCCAATTAATACATATTTTCCCATCAAAGGAAAGATACAAATGAAAATAATATCTGTCAGGAGCATGTGTTGTCCTGTTATAGCTTGATGGTTAAGGAGTCGCAGAAGGAGAAGAAGCTGAAACCATCAAGGCTTTTGGTTTCATCTGATTTATCGGTAACTTTCGAAAGTGTCAACACCTCCATTGTTGTTCATAGTGCCGTATCTTTTTCAGTTTCCGAAAGCAAGAGGAGGAGACTGAGTGGAGAGTGAGACCAAGAGGCCTTAAAAGAGTGTTTGTTCTTGTGTACAGGAACGCAACTTGGCAAGTTGTCCATTGTAGTAGTCCATAGGCCTTAGTCATTAATTTGTTCCCAATACTTGACCAATATTTTCTTATATTGTATTTGTTCTTTTGCTATGACAAATGGTGTGGAGAGAGGCTGTTGATCAGTGGCAGGTAGAGAGTGTTGTAGAAGCATAGAAAATATGGGATTCATGCGGATCACAACTGACCGCATTGGTCCATAAAGAATAGCCGTATGATAGACTCGGCATGCCCCCTGTGGCCCATCTTCACTATCTCGCAACCAGACTGATTTGAACCACAGAAAGAATAGTTACTTATGTGCTAAGATGATCAACCCTTCTGATAAAGCTGACAAACTATATCAAAATTGATAAAACTGACAGCTCTGACCGCTTTGACACTTTGACAAAAGGAAGATAAGATGTGTTCAGACAAAATGTTATGTCACCAGACTGGACATAGTCATACGGCTAGAAGGACTACGACCAGAGCCGTATGAACCTTATGTGGCTCAATCCATGTGCTTCATGCGGCCAAGGGTGACTGCAACCTGAGCCGCATGAGCTTTATACGGCCCAGAGTACAGAATCTATGTGGCTCAAAAGTCCCCAAGCTACATGCAGACTAAGGGAGACTGCGACTCAAGCCGCATGAGTCTTATGCGGCCTAACATGGTCGAACACTGAAAGGCCTATGCGGCTTAAAATGATTCAAGCAGACTGATCCTATCCTGCAATAAGACAAGTGGCAGGTTGATCGAATCTCAACCATCCAGATTTGCTGCAACAAAATTTCAACAAGTCACCAGCTGGCAACCAAGGAGCGGGTCTTTGTGTGTTGTTGTAGCCACGTGGCCACGTGGCCATCTATGCGGCTCAAAATATCCTTCATCTCGAAATTACTATAAATAGCAGGGTACCACATCCATGCAAAAGGCTGGCAACCTACGAAGGGCAATTTCTTCAAGAGCAAGGATCATGTCAGATAGTCCAAGGAGTAATGCAGAGTTGATATACTTTTTCGAGCCTCTATCGTCACCTCCCAGAATCAAAACTAAACAATTGTACCTAGATTATTTCCTAAGATTTCTGTCTAGGATTTCTTTTGTGCAAGCGAGTTTGCAATCAAGTTCAATTCCTTTGTAATTTTTGTTCTTGATATTTAATGGCAAACACGATGGCGACTCTGCTGGAGACATCCTTCTCCTCTGACGAGAAGTTGGTGACACAATCTGACGCGTCCAAGCTCGGCTCCGTACAGAAAATGCTTGTGGTTCGTTTTAACCAATGAGCATTCGAAGAAATGCTATCTGAAGGGAGCGCCAGCCCGTCACAGAAGCGAGCCAACCCAAAGAGAACCTGCGGGACGTCGAAAAGCAAAACTGCTGCCCCCAACCAGGTTCTCGAAGAAGCTCCTTCTACGGCCCGAGACGGTGATCAAAGCTCCTATGCGGCCTTGCTTCCGACCGTGGAGAACCCCACTGTCTCCAAATCTAGCAAAGGAAAATACTACGATGCTAAGTTTTTTGTGGCACAAGGGAAATCAATGCGGACGAGGAAGAGGCCGCATAAGAGAGAGGGGCTGCTGGCCCATGCGGCAGCCAACTCTGGCCACAGACAGATGGCCCATACGGCAGCCAACTCTGGCCGCAGGTAGATGGCTCATGCGACAGCCAACTCTGGCCGTAGCAGATCCCCCATACGGCTGCCAACTCTAGCTGCAGAAAGATGGTCCATATGACAGCCAATCCTGGCCATAGACAGAGTGTCTCATGCGGCCCTGTCAGAAGCTCTGTGTTCGACCGTCTCTGATGCCGGCCCGACTCCATGCGGCCCGTTGAGAATGTAGAATATTCTAATCTAGACTCTTCTTATTATGCACCTTCATGTGCTAAATTGAAGAAGTCTAGGGCAGTGCGGGCCCAATAGGCCCACTCAACTGTCCAAGTTGTTGACCGTCAGCGGGCACAGTTAACTGTTATACGGGCCCCTGATAAAAAGCTGTATAGAACCACCCGCGTTCAGTCCCCCAGGGCTAACAAACAGGGTAGGTTCAAAAGTCTCCCTCCAACGATCGAGAGCAAGTACTTTTACTAGCCTCAGATCAGGGAGCAAACATGATACCTACGCACCCGTATGCTCAGGATACCTGAGTCCACAAATTGGATACAAAGGTAGATCAGGCTGCAATCGACTTGTGAGAGGTGATTACTCACAAACACAAGAAGAAAGAAGCAACCTTGGCTTGTGATGAACCCTTTTCGGGACGTCGTTGCACCCAGGTCATCATCAACTGCTGCTGTGGTAAGTCGCTAGCACCTGAAGATCGGCAGTCCATTTTTCAAGGACTACGCCAGCCAGCACCTGTCCGACAATAACTTGAGGAACAGGTGCAAATCTCGGGAGACAAGTAATTCCCTTGCGCCTCCTGTAATTCAACTCGGAAGGTTCTATATCGAGCAGTTTTGCCAAACTACAATGAGATTGCCCCAAGGTAATCCCGAAAGCTCCTTGATTAAAATCTGCCAAAAAAAGTTGCTTCCCGTAATCAGCCTCTGGATGGGTGAAGATCAGTTCAGGAATTGGACGACCTTCTCATAAGTGCCACCAATGCGGAGGCGAAGTTACAGAAGGCTCTTCAGCTGGGATTACACATCCCGGATGGAGAGGTCAAAGGCAAATGTCCTGGTACCACCCCCAATAACAATAACACTGACGGCACCTCCAATAACCGGAACAATAAAGGCAAACAGGCTATGGTCGCTGGTACGAGCAAGAAGCTTGAACAAAAGCAGGCAGAAGCTCAGTGGCCCAAGATGAACTACTCATTCGAAGATAGTCATGTCAAGCCTATCTTCGACATGCTCTTGCAAAGGGACAGGATCCAACTCCCTCCACCAAGGCGTGAACATCGAGCGGCAGAAATGGAGGAACCAAAATACTGCTATTTCTACCGCTATGTTCATCATCCCACTCAAGACTGCTTTCAATTAAAGCGGTACACCCAGAGTCTTATCGACTCCAAAGCTCTGTCGCTAGACTTTGAAGAGGTTACCATGGCGGCGAATATGGTATCAATTCAGTTCGGTGACTTCCTCCCCAATAAGTACTCACCCCCCAATAAGTACTCAAGACACGGTAGTACCTATCCCCCGGGCAACGATGGAGGTCACTAATCTTTCCCCCGTTCGAAACCAGACGACTGGCTTAGCACCTTTCACCACGTTACGAGGAAAGGCCATGTGGGTGCACCCAGACTTAGTGCCCGAAGTTAACCAGGCGATGTCATCTCCAGCCAACAAGAAGAAGGAAAGGAAGTCCAGATCCTGCCATACCATTTCAACCGAAGCTGAGGAGGCAGCGGCCGTTGTCATCCGATTCGGAGCACAAGTCCAGCCCACTCTGGGTCGTTCAGTCGAATACCCTCAGCCAGCAACGTTGCCTGCCACTGATGTTTTGGGACCATCTCAGCCTCCATTGGCAGACAGGGCCAAGCCGAAGGAAACCCGCTTCGACATGCCGCTCCGTAAAGATGTACCTCAAGGGCTGGAGAGACCTTACAACTTTGACATATTAGCACAACTGGCTAATACGCCGGTGAAGTTGTCATTATACGAGCTCCTAAGGCTCTTCAAGGATCTTCGTGTCGCATTGAGCGAATCACTCCAGAATGCTGACGCTTACTTAGCCCAGGTCAAACCTACAGGGGAAGACTCGTCGGCAGATCTCCAGGGCAGCAACAGTACGGATGCAATACCTAACATCGTATTTACCCCACATGACATGTTGATCAATACCAACTTGTATGATCGCCCCTTGTACTATACTAGATACATAGGCGACATCAAGGTGGATCGGATGTATATCGACCTGGCTTGTCGATAAGCATCATCCCGAAAAGCTTGCTTCTAGTCCTCGACATCCCTATGCACCGGCTAGCGGCGACCAACACTACCATTAGTGGTTTCAACTCAGGAAGGAGCTATCCCTTAGGAAAGATTCGATTGAAATGTCAGATCATGACATCCACACTCCACCAGTGCTTCAAGTATGTCAGTAAGCACGGCTTCGTAAACACGGAATTTGCCAACATCGATCCCTTCAAAGGGATTGAGTCTTATTACTCTTCGGAGGCTTGTCTATACGAAGAATCCAAGAAGCACATAATTGACAAACTGGAGGTCATCACAGGGCCAGAGGAATCCTTGAGAATTTATCTCTAGGCCCGTAAACTGGGCAAAACCGTACCCCTTGTCGCAACTTTGCATAAAGAGGTGCCCGGTTCTCTCGCCACAGCTGCGCAGTCGGAACCGATGGTCATCCGACGCCCAAGGTCCAGCCAGGAGCCAAAACTCGTCATAGGGCCTATGGTGATCCGATTGCCAAAGTCCAATCAAAGGCAACCGAAAGATGCAAGGCCATCTGGGGAGCCGATGGTGATCCGATTGCCAAGATCCAATCAAAAGCAATCGGAAGACACGAAGTCCTCTGCCGAGCCGATAGTTATCCGTCTTCCCAAGATGAACCGGCAACCAAGTATTGATCCGAGACCCTCAGGCAAGCCAATGCCACAAGCAGAACCCTTGGTGGTCAAGTTGCCCAAGACAGCGTCCCAACCTCCGGTCACGCAGGAGGTAGCTGAAAAGGAGACAGAACTCGCAAAGTATCTTGTTACAAAGGTGGATAGTCCCTCTCTTGATGATGTAATCCCTGTGGACAAAATTTCTTATTTCGTCAATAAAAGGCTGCCATTGAACTATCCTGAGTGTAATAAACTCAATCTGATGTATACTGTGGGATACGGTCGAGACATTAACCTGCACACACAGGTGACAACCGTCCATACCGTAAACCGACTTACTCCCATTAGAGGTGCCTACTTCCTAGTCCCAGGCTGAAGAGAAGGGGATCATATGATCATCTTTGGCCGAAAAGAAGGTCCTCAACCCTTCATGCCTTAAGAGTTTGACATCGAACCCGATACTGGAAGATTACCGCCCTACCTGTAAGTCCTCAAGCCAAGTACTTTATGCAAAAGCAGAGGTATGACATGGAGGCTACCCCAGGTCTTAATTATGGCAACGGTCGACGATCGCCTCTGCAGCTGTCAACTCCGTCTGGGAAACCTCGAGATTATTATGGCAAGTCCAAATGTGGCCTCGGTTATGTTACTCTAGCAACAACGTCCGAGAGCTCCGATGAAGAATGCAAGTGGCATTCTCACTCATCCAAATCACCTACATACGATTCTGATGACGACATTGGAGATATATTCAGGCAGACATTATCTGTCAACATGGCATCCGCTGACGTTAAAGAGGAAGGCGAAGATCTACTCGAACCTCTTGAATTGGAGCCATGGGTCCAACAACTAGATGCACAATGGAAGAAGCGCTTTGAACTACGTGACCCTCCCACTGAAGATGAGATCATGCAAGTTGACCTCGGTGATGAATCCTCTCTAAAGCCAATCTTTGTCAGCAAAAGCCTGACGGACGAAGAGCGGGAGTCGTTGTTGCAACTCATCAGAGAATATATTGACGTTTTCGTCTGGAGCTATGAAGACCTGCCAGGGCTAAACCCCGAACTCATACTTCATAAGCTTAATATTCATCGGGACGTAAAACAGTCAAACGACAGCAACGACGGTTCCGTCCAGACATCATGAACTCCATTGAAGCGGAAGTAAATAAGCTTATAGCTAGCTATTTCATCCGCGAGAAGCAACACCCAGACTGGATAGCTAATATAGTACCAGTTGTCAAGAAGAACGGAAAGATCTGAATCTGCATCAACTTCCGCAATCTGAATGCAGCATGTCCTAAGGATGAATTCCCTCTTTCCATCACTGCCTTAATAATTGATAATATGTGTGGCTTCGAGCGCATGTCCTTTATGGATGGCTTTTCAAGATATAATCAAATCAAAATCTCTTTTGACAATGAGAAGCATACGTTATTCCGAACACCGATCGGTGTGTATTGTTACACAGTCATGTCTTTCGGCCTGAAGAACGCCGATGCTACATATCAACGAGCTATGAGCGTCATCTTCAGAGATCACATGCGCAAGACGGTGGAGTGTTACGTTGATGACATCACCGTCAAAAGCCGCACCAAGGATAATCACTTACATGATTTGAGGACAGTATTCGACCTTATGCGAGCGCACAATCTGAAGATGAATCCTACCAAGTCCTTCCTGGGTGTGTCCAGCGAGAAGTTCTTGGGCTTTGTCATCACTTCCCGGGTCATTCACATAGACCCCGATAAGACAAAGGCAATCCTGGAGATGAGTCCACAGAGGAACCTCCATGAACTCCGCGGCTTTCAGGGAAGTCTAGCCTACATCATGAGGTTCATATCTAACCTCTCAGGGTGATGTCAACCCTTCACACAACTCATGAAGAAAGGCATCTCTTTCATATGGAATGAAGAATGTCAGCGCGTCTTTGATGACATTAAGGAATACCTGTCGAACCTGCCAGTTCTGGTAGCCCCGGACTTCGGAAAGCCTTTCCTGCTCTATGTACGGGCGATGGAACACTCTCTCGTCGCCTTGCAAGCACACAACAATAATACGGGACACAAACAAGCCATCTATTATCTCAGCCGAATGATGGTGGGGCCAGAGTATAGGTGTAATATCGTGGAGAAGGAATGCCTTGCCTTGGTGTTCGCCATTCAAAAAATATGACACTATGTGTCAGGGCAGACCATATATGTTATCTCGTGAGTTAATCCCCTCAGGGATCTCATGACCAAGCCAGGTGCACTCAGTTCTCGTCTGGCCACATGGGCGATATTGTTATCCCCCTACGACATAGTCTTCATTCCGCAGAAGGTTGTCAAAGGTCAAGCCCTGGCCGACTTTCTAGCAGCCCATCCAGGCTCAGAAATAGCCAAAATCTATGAAGAAATCCTAGATGAAGTTGTTAACTCAAACATGACTTCACATGATGACGTTTGGTGAATGTTCTTTGACAGTGCTTCAAGAACTGGGCCACAAGGTGATATCGTCTCTGGAGTCGGGGTAATATTAATTTCTCCTTCTGGGTTGGTAGTCAATCGAGCATATTCCTCACAGAACCTTGTTCAAACAATGTAGCTGAATATAACGCTCTTGTCATCGAACTCCGACTCACAAAAGTGGTAGGGGTCAAATACCTGGAAGCGTATGGTGACTCACAGCTGATCGTTAATCAAATCCGAGGCTCGTACGAGGTTCGTAACGAGGACCTTATTCCTTATCATCATATAGCAATTGCCGTCATTGTAACCTTGGAGGGGTTATTTATAGAGCATGTTCCTCGCCTCTAGAATATTAAAGTCGATGCCCTAGCAGGCCTCGTCGCTTCTTTGGCAGTTCCAAATTATGCTCATCATCTAGTCGACGTGATAGGCCATGAGTTGGTCTGTCCCAAAAATAACGTTCAACTGGATATGAGTTACTCCGCCCAAATAACCAATGATGTGCCAGACTGGAGACTCCCGTTCATCGACTTAGTAGTCCACGAAATCTGGCCTGAGAATATGAAAGAAGCAACTTTAATCAGAAGGCGTTCTCTCATATTCTTTTATGACACGAAAACAAAAATGTTATATCGACGATCTTACGACGGGCTGATGTTAAGATGTCTGTCAAATACAGAAGCCAAAGAAGCATTACGCGAGGCTCACGATGGCATTTGCAGGGCTCACCAACCTGGACCTAAGTTGCAGGATCGTCTCCGTCGGATGGGCTATTACTGGCCTACAATGGCAGCAGACGCAGTCGACTATGCAAAAAAGTGTAAGGCTTGTCAGATCCATGCAGATTTCATAAATTTGTCATTCGAATTCTTGCAACCAACGGTAGCCTCTTGGCCATTTGAAGCCTCGGGAATGGACATCGTTGGTCCAATCACCCCACCGCCGTCCAAAGGGTACAGGTTTATACTTGCAATCACCGATTACTTCTCCAAGTGGACGGAAGCTGTTCCGCTGGCAGAGGTAAAGACATCAAATGTGATCAATTTCATAAAACATCACTTTATTTACCAATTTGGACTGCCACGGAGGATCATTCATGACAATAGTTCGCAGTTTGCAAGCCATGCCTTCTATCGATTCTGTGACAAGAATCGGATACAGAATGTGGCTTCAACGACCTACAACCCATCGGCTAATGGTCTGGCTGAAGCCTTTAACAAAACCATAATCAAGCTTCTTAAGAAGTTTGTGTCTTCAAACAAGCTTGATTGGAATAAAAAGCTGGGCGAATGTTTATGGGCGTACCGCACTACGAGTCGGACGGCTACAGGAAATACACTGTTCTCTCTGGTGTACGGGAGAGAGGTAGTTCTCCTATTGGAGACTCATATCCCCTCACTTCGTATGGCCCTTACTTACCGGTTGACATCAGACGATAACTATCGTCGACGGCTACAAGAATTGGAAGCTTTAGACGAGAAGCGCTTGCAAGCTTAATAAAGCATCGAGCTCTATCAAGCACGCATCTCTCAGGCCTTCAACAAGAAAATCAAGCAGAGGACATTCCAAATAGGAGATCTCGTCTTGGCCGTTCGCAGACCGATGGTCATGACTCATAAAACTGCCAAAAAATTCCAGCCCAAGTGGGAGGGTCCATTCATCATCGAGACTGTATTCTCCAACGACGCATACCGACTCGCGAAGCGGAACAGGGACTTGCTCATGATGCCTATAAATGACAAATTCCTGAAGAAATACTATGTCTAAGGACATGTTACTACTTCCTCAAACCACCAAATCTCCCAGACCATCAAGTTATGTACTCCAAGTACCTCTGAACTCATACTCTATTTTTCTTCGAGTAGATTTACATCGCATCTCCCTGAGTGGAGTCATGTATGATGACACCTCTGAACTCCTACTCTAATTCTTTACCATACAGGAGTCTGCCCAGCACATTATTATCTCTTAGCAAACTTCCTGGTCGTGATTATCGTGTGTCATGTCCATATTACCTCTGATATCGATCGTCTTCCGACTTAACACCTGTACCCAACCCGGGATAAAAGACATGGTGTTAAGACCACAAAACCTATCACGTCCATATTACCTCAGTTGGGTTTTGTCTCAAAATCTATTACTCACACCACCAGTGCACAGAAGAGTAATAGGTCCACAAAAAATTTTATGATCATGTATCACGTCGATATTACCTCTGATACCGATGGTCTCTTGACTTAACACCTATACCCAACCCGGGATAAAAGACATGGTGTTAAGTCCATAAAACCTATCACGTCCATATTACCTCTGTTAGGTTTCGTTTCAAATCTATTACCCGCACCCCCAGTGCGCAAAAGGGTAATAGGTCCACAGAAGTTATCCTAATCTATTACTCGCACCATCGGTGCACAAAAAGAGTAATAGGTCCACAAAATATCATTCAAAATCTATTACTCGCACCACCAGTACGCAAATGGGTAATAGGTCCACAGAAGTTATCATAATCTATTACTCGTACCATCGGTGTACCAAAGAGTAGTAAGTCCATAAAATATCATTCAAATTTATTTGCTCGCATTTCCAGATGCACAAAAGGGCAATAGGACCACAAAAAGTCCCCATGTGGGATATCCTTTATCAAAATGATGTATTAGGCCCTCTAGTACAATCACCACAAATACCATAAAATGAATGGAGTGAATGTATTTTGTTTATTCAAAACCAGTTACATTCACAGGACTACGTCTCATAAGCAAACCAAAAAGTTCTTCACCTCTTTATCTGGACAGGAAGTAAAGGATTATGTTGATGTCCAAAAGAAGCGAAACACAAACTACAGCTAAAGACAGACAGAAATACCAAGACAAAATATGGACATTTATTTTTTTTGGAAACTGAATGGGAACCCACGGATCCTAGTTGTGTTGAGGCATATACCATTCCCTCAACCATTTCGCATACGAAGGATCTATTTGATTAAGGTCCTCGATGGGGGCAGGAGGGTCAAAACTCTCAGTACTTCTACCCTCGGACGTGGGCTCCTCCTTCACAGCAACTCCAATCTTGGGAGTAATTCCCTCTCCGATAATCGTCAGCTCTTCTTTTACCTCAACTTTTGGTATCACTTCCTCCTTAACAAACGAAGACTCTTGTTTGATGAGAGGAGGCAGCATCTCTTCTTTCACAATGGTCTCAGGCTTCAACATAGATACTATAAAAATCAAAGAAAAAAAAGATGGTCATAAGAAAGCAAAGCGGAGGGTCTCTTTTTTTTAGCTACGCGGCCCAGTCAAACAAAACCTATACAGTATTGTTATAAGGAGCATATGCGGTTTAAAATCAGGCAAGGCATATGCGGCCTAGTCAAGCATAGCTATGCGGCCCGCTTATGAGGGATGCGTATGCAGCTTAAAGTAGGAGATACATATGCGGCCTAGTCAAGCGGAAATTATACGGCCTGGTTATAAAAAGAGCACATGCGGCCCGATCGCCCACGCGGATCAGTCACGTGACATCCATGCGATTCAGTCATATGATACTTATATGGTTCGATTCATGCGATCCCATCACACAGATAGCATGTGGCCCAGTGAGATAGGAAGCAACGACTACGCACAAAAGGCGTTACAGCCAAAGCATAGTAGTGAGATATGAAAAAGCCCACGCATAAAGCATGCGATATGGCCATTTGAGTTCAAATGCTCGTCTGTCCACCATCCTTAACATGGATAGGAGGCTATAAGTCGGGGTGAACAGAGAATGGGTCTATTGCTATCGACGGTGAGGCAAGCCCCTTCCGTTGGTTAGTAGCGCCAGTCGACTTGGAAGCTTTGGAGGCCATGGCTAGAAGAGGCTGAAAAGAGAAGAACATGAAAGAAAGCAATGGTTCTCTCACTGCTGTATGGCCTAGATATTTATAGGCCACCAAGAAGTAGAAACGGATAGGCGCTGCTTCGGTTACCGTGCCAATAAAAGATAATGATGGCCCTTGGGATTCTATCCTTTATAACAGATACAGTAACCAAAAAGACAGCACCAAATTAAGACATTAAATACAGCAGTGACAGCTGGCAGTCTGGACAAGACCTTCCTGCGGCACAAGATCTCCCTGCGGCATAAGATCTCCCTGCGACACAAAATGTCCCTGCAGCTCAAAATGTCCCTGCGGCACAACGTCTCTCCTGACTCGAAGACTCCTTACGGCCTAACATATCTCCATGCTTCTTATTCAAAGTATTTTAAATTTGCAATTTGAAAACTTTGAAGGGGGTCCTATAGAAGTATGGAAAATATGGGGTTCATACGGATCACAACTGACCGTATTGGTCCGCATAAAGAAAAACCGTATGACAGACTCGGTATGCCCCCTGCATCTTCACTATCTCGCAACCATACTAGTTTGAGCTGCATAAAGAATAGTTACTTATGCGGCTAAGCTGAGCAACCCTTCCGATAAAACTGACAAACTCTGTCAAAATTGACAAAACTGACAGCTCTGACACTTTGACAAAATAAAGATAAGATGTGTTCAGACAAAATGTTATGTGACCAGACTGGACATAGTCATGCGGCTAGAAAGACTACGACCAGAGCCGCATGAACCTTATGCGGCTCAATCCATGTGCTTTATGCAGCCAAGGGTGACTGCAACCTGAGACGTATGAGCTTTATGTGGCCCAGAATACAGAATCTATACGGCTCAAAAGTCCCAAGCTACATACGGACTAAGGGAGACTACGACTCAAGCCGCATGAGTCTTATGCGGCCCAACATGACCGAACACTGAAAGGCCTATGCGGCTCAAAATGATTCAAGCAAACTGATCCTATCCTGCGATAGGACATGTGGCAGGCTGACCAAATCTCAACCATCCAGATTTGCTGCAACAAAATCTCAACAAGTCACCAGCTGGCAGCCAAGGAGCGGGTCTTTGTGTGCTGTTGTAGCCACGTGGCTACGTGGCCATCTATGTGGCTCAAAATATTCTTTATCCCAAAATTACTATAAATAGCAGGGTACCACACCCATGCAAAATGCTGACAACCTACGAAGGGCAATTTCTTCAAGAGCAAAAATCGTATCAGATAGTCTAAGGAGTAAGGCAGAGTTGCTACACTTTTTCGAGCCTCTATCGTCACCCTCCAGAATCAAAACTAAACAATTGTACTTAGATTGTTTCTTACGATTTCTTTCTAGGCTTTCTCTTGTACAAACGAGTTTACAATCAAGTTCAATTCCTCTGTAATTTTTGTTTTTGATATTTAATGGCAAACTAGTGTATTGAGCATTATTTATTAGGATTTTTTTTACTTTCGTACCACTTATTAATATGAATGGGTACCTGTGTTCTACATTCTTATACTATGGGGTATTTAGTGAAACTAAATCCCTTATCTTGAGTCATTAGAGTCATCTGGAAGTATCTTTTATGATAGACTAGGCTTTAATAATGACATGTATTTGCTCAATGATACATTCTTTATTTTGAGTATCAGTTTTTTAATGATACACTGGGCTATGTTGGTTCAGTCTTTTGAGCCCTTTGTGGGAAGGTGGTTGACTGGGGTATGAGAGGACATGTATTTGATCAATGATACATTCTTCCTTTTGAGTATCAGTTTTTTAATGATGTACCGGGCTATGTTGGTTCAGTCTTCTAAGCCCTTTGTAGGAACGTGATAGACATGGCTGTGTATCAGTCTTCATGACATTCTTCACTTTAAATATCACTTTTTTTTCAAGTATCAATCTTTATGACACACTGGACTATGTATGATACGCTACAGTTTATTTTGAGTTTCGGTTTCCTATGGTCATACACTAGGTTATGATGAGAAAGTATATGTGCTCAATGATACATCCTTCATATTTAGTATCGGTTTTGTGGCTATGATGGCTCAATTTGTGACTATCTTCTCAATGATATATTCTTCATATTTTTAGTATCAGTTATTTGAAGAAGCTTCTTTTTGGGGATTGTTTATTTCATACACATTATGGTTGGAAATATTTTTCAAGAAGCATCTGCTTAACTCTGAGCTCATACATTACCTAATCACTCATTTGAGCTCTTTGTAGGGTTGCTTTATAATCTTCTTTTGGGGGATTGTTACACGTGTTTGTAAATATACTACATTACTAGTACAAAGAATTACATCTTAGCTATTTATGATTGTAGAAGCTTTAACAGTATTTGGAGATTAATGAGAATATCATTTTTTGATAATAACTCATTTCTTTGTTGTCAATTCTTTTGCATAATATATGGAGCATGCTTGAGCAAAGGTATAATTAATTTCCTTCTATCAGACCAATAATCTCAGTTATCTATGTACTATTATAAGTCTTATATATGAAGGGACATCTTAGCATGTGCATAACCTTGACTTGTTTTTTGTCTTGTTTGTACAGCTTGAGGTAGTGAGAATTGGTATTGGTGAACTAGAAAGTCCAGGTAGATCCTTTACTTGTCTTTATGTTGTTCCATTAATCTGGAGGCATTTTAGAGTTCAATTATGAATGAGAATATTATTGTCTGAAGAATTTTAGGAAGATCATGCATAACATAACTCTATCAACAATTATTTTTATTCGTGCTCATATAATTTTTCTAGTTCAGGTTTATTTGTCAAAATGCTTGACCTTCATGTTACATTATTGTTATAGTTTCAATTGGCTCTCTTTGTAATTTTTCTTGAACAGTTTGAGCTATCACAGATACAATTTGACAAGAATTTGCTTAATGTGTTGACTTGTAGGTCTTGTTATTATTTCATTTTGTTCTTAGTTGTTATTAGTTTATACAAACATATACATATGAATGATTAAATATATTTCTCTTTTTCTCTCAGGAACTACATAGAAAATGAAGGTGCTGTGAATATGGAAGGGTTGTGCTCCGGGTTCGCTACATATTCTGCTTTTACTTATATAAATATAGGTTTTGATGTTTAAGATGTACGAAAAATACATATTTTAGTTGGATGTGTTTGTGGTTGGACGTGTGTTGGATGTTTATGGTTGTATGTGTTGGAAGTTTGTGGTGTATGAACAATACAGATTGTTAATATAAAAATTGGATATTAAAGTTATTTGATGTGTGTATATCTTCTGGATTAATGATATTATGTGTGAGTTTGATTCATTATATATAATTATAAATAAAATTTTGGCTATATAAAATTTAGCTTCTCTTGACGGTTATAAAACGTCAACAATTACCTCAATCCTGCTGCAACTGTTCTTTTCATTGAAGATTTTCTTGACGGCTAATAACCGTCATTTAGCCCGAAGACAAGAAATTTTACCTATATTGACGATTTCTAAAAAATGCTATCTTGACGGCCAAAAACAGTCAAGAAAACTGCTTTATATGACGGCCAAAACCCGTCAAGGAAAGTCCTGCCATCGACCGTCAAGAAAAGGGGGGACTTTTCTTGACTTCGGTCTACTTGACGGATTCGTAACCATCAAGATACCCCTTTCTTGACGGGGAAACACCGTCAAGAAAAGCCTTTTTTCTCGTAGTGATGGAGTTCCAGTATTCATCGTTCTGGTCGGGACGGGCGATTCTTGTAGCATTTTTGAAGTAGCCTTCAGTCGGCTATGGGGACTAAGTTAAAATTCAGTAAATCATATCATCCTCAAGCCAACAGTCAAATAGAACGGTAAATCAGATTCTCAAAGACATGCTACAGCTCTACGCAGTAGACTTGAAGTCAAGATGGGACGTTCATCTATTGTTACCTGAATTTGCATACAATACTAGCTATTATTCCAGCATTCAGATGACGCCATATAAAGCTTTGTGCGGGTGAAAGTACAGATCACCCATTTGTTGGAATAAAGTCAAGGAATGATAAATTTTTGGACCAGAGCTGGTCGAGCAGACCGTACATAAATTCTAGCTGATACGAGAGAGATTGAAATTAGGTCAAAGTTGACAGAAGAGTTATGCCAACACCCATCGATGACCACTAAAGTTTATGGGGGGCAACCACGTGTTTATAAAGTTAACTCCTATGTGGGGAGTCACTAGATTTGGAACAAAAGGCAAGCTGAGTCCGAGATTTGTTGTTCCTTTTGAGAGACTCAAGCGAGTTATCCCAGTACCTAATCAAATTGTATTACCACCAGCATTATCAGATGTGTACGACATCTTCCATGTTTCACAGTTGTAGAAGTATGTGTACGACCCGAACCACGTGATAGATTTTGGTCAGTTGGATCTGAAGGCGAACTTATCATATGTGGAGGAATTTGTTCAGATCTTGGAATGCAATGATAAATTGCTTCAAAATCGTGCGATCCCTCTCGTTCGCGTGCTCTGGAAGAACCACTTGGTCGAGGAGTCATCTTGGGAGTCCGAGATGAAAAAAAGTTTCCTTCATTGTTTTTGTAGCGGTATGTTTTGTTCCTAAGCTTCGAGGATGAAACTTTTTCTTATTTGGTTATGTAATGCTCTATCCCAACATTATGCCATGTTCCTCGTTCGTCGGAAGCATAGTTAAGCAACACCATCGGCATCGATTGATCGGAATCGATTGAATGAAGATCCATTTCTCGTTATGGATTTGTTTTTTCAAAATTAGGTCCCATATTCAACAGATAGCGTCTTGAGGAAGGACTCCGCGGCAGAGTCGAGGGGGACCTTTCTGCTGCTTGATTTTTTTTCGTACTTGCTTCTTTTGTATGGTTGATGAATGCGTCTTCAAGAATATTTTTGATGGATTTTATTGCTTGCGTTCTTCGAACTTCTCTTTTTTATGTCAAATTATGAGAGAAAGAGAAGAGTATTGATCCTTTGCTTATGCAACTACAGGTGATCACATGCATTTTCAATAGAGTATTCGACCTATTCAATCAATGGTGAGTAGCTTGACCTTTATCTTTGACCCTCTTTCTCTCCAATCAATCAGACAATACCGACAACATGAAATGCTAGATACATATACGAAGACACCATGTTGCATGCTTGTTTTCAATAGAAGTATAATTCATTAAACTGTGACATGCTTACTTATGTTATACCTGCTATAGAATTGTGATATCATAAAACTACTACATGTTTACATATGATAGGTCTGCTATAGAGCTGTGTTAAGTAAAGGTTGAATCAATGAATAAATGTTACAATGATAATGTGGAACATGCTAGTGATAGCTCAACTGATTGTAAAATACTGAGAATGTTAAGTTTTTTATATATTTTATAGACCATGCTTGAGTAACTACTTTAGTCTCGCACGGTCATGGACAACTTGTGCACAATGTTTTAGTTTCCTTGAACGGTAACCCGATGCCACACACCGATTCGGCCTAGGAGAAAACATAATAGCTGTGCTAGATCCTAGCACGGATTATTCAGGAACTTTCAGTGGGGCTTGCTACCCGCACTAGAAGGACCACCGTCTAAACCAAGCTATAGTCCAGGATGGTGTATCACTAGTGACCTTCACAAATATACACTGTTTAGCAAATGATATCTAGTTGACATGTAAGAACATTGTTAGTTTTATACATGGACATAGACTCTGCCGTGAGTAAGAATCAATGTAGTTTACATTTTGTTATGCCCTATCAAATGCTCAAATGAAATTGACTAGGATGGCTATAAAGATCACTTAACTATTGCATGCTCACATAACTTCTATAATAATTAAGATCGTGGGATTTAATTGGTCACTCACCAGTACAAGACAATGTACTGACCCTCGTCTCCATAGGTGCTACGAACCAGGGAGATATGCCAAGGAAATGAAGGCGACGCTTGAACATTTTGAAGCCTTGCTCGTGTGCAAAAGGCAAATTCCTACCATTTTGAAGACTCTACTTTAGTCCTGCTGCAATGACCAAATTTTAGGTGTTGAATAGTTTTGGTTGTATAAAGAGATGTAAAGTATGGAACGACTATCTCATCTTCGTCTATTTTGTAAGCATGTGTGACAAACCTCTACTTGTACTTGAGTCTATGTAAATGTTGTTCATTATCAATAAAGAAAACTTTCTTCTGTGTAAATCTGCTATCATGTTCTTTGCGTACTCTATTGTTGTGTTTAGATAACTTTATGACCCTGCCTTGTGCAAGAACACTTTAGTCTCGCACAACATCATGCTCGGGGAAGGACTATCGATTCTACAGAATTTGGACATGACACATCTGATGCTCCGTACCTTTGAACAAAAACCGAGGAGAAAGGCCTGCTTTGTGCCTTACATGACGTACACATGCAAAATGATAAAGCTATGAGGCGCACATAAGAGGCTAGTATCCGAAATGGGTTATATATTAAGAAAATCCTACACATAAGTCCAATTTGGACACATGACAGAAATAAACATTTTTGGGTGAAAATGGGGTCCGCATGTAGGCTCGTAAGGTACTAAGGTACTAAGTTTTGGTCAACTTAGGCAAATTTTGGTCGGTATCCAAATAGGTCAAGTTATATGTCAAATAAGTCCTAAATGGCGATACGATCTCAACGGTATGCCCAAAATCAGAATCCGGTAAAACATAAAAATGCCCGTCGAGTCGAATCGTAGTACGACGATCCGATCGACTTATCTCAGAATTGGACAAAACTTGTGTCATTGGGCAAGTCAAATGTTGCGAGTCCAACGACATAAGTTTAATCGTGACATGACGAGCGTAGAAAAACTCATTACAAAAATCACAAATTTCTAATACGATATTTTTAAACAGATATAGGTCTAATTCATTGTACACACAATTGATTTGAGTTCTATTGAATCCCACATGTTGGAAAATATTGTATGCACCTTTTGCTTCAAGAGGTTTGAATCGGAGTGGTCCAGTTTATCGGGACAACCCTCGACCGACACATGTTCAGTTTTTATAAAAGATTGTATATATATATATATATATATATAAAGGAAAGGGAATAGTATATAAGCTGCATAGGCAGACCAAAAGAGAAAGAGAATACAAGAAGGGAAATGGCCACCCACACATAGCAAATAGGCCAACAAAAACACGACCACAAAACACTCAGCAGAATCAAAATAGGGAATTCCAACAAAGGACGACTGATCGGGAGAGAAGAAGACTATGGGGAGGAAGAGACGCGGAGCTAAGGAGGAGGGGAAGCCTTGGAGATCTGTCAAAGAGTCTCACTCACAAGAAAAACGGAGGGGGGAAGGGACCCTTCATAGCTAAACTTGTTCTCGTGCTTCCAAATGACCCAAGAAAATACGGCAAGGTGGGAGATGGAGGAGGCCGGGCTTGGGTAGCAGATGTAGTACAAAAGCCACAATGAGAAGGGGTCGGCCAAGGGGTCCATGTGGCGGCAGAGGAAATAGAGGCCCAAATCACTCTAGCCTCCTGGCCATCATCGAACTGATGAGGAATGGACTCGTCATGCGTGTCGTCACAGTAGTGGCATTTGGAGGCCAGGTAAAAGCCTTGACGGTGGAGGACGTCATAAGTAGGTAGCTTTCCTTTGAGTACTCGCCCAGAAGGATCAACTACTTGATCAGGATATTCGAGTGCTAGATCGATGCCAGAATCTGGTCAGCAGGGGAAGCAACACGAACATTGGCCCAGGCTGTGGCGGCAGAGAAGCGGCCACCGAAGGATGGCTTCCACATAAACCAGTCCGAGCCTTGGGCACCTCCCTGGATGCGATCTCTAACAACAACAGCTGTGGATCTGCCAAAAGCATGGGGTATCAGAGGAATGTTCCAGCCTGAGTCAGGTACCCACAAATCACATATCCGAGTAGCTGGTCGAATGCCTCCGCGGGGATGAAGATGACCCATCCGGTCCAATCTTTCAAAAAAGCATTAGAGAGGTCGTCACCGATTCTCAAGTGGATGAGGTGTTCTCCCAGTTTGCGGCCACGAATAAGTTGACGCCAGACCAGAGAAGCATCACTGTTCACAAATGCAGACACGGGATGGGAGTGGAAAAAGTATCCGACAGTCATGAAAGTGTGCCACAACGAAGGTTTAGTGCGTATCTTCCACCACAACTTGACGGACATGGTATCGATTGTTTCCTGGATGCTGCGTATTCTAAGGCCTCCTTCGTTCGTCGATTTGGCAATAGTTTTCTAACTCGTCCATCGACACCACCGGACGCCCATCTTGTGTCCCCACAGGAAGCTGTTAAATATGGTTTCTAATAAGCGAATGACGATCTTGGGGGGTTACAGACCGACAATAAGTAAACAGGGATTGAACTCAACACGAACTTGAGGAGAATCAGTTTACCTCCAAGAGAGAGGAGCAGATTGTGCCATCCCTCAATCTTGCTTTTGATTTTAAATATCAGCAGAACAAAAACTGGACTGGAGCTTCTGCCATAGGAAATGGGACATCCAAGGTAGGTGAAGGGGGTTTTAGAGTCAAAACCAATGATGGAGGCGAGCGCTTCTTTGGTTAGGGTGTCGGCGGACTCTATTATATAGGAGCAGCTCTTGCCTTTGTTAATTTTTTGTCGGAGATAGCTTCGTATCTTTGTAGTACTTTGTTTATGCCGCTCATATTGCGTGTCACACCCCGATCCTGCTAGGGTCGTTCGTCCTCGCTTTGATTCCTGCGGGATCGTTCGTCCTCGCTAAGGCGAGATGTCGTGCAAGTCTAAGTTGCAATTGCATAAGGCCAGTACCTGCACAGAACAAATAGACAAAGAAAAACACACGCACACAGCATATATAAGCCAACATTGGACATGGAAGCATTGAAATAACAATACTTCTTTTATTGATAAACTTGATAGGAATACAAGTACAAGTTTTACAAACTCAAATTGCCTTATTTAGGGTACATTTCTCTTCGAAAACTCTTTTTTTTTAAATAGCCGCAATGCCCATACATCATATTCCTTTATTATATGCTTGTAAAAGTAAAGACACCTTCAAAGGAAAAGAAACTTGCGACTTGGCTGGAAATAGAAAAGTGGCTTTGAGAAAATCCACGAGCTCTACTGGACTGGACGAGCCTTAGTGCCTCAACCGAAAACCCTCTGTCTCCTTGTTTTTTGAAAAGGATGCCCGCAATGTGGGTCAGCAAACATCATATACTGGCTAGCGACTTTTCGTCGAAACTCACAAACATCTGCACTAAGTCAACATATGAAGCTAACATTTTACTAGTGCTCTTTCTACTTGTCTAGGTTCTTTTTAACAATTCATAAGAAGCATGACAGTAGAATATTTCATAACCAACTTACCCATTGCCGACAGTCATCCCTGCACAAAATAGGTTAGCACAATTTGCATGTATAAAGCATACATATTCTCCATTCCTATACGTTAGGCTTGCAATAATCTCTATCTATATGCATGAACCTAGCTACTGTGGTCCATGGGTATTCCCATTACTAGCAGTTGGAACGTTCTAGCCCAACTACTAATAGACTGACACCCCCTCTTATTGCGGGGACTTCTAGCCCCAGTTGTCCTGTTCTATCCGAGGCCGATCGACTCCAGGTACCCCCAGAATCGACCGAGAGATTAATACCTTGTGCACAAGTTGTCTAGACCAATACGAATGTAGTTATCAATTAATACTACTATGCACTAGTCCAGCAACATGTAAACATTTCCATCTTCTTCTTCTTTTCTGTGCACGGTCAAGCCGTGATTCCCATGTTGAGCTCTCTCTTTTAGGCAATTCATAAGAGCATATATTTTATATAAAAGCAAGCAAGCGACAGTTCCAATTTGTAAGTGATTCATTCATTTATCTTCTCTTATCTTTTGTTATTGTGGTATCATTGATCACTGGGACGCAACAAAAGAGTGGACTAGAGATCATTTTCTTAGGGCGTGCAAATAAATGTAAGCCCGGTTAAAGTAACTCACCAAGATGAATCTTAGTTGAAAGAAGGAGGGACTTCACGCTCTGTCCATGCTCTGTGTATGTCTATGCGTCCTCCTACATTGGCACCAACAATTGATTAGATACTTCGGTCTCTTTCTTCCAAGATTCGGAATGAATGTGAAATACGATGAAAGCGAGCAATGAAAACTAATCATCGAAAACCAATACGAAACGTATTCATCAAAACCAAGCAGCGAAAGAAGACATCCAACAAAACTTTTTGATTCATTTTAATATAAGTCGATCCATTAGTTGGAAAGGTTCATTGCATTTCATCCCTGATCAATCGATACCGACAATGGTTTCCCCAATACTCAGTTTAAGACTGAGTCAGCAAGCCGTGGGCATTACATAGTGGACCTCAAAAAGTAGGACACTACATAGTATCCTACCGAGAAAAAGTTGTGTCCTCAAAAACTTAAGGAACAATATCACCTCCACTTGTACTGGACTCAGGATCAAGTAGGATGGACAGGTTGAAGATGCGAGTAGTAGCATTAGCATTCCGTAATTGCTGATTGTGTAGATTGTCTCTAATCGGCGGTGGATCCCTCAGTGGCCCATGCTCTTCCGTATTATTGTGGTTTGGCGGCCGAACTCTCTTATTCTGACAATTCATAGCGCGGTGGCCCTTTTGACCACAGTTAAAGCACTCTCTGTTAGCAGAACGACAAATTTCATTTGTGTGTCCATGCCTACTACAAAAGGTGCACACAGGCTTATTGTTTTATTCTCCGCCAGTCTTCTTTCCCCGTCGGTCTTTTTCTTCCCATCGTGATATCTCTTAGCGGGCTGATTGCGACCGTACTGAATTTTAGCTGACGCCTTCCTCAGACAAAATTGTTCCATCTGCAATGACACCTCAAAGGCCTGAAAATATGAATCACATTCTCGGTTCAGCACATTCAACTGAATGTCGTCATTCAGACCTTCAACGAACCGATCTATGCGAGCCTGCTCCATTGGTAACATTATAGTAGCAAAATTTGCCAGCTTGGCAAATTCAGATTCATAGTCCTTCATGGACATATTTTCTTGTTTCAGAGATATGAAGTCATTGTCCATCTTCTTACTCGTGGCTGGAGGCAGATACAGATCCAGAAATGCCTTCTTGAACAAGGCCCATGAAATTTTTTCATCACTAGCCGTTGCGAGCAGCGTCGGCTTTTTCCATTTCCACCAATCTTTTGCCCACAGCCGTAGTAGCAAAGCAGCACATATTACCTTCTTGCTACTCGAAACTCCTACGAATATGAACAAACTCTCCATTTTATCGATCTAGTCCACCCCCTTATCTGGTGATATCCTGTCCTCAAATTTCGGAGGTTTCACATCCAAGAAGTCCTTTGGCTTAAAGGAAGAGTGCCTATGCGTCGGCTGGAGTTTGTCACCATCCACGGGCTCAATCTCGGGTGTTCCCGTTGGTTTGGTTGCTGCGGTGGTTTCTCGATTGCCCGCTAACGAAGTTACAAGTTGAGCCAAGGCATCTAGTTGTTTTTACTGGGCCTCCATCTGGGTATGTTGTATCTGGCTACGCTCCTCGACATCCTGTCTCTGTAGTTCCATCATGGTCATAATCTGCTCCACAGGATCAGTTGAGCCAAATGGTCGAAGAGGAGCCATTTCTCTACAAAAGAGTATAACTTCTTTCAGTCTCATAAAATATTATGGACTTATTGTATTGGGGATTGGTTTTCATCACTCAAAATTAGGACCTTTTTGAAAGCCATCCAAAATACTTTATATAATTTTCGAAAATGATATTTACAAGAGGCCAAGGATGTAAAACCATGCTCGGATACCACTTTGTCATGCCCCGATCCCACTAGGGTCGTTCGTCCTCGTTTTGATCCATGTGGGATCATTCGTCCTCGCTAAGGCGTGATGTTGTGCAAGCCTAAGTACTTGTGCTTACACAAGGCCAGTACCTGTACAAAACAACTAGACAAAGCAAAACATACACACACAGCATATATAAACCAACATTGGACATAGAAGCTTTGAAATAAAAATACTTCTTTTATTGATAAACTTAATAGGAATACAAGTACAAGCTTTGCAAACTCAGAATGCCTTATCTTGGCTCCATATTTCTCTTTGAAAACTCTTTTTTTAATTAGCCGCAATGCCCATACATTATATCCCTTTATTACATGCTTGTAAAAGTAAAGACACCTTCAAAGGAAAGCACAATTTGCATATATAAAGCATACATATTCTCTATCCCTACACGTTAGGCTTGCAATAATCTATGTCTATATGCATGAACCTAGCTATTGTGGTCCATGGGTATTCCCATTACTAGCAGTTGGAACATTCTAGCCCAACTACTAATAGACTGACACTCCCTCTAACTGTGGGAACTTCTAGCCCTAGGTGTCCTGTTCAGTCCTAGGCCGGTCGACTCCATGTGCCCCTAGAATTGACCGAGAGAATACTACCTTGTGCACAAGTTGTCTTGACCAATACGAATACAGCTATCAAATAATACTACTATGCACTAGTCCAGCAACATGTAAACATTTCCATCTTCTTCTTTTCTGTGCATGGTCAAGCCATGATTCCTATGTCGAGCTATCTCTTTTAGGCAATTCATAAGTGCATACATTTCATATAGAAGCAAGCAAGCGACAGTTCCAATTTGCAAGTGATTCATTCATTTATCTTCTCTTATCTTTTGTTATTGTGGTATCGTTGATCACTGGGACGCAACAAAAGAGTGGACTAGAGATCATTTTCTTAGGACGTATAAATAAATGCAAGTCCGGTTAAAGCAACTCACCAAGATGAATCTTAGTTAAGAGAAAGTGGGACTTCAAGCGTTGTTCACACTTTGTGTATGTCTATGCGTCCTCCTACATTGGCACCAACAATCGATTAGCATACTTCGGTCTCTTTCTCTCAATATTCGGAATGAATGCGAAATGCGATAAAAGCGAACAATGAAAACCAATCATCGAAAACCAACACGAAACGCATTCATCAAAACCAATCAGCGAAAGAAAATATCCAACAAAACTCTTGGATGAAAATATCCAACAAAACTCTTGGATTTATTTTGATAGAAGCCGATCAATTAGTTGGAAAGGTTTATTGTATTTCATCCATGATCAATCGATACCGGTAATGGTTTCCCCAATACTCAGTTTAAGACTGAGTCAGCAAGTCATGGATATTACATAGTGGACCACGAGAAGCGGTACACTACATAGCGCTTGTCGCCGGATGAGAAGATAAGGATGTCGTCGACAAAGGACAAGTGAGTTATCAGAGGGCATCCACTTATGGTGCGGTATCGTTGGAAGAATCTCCTAGTCCCAATGGCTATCAGATTTCGGCTGAGGGCTTTAGCACTAATAATGAAGAGGAAAGAATAGAGGGGGTACCCTTGTCTCACTCTGTGATACGCTTTAATGAACACGGTGGAGACGTCGTTGATGACCGAAGCTAACCAGGAGTCGGCCACGGAGCGCCAAAGGATGTTAATCCACTTTTTGCAGAAGCTGAATCTCTTGAGTACCCAGATCATGAACTGCTAGTCGAATCTATCATAGGCCTTCTTCATGTCTACTTTGATAGCAACATTTCCCCCTCAATTAGGGAAACCCAAGCCGCTAATCATTTCTTGGGCGAGAAGCACGTTGTCGTTGATGTCATGCCAGCAGACAAAACCGCTTTGCTTAAAGGAAATAATCCGCGAGAGCAGACCCGATAATCTCGTCGCAATGACTCGGGAGATGAGTTTGTTGACAAACTTACAGAGACTAATAGGGCGAAAGTCGTAGAAGGTGGCAGGGTTGGGCAATTTAGGGACCAAGATAGAGAGCGAGTTGGCTATGGTTCTGGGGTACTGGGCTCCCTCGAAGAAGGCTTGAGTAGCAGATAGAAAATCCTTTTTGATAACGTCCCAAGCGATCCAAAAAAAAGACCCCGGAGAACTCATCGGTTCCCGGAGTGCTATCTTGATTTAGCTTATAGACTGCCTCAAGGATTTCAACCTCAGAGACTAGAGATTTGAGGGCGATGTTGTATTCATTGGAGATGAGGGAGGGAATGGCGAGTAAAAAGGTATCGTCAGAGACGATCTATTTTTCATAAACAGTGAGGAGAAGTGAATTTTGGACTCGTCGTGGATTTGTTGGGGCGTCGTCCGGTGTTGACCGTCGGAGGAGGATATGGCATGGATGAAAAGATTACTGTGTTTCTAACGGACGCATGCGTGGAAGAAGGCGGAGTTGCGATCGCCATAGATATCCCATTTCAATCGAGCTTTTTGGCACCAAAAAGAGGTTTCCACCACGATACACCAAAAGATGAGGGCCTTGGTCTTGAGCATCCTGCTGTGGTTCGTCAAGGATTGGTCGATGGCATAGGCGGCTCAGTGGCAGTGGCGTCTGACTCTACAAGTCTGACAGCCTATAGGATGTCGCCGAAGGTAGCACGGCTCCACGCAGCGAGAGTGTTGCTGACCTTCTTCAATTTGAGAGAGAAGCTAGCGAGAGGGCAGAGATGTTGGAATTCGCTCCACGTGCCCCTGACCATTGAGAGGAAGTCAGGGTGAGCCATCCCGAATTATTGGAATTTGAATGGTCTGGGCGCTCTTGGACCGCTGACTGCGACTTCCACAACTAGAGGGCAGTAGTCGAAGGAAGTTTTGCTGAGATGGGTGACGTTGATCCGGTGGATAAAGTCGAGCATAGCTTGGTTGGTCAATACTCTATCAAGATGAGACGGTTGTTCTTCCGATCCCTTCCTGTAGTTGGTCCAGGTGAGAGGAGTACCGAGATATAGGGCATAGAGTAAATTGGCTTTGAAGATGAATTGCTTGAACTCAATCATAGAGCCGATGTCGGTAGGGGATCCACCATACTTCTTCGAAGGGGATGTGATAGAGTTGAATCTCCGACGCACATCGATGGCTGGTCGGGAAAGTCGGTTGAGATTTGGATAAGATGGTCCCAGAGCTCTTTGTTATGTTGCTTGGTTTTGCCGCCATGCACAATGGAGAGGATCGTCTTGTGCTGAGTCTCGGAAAGGGATATCTCTACTGAGAAGCTTTTGTCGCAGGAGGCTATCACATGTGGGTCGGTCTCCAGATTAGAGAACATCCAGATGTCTTTGTCTTGAGGAACGACTCTTTCGAATCCAATAAGAATTCTAAATCTGTCAATTTTGGAGGGGGTGACTTTGGCTTCGATAATGGAAAAGAGAGAGATCTTGTGGAGTTTTTTGAGGCTTTTGATACGGTGGATGGTGTCGGGTTCAGCAATGCCCCTTGTATTGACTAATCATGGAGGGGATGGGGGGATTAGTAGTAAATCTTGGCGAAGGGGAAGCTGTCCTTTTGAGAGAAGTTTTATTGTGACGGCGCTTGTGTTTGACACTCAGTGACTGGGGGAGCTTGGAAGGCGGGGGAGGGGGATGGATCTGGAGGTAGAGAGGCCTCCTTCCCATCAGTAGGAAGATCCAGAAGGTTGTCCCACACGGTCGCGCATTCAATATTAGGAGGGGCGAGGGGAAAGGCTTCATCTTCCCCATCGAAGGATTTAGGGGAAGAGGTAAGGGGTTTCTGGCGTGCTGTTCAGGATGTCCTGGAGAAAGACGAGCTCATTTTAGCCCATCACGTCATACGCCTATGGGACTTGGATGTTAGAAAGAGGGAGGAGGCTAAGTGGGGAGGAGGCTCAAGAGGGAAAAGGGGAGGATCTGGAGAGAGAGAGGGTGAGGGGGCGGTGGGGGAGTGGAGGAAAGAGGGAGGAGGGGGCAGAAAGTGGAGGTACGAGGGGGGTTGGGCGAACTGGTAGCAGAATGGAAGCAATTAGGGGAGGAGGAAGCTGATCCATCTTGGCGAGGGGAAAGGGTGGTTGAAGTAGTATCTGGGCTGGGGGAGGGGGTCTTACCGATGAAAAGGGAACGAGTCGAAGCGACAGGAGCTCCTCCCTCGGATGAAGGAGAGTCCTCGAGGGAAGGGGAGATGTTGATGAAATGTTTGCCGACGTAGCCTTGGTGGGCCCATAGAGAGCAGACAAAATATGGATTTTCGAATTCAACTACTTGCCAGAAGCTCGCATCATCGTGGAGGTTGATTCTGATTTTGTCGGAAAGGGGCTTGCCATTGTCCACCTCCACTATGACGCGAGCACGACTGGGGCGGGATAGGGAAGAGGTGGCACGATCGATCTTCTATGGGATCCCGAAACTACGTGCGAAAGTGAAGATGGCAGCTTTGGCAAAAGGTATGGTGGGAGGCCTGGAAATTATTGACCCAAATTGGATTGCAGTCAACCTAATCTTGATAATTAACAAGCCGATATCTGTTATAATCCAACTTGACACATCAAGCTCCATTAAGTTCCAAAACAGAACGTCATCACATATCAGTTTAAGACAGACATCATCGACGATTGCTTCGACAGTGCTGCTGTTACTTGTTATCTGAGTCTATATTTTTACTTTTTATTGAGTCTAGGCTATTGTAAGTTGAGTCGCACTGAGTATCTCAACCTTAGACCTAATACCCAAGCTCCACCAAACAAACTCCAAAACCTGCCAAGCCCAAAAAGCTCGCTTAAACTTTCTGTCCTCTAGGAGACAGAGTTCGGGCCGAACTCTGCCCCACACAGAGTTCGGGCCAAATTTTGCCCCCTTATTTTAGGACCTGATTTTTAGGGCTTGCTGGTTGCTAGTTGTCAAAGGGCTAAATATTTGAATATTTGGGACATAGTTCTGGCCGAGCTCTGCCTATCTGGACTAGTATATTTAGGCCTTGATTTCTCTCATTTTCAATCATCCAATCTTCTCATCTTTCCTTCTCTTATAGCCTATACATTCAAGAGCTTATTCTTCTCATCTAACTAGCCACAAAACTTTTTAAGCCCCCAAGGTGCTCAGTACGAGTCAACTAGAAGTTTGCGTGCAAGAGTTTCAAAAGAAGTCACTTGGACAATTCTAAGTCTCGCCATCCGCGAATCTGTAAGAAGTTGGCATGCTCTTCTTAGTTAAGGCACGTAGTTGTACGCTATTTCATAAATAGTGGATTTCAATCCTGAGCTAGAGTTCTCAGGCCTGGACTAGTCCTCTATGAGGGAAACCAGGTTAAAAACTATTGTGTCTATGTATGCTTCTCTGATCTCTATTTATATTCCGCACTTATACTCGGATTATTATTTCTATTGAGTGGACTTGAATAGAGTTATTTTTAATTGAGTATTATCGACACATACTCTGTTCACCCCCTCTAGAGTTGCCTATACGTACTTCAATTGGTATCAGAGCTCTGCTCTCTTATATTGGATTAACATCCTAAGAGCTGATCCATGGCAACCACACTACCTACCTTTTCCAACTATGGTGAAGGACAGTCCATTAAATAGGCCACCCCTATTTGACGGAACTAACTACCACTATTGGAAAACTAGGATGAGTTTTTATCTCAAGTTTCTAGACTTTGATCTGTGGACCATCGTCACAGATGGTTATAAAAAGCCTGCCAGAATAGTTGTCGAGGGGACTCTTGTTGAAAAATCCCACGACAAATATTCTGACCAGGAAAAGAAACATGCAAATCTAGATGTTAGGGCTACTAATGCTCTCTTTTTTGTAATAGACAGGACTGAATTCAACTGGGTCTCTACATGCTCCATCTCATACGAAGTATGGAGGCTTCTGGAGGTGACTCATGAAGGAACCACACAAGTTAAAGAATCAAAGATCAGCCGTCTGACACAAGAATACGAGGCGTTCAAAATAAAGCCAAATGAGACGATTACTCAGATGTTCACCAGATTTTTTGACATCGTCAACCCTCTATCTTTCCTTGGCAAAGTATATTCCAACCATGAGAAGATACGCAAAGTGCTAAGAGGATTGTCAAAGATATGAAACCCCAAGGTCACGGCGATTATCGAAGGAAATGATCTTACGACTATGTCACTAGAAACTCTGATGGGCAAGCTGATGATGCATGAGCTCGACCTCAAAGATTTTAAAGAAACTACTCCAAAATAAAAAGAAATTGCCTTAAGAGCTTATCGTCGAAGAACCATTTCAGAAGAAACAGATGATGACGATCTCGAAGGTGACGATCAAGTACTCATGGTTCAAAATTTTAAGAAGTTCCTACGCTCCAACCGAAGGAAGAAGGAACAAAAAGGCGATGAGGAAGAACCCACCTGCTTCGGATGCAAGAAGACGGGACACGTCCGAAAAGATTGTCCTGTAGCAAAGAAAGAAAGCATATACGAAAAGCCGTACAAGAAGCCAACCTCAAGGAAGTATGCCAACACTAGTATCTGGCACGAAAGCGAAGCTAGTGATTGAGACGAAGAAGAGGACCCTCTGCAACATGGTAAACGTCTGCCTAATGGCAGCTTCAGATAAGGTAAATAATTCTTTTGACGACTTTTGTTTTGATGAACTAGGTTATGCCTTTAGTGATCTACTTAAAGACCATAAAAAGTTTATTAACAAATATAAACATGCTAAGGATAAAATCACGGCTCATGAAGCCGAGATCCATAGACTTTCATGCTTATTAGAAAATGTTAGAAATACTACACCCACAGAAAATACTAAGGAGATATCTAAGCTTAAGTTAAGCTTACACGATGTTGAATCTCTTATTGAGAAGCAAACACATAATATCACTGCTTTAAATAAAGAACTTGCTGAAGAGAAAAACAAGTACAAGATTGCTATTGGTAGAATAAATGGTCTTACTGCTAAATATGATGAGTTGCATGCTGCCTCTAAGAAATTAAAGATTAGACTGGGTAAACAGGTTATTCAACCTCAAACGTAGTCTCATAATCACAACACTTACACTAAACACCAGACAGCTCAACACAAGAGAGCACGTCATTACAAGAACACTCATCTACATACCACACAAAAACATGTCTTTATGTACACCTAATCCCATGCAGCACGTAAAACACACACACACGTAGTTATAATTATCCTGATGCTATACGTAATTATTATCATCATCCTACTACTATACATAGTTATCATCATCCTACACCCACATATAGACATCACTATCATCCTGCACCCAATACCAATATGTATGCTACATGTACTTACTGTGGTTTACATGGACACATATCACCACAGTGTAGAATTAGAAAACTGGTGGATATTAATCTATATGCATGGGTACCGAAGACTAACTTTTCAGGACCCACAAGAATCTCGGTACCAAAGGTCACATCTACTCATGGTGTAGGTGTACCTTGCTTCTCAAACTAGAAGCAAATGGATTCTCGATAGTGGATGCTCGTGACATATGACTGGAGATGCTAATCTATTTGCAACACTATCGATGAAAAGGGAAGGATATGTATCCTTCGGCAATAATCTGAAAGGCTATATCATAGGTAATGGTACAATTTGTTATCCATCTTCTCCCATTATTAAGGATATCTGTTAAGTGGCCGAGTTAAAGCATAACATGCTCAGCATTAGTTATCTTACTGATCACGGATATGATATTAACTTCGGTAAAACTAAATGCTTTATCTATGATAGATCATCTGGAGACATCGCTTTCGAAGGGATAAGGAAAGATAACATATATATTTTCTATCTATCTAGAGATACTAACAGTGCAGGTAGATGCATTTACGTCCACAAAGATGAAAGGACATTATAGCATCAGCGTCTTGGTCATGCTAACATGGACACCATATTGAGACTATCTACCAAGAAGCTAGTAAAAGGATTGCCTGAATCACATTCAAAAAGGATACGATATGTGTCGAATGTGAAAAGAATAAGGCAACCAAATCTACTTTTAAATCCATCAACACTCTAAGTACCACTCGACCTTTGCAATTACTCCATACAGATTTATTTGGTCCTAGTAGAGTAGCCAGTCTTGGCAGGAAACTTTATGCTTTCGTTATTGTTGATGATTTTTCAAGATTTACTTGGGTTTTATTTCTTGCAAATAAAAATAAAACAATTTCAGTTTTTATAGTTTTTGTTAAAAAGGTCCAAAACGAAAAAGGCTATATGATTACTCGTATCCGAAGTGATCATGGTGGCGAATTTGAAAATTCTAATTTTGAAAAGTTTTATGATTTAAATGGCTTTAATCATGAGTTTTCTTGTCCTAGAACTCCTCAACAAAATTGTGTTGTGGAGCGGAAGAATAGGACTCTTCGCGATATGGCTAGAGTCATGCTGAATCAATTTTCTCTTCCAAAATATTTTTGAGCAGAAGCTGTCAGCACAGCGCGCCATATTTTGAATAGTGTTTTGATTCGACCTATTTTGAAGAAAATATCCTATGAGCTTTGGTTCGAAAGAACTCCAAATGTTTCTAACTTTTGAGTGTTTGGCTATCGCTGCTTTATCTTGAATACCAAAGACAACTTAGGCAAGTTTGATGCTAAAGCTGATGAAGGTATTCTTCTTGGTTATGCTGCCAAGAGTAAGCGATATAGAGTGTTCAACAAACTCTCCATGATTGTTGAAGAGTCTACTAACGTAACTTTTGATGAGAACAATAGTACAGCTATCATTCCCGATGATGATAAACCATCAACTTCCACTCCTGTGGATACACCACCCGAAACCAGTTCTCTGGAGAGCTTACCAAACAAGTTCCAATTCAAACCTTCACATCCAGAAAACTTGGTAATATTTGAGGTATCGAAAGGGGTAACTACTCGATCTTCTTTAAGAGTAATCGAAAGGGATCCAAAACGAAATAGGACTCTTCGCTAAGGCCAATACCATCCAATACGACCTATACCAAACCGATATACCGATACTAATCCGCTAAGATCGATACTAAGTACATACGGTCGAGAAGGTGGATCCGCTACCGATGCCGATTCTGATACAAATACCAAAATATTGTGATTATGACTGGCTTTACAGAATCCTTGACAATTGGGATATATTATACTATCTATGAAAGTTTCTATGGAAATGAATGTTCTATCTTGAACATATGTGGAGAGTTATGAATCTCCTACATTCTCCCACCTCTAACCCGAACCCGAACCCTCCATTCCCCCCATCCTCCCTCCTCACCCCCAACAGCCCTCACCCTCTGCCCTACCCCCCAACCACCCCCTACCCCAACCCCCAACCACCTCCCTCACCACCCAACAACCCGCATCACCCTGCACCTCACCCCCCCAGCGGACCATTCCTCACCCTCCAACCACCCGCACCCCCCTGCCCCTCCCCCCGAGCCACCCGTACCCCCCAACCACCAACAACAAAAATAGAGAGAGAGGAGGAGTCACATACCGGAGAGAGGGAGAGTCGCCGGAGAGAGTGAGAGCGCCGGAGAGAGTGAGAGCGCCGGAGGGGGGAAGGAGAGAGAGTGAGAGAGTAAAATGGGGGAAATGAATTGTTGGAGGGGAATTTAATTTCCATTTGTCATACAAGCAAGACAAGGTAAATATAGACAATATTACTTACATAACTATCGACGGGATTTGCTATGATGAGGGCAAAACGAGCAACATGAAAAAGATGATCATATTACAATACCAAGTCAACCAAAGGAAAAAAAAAAGGGTCATCCGGAAATACGGGGAACAACTAGTCGGAATTTGAGAATGGAATTCGTCGTCAAGCAACCCCGAAGCACATAGAAGGAAAAATGGTTGACTGGGAACTTCTGGAGTTCTTTCTGCGTCTACCGTTCCACATTCCGACGACGTCTCCCGTTCTTTCCTCTCTGAAGCCTATTCTTGCTCAGCACAAATAGTAGCAACCAAAGCTAGGGAGTTCTTTCTTAAGTAGAGCTAGCTAGGTCAAGAATAGTTCCTCAAGAGAAGGTGCTTTACTTCTGAACTTATAAGCGCCTGATTTCTGCTCGTTCCCCTTAGAATAGAAAGAAAAACCGGTAGCGAAGGTGAAAAGCGCCGGTAGGGTGAAACGGACAAGAGTGAAACCAGTAGCGAAGGTATTGGACTCCCGGGGCAGTAGCGAAGTTCAAGCCCTTCACTACCTGAAGATATTTATTATAGTATAGCTCGATTCCTCCTCACTTCGCTCGCCTTGACTCGTCTATCCAAATCCTCTATTAGAATTTAGCGACGTTCATTCTAACGTCGCTAAAATAGTCGCTATTAGCGATGTCATAGCAATGTTTCGCGACAACTAGCTCATGAAACTAATATACGTCGTTGGCACGTCGCTATTTTCATCGCTAGTAGCGACTATTAGCGACGTTTCACTTAAACGTCGCTAATGTGTACAATTTAGCGATGTTATACGAACGTTGCTAAATTTACGTCGCTAATAGAGCAGATTTTAGTAGTGTATCCCTGATGGATCTACAAACAAACAACAAATGGATTAAACCATCTAGAAGGATATGATAGGCTCATTGAGTTTATGAAGGAATCCCTGAACGGATTCATCAAAATGGTCATCTATAGAGTACCTCCTGAAAAGAAGATCTCTTTCTCCTGAAGAGAAGATCTCCTGAAGAGATTAAAACACTACTAAAATACAACGATTTAGCGACGACCATATCCGTCGGAAATTCGTCGGTAAATCATGTTACCGACGGATTTTCGACGGATACGGGCTAAAAAAATTCGTCGGGAATATCTTCGTCGCTAAAACTAGCTCGTCGCTAGTCCGCCGCTTCGCGACTAATTAGCGACGGATTTTCGTTGGCAAAATAAAAACTTTTAGCGACGGCTAACCGACAACTTTCCGTCAACATCGACAGTTTAAATTTTTAATATATTCATAAAATTAGCGACGGACAATTTGTCGCTAAATCGTCGCTAACCGTGTATCCGAGGGTTTCTGATACGCAATATCCGTTGCTCAAAGCGTCGCTAACCTCGACGGATTAGCGGCGGAAGAACGACGGATAATACGTCGCCACCCTTCTGGAAATCTTTCATATATTCCAGAATATGAGCGTCGAAAAGTCTGTCACCCTTCCGTCGTGAAATTTTTCCAGAAACAGGCCGACAGACAATCCGTCAGGAAATTGTCGCTAGCTGCAAAAGTCAGTCGGTAAGCCGTCGGTAATCCATCGATACCTGCAACAGTCCGTCGGCAACCCGTCGGTAATACGTCGCTAACTGAAATATTTTTGAAAAAATTGCAGGAAAGAGACTATTCCCTGTAATATAACATATTCAGCATCCACCATACACAAATATAACATATCCGACATCCAATATATCCAACAAATATCCATATTGCCAACACAATATCTCCAAACATCCAATATATCAAAACATACATAAAAAATATCAATCAGAATGACCAACAAAATATCCAACACAATATCCAACACACTATCCCAATATGCATAGCAAAATATCCAAACATAAACAACCCAATACAAATAGTCCAATACAAATAAGTACTAATAGCTAATGAGAACCACATAGCTCATGCAAACGCTCAGTGATACGATCACGCAACCACCTCGAATAAGTGGGATCGACGGCGGCAGGAGAGATGTAGTCCCTTGCAAGTGCTGCATGAATAGAACTCCCGGTCTCACTAGCTACCAGTGCTGGATGAATAGAACTCCCGGTCTCACTAGCTACCGGTACCACTTCCTCCTTAACAGCAGGAGGAGCCACCTCAGCATTTACTGTTTCCCTCAAACGACGTGGCGCTCCTCGGGTCATGGGTGCCATCTGGTAAAATCAATATTCACAGGAGGGAGCAGTTGAAAATGAATGAGAGAACTATCAGAGAATCACATAAAACTAACTAAAACTGAAATACAGTAATTGACAAATAAATGAGAGAACTATCAGATGTGATACTTGAGTATCAATGCGATACTCGAGTATCGGTATTGTGATTGCGATATCGATACACATAGGAATGGTCTGATACTCAGAGTATCGGTATCGGACTATTCTGTATTACGAGGGAAATAATACTATAGCGTTGATAGCGAGATAGATAGAGAGAGACACAACTAAGTAGCACTTAAACTTTAACTAAGTAGCACTTGTAACTATTATACAAAATCACCTATTAATACGATGCAATGATCGATTTTAATTACAGTAATACAAAATGACAAAAATATAATATATATAAAGAATTAGAAAACTTACATAAGCTTTGGCAGCCATCTTCTTCGTCATCTCTGCCCAGAAATCCGCTCTGAGTCAATCCTTTGCCCCGAAGCTCGAGTGGACATCCTTGAGTAGAGCTCGAGCGAGAGGTTCCTGACAACATGGTGGTCTCCTTTGTCAAAGGATTCTTGCTCGTCCCACAACCAATCAAAAATTTCTTCATTTCTAATATCTTGAATATGAAACTCTTTCTCACATTTGGTTCTTATATACCAGAAGGTAGAGCCAAATGTGAAGCAGAGCTTCACATTCAAGAGATTAGAAATAAAAAAAATTTGATTGGTTGTGGGACGAGCACGGATACTTTAACAAAGGAGACCACCATACTGTCAGAAACCTCTCACTCGAGCTCTACACGAAAGATGTCCACTTGAGCTCTGGGGCAAAGTTTTGGCTCAGAGCAAGAATCTGTTGACAGAGCACATCCACCATCTGTAACTGTGAGAGACCCATCTGAGTAGGACGTATACTCTGATAATATCTCCTCCAACACTCAATTCCACTACTGATATCATTCTTGTAAAGGTGATCTCTCAGAGTATACGTCCTACTCAGATGGATCTCTCAGAGTATCTTTTCTGGTTGGTTGTCGAGCCATAGGGTACAGTCTCTCCCGGCCGAGCCAGCCCCACCAGTGATTACATGTCATTACCTACATTAATGCTTAACTATACATTATATTTCATATGTTATCCAAACATTGCATTTATAATACGTAGAGAGAAAGGGGTTCATTTATTTAACCTAACCCCCTATTCTATCATACATATGAACGAAACAAATTTCTATGTCCTTCCCGGTCCTCTCGTACTAGGGAAAGGTCCTCTCAATGCTCTAACGCCCGCACCGGATATGGACCGAACTGTCTCACGATGTTCTGAACCCAGCTCTGGAACAATTAGGAGATTCTCTGGAAGAAATACGGGGTTCTGCTTCTGGTGGCAACATGCTATTGGGTGGTGGTCCCGCTTATGGGGTTAAATCAATATATATCCATGTATTCCCATTTGCATACATATATGCATATTGCATTCATATGTGCTTACCAACATGCATGATATTACACATATATGATTCATTACAAACACATGTTGTGTGTCCATGTGTTTCAGGGAATCAATACAAGGTGAGTGAAACTATAGGGTGTGTGTAGTGGAGAAACAGGAAATAGGTTAGTTCTCAGGTTTGGATGAGTGTGACTGAAACAGTGATGTGTGTAAACTGACAGAAAATTATATAGAATAATGGGTGTAATGTGACAGGAATTAATAGGGAATGTGTGTGTATGTGTAACATTATGTGTAATAGGAAAATAGTAGATTGGTTGTGTCAAAATTAGTAAAATTTGCACTTAATCTCAGGAATTAGTTCTCAGGAAAACAGAGAACAATACAAGTCTAATTAACAGTCTACATTTTAGTAATCTAATATATGTGTAAATGAACTAATCCCAAAGGACACACATGTGCATGTGTCTTCCAAAGAATCTGTGTGTCCAACCAAGTGGACACAACCGTGTCCACGACACCAAAATCACTACACGAGCACACACGCAGTGCACACGTGTATGCCAGGGGTAGGGCTACATGCCCAGTGGCCTGATGCGTGTCCACGTCGTGTCATGCGTAAACCTGTAGCTGCCCTTCCCAGAAAAAAATTAGAATATTTTTATTATTATTTATTTTATTGAAATGGTGATTTTAGATTTTTAGATAATTATTTATTTAATTATTCCGGTAGATGATTTAAGCCATGATGGAGTTTTGGAGTACACAGTGACTAGAAATCGTAGCATGAATAGGGCAATGGCATGCCTTGACTAGAGTATTAGACCTGGTAGGGAAGGCTGAGCCATAGTGATGTCCTAACTAGGAAAAACAAGCCAAGTTATGACTTAACCCTTACCGAAGATTACTTATTTATTAATTATATTATTGAGTTTTAGGGAACCCGGTTGTACCAAACTAGTCCAGATTGGACCCAAACCAAGCCCAAGCCCATGTAGACATACCCTTTTGGGTGGACTTAATGATATTTTCTAAATATTTGGTTATTTATACATATGGGTATATACGCCTTTATTTGGTTTAGTAAATTTTGTTATGATTATTATTATTATTATTTTATTAGAAATATTATTAAGGTTATTACTAGATAATATTATTGTATGGTAATGGATTATATTTTGTGTCGAATAAACGTTATAATATAGGTGTTCATATTTATAGAAAATAGGCCCTAATCTAGGAATAGATAGTATTGGGATTTTAATTTGATTTTATGGATATTATTACTAGTATTCATATTTTTATATATAAACTTGCTTTTCTATATATATAGGTAATAGGAATATTGGTAATTAAAATATGTATTTAAAATATTACAAGTATTGGTGAGTTTAAGAATATATATATATATATATATATATATATATATATATATATTTATATATATATATAAGTATTTACATAAAAAAAAAAATATATATATATATATATAAGTATTTACATATATGTATACGTATATATATATATATAAGTATATATATATGTAATTAAAAGGAATAGAAAAAAGAAATATGAATCCTTCCCATAGGCTCAGCAGTTTAGCCCAACCCGACTAGGCCCAAGCCTAGGACGGGACTGAACCAAAAACTCTGTTCAGATTGTTTCCGCGCGCATGCTATATATCGAGAGAAAGCGAGAAAGGGAGGAAATCGAAAACACCTAAACCCTAGTGCCGCCACGGTGTCTCCTGAGTCTGGCGACCCTACCCCAGCCTCCGCGTGCCGTCGCGAGGCCATCGTCGGCAGCCAAGGCCGCGCGCGCACAGGCGCGAAACAGCAGCAGTAGCTGCGAAGGTGCCAACTTCGCGACGGCTTTTTATCGCGTACAAGAGATCGTTTAAGAACCGCTTCTTCAGGTACGATCCCGACATAATCCACTCTGATTCCCTTCAATTACTTAGATTTGTTTTGCGGCATGCGCATCAAAAAATGAGCCCGAAGATCGACCAAAAACCTGTCCGAAACAGGACGTAGAACTGCCCAGCATCCAATATTTGCGGTCGATTCGCGACCAGAATATCGTGAATTTTAGAAAACCATTTGAACATACTTCTAGTCAACCTAACCAGCATTAGAACCCTATTTTTAGATTATTTTATAATCAGTAGATGCTAAGATAAATCGACGCAAAAATCAAGAAAAATCTGATAAAACAGTTTTCAAAAATCAATAAAATCCTTCGATACGACGTGCGTCCCGCCAATCCGGGCAACGTGGTCACGAACCGAAAGCATCGAAAGGTGCGTAACATTTTCGTGGTTGTATGGGCTTTGACGGAATTCAAATTGGTCGCGTGTGCGCGACGAATTTGATGCGTATCCGTCAAAATTTACCGTATCGACCTCTGTGCAAATTTTCCAATTAGTTTGTGCACGCTCGTCAGATCGAGAAGAAACTTGTGCCAATAGGACCGTATCATTTTTCTGGTCCTGTATGCCAAGTTTGGTTCAATTCGGAGACAGTTGATTGGATCGCCGTTTTGCGGGCCCCACGGTCCAACTCAACGGGCAATTTTGTGCACGGCCTGCCGGAATCCAACTCTGGACATACGGTTGGGTTCGTATCGGAAAACTGGATCCGTAGACATATAGTTTGATGACTTTAGAGATCGTTGACTCTGGCACGTTTTTTGGTGCAAAGCGGATCCAACGGCGGATACCGTTTTGGCCCGAAATTACCGTTTTGCCCTTGTATCCAGAATTGGACTGAAGGACAAGCAATCCTAGCTAATTTGACTATTCTGAGAATATTGGTAATGTTTATTTCAGCTTTCGGGGACTATTGTACGAGTTCTGACTATTGTGGCACATTGATTGGTTTGGATTGTCGGTTTTACCAACAAAGGACCACAGCGAGTACAGTTTATTGTCTGTATTTCGATATTGATTTTCACTATATTTCATTGATTGGCCATTGGTTATGTGATTATTTTCTATTATAAATTGTTGAGTCGGGAATGTGAAGTACCAACGATGTGTGATCTGACCTTAGACAGTGTAGACAGTGTAGACAGTGATTTATTATTGTAAAGTAGACAGTGTAGATAGTGATTTATTATTGCAAAATAGACAGTGTAGACAGTGATTTATTATTGCAAGTAGACAGGTTAAACAATAATTTACTATTATAAAGTAGACCATATTTTTTATTGTATTATTTGATGTAGACAGTGTAACTTTATACAATGTAGACAGTGTAACTTTAGACAGTATAGACAGTGTAATTTTAGACAGTGTAGACAGTATAATTTTAGACAGTGTAAACAGTGTCGTGTAATTGTTCTGAGACCGATTACATATCAAAGGTACTTCTAACAGTTGGGGAAAGTATTTTGTGTCTATTTATTTGCTATTGGTTTTCTGTATTTCCTGTTTATTTTCAAAAACAGATAGTTGATGTCTAACCTCTTTTGTATAGTCATTTTATTTAATTGAAATTGCATTCAGTGAATTGTGCTCGTTCCATTCCTGACTGGAAACCAATATTTTTCAGGTTAGCCGTAGATTTACTTAGCATAGGAGATAAAGGAAACTTACAGACGAAAAGCCTAGAGACTAGCTAGATAGATGAGTTGTAGTCATTCCAATATATGTACAAGTTTATATTTTTTTGCAAATGTAAAACTTGTGATCATTGTGAATTAAATTAATCATGTGAATGAGTATTATTTGTGATTTGATCTTCATGGTCGTGACAGCGTTCTACCGCCGACACTGCGGCGTAGGCTGGCTTGGACACGTCTAGTATCCGTTTAAAAAAAACGGGTGCGGGTCATGACAAGTTTTTGTGGTGGCCCATGCAGGTCTGTTTTTGCAAATCATGCGAACTCGTGATAGTACCTAAGTTAGTCATGCTATTGCGAGCCTACGACTAGGAAATGCTCATTCACGAATTAGGAATTAATTTAATTTAGAAGAATGACTAGGACTAGGAGCCCTTATACAAATTTACTGATGGGTAATCTAGACCATGAAATCTAGATAAGGGTTATTAATTTTGATAGTTTGTCAGATCCCTTTTGTCAGACCCCCATAGGTACACTATTACCTCTTGATTGGAAGATATGGTCCAATGTGGATAGATTATTCACTTGGAGAGGCAGAGCTCTCTGGAATTGATGATCTAACCTAGATGAATTATTCAATTACTTCTCTTTGCCTCTTTAGACATCATCCTCATATCTTAGCCCGGATTGCCTGTTAGTTCCTATTTTTGCCCTAAGAATTATTTTTATACAATTTTTGATTACGTTACCCATATACGAACCTCGAGTTAGATTCGATTCAAAGTTTTCCTCCATGGTTTGAATACACATAGAATAGGCACTAGAATGGTTGTATTTCTTTGTCTTCAATTATTCCCTCCATGTTCAATCTTTTATTTAAAGATTGTGACTGATAGGACAAATATTTATGCCTTATTACATAGTCGACTTGTTTGAATCTCTAGAAGCTCATGAATTTTTACATATATAGTTAAAAGAATATTAGTTAACTCATAATGGCAGGACAGCAGCGCACTGTCGCCATTTATTTGAATTATAGAGACCACAGATTCATTGTAGCCAGCAGCGCACTGGCGAGGCACGACCCCTAGAGTTGGAATTAGTTTAAGAAAATATAGATGATGGAACATTGCTAAAACTATGTTCTCGTTGACCTCTTTAGATCTTAGATACCCTTGTGGCAATATAAGGTAGAGTATTCGATAGCATATCACATCTGAATCACAGAACCAAAGGTTACCACGGCCGGAGTATATGGACGAGGCAAAATTCTCGGTAACATGATTTCAGACGTGATTACAAGTTAGGATACCATAGAGGACAGGAAAACGCATGTTCGTCCCATAAGATCGAAAGCCAAACTAGTGGAAGCTCTGTAAGTTCGGTAGCATGTCTCCCAACCTGACCTTCCGTGGTCCTTGTGATCCATTGACGAGGTAATTGATTGACACTAATAGGTTTACCTAGAATACAGAAGTTAGAGGTCATAACCCATTAGTCGACCAAGTCCTTGTGGATAAGAAGATAGTAGGAAGAATGTATAAGCAAGAACACCGGGTAAGGTTTGATTCTCACAAAACTCGAACTACTTGTGCCTTCTTTCAAAAATCTCGCATAATTGTATTCAACTATCTTAACAAATGCTGCTGTTATAGCTTAGTTTTGCAAGCTCACTCTATTCTCGAGCTTGATTCGAGGTATATGTTTAGTGGGGACGCCTGCTAACATATTGTCTAATCAGAATCGATGTATTGTGGTATGATCAACCGTAGTGCACCCGGTTCGCTCTCCTTCTGATTAACTTACGTGGATTGAGATGTAGATGTCTCTCGGATCTCATCCGCTACTGCATTGACAATTCCTCTTGAGTTATACATTCGCCTTGAATCACACAATTGTATTCAGTGACATCTTCCTTAAACTCTTTATTTGTTTTGTCTTTCACTGATTTGGAAAGACGAAAGCTCAAAATTGGTAGCTAGATACAGAGTATCCCCCATGGCTATGGTAGTTTTATACACAAGTGTAGTTACCATCGGCCAGCCATGTGACTAGAACCTTGCCTTGAGTACTCATTCTCCTCTCGACCCTCGAACTACTATTGGGACCTTCTAGCCATCTAAATTTGAGAATAATTAGGGTTTTACCCTTAGCCGAAATGCCAACCTAGGAGGCTATCTCTTCTCAAGAAACCAATTGTCATGAGTCTCTAACTATCTGGTTGAAGCTTGCTTTAACTAGCAACCCTTATGCATTGACTCAACCGTCCCTCGACCAAAGCCCACAGTTTAGACATGAGGTGAATAGACAAGGGGAAGGACAATCCTTTACCGTGACTATGGTGGACACTCCTCCCGATATTGGTTTCCAACAAATATTACCCTAGTTATGTAAATTTTTAATATTAAGATCTAACTAGTGTTGGAACACCACAGTTACTAGCTTAGCTAATACCATAGCTTAAATACCCTGTCAAAATGTGATCCACCAGTTGTCAACAGCAATACAGGGTCACTACAGCCCATACCACTAGAACCCTTGTGACAATAGTGTGGCAGCCTGACACAAATGGAAATTCACGATTCAGTTGTTAGAAATCTTTTCGTATGATGTGCCTTAGGGTTGGTTACCCCGTCGATAACTTTTGTATACCATAGACGAGTAGATCATTCTACTTTATCGACCGTGAGTCATAGTACACACTCGTTTCCCATTTATTGATGAACGATCATTGACTCGACTTATATCTACCGTATCCTGATACGACGTGCCTTATTCTTTATTAACAAGAGTCGAGGTACAGTATCCGGACTTTGGGAACCCTCTAACCTCATTATTCCTAAAATCATATCCTAGCTTCTAAGGTGGGTAGACTGTAAGCTCTCTAAAATTTTGGGGTATATGAGGATTACCGATAATTTCCATTAGAATGGTAATTAGTGCCCCATGGACTCCCACTTTCCATTTAGATCATTTTATGTCCCCGACCGTGCCATTAATATTCGGAGCATAAGACCAACTGTTACCTTCCAACAGATTTCATACGCAAGATCTAGATGAGTCCACCTTCATCTAGGTATATCATATCCTACTCAAACCCGTCCCCTTGTACTCTATTTTTGTGCTACGACTTTCAGGACAAAAGGACTAGCTATAACCCTTACCACAATACCGGTATACTTTCCGACTGCCACTAGAGCCTCAACCTTGACTCAAGTCATTCGTAACCCTTATTCCATCTGTCTGAAAGCCGTGATACGATCTTGTAGTGCACCTTTATCCCTTGCTCGCGTGTTTAGATAACCACAGAGAAGATCACAATCTTGACTTCTCAAACTCCGTTCTATTATGGAACCTTGTTTGAATTAGAAGTTCAAGAACAGAACTTCTGTATTGCACAGATTGCAAGCCCCTCTAAGAACGAAGGGTTCTTCGTTTTAGCAAGTGACCAGACTAGAGTAGCCCACTCTAGCAAATAAGTTAATGGTTCACGAATTTCCTTCTAGCTGCATCATTAGATACCCTCTACCGCTCTTGAAGCTTCATAAATGCTCTAGATTATTCTTCCTTATCTTCCTGTCCTTCCTATTTCAGAGTGACGAATGGTCACGCTTATTGGAATTTAGCAATATTTCTTAGCTACTTGGGTAAATTTGTTGCATGATTAGATTTTGGGTGGTTTGATAGATAGGAGAGGATTATAGTGGCCATAAGCAGTAGATATCTATTGGTAGCAATTTTAGCAAGTAGTTGGATGATTTTAAAGTTTTAGTGACATAAGATTTGAGGGAATAGTGTGACCAAAGGTGGATAGAAGTCCTCGGAGTTCCGTAGTTACAAAATGGCTAGATGGAGGATATAAACTGTTTTTGAGAAATTAAAATTCGAGGAGATTAAGGTAATGGTAGATTTCCTTTCTGAATATAAGAAATAGTTACGAATTAGAATTTCGAGGACGAAATTATTTTAAGGTGGGTAGATTTATAGCTGCCCTTCCCAGAAAAAAATTAGAATATTTTTATTATTATTTATTTTATTGAAATGGTGATTTTAGATTTTTAGATAATTATTTATTTAATTATTTCGGTAGATGATTTTAGCCATGATGGAGTTTTGGAGTACACGGTGACTAGAAATCGTAGCATGAATAGGGCAATGGCGTGCCTTGACTAGAGTATTAGACCTGGTAGGGAAGGCTGAGCCATAGTGATGTCCTAACTAGAAAAACCAGGCCAAGTTGCGACTTAACCCTTACCGAAGATTATTTATTTATTAATTATATTATTGAGTTTTAGGGAACCAGTTGTACCAAACTAGTCCAGATTGGACCCAAACCAAGCCCAAGTCCATGTAGACATACCCTTTTGGGTGGACTTAATGATATTTTCTAAATATTTGGTTATTTATACATAAGGGTATATACGCCTTTATTTGGTTTAGTGAATTTCGTTATGATTATTTTTATTTTTATTTTATTAGCAATATTATTAAGGTTATTACTAGATAATATTATTGTATGGTAATGGATTATATTTTGTGTCGAATAAACGTTATAATATAGGTGTTCATATTTATAGAAAATAGGCCCTAATCTAGGAATAGATAGTGTTGGAATTTTAATTTGATTTTATGGATATTATTACTAGTATTCATATATATATATATATATATATATATATATATATATATATATATATATATATATATATATATATATATATAAATATATATATATATATATATAGATATAAACTTGCTTTTCTATATATATAGGCAATAGGAAAATTGGTAATTAAAATATGTATTTAAAATATTACAAGTATTGATGAGTTTAAGAATATATATATATATATATATATATATATATATGTACATACATAAGTATTTACATATATGTATACGTATATATATATGTAATTAAAAGGAATAGAAAAAGAAATATGAATCCTTCCCATAGGCTCAGCAGTTTAGCCCAGCCCGACCAGGCCCAAGCCTAGGTCGGTACTGAACTAAAAACTATGTTCGGATTGTTTCCGTGCGCATGCTATATATCGAGGGAAAGCGAGAAAGGGAGGAAATCGAAAACACCTAAACCCTAGCGCCGCCACGGCGTCTCTTGAGTCTGGCGACCCTACCCCAGCTTCCGCGCGCTGCCGCGAGGCCATCGCCGGCGGCCAGGGCCGCGCGCGCACAGGCGCAAAACAGCAGCAGTAGCTGCGGAAGTGCCAACTTCGTGACGGCTTTTTATCGCGTACAAGAGATCGTTTTACGAACCGCTTCTTCAGGTACGATCCCGACATAATCCACTCTGATTCCCTTCAATTACTTAGATTGGTTTTGCATCATGCGCATCGAAAAATAAGCCCGAAGATCGACCAAAAACCTGTCCGAAACAGGACATAGAACTGTCCAGCATCCAATGTTTGCGGTCGATTCGCGAGCATAATATCGCAAATTTTAGAAAACTGTTTGAACATACTTCTAGTCAACCTAACCAGAATTAAAACCCTGTTTTTAGATTATTTTTATAATCAGTAGATGCTAAAATAAATCGACGCGAAAATCGAGAAAAATCTGATAAAACAGTTTTCAAAAATCAATGAAATCCTTCGATACGACGTGCGTCCCGCCAATCCGGGCGACATGGTCACGAACCGAAAGCATTGAAAGGTGCGTAAAGGCTTCATGGTCGTGTGGGCTCTGACGGAATTCAAATTGGTCGCGTGTGCGCGACGAATTTGATGTGTATCCGTCAAAATTTACCGTATCGACCTCTGTGCAAATTTTTTAATTAGTTAATTAGTTTGTGCATGCTCGTCAGATCGAGACGAAACTTACGCCAACAGGACCGTATCATTTTTTCGGCCCTGTATGCCAAGTTTGGTTCTATTCTGAGACAGTTGATTGGATCGTCGTTTTGCGGGCCCCACGGTCCAACCCAACGGGCAATTTTGTGCACGGCCTGTCGGAATTCAACTCTGGACATACGGTTGGGTTCGTATCAGAAAACTGGATCCGTAGACATGTAGTTTGACGAATTTAGAGATCGTTGACTCTGGCACATTTTTCGGTGCAAAGCGGGTCCAAAGACGGACACCGTTTTGGTCCGAAATTACCGTTTTGCCCTTGTGTCCAGAATTGGACTTAGGGACAGGCAATCCTAGCTAATTTGACTATTCTAAGAACATTGGTAATGTTTATTTCAGCTTTCGGGGACTATTGTACGAGTTCTGACTATTGTGGCACATTGATTGGTTTGGATTGTCGGTTTCACCAGCAAAGGACCACAGGCGAGTACAGTTTATTGTCTGCATTTTGATATTGATTTTCACTATATTTCATTGATTGGCCATTGTTTATGTGATTATTTTCTATTATAAATTGTTGAGTCGGGAATGTGAAGTACCAATGATGTGTGATCTGACCTTAGACAGTGTAGACAGTATAGACAGTGATTTATTATTGCAAAGTAGACAGTATAGACAGTGATTTATTATTACAAAGTAGACAGTGTAGACAGTGATTTATTATTGCAAGTAGACAGTATAAACAGTAATTTACTATTGTAAAGTAGACCATATTTCTTTATTGTATTATTTGATGTAGACAGTGTAACTTTATACAATGTAGACAGTGTAACCTTAGACAGTGTAATTTTAGACAGTGTAGATAGTGTAACTTTAGACAGTGTAGACAGTGTCGTGTAATTGTCCCGAGACCGATCACATATCAAATGTACTTCTAACAGTTGGAGAAAGTATTTTGTGTCTACTTATTTGCTATTGGTTTTCTGTATTTTCTGTTTATTTTCAAAAACATATAGTTGATGTCTAACCTCTGTTGTATAGTCATTTTCTTTATTTAAAATTGCATTCAGTGAATTGTGCTCGTTCCATTCCTGGCTGGAAACCAATATTTTTCAGATTAGCCGTGGATTTACTTAGTATGGGAGATACAGGAAAACTTGCAGACGAAAAGCCTAAAGACTAGCTAGATAGATGAGTTGTAGTCATTCCAATATATGTACAAGTTTATATTTTTCTGCAAATGTAAAACTTGTGATCATTGTGAATTAAATTAATCATGTGAATGAGTATTATTTGTGATGTGATCTTCATAGCCGTGACAGCGTTCTACCGCCGATACTGCGGCGTAGGCTGGCTTGGACACGTCTAGTATCCGTTTAAAAAAAAAAGGGTACGGGTCATGACAAAACCCAAACTTATCCCAAACTGGTATGTAAACCCACAAACTGAACTGAACTACAACCCAAGCTAACTCAGAGACTCACAAACTCAACCTGGGAATCAAACTAAAAATCAAACCCTAACTCGGAACTCCCCCAAACTCCCAAACAACATACCACATTCAATTTTATAGCATATTTATATAAAGACAGAACAATAATGGGGGGAATGAAAACTGTGTGAGGACCCTAATTTTTGGGAATTATTTTTTTATTTTATTTTATAGTATTTCTAATTATTAGGTTATATTGTTTATTTAATTAGGATTTTATATGTACTTTTTAAGCCTTTGATTGTTGGAGCACACGACATGTCCATCTCTTGAAACGTCCTTTATGAGTTTTGTAGTAGACAGGATGACCTTCAATTTGATATATCATGTCCCATCCGAATTTGTCCCCTAGCATCCTTTTGACTTTGCGTAACTTCGAGTCAAATTTAGGCAATTAGAATATTTACCATAATTCCATACCTAGCTTCCCATGTGAGTTCGGAACTCGATATAGATCAAAACCATTTGACCCAATATATAGTTTTGACCCATTTTGAGTCTACGACATACATGCTAAGGGTGCCACTCAATCGAGTTTATATGTGCTATTTAATTGTGAATGGCACAAGAGACTCATTAGTTGACTTTTCGAGTTTGACTTGACTAGAAAATATTTGGACCCTAACCTAGCCAACCCCACTTATAGAGCCATGATAGGTTGCCATGGCTTAGTATAATTATTTTGATATTTTATTTTGGGATGTTATACATCCAAATAGATTTATATCCAATTTTGCATATATATATGATTATATTTATAATAGCCTAATATTTTATATAGATATGGCCTTAGTCATGGTTAAGTTCTAAGATGCATAGCGACTAGGAATTTTGGTACGGTTAGTGTAGTTGTGTGCTTTGACTAGTATATTAGCCTTGCTAGGGAAGTCACGGCCATAGCTATCCCAAGTAGGAAAACCAGATAAAATTGTGACTTAACCCCCACCGATGATTTATTATTAGATTATTGACTTTCTAGGAGACCCGGTTGTACCAATTTAGTCCCGACTTGACCCGAACCAAATCCAAATCTAAATAGACATGTAGTACTCTCAAATACCTTCATGCTGATATATATTTTGTATATATATCTTATTAATATTAATATATTTTCAATTTTGGAAAGTTTCTACTTATAGGAAGTGTCTACGTGTAATCCTAGTGTAATCCTTATTGGCATTAGTTTATATTTGACCCAAAGTCCAACCCAAACCTATGTAGGCATGTTGGGCATTAATATATATTAATAACCATATATATTTAATATTTATTCAGATTTAGATTGCATTTATATTTAGAAATCTAACTAGTTCCATATTAGGAAACCCTTCATGTAAATCTTCTTTGTATTTTAATTAAATCTAAATTTAATATTTAAAACTTATATGCTTCTTATCTAATAGCAGCACATAGATTTTAAATTAAGACTCCTTCAATAATGACCATTGATTATAATATATAAATAAATTATATTCCAAATTTAGCCTTATTGGTAATCCTACTACTATCTAGATTATCTTATTCTAACATCTCCAATCTAATCATACTTAAATTAAATAATACATATCTATCTTAATTATATATTTATGAATATATGAGTATCTCATAATTCTTATATTAAAAATCATGTACACCTTCTCTATTTCGTCCAAAAATATTCTCCAAATTTGCTAGAAAAGTGAGCCACGTTTTTTACCCGACAAAGCAACTTAGAAGGGCCATATCTCCTAGCTCGGGACTCGAAACGCGTTCTAGTTTTTTTTGTTAGAAGCGTATCGAGGTAAACTTTTCAAAAAAATATTTTAATAGCCAAAATTCGTTCTATATATTTCTGTAAATTTTTTTGAGTATTAGATTCCAGAAAAACAAACATGTTTCGATATTTTTGCGATTTCTGGAGATTCCGGAAACGAAAATGCGATCCGTTTAGTTTTTCGGAAAGCTGATACGAAGATCTATACCATCTTCTAACTAAATAAATCTAATAAGTATAATATTAATTATAATTAGATAATAGACTATTTTCAGCATTCGGAGACGTTTGTTTGGACCTTAGTTACTCGACAGTCGTTGTTCCACCTACTTTTCTGTCTGATCTTCGTCACCACAGTGCTCACGACCCAGGCAAGTACACCTTGCCAAACTCTACAGTATTTACATGCTTTCCTATATTTTTTAGTATTTCTTGCTTTGTTGCATATCTCTCTTGTTTTCCCTCATGATTCTTTCTAGTTACATGTGCACGTAGATTTTGATTTTTCTTTCTATACTACTTGTTCTATCTTTCCGATCTTGTTCATGTATAGTGATAGTATTGATATGCATGTTCCATATTTTTTCCTGACCTGTTTGACATGTACTGAACTTAGACATGACTAGATAGGCTTGACTTCCTAGTACCTTAGGAGAGAATGTTTTATTAGCTGTGGCTATCCTCTATTGTTAGTGCCTCCCCGAGCTACGATAGAGAACCTGATATAGGACTGTTAGTGCCTCCCCGGGCTACGATTTTAGCCACGATTAATATTACATTCTCATGACATGTCACCATCTGTAGAGTTCCTTTATGTGTTGTAATTTCCTCTATTTATTTTCCTATTTTTCTTGCATGTTATTTACTGTATAGTTGGCATGTATATTATGTGTCTTGCTAGTCCTCTGAGGACCTAGTGATCTTTCTAGGTATTAGATGAAGGTATAGTATACCGATGGAGGATGATTGCTACACCGAGATTGCAGGTATATTTAGTTGATATTTTATATTTCTCTTCCGTGATTAGATTTTGTCCTATATTTGATTCTTGCTACATTATAGCATAGTCTTGTACAAGCTTCTATTTTCCTCTAGCTTGTTCATGATAATGTGTTATTGGGGATCCACTCTAACATATTTATCTATTCTAGAATCAGTATATTATGGTCTGATCAGCCTTACTGCACTTGATTCGTTATTGTTACCGATATTTAGTGGATTGAGATATAGTTGGTTTAGAATAACCAGACAGCTTATACGTATTCGAGCCGGACTGGAGTCCTCTCGTTGCGTAGCTGGAATGTATACGTATCCTAGTCCTACGTATTTTAGGACTGGGATGTTACATATTTTTGTGGTGGCCCATGCAGGTCGAGTTTGTCGTTTCTGTTATATTACTGTACCGAGTGGGCCTGCGACCTGATTAAAACATCAGGAATCTCAATCCACAACTGCCTTGACAATTTTTTTAGAAATTTCTCTACCGCCCTTGAACTTCGTATTTGCTCTCGATTACTCTTCCTTTGCTTTCTCGTATCATTGCTTCTCGTCTCTTCCTATTTCGGAGTGACGAATAATCGTGCTATATAGGATTTATCAGAAATTCTTAAGTTATAGTGTAAGTTAGTCTACTTATTGTATTGTGATTGCTTGATAGATAATGGGAATTAGAGATGACATATGCCATAGGGCATCATGAGTTTGATGAGGTAGTTTAACCAAAGGTGGGTAGACGTCCTCAGTATAGAAATAAATATATGATCATGCTAGGTTATGCTCTTATGGTATTCACTAGATCAAGAATAGAGTGATAGTTTTAGTATAGAGACTGACCTTCTAAAAGAAGAAACTAAGCATAGCCTAACCTAACCCATTACCATTATGCCATATCACTTGTAAATTTAGAATGAGACAGATTGGTAGGTATCACTTAGCTTGGTCAGGTGGAAAGAGACTTATATAATTGTGGTAATAATATGGTTAGGAGGACAAGCCTTCAACATAATCGTTGCAAGACCGCCAAAACCAAGAAGAGCGAGTAAAGATAACCACCTATAGTTTTACGATATAGATATTGCAAAATCAAATTGGTTAGGATTGATTATTACTTGAGTTATTTGGAGAGACCGTAGTGACCTAGCGTATCTCTTAAACTATTCCTAGTTACACTAGCGTAGTTTTTCGTTACTAAGGGTCCTTATTTTGATTTCGAGGACGAAATTCTTTTAAGGTGGGTAGATTATGAGGACCCTAATTTTTGGAAATTATTTTTTTATTTTATTTTATAGTATTTCTAATTATTAGGTTATGTTGTATATTTAATTAGGATTTTATATGTACTTTTTATGTCTTTGATTATTGAAGCACACGACATGCCCATCTCTTGAAACGTCCTTTATGAGTTTTGTAGTAGACAGGATGACCTTCAATTTGATTTATCATGTCACATCCGAATTTGTCCCCTAGCATCCTTTTGACTTCGCACAACTTCGAGTCAAATTTAGACAATTAGATTATTTACCATAATTCCGTACCTAGCTTCCCATGTGAGTTCGGAACTCGATATAGATCAAAATCATTTGACCCAATATATGATTTTGGCCCATTTTGAGTCTAAGACATACATGCTAAGGATGCCACTCAATCGAGTTTATATGTGCTATTTAATTGCGAATGGCACAAGAGACTCATTAGTTGACTTTTCGAGTTTGCCTTGACTAGAAAATATATTTGGACCCTAACGTAGCCAACCCCACTTATAGAGCCATGATAGGTTGCCATGGCTTAGTATAATTATTTTGATATTTATTTTGGGATGTTATACATCCAAATATATTTATATACAATTTTGCATATATATGATTATATTTATAATTGCCTAATATTTTATATAGATATGGCCTTAGTCATGGTTAAGTTCTAAGATGCATAACGACTAAGAATTTTGGTAAGGTTAGTGTAGTTGTGTGCTTTGACTAGTATATTAGCCTTGCTAGGGAAGGCCCGGCCATAGCTATGTCCCAAGTAGGAAAACCAGGTAAAATTGTGACTTAACCCCCACCGATGATTTATTATTATATTATTGACTTTCTAGGAGATCCGGTTGTACCAATTTAGTCCTGACTTGACCCGAACCAAATCTAAGTCTAAATAGACATGTAGTACTCTCAAATACCTTCATGTTGATATATATTTTGTATATATATCTAATTAATATTAATACGATTTCAATTTTGAAAAGTTTTTATTTATAGGAAGTGTCTACGTGTAATCCTAGTGTAATCCTTATTGGCATTAGTTTATATTTGATCCAAAGTCCAACCCAAACCTATGTAGGCATGTTGGACATTAATATATATTAATAACCATATATATTTAATATTTATTCAGATTTAGATTGCATTTATATTTGGAAATCTAACTAGTTCAATATTAGGAAACCCTCCATGCAAATCTTCTTCGTATTTTAATTAAATCTAAATTTAATATTTAAAACGTATATGCTTCTTATCTAATAGCAGCACATAGATTTTAAATTAAGCCTCCTTCAATAATGACCATTGATTATAATATTTAAATAAATTATATTCCATATTTAGCCTTATTGGTAATCCTACTACTATCCAGATTATCTTATTCTAACATGTCCAATCTAATCATACTTAAATTAAATAATATATATCTATCTTAATTATATATATATATATATAAATATATGAGTATCTCATAATTCTTATATTAAAAATCATGCACACCTTCTCTTTTTCGTCCAAAAATATTCTCCAAATTCGATAGAAAAGTCAGCCACGTTTTTTTACCCGACAAAGCAACTTAGAAGGGCCATATCTCCTAGCTCGGGACTTGAAATGCGTCCCAGTTTTTTTTGTTGGAAGAGTATCGAGGTAAGATTTTCAAAAACATATTTTAATAGACAAAATTTGTTTTATTGATTTTTGTAAATTTTTTGAGTATTAGATTTCTAAAAAATAAACATGTTTCGATATTTTCACGATTCCTGGAGATTCCGGAAACGAAAATGCGATCCGTTTAGTTTTTCGGAAAGCTGATACGAAAATCTATACCATCTCCTAACTAAATAAATCTAATAAGTACAATATTGATTATAATTAGATAATAGACTATTTTCAGCATCCGGAGACGTTTGTTTGGACCTTAGTTCCTCGGCAGCCGTTGTTCTACCTACTTTTCTGTCTGATCTTCATCACTACAGTGCTCACGACCCAGACAAGTACACCTTGCCAAACTCTACAGTATTTACATGCTTTCATATATTTTTAGTATTTCTTGCTTTGTTGCATATCTCTCTTGTTTCTCCTTATGATTCTTTCTAGTTACACGTGCACGTAGATTTTGATTTTTCTTTCTATACTACTTGTTCTATCTTTCCTATCTTGTTCATGTATAGTGATAGTATTGATATGCATGTTCCATATTTTTTTCTGACCTGTTTGACATGTACTGAACTTGGACATGACTAAATAGGCTTGACTTCTTAGTACCTTAGGAGAGAATGTTTTATTAGCCATGGCTATCCTCTATTGTTAGTGCCTCCCTGGGCTACGATAGAGAACCTGATATAGGACTGTTAGTGCCTCCCCAGGCTATGGTTTTAGCCACGATTAATATTACATTCTCATGACATGTCACCATTTGTAGAGTTCCTTTATGTGTTGTAATTTCCTCTACTTGTTTACCTATTTTTCTTGCATGTTATTTACTGTACAGTTGGCATGTATATTATGTGTCTTGCTAGTCCTCTGAGGACCTGGTGATCTTTCTAGGTATTAGATGAAGGTATGGTACACCGATGGAGGATGATTGCTACACCGAGACTGCAGGTATATTTAGTTGATGTTTTATCTTTCTCTTCCGTGATTAGATTTTGTCCTATATTTGATTCTTGCTACATTATAGCCTAATCTTGTACAAGCTTCTATTTTCCTCTAGCTTGTTCATGTTAAATGTGTTATTGGGGATCCACTCTAACATATTTATCTATTCTAGAATCAGTATATTATGGTCTGATCAGCCTTACTGCACTTGATTCGTTATTGTTACCGATATTTAGTGGATTGAGATATAGTTGGTCTAGAATAACCAGACATCTTATACGTATTCGAATCGGGCTGGAGTCCTCTCGTTGCGTAGCTGGCATGTATACGTATCCTAGTCCTACGTATTTTGGGACTGGGACGTTACAAACTGAAAGTCCTATATTTTTAATTTAGCGACGTCACACATATACGTCGGTAAACGTCGCTATTATTAGTGAAATTAGCAACGTTACAATAGTTACGTCGGTAAACGTCGCTAATATTAGTGATATTAGCGACGTTCGTCGACTTATCCGTGATGTATGTTTTCTTATACACAAAAAAGTCGCAAAACGTCGCCGATCGTCGGTAATAGTGACGTATTGCGACGTTTTAGAGTACGTCGCTAATTCCTTAAACGTCGACTATGAGCGACGTTTAGACAATTTGTCGCTAATGTACACAATTTAGCGACGCTAATCGAACGTCGCTAAATATATGTCATTCCGATTCTGATACCGATTCCGATACCCCCCTTCCCCGATCCGATACTCATAGGATTGGTCTGATCCAAAACCACCAATACCCCCTTCCCCGATCCGATACTCTGATTCGAAACCACCGAAACTCATAGGAATGGTCCGATCCGAAACCACCGATACCCCCCACCCCCTCCCCTATCCCGTCGGACAACAAACCCCCCTCCCACTCCCATACCCCCCCCCCCCGACAGCAAACCCTAAACCCTACCCCTGCCCCCCGTCCTGCACCCAATACCATCCACCCCCGTCCCCCTCCCTCCCCCATCACCGCCGGCCCCCGCGACAGCCGGCCCACCCCCCATGACCCGAAACCCTACCCCTGTCCCGAAACACTAAACCCTACCCTGCCCTCCGCCCTCAACAACCTTCCCCCCGTCCCCACTCCCTCTCCCCACCCCGCCGGCCCCAGCGACAGCCGACCCCCCCACCAACCCGAAACCCTATATGTTATGCTAAACACACAGAGAGAGAGAGATAGAGAGAGAGAGAGCGGGGGAGAGAGAGAGCATACCTGAAAGAGAGAGATATCCCGTCGGAGAGAGCTTCTCCGGAGAATGTGACCCGTCGGAGAGAGCTCGCCGGAGAAAGAGAGAGAGAGGGAGGAGGAAGAGAGAGAGTTTTTTGGGGGAAATAAAAAAATTTCTCCCGTCGGTTCAATTTAAGTTAGGTTACAGTATTTAGCGACGGAATGCCGACGGATATATCCGTCGGCAGATAGTCGCTAAATACCCACTGGATTACCGACGGAACGTCCGTCGCTAGATAGACGCTAATTTAGTGCACCATTTTTTACAGATTTTGTCGCCACAATGTTAGACATATTAGCGATGGACATGAATCCATCGCTATAGTTTCGTCAAATGTGCGACGGATGTGCGACTGATTTTGACGCAAAAAAACTAAAAAATTATCCATTGCTTTCTGACAGTAGCCCGTCACAAGGTAGTCGCGAGGCCGTCGCTATGGCCGACGGATACGGTCCGTCGCTAATCTTCCGTCGCCAAATTGCTGTATTTTAGTAGTAAAATATCTCCCGAAGAGATAGAAAATCTTTCGAAAAGAGATAAAATCTCCCGAAGAGATGGGATATCTCCCGAAGAGATCAGAAATCTTTCGAAGAGATCGGATAAAAGATAAACTCTAGAAGAGAAAAATATTCAGAAAATATCTCATGTAATCTCATGAAAAGATGAATCTCTAGAAGAGATCTATTATAAATCTCCTGTAGAGATAAATCTCATGTAGAGATTAAATATGAATGATATACCTATGATGGTCAAGTTAATTGGACCTTCTACAACCAAAAGAACATGTTCTGGGTCTTGAAGTACCATTTTTTTATCATTCACTCAGCAGAATATTTTATGTGAATCTGCTGTTATGCATCTACGCAAATACACTGGAACGATATATCATCTTTGATGTTTTTGAAATGAGATATTCAAATGCAGGGTATTTATCTGATCTTCCTTAAGGGGTATCACAAACAAGGTGTATCTTTTATAATCAATGTTGCAGGTATTTTAGAGAGAACTAAAGCAAATTACTGTGACAACTTCATCAAATCATGTGCATGACTATGATTTCAACAGTTCAACATGTTAGGGGAAGTTACGAGCTTTCAGGAATCACGAATAAAACATGCAACCTCTTCATAAAGATATGAGTATAAATGTATAGATAAATAAAGTGTTGGGGTGAGATGTAATATTTAAATTGTATTGGGGGTTGGTTTATTTATTTGAATTGATATAAGAACAAGAATGTAATATTTTTGAGGGGGAGCATCATGTAGATGCAAGCATCCTGAAGATGCTAATGGAGACATCTTGAAGCATGTCTTTGCGTATTGTACTCTTTTCCTTCATTGAGGTTTTTTTCACTGGGTTTTTCCTTTGAAAGATTTTTAATGAGGCAGTGTAAGCCGCACCCACTTAGATTTTTGAAGAATCATATTCCTGAAGAATATTATTATACTCTTTTTTTCTATGTATTTTTCCCAAATGAATTTTTCTTAGAAAAGTTTTTAACGATACAATAATTAAAGTGGGCATCCAAGGGAGAGTATTGTGATTTGGATATATCCAAATAATGGATGCCCTTATCCATACCCACAACAACTTCTATCATATTCCTTCTATATAAGTTATCAATGACGTACACATTCTTTATGGCTACCAATTTTTTCTTTATCTTCTCTATTTCTTCTTTCTCTTCAATTTTCACAACCTTCTTATAAGAATACGCGGGAGTTAAAGGTGAAGTCTTTGTGTAGCTTGTGTGGGTAGTGCTGGGATAAAAACTTGACATAGAGTTACGGGGTACGGGACTAGAACTACTTGGACCCGGCCCGGATAGCAACACCAAGTCTAATAACGCAAGAACCCTTAGGGTCTGCTTGGTAACGATGTTTTCACCGATTTTGGGGTGTTTCTGAACGACCGTTCATGAAAACCCCTACTTGTTAATTTTTTTGAGGCCCTGGTTTTGGTCGGCTCAAAAACCTTCCAAAACCGGTGTAATATATTTTTGGGTGGCTTTATAAACACCCCAAATCGGTGAATTTTGAGTGGCTCTATTTTTTTTATTCCATTTATATCCTCAAAATATATATATATATATATATATATATATATATATATATATATATATATATATATATATATATATATACTCTTCCCTATTTAATCTATTCATGTAAAAAAATTTCAGAACCGCTCGTTAGTGAATTATCAAGCATGGATTGGACTAGTTTAAAAACCGCTACTTAAAAACCACCCAAAATCGGACTCCTCATAACCGCTCATAAACGGTACTCTAAAAATACCTCGTAACCGCTATCCCTACAATTGCCAAGCAGACCCTTAGGTTTCAAGTATACGGAAGGAACAAAACCAGGGGCATTTTGGTGAAGCTACCAAACTTTATAACATAGCCGATCTGTACGTTTAGGGTTTCTTCTTCTTTCTTGTTCAGCCTCCGCTAAGGAATAATAATTAGGGTTTTGAGCAGGAGCAGCAATGGTGGAGAAGGCTAGCAAAGGAGGAAGGAAAGAGGAGGTGGTGACGAGGGAGTACACCATCAATCTTCACAAAAGACTCCATGGATGGTAGATATAATCCCCCATCTCTCTCTCTCTCTCTCTCTCTCTCTCTCTCTCTCTCTCTCTCTCTCTCTCTCTTCCATTTGTTCTCTTGTCTATGAGTATGAAACTACACGAATTGGACACGGCGACACGTTTTGGGTGTTCGTCATGACAGACGTGGACACGACGCCGAGACGGCAACCGTTCTGATTTTTGACTCTCTCTTCCATTGATTTGTTTTGACACGAAATGGACACATTGAGACGGACACGGCAAAGTTCTGGCGTGTCCTGGTGTATTTTGGAGTGTCTATGGGCAAAGACACGTCAACCATTTTGGTGCCTCTGTACATCCCAGGTGCTTTATTTCATAAGCAAATAAGCAATATAGAATCTTAAATGCATACCATATTTTTGTATGGACACTGGACATGGGTACTAGCACAATTTTAGCATGACCTTGTGTAGTTTGGAGAGCGCTGGGGCTTCCTAGCTTGTTTAGTTTGTAATCAAGAAAGAATCGTAGATGCATATCACCATTTTCTATCGACACTGTGACACTCGATACTACACAGTTTTGGCATGTCCCAGTGCATTTTGGGGGGTCTGCGACCAGTCTGGGAACAAGCGTGGCAACCATGTTGGGGATTGTCTTTGCTTCTTAGGTTGTTTTGTTTGTAATCAAAATTGAATCATAGATGTGTGTAATAATTTTGCCTAGTGGAAATAGTTAAGCTTATCGTGAAGTTTATTTTAATAAGATGTTTCACAAACATTGATGAACACCATACAAATACAGCGAATAGCATGGCACGAATTAAGCTTGTCCTAGTATATTTTATTGTCCGCGTGTAATGTCAGATGTGTTTGGCACCATGGGATGTCCATGCTTCCTAGTTTTAATGTTGTATGGTCCTGATTGATATTTAGGCTTGGTTTGGTACTGCTTTTCAAAAAGCAGAAGCAGGTTGTGAAAGCAGCCTCCCCTGCTTCCATAGACTGCCCCCAAAACTGAAGTAACTTTGAAATAGAATATCAGAAGCTGTTGTTACCAAGCAGCCTTTTGTGCTTATTTTCGCTAAAGAAGCAAGCTAAATAAAGCTGTACCAAATCCTGCCTTAGTGTTATGAATTGGAGTAGGATATGGGGTGGAAAGAAATGCTTAGGATAGAGTGTTTGTTTTGGGATACAAGAAACAAATATTGATTTTTGTTCCACCTACAATTATTGCAAATGGTGATTTGGTATCATTACTTTCACTATTGACCATTTCTAGGAGTGATCCTTTTTTAGAGCATCAACGATCAATCCTATTTCCCATGTCTTCTAATAGTTTGTTGTTGTTGCAATTTGTGAGGTAATTTTCACAAATTGATTCCTATCGGGATGGGGACATGATAGAATAATTCTATCAATTATAAGAGGCTTTTCATGCCTTTGATGGTTACTTGATTGGTTTTTTCCCCAAACTGATGCACAAACACACAGATTACTTTGATAGTTCATCTTTCCTTTCTTTTTGTCCTGTGTTTGTTTTTCATCTACACTTCTTAATAACCCATTTCACAACAGCAGATTCATCCCATATATTATACGCAGGCTACTTGAATAGACAATTAGGTAGAAACCAAAGTCTTAGTCAGCTTTGCCAACAAATACTAGATTTATGTAGGTCTAGCACTAGAAACATTTATCTAAACTCACAACGTCAATGTACAAGGATGTTGAAGACTAAAAAAATTTGGATCCACATGTTTGGGACCTTTGGGTCAGTACTTCTGTTGTCAAACTGGTTCCAGTTATACTCACAAGTTCGGCGTTTGGGAATAATTTGCGAGGTTGAATTTTTTTGAATATTAGATAAATTCTGAAAGTTTGCAAAAGTTCGGACAGTGAAGTTAATGTTTTTTAATTTTATTTTTTTATATCATTTCTAGATATGATTAGGACAACAAGAAATACTTCATCCCAACATTTTGTGATCGACTACAATCTAATATAGTTTGCTGGTAAACTAAATTCCTTAATAAGCAAAAATTGAATCAGGAACAAGTAATCAAATATTTTCCTCAGAAATTATTCAAAAATATGTAATTAGTACAGTAAATATCTATAAATATTCTTTGGTAGGGTGGCTAGTGGAAACTGTGATTGTAGTCTATTTTATTGATTCATCTTTTTTTTCCCTCCTGAACAGTAAGTTGGGATTTTTTTGGTTGATCTATCCATCTTTTTATAATTGAGGAACGTCATATTATTGCCCTCCCTTTTGTTGTAAATTACGACCTTTTCAATTGTGATTATATGGTAATAAAAGGCTGTGATCTAGCATTTGAGAGAATAGAATCTGGTGACAATTTTTGTTGCCTATTTTGTTAAGAATTATATAAAACTAGATTTGCAGCACAACAAAAAGATCATGTAACCTAGCGGTCACTTGATTAAAGGCACACAATAACATTAGCTTTCTTTCAATGATGTGTCATATTATTGAAAGGGGTCGATTTGGAAATTCTTCGTCATTCCCACCTCTAGCGTATGATTGAATAGCAAAACTCTATACTTTTGTGCGTGCTAGTTTGATGAATAATTAAGGTAGAAATTTGAAAAGGTTGTGTGTTGAATGCAAGGTGTTCTAGAACCCCTAGTATTTGCATGAAAAGAGCCTATGTTATTGGATTTGGGTTCAAATGCAGGTTTGTTACTACAGCGCATAGTATTCATGTAATGTTTAATTCTTAACCCAAGATGTAGCTTTTCTGATTAAATTGAGTTCAAATCCTTCACCCAATATAATAACCTCTTGTGCTTGTTCCGGAATAAGTCGATATCTTGAATTACATGCTCTTTTATTTATATGAAAACAATTGCGTCATCATTATGTCCACTTCTTACTAGTACAACACAACCTGAATAATGCAATATTCGTCTCCTTGGACAGCACCTTCAAGAAGATGGCTCCCAAGGCCATTAAGGAGATTCGGAAGTTTGCTCAGAAGGCGATGGGGACTACGGACGTAAGGGTTGATGTGAAGCTCAACAAGCACATATGGAGCCGAGGGATCCGTAGCGTGCCGAGGCGTGTGCGTGTGAGGATTGCCCGTAAGAGGAACGAAGAGGAGGATGCAAAGGAAGAGTTGTACTCGTTGGTCACTGTTGCTGAGATACCTGCTGAGGGGCTTAGCGGATTGGGAACCAAGGTCATTGATGAAGCCGACTAATCTCATATTTACCTCTTTGGTCAATTTACTTCGAGCCCTTTTTACTAGTGGAAGAGACTTCATTATCGAGTATCTCCAGGGATTTTATTTTTAGTGCAATCTGGATACTTAAGTATGGTACTGCCAAAGTTTTAAATTGGGAATTTATTTATTGCTTTTTATCATTTTATGTGTTAGTTTGTTAAGACTTCTATTCAAAGGAAATCTAGTGCTCAAGTAGTAGGAAACAAAATATCTGTCAAGATGCTTACGGTCAAAAAGTGTGAACTTACTCCTAGTAGACAGTACGGCTGCACTTACTGTCTTCTCTTTTTGTTGTTTGGATGAGTTGAAAATTACGATAGGTATGTTCATCTTATTAGTCTTTGGTTTGCAGAAAATTACCAGCACCCTTGTATATACTGTTTGCATTAGAATCTTTCTCCTTCAATTTACTTTATGTAGCAGAAGAAGATTTATAGGAACTGTATCAGTTCTTTTTTTTGTGCCATGATTCTACCAGTTTATGTCAAGTGGAGATATTACCTTGAATAGATATAAAAATGTAAGCATTGTTGTAAATTCATTTGGTATTTTTGATTGATAATATATATGAGAGAGAATATGATAGGGGTGGTTGTAGGTTGGTTAAGGGCATAAATATTTGGTTTGCCTCGTTAAAAATTTTTCTATGAAAATTCATCTATACATATTTGGTTTGCCTCGTTAAAATTTTTTCTATGAAAATTCATCTATACATATTTGGTTTGCCTCGTTAAAATTTTTTCTATGAAAATTCATCTTTAAAAACAATTGATGTGAAATATGATTTTTCAGGAATCTAAGTGGGTGCGACTTATACTGCTTCGTTAAAAGCTTAAAAACATACTTCAAGATGTCTTTATTAACATCTTCAGGTTACTTGTATCTATATGAAGTTTTCAAGATGTCTTCGTTAACATCTTCAGGATACTTAGATGTTTTACCTCAATAAGGTATTACAATCTAGTTTCTACATCAGTTCAAATGAAAAATCAATCCCTCCATAAATTTTAATATTACATTTTAGCCCAATATTTTATTTGTCGATACATTTATTTATTATACTCATATCCTTATAAAAAGTTTGTAGGTTTTATTTGTGACTCTTGGAAGCTCGCAACTCCTCCTGATATGTAACGGTTGAAATCATAGCCATGCACATTCTCTGTTTACTTCATTAATTGTAAGAATAATTTGAGGTTGCTACAATGTTTTGTTTTATTTATATCCGAAATAGCTGCAACATTATTTAGAAAATATACTTTGTTTGTAGATATCAGATAAATACCATTCATCTGCACATCTCATAAGATCAAAATATTTATATTAATTAGATCAAAAATAATTTTTGTGTCATGTCATTCTAGTGTATATGTGTAGGTGAATAGCAGGTTCACATAAATATATTGTGCTGAATGAAATGACAATAAAGAATTTCGTATTCATACTATATTATTTTATTCTTAATGTTTACTGTCGTAACGGATCCCATTGACATGGCCATTATGATAACTACTCATTTTAAATCTCTTCGGGAGATCTTCTCATCGAGAGATTTATCTCTTTAGAAAATTATCTCTTCATTAGCTTATATTATCTTTTCATAAATTAATATTCTCTCTTCTGGAGATTATATCTCTTCGAAAGATTATATCTTTTCGGGAGATTATCTCTTCTGGAGATTATATCTCTTCGAAAGATTATCTCTCTTCGGGAGATTATCTCTTCAAGAGATATTTTCAATCTCTTTAGGAGATATTCTCTTCATGAGATACTTCCAATCTCTTCAGGAGATATTATAGTGCCTCGCTCCTAGCGGTCCACTATGTAAGGCTTGTGGCTTGATCAACTCGGTCGGAACCGAGTATTGGGAAAACATACCGTCGGCATCGAATCGATCACGGACAAGTGCATAAGAACTTTTCCAATTGATGGATTGGTTTTTCTTGAAATGCGTCCAAGAGTTTTCTCTGGATATTTTGTTGCTGGTTTTATTGCTTGGTTTTGATGGATACTTTTCCTGAGTGGTTTTCGATGATTTGATTCTTGTCTATTTTCATCGATTTTCGTAGCATTCATTCTTGAGAATTATGAGAGAAGGTAACATAACGAGACAGAGTATTAACCAAACTTTTGGTGCCATTGCAGACGGACGCATGACGGAAGGCTAAGCGCACAAGTGTTCCTCTCCCTCTCGGCAATTCTCTAACTGGTGAGTGTGGATCTCTGTGGTGGTATTGTCCCTCTTGCTATTCCTTCATGCCAACTAAATAATTGTCTTGTAACATCCGTTGATCGATATCAAGATGCTAATGCTACGAGTCAATACCACTAAGAAGCTAGAGAATGAATATTGAAATGAATTGATTTTACTGCGATGAACTGAACATTGAATTGAAATGAATTGATGCCTGGAATGATGGTTATGAAATGCTGAGAATGATCATGTTGCCTATTACTTCAATATTTCTATGCACACTGTGTTTATCGAGTCGGACACACATTCGCATGACCATGGACAACTTGTGCACAAGGTTTGAGAAGTAATTTTCTCGAACGGTACTGGGGCATCATGACCGATTCGACCTAGGAGGAATACTGAAGTGCTTTGGGAGCATGAGTAATGCGAGACATTATATAGGCTAGCAACCTACTGTGTTGTTATCGCATTACCTTGAAGTCCCAAATGCAAATGAATGAAAAGAGTCCATATGGTTTAACAACACTACTGGTCATGTTGTGGAGATGTATGCTAATCAATGTTTTGTGCAGGGACGGTAAGTATTATTATTATCCTGTATTTTGTACAGGACAGCTGTATTCGGCCGATGGTAAAGTAAACATTATTTTATGCAATATCATATTGCCTCGAATGTGATTTACTCTGAATATTGCATGTTCCATAATGATCTCATGCTTTAAAATGCTTGTCATTAATAAAATGTTGGTTTAGCTGAGTGGGCCAACGGGACTCACCAGCGCATTGTTATAATGTGCTGACCCCTCCTCCACAGGTACTGGAGAAGGCTCGGCCGCACATCGCAATTAAAGCTTTCTGAACCGATGTTTCCTTTCAAGTTTACTTTCAAATAAAGACGCACAAAGTATTGCGAAGCTTTCAAAGATTGCAGCTTAGATTTCAAAGTACTAAAGGGGCATGATGTATGGAACGAGAAGTTATTTCATGGTAGCCTATCAATTGTACTTTTTCATGAATCAATGTAGCCGAAAGGGCATTCCAAATAATACCGAGAAAAGTTGTATTCTGGTTACAATCATCAATAAAATGAATATTATTTCTTCTTATTCCGCTTACTCAATGTTTTCGCAATTGTGGCTTATTTTCAAACGTTCGAAATGACACAAATGTGCACGTTCTTACCTTGTACAAGTGCAACTCCAGACTTGTACGACATCACGCCTTAGCGAGGACGATCGATTCGGTGTGAATCAAAGCAAAGCGAGCGATTCCCCGAATCGGGGTGTGACAAGTTGGTATCAGAGCACAGTTTCAATTCCTCGGATTTCGAAAATGTTTTCAAAAAGAAAGTCTTGATGCAAAATTTTTCGGTTGATGGTGTCGATAGCGCTGACATGAAATAATGTTCCATACAATAAGCTCATAAATATTTTATGAGTGCAAATGGAATTAAATTTTGTTGTAGAATGACCAAAGGTGATAGCTCGAAGACGAATTGATCGTCTGACCCAATGGAGAAATTGATGAAACTAATGGAGGCTCAGAGGAAGCAGAGCGAAGCTCAACATCACGTGCTTCAGGAGGAGCTTCAGTATCAGTTTCAGGACCAGCTGGATGCTCAACAAAAACAAGTAGATAATCTGTCTCAGATTGTCACCAAGCTGACGGCTGATCCCAATGTTTCTGCAAAGGCCGCAACAATTGAGACCTTAGAAGTGCCGGCAGAGAAACCTGAAACGTCGACACGGAAGAGAACGAGCTTCAAGTTGTCAGAATTCAAAAGCAGTGACCCACCTGAGTTTAATGGAAGGGCGGTGCCAGATGAAGTGATGGGCTTCTTGAACACACTTGAGGGCTACTTTCGAATGTTGGATATACAGGGCAGTAAGGGGGTGGAGTGTACCATTGTACAACTTCGTCTCAAGGCCCAAGAATGGTGGACTTCGCAGAGACAGGCACTTTGCGGTAATAGTCTGGATATGAAGATATCTTGGGAGACCTTCAAGCAGGCTTTCATTGCCCAATTCATTCCACCAGCTGTCCATCAACAGAAAGAGAAGGAGTTCATAGCACTCTAACAGGACAGTATGTCAGTGGATGACTATGAAACCAAATTTCTGAAAAAAGTTGCATTCGCTGGATACATGGTTCCGAATGATGACGCGAAGAGAGGAAGATTCGTGTAAGGCTTGAATGATGGCCTGCAGCGCGATGTGCTAAGTCGGAAGTGTACGTCTTACCGAAACGCGTACAAAACAGCTCTCGAGATGGAAAGATTTCATCAGCCGGCTAGTCGTGGGACAACGCAGAACAACCAAGGCAACAATAATCAGAAACGACCTTGGTCTGCTAGTAGGAACGACGCACCTAAGCGTCACAATACGGGAGATAATAGAGGGTCTCAACATGCGGTACGTTGTAAAGCATGCAACCGTTGAGAAATCGATCTGAAGATTGTCGCGTTAAGTGTTTCAAATGTGGCGAACAGAGCCATAAGGAAGCTGACTGTAGAAGCAGAGGAGGGAATCAGTATCCTCCTTGTGGGCAGAATAATAACCAGTACTGTGGGCAGTATAACAATCAGAATATGGGTCAACATAATAATCAGATTCGTGGCCAAGCGCCACTAGCCCTGCCAGCTCCAACTGAGAACGCACCCAACCAACAACAAGGTGTGCAAGGAAGGGTCTAAGCCTTGACTCAGGCAGAGGCGCAGGCCGTAGAGAATGTTATAACAGGTATGTTGCTGTACAAAGGCACACCTAAAAGAGTACTTTTTGATTCTGGTGCTACTCATTGCTTGATCTCGTCTGATTTTGCAATGAAAAATAAATTTTGTATGACTCTACTAAAGACAGCTCTGTGTGTTAGTACTCCTTCGGGAGCAGATATGCCTGCAACTTTGATTTGTAGGGACAACTATATTAAAATTGGAGGCAAGACTTTATCTCTGGACGCAATTGTACTCGACATCAAAGAGTACGATATCATATTGGGAATGGACTGAAGTACAGGTAGGCAACTCTAGAGGGGGGTGAATAGAGGTTACAACGATAATGATCAATTAAAACTTAAACTCTTTTCACCAACAAAATAATCAGAGTAATATAAATGTGGAAATAAAACAGTCAAAGATCAAACGCAAACACAGCAAGATTTTAACCTGGTTTCCCTCGTGGAGGACTAGTCCAGGCCTGAGAACTCTAGTTCAAGTTTGAAATCCACTATTTGTGAAATAGGGTTACAACTACGTGCCTTTTCTCAGAAGAGCACGCCAACTTCTTTCAATGATCGCTGTGGCGAAACTTGGACTTTTTCAAGTGACTTACAATTTCTTGCACTTCAAACTTCTAGCTGAATCGTACTGAGCAACTTGGACGGTTGGGAAGTTTGAAAGCTAAGTTGGATGGGAAGGTAGAGCTCTTTAATATGTAGGCTTATGTAAGAGAAGAAGAAGAGAAGATTGGATGATTTGAAATGAGAGAATTCAAGGCCTATTTATAGTATTCTGGGTAGACAGAATTCGGCCAGAATTCTGTGTCCAGAATTCAAATTTTTGGTCGTTGGACAACTAGCAGTGATTAATTCCTAAAAATTAGCTTCCTGTATTTTAGGGGACAGAGTTCGGTCCGAACTCTGTGTGGAGGCAGAGTTCGGCCCGAACTATGTCTCCTTTGGACAGAAAGTTCATAAATAGGCTTTGGCTTGTTGGGCTGTTTTGGCTATTGGCTAAGTGGACCTATGAAGGTTAAGTCTAGCCCAAAGTTGCTCAGTATGACTCAACGTACATTTGCCTATACTCAAAAAATAATAAAATTACAGGCTCCAGAATACACAAAGCAGCAATTCTTCAGGCAGCTGTTGACTTGAACTGATGTGATGAGTTGATTGATTTAGAGCTTGATGTGTCAAATTGGACTATGACAAATATTGTTTTGTTAATTGTCAAGATTAGGTTGACTGTGATCTGGTTTGGGTCAACAATCTCCTCCATTTTGATAATTGACAAAACGTGATATTTGCATGTCTCAATATTCATACCTGGACACATGATAGCTCCTCCGTACTCGAACATGTCTGCTCCCCCGTAAAAGGATATTACCTGTGACAAGTTCTCATCCAAGTATACGATATATATATAACTCATAACACAGTGTAGCATGAAACCAAAACAAAGACAAATATCAAGTGTTCTCCCTCTTTTGACAAAAATCAAAATGAAGAAAAACTTCCCAAATAAAATAGAAGAGTAGCATAGAGACCATCAACATAATGAAGAATAATAAGCTAGCAACAGTTGTTAAGAAGTCTAATCAAAGCCAGAGGGTGAACAAGTTTTGATAAAAACATAAGTCCAAAATAAAAAAAAACATAGTGCAGAAATGAAAAATAGAGTCCTAAGCATCAGAGGCAGTCAGTGATACAAAAGCCATATCCATCATGGAGCATGCGAAGGCCCCGCACTACCGGAATCGGTACGTCGGGAATCAACAAAGGCTGAGGTCGGATCTAGATAACGACGGACCCAAGAATCATCAATACGATAACCGTCGCAGGACAGCTCATACATCATCGGAATCGGCGTCATCGGATAGGAGGCCATGGAATACTGAATGTCATGGATGGGGTTGCTGAGCGCACTCATCTGCAGGGTGGTGCGATAGTCCATCTGCGTCCAGCGGTCGTACATCTTAGCCCAGCGTTCGTCCTCCAAACGGAAGCGATCGCGAAGCATAGTCTGGATAGAATCAAGTGTAGCGGTGGACTCGGTCGCCGGGGAATCAGGAGCAGCAAGGGGTTCGGGAGAGGCAGGCTCCTCAGCAGCATCGGACTCGAAGGAGGCCGCAGCAACAACAGTTCTCCGTGCCTTTGTCAGATAGGCAGGAGAGGACATGGACTGACACTAATCTAAGGGGACATGAAAGGCTAGAAAGATCATGGGAAGATACATGGCGTAAACCAAGGACTTTGGTTTAGGCCGAGCACGAATCATCCAATCCATCATCGCGCGGAGAAAGTTGAAAGGAATGTAAAAATGTAGAAAGTAGAGAGCGATGATCTCATAGTAAGTTACTTCATCGGTTGATCCTGCTTTCGGCAAGACCGAGGAAAAGATGATACGATGAAGCTCATAGAAGTGGTTATTTAGATGTTTGGCTTTAAGTTTTTGAGGATGTGCATTAGGAGAGCATAAATCATCCTTGAAACGTTCCACAGTAGTCTCTCCGGGGAAGACGAAATCCCGGGCATCAACAAGCATTTTCCAAGAGTTAGGGTCGGGCAAGCCAAGGAGATCGGCTAGCTCAAAATCATCAAAGGAGATGTTGATACCGGCGATACGTGAGTAGATACGGTCGCAGTCGGAAGTCATGTTACAAAAGAACATTTGGATATCATTCCCATAAATTGGTTCACAAACTGTAACAAGTTCATATAGACAGAAATCACGAAAGTTTGGTAGATAGTCCGAGAGCACACTGAATTTAATAGGGTATCCGGGGAACACACTACGATGACGAAAATCTGCAAACCATTCGTTAGAAGCCTCTAACGAAACAAAGATGTGTGCATCGTATGAGTCAGAATTTGGAGGTGGGGGTGGGTTGAATAGGGGTGGATCATGCCTTGAGGAGGAGGAGGAGGAATAGGTTGAGGGTTTGGTGGAGGATTTGGTAGAGGATTTGGTGGAGGGTTGGGTGGGGGATTAGTGGAGGATGCACCTTCACTCCTCCTTGGTCTCTTCCCTCTACCAAGCAACCTAGGAGCCATGAATAAAAATTGATCGATATGAATGAAAAAGATGATATACCTCAAAAAGAGTGACCCAAGATTAAAGAGAATGATCCTAAGATTGAGCTCCTTGAGTTGTGAGTAGAATTTCTCAAGGATTTGAGACTTCTAGGGTTAGGATTTTGAGAGAAAGTGGTTTAGAGAGGTTTGGAGAAGACAATGGAGAGGAGAGAGAGAGAATCCCGAGTTATAGAGGTTATGGTCGACTGGTCAGGTTAATTCTGGGCCATCGGATCAAAAAAAATGAAGGGCTGTGAGTCATTTGAGGTTCTAGAACAAGAAGGCCGAACTTGGCCCGAACTCTGTGTGGGGGCAGAGTTCGGCCCGAGTTCTGGTCCCTTAGGCCAGAACTTCAAGCAGAAAAAGTAATGCATAAAATGCAAGAAAGATAATCGTGAATTGAGAAACATAGGATTTAAATGCTCATAAATGAATTTTATGTTTACAACGTGTACTGCTGATCAAAAATCGTATACGGAGTAAACGCCTTGGGTTAGCTGTAGGGGCCGGATCCCAGCTAGCGGTAGTCTGAAGACTAGTGCACCGTGTCGCTTAGGCTTTTACGCCTTGTTGACAGAAGGGCCCTTTCGGATTGTACCCAAAGTTAGTACTGCTAGTAGGATGATGATCAACAGTTTACGTTGCAAAAACAAATTTTATTTTAGATTATTTTCATCCAGAATTCCTCGTTCGCGACGAAGAAAGTTGAAACGCTCTTCGGCTAGTGGTTTTGTAAAGAAGTCTGCCAGCTGATGTTTTGTGTCAATAAATTCTAGATCTATAGTGCCGTGTTGTTGATGATCATGCAAAAAGTGGTGACAAATTTCAATATGTTTCGTGCGTGAGTGGCATATAGGGTTCTTAGTAAGGTTTATAGCACTAGTGTTATCACAGAAAATAGGTATGTACATAAAAGACAAGTGATAGCCTTCTAGGGTTTGTTTCATCCACAAAATTTGTGCACAACAACGTCCTACAGCTATATACTCAGCTTCGGTTGTGGAGAGTGCACCAGAATTTTGTTTCTTGCTAAACCAGGAGACTAAGGCTTTGCCTAACAAATGACACGTGCCGCTCGTACTTTTACGATCAACCTTGCACCTCGCAAAATCAGTATCTGAATAACCGATAAGGTCAAAGGATGCGGTTTTAGGATACCACAAGCCGACTGTAATAGTACCCTTAAGGTATTGAAAGATACGCTTAACGGCAAACATGTGTGATTCCTTAGGATTAGCTTGATATCTAGCACACAGACAAACACTAAACATGATATCGGGGCGACTAACAGTTAAATAAAGTAGACTGCCTATCATACCTCGATACTTACGCTGATCCACAGGTTTGCCGCTTTCATCGGGTTCTAGTTTAGTTGTAGTAGCCATTGGAGTGCCAATCGGTTTGACATTGTCAAGGTCAAACTTCTTTAGCATATCTTTTGTATACTTTGACTGATAGATGAAAGTACCATGCGATGTTTGTTTGACTTGCAGTCCAAGGAAGTAATTGAGCTCCCCCATCATGCTCATCTCAAATTCGTTCTGCATACACTTAGCAAACTCTTGACAGAGAGTTTCATTAGTAGAACCGAATATGATATCATCAACATAAATTTGTTCTAAAAGAATAGTATCTTTGAAAGATTTTATAAAGAGTGTAGTGTCAATTTTCTCTTTTGAAAAACCTTTATCTAATAAGAAAGTACTTAGACGTTCATACCAAGCTTTGGGGGCTTGTTAGAGGCCATAAAGTGCTTTCTTGAGTTTGAAAACATGGTCGAGAAATTTGTGATTTTTCAAAACCAGGAGGTTGTTTTACAAAAACTTCCTCCTTAATAAAACCATTCAGAAAAGCACTTTTGACATTCATTTGGAAAAGTTTAAAATTTTGAAAGTTTGCAAAGGCACAAAGCATCCAAATGGATTCAAGTCTTGCAACAGGAGCATACGTCTCATCGTAGTCGATACCTTCCTCTTGGTTGTATTCTTGAGCTACTAGACGAGCTTTGTTGCGAGTGACTGAACCATCTTCATTTACTTTGTTACGAAAAACCCATTTAGTACCAATAATCGAATGATTAGCTGGCCTAGGAACAAGTTCCCAGACATGGCTCCTTTCGAATTGGTTGAGTTCTTCTTGCATGGCGAAAATCCAAAATTCATCATTAAAGGCTTATAAAATATTTTTAGGCTCAATTTGAGAAATAAAAGCAGTGCAAGCAATAGAATCTCTTAAAGATGAACGAGTACTTACTCTGCGAGATACCTCACCTATTACCAAGTTTTCTGGGTGTGACGGTTTGAACTCGAATTTCTTCGGTAAGTCTTCCAGAGAGTTGGCTTCAGGATTGGTAGTCATAGGCGTGGAAGTTGATGGTTCATCATCATCGTTGGGGATGGTAGCTGTACTATTCTCCTCAACAAAAGTAACATTAGTAGATTCTTCTACTATCATTGAGCGTTTGTTGAACACTCGATATCCCTTACTCTTGGCGGCATAGCCAAGAAAAATACCATCGTCAGCTTTGGCATCAAACTTGCCTAAGTTATCTTTGGTATTGAAGATAAAACAGCGACAACCGAACACTCTAAAATAAGATACATTGGGGGTCCTACCAAACTAAAGTTCATAGGGTGTTTTCTTCGAAATAGGTCGAATAAGCACCCTATTCAAAATATGGCAAGCTGTACTGACAGCTTCTGCCCAAAAATATTACGGAAGTGAAAAATTATTCAACATGACTCTAGCCATATCGCCAAGAGTCCTATTCTTCCGCTCCACAACACCATTTTGTTGATGAGTTCGAGGACAAAAAAACTCATGATCAAAACCATTTATTTCGCAAAACTTTTCAAAATTAAAAATTTTGAATTCGCCTCCATGATCACTTCGGATTCGAGTAATCATGTAGCCTTTTTCGTTTTGGACCTTTTTGGCAAAGATTTTGAAAACTGAAATCGCATCGCTTTTGTTTGAAAGGAAGAAAATCCAAGTGAATCTAGGAAAATCATCTACTATAACAAAAGCATAGAGTTTTCTACCAAGATTGGCTACTCTACTGGGACCAAATAAGTCCATGTGCAGTAATTACAACGGTCAAGTAGTACTTATAGTGTTTATGGAATGAAATAAAGATTTGGTTGCCTTATTCAGTTCACATTCAGCACATACCGTGTCCTTCTTGAATGTGATGTCGGGCAGACCTCTTACTAGCTTCTTTGTCGATAACCTGGATATAGTATCCATATTGGCATGACCAAGACGCTGGTGCCACAACAGTCTCTCATCCTTGTGGGCGTAGAGGCATCTTCCTGCATTGTTAGTATTTCTATATAGAAAATGTAAATGTTATCTTCTCTTATCCCTTCAAAAGTAATGTCTCCCGTTGATCTATCATAAATATAGCATTTATTTTTTCCAAAGTTAATATCATATCCATGATCAGTAAGATGACTTATGCTGAACAGGTTATGCTTTAACTCGGTCACTAGGCAGACATCCTTTATTACAAGAGAATGAGGATAACCAATAGTACCATTACCTATGATGTAGCCTTTAAATTGTTACCGAAGGATACATACCCTTCCCTCTTCATCGATAGTGATGCGAAAAGATTTGCGTCTTCCGTCATATGTCGCGAGCATCCACTATCGAGAATCCACTTGCTTTTAGTTGAGGAAGGAAGGTCCACCTACATCAAGAGTAGATGTGACCTTTGGTACCCGAGTTCTTATGGGTCCTGAAATGTTAGTCTTCGGTACCCATGCATATAGATTAATATCAACTAATTTTCTAATTCTACACTGTGGTGAGATATGACCATATAATCTACAGTATGTGCAAGTAGCATGACTATTTGTGTTTGGAGCAGGTTGATAGTGATGTCTATGTGCAGCATGGTGATAGTTGTATGAAACAACAGGATAATGACTATATGTAGTAGCAGGATGATAGTTATGTCTATGTGCAGCATGGTGGTATTTAGAAGGATAGTGACCATGTGTAGCAGCAGGATAATAGTTATGAGTAGATTGAGAATGATGTCTATGTGTATGTGGTTTACATGCTGCATGAGAGTACGTGTACATATAAGCATGTTTACGTACTGCATGTGGATGACGTATTTTACTATTATGAGTGGTCTTGTGTTTTGTGTGTGTTTTATGACTGTGTGATTGGGTTTGAGGTTGAGCAACCTGTTTCCCCAATCTAATCTCTAATTTCTTAGAGGCAACATTTAGTTTATTACACTTAGCATTTAGACCATCAATCTTAGCAATAGAGATCTTGTGTTTGTTCTTTTCTTCAGTAATCTCTTTGTTGAGTGCTGAGATCTCACGTATTTGCTTTTCAATAAGTGCTTCGACATCATGTAGGCTTAACTTAAGCTTGGACACCTCATCAGTGACTTTCGTGGGTGGAGTGTCTCTAACATTGTCAAGTAAGGAAGAAAGATTTTGAATCTCTATTTCATATCCTTTGATTTTCTCTTTGGCATGCTTATATTTACTAATGACTTTCTTGTGGTCATTTAATAAATTATTAATCGCATCGCCAAGTTCATCAAAAGTAAAGTCATCGAGAGTTTCGCTAGTTACCTTATCGGATGTTGCCATTAGGCAGACATTAGCGGTGTCTTGAGGAGAGTCATTTTCTTCTTCGGAATCACTTGCTTCGCTTTCGTGCCAAATACTAGTGTTGGCATACTTTCTTGAAGAAGTCTTCTTGTAGGACTTCTCATATATGTTGCCTTTCTTTACGAAGGGACAGTCCTTTCGAACGTGTCCAGTCTTTTTGCACCCGTAGCACGTTGGTTCTTCCTCGTCGTCTTCTTGTTGTTCCTTCTTTCTTCGATTGAAATGAAGGAACTTCTTGAAGTTGCGGATTAGAAGAGCTTGATCATCACCTTCAGACTTGTCGTCGTCAGTCTCTTCAGGATCAGCCATTCGATGATGAGCTTTTAGGGCAATTTCTTTTGCCTTTAGAGCAGGTTCGTCGAAGTCTTTGAGGTCGAGCTCGTGGGTCATCAGCTTTTCTATCAAAGTTTTCATAGACATTGTGGTGAGATCATTGCCTTCTATGATAGCTATTACCTTAGGGTTCCAGATCTTCGGTAGCCCCATAAGTAACTTGCGGATCTTCTCATGATTTGTATATTGTTTGCCAAGAGATGACAGAGGGTTGATGACGTCAAGAAACCTTGTAAACATTTGGGTGATCGTCTCATTAGGCTTCATCTTGAACGTCTCGTATTCTTGAGTAAGACGACTAATTTTAGATTCCTTGACTTGAGTGGTTCCTTCATGCGTCACTTCTAGAAGCTTCCATACTTTGTGCGAGGTGGTGCATGTCGAAACCCTGTTAAATTCATTCCTGTCTATTGTACAGAAAAGAGCATTAATAGCTCTAGCATCTAGACTCGTCTATTTCTTTTTCTTGTCAGAATATTTGTCGTTGGGTTTCTCGATGAGATCTCCATCGACAACTATTCTGGCGGGCTTTTTGTAACTATCGGTGACAATGGTCCACAGGTCGAAGTCTAGAGACTTGAGATAGAAACTCATCCTAGTTTTCCAATAGGTGTAGTTGGTTCCATCAAATAGGGGTGGCCTATGAGTGGACTGTCCTTCACCATGGTTGGAAAACATAGGTTGTGTGGTTGCCATGGATCAGCTCTATGATGTTAGTCCTTGTAAACAGAACAGAGCTCTGATACCAATTGAAGTACAGATAGGCAACTCGAGAGAAAGGGGGTGAATAGAGTTTATAACGATAATGATCAATTAAAACTTAAACTCTTTTTACCAACAAAATAATCAGAGCAATATAAATACGAAAATAAAACAGTTAAAGAGCAAACGCAAACACAGCAAGATTTTAACCTGGTTTCCCTCGTGGAGGACTAGTCCAGGCCTGAGAACTCTAGCTCAGGATTGAAATCCACTATTTGTGAAATAGGGTTACAACCACGTGCCTTTTATCAGAAGAGCACGCCAACTTCTTTCAATGATCGCTGTGGCGAAACTTGGACTTTTCCAAGTGACTTACAACTTCTTGCACTTCAAACTTCTAGCTGAATCCTACTGAGCAACTTGGACGGTTGGAAAGTTTGAAAGCTAAGTTGGATGGGAAGGTAGAGCTCTTTAATATGTAGGCTTATGTAAGAGAAGAAGAAGAGAAGAGAAGATTGGATGATTTGAAATGGGAGAATTCAAGGCCTATTTATAGTGTTCTGGGTAGGCAAAATTCGGCCAGAATTCTGTGTCCAGAATTCAAATTTTTGGCCGTTGGACAACTAGCAGTGATTAATCCCTAAAATTAGCTTCATGTAATTTAGGGGACAGATTTTGGCCCGAACTCTGTGTGGAGGCAGAGTTCGGCCCGAACTCTGTCTCCTTTGGACAGAAAGTTCATAAATGGGCTTTAGCTTGTTAGGCTGTTTTGGCTATTGGCTAAGTGGACCTATGAAGGTTAAGTCTAGCCCAAAGCTGCTCAGTATGACTCAACGTACATTTGCCTGTACTAAAAAATAATAAAATTACAGACTCCAGAATACACAAAGCAACAATTCTTCAGGCAGCTGTTGACTTGAACTGATGTGATGAGTTGATCGATTTAGAGCTTGATGTGTCAAATTGGACTATGACAAATATTGTTTTGTTAATTGTCAAGATTAGGTTGACTGTGATCCTGTTTGGGTCAACATGGACTGGCTTAGCGCTAGTCATACGACAATCTACTGTGCGGATAAGAGAGTTGTGTTTCGCCTACCCGGAGAAACAAAGTTCTCTTACTCGTGCGGCTCGACGTTCCTGGGACCAATGGTAATATCAGCAGTTACAACAAGGCACATGCTGTACTCAGGGTGTGAAGGATACCTCGCTTCTGTTCAAGACACTCGGATGAAGAGTGTAGGCTCGAATCAGACCGAAATCGTGGCAGAGTTCCCCGACGTGTTCCCGGACGAGATACCTGGAATGCCGCCGGATAGAGAAACTGAATTCACAATTGATACATTTCAGGATACTCGTCCAATATCAAAGGCGCCGTACAGGATGGCTCCAGCAGAGCTGAAGGAACTAAAGGTGCAACTACAAGAATTTCTAGACCGGGAATACATTCGTCCAAGTGTATCGCCATGGGGAGCTCCGGTGTTGTTTGTAAATAAGAAGGATGGGACGATGTGGCTGTGCATTAATTACAGAGAACTAAATAAGGCAACCATCCGTAATAAGTATCCCTTACCAAGGATAGATGATTTGTTCGATCAGCTACAAGGGGCGACTGTGTTTTCTAAAATCGATCTTCGTTCACAATACCACCAGTTGAAGATCAGACACGAAGACGTTCCTAAGTCAACTTTCCATACGAGATACGGACACTATGAGTTTTTGGTCATGCCATTCGGTTTAACTAATGCTCTAGCAGCCTTTATGGATCTAATGAATAGAGTATTTTGACTGTTTTTAGATAAGTTCGTTGTTGTATTCATCGGTGACATCTTAATCTACTCAAAGGACGAGAAGACGCATGTCGGACACTTGAGAGAGATACTTTAGACGCTGCAAGACAATTAACTGTATGTAAAACTAAGCAAATGCGAATTTTGGATGAACAACGTGTCTTTCCTAGGGCACGTTGTCTTGGCAGAAGGTGTTGCCATTGACCCAAAAAAGATTGATGCAGCGGTAGACTGGAAACAGCCTACATCAGCTAGCGAGATATGGAGTTTCCTTGGTTTAGCCGGGTACTACCGTAGGTTTGTGAAAGACTTTTCAAGAATCGCTTCGCCTTTGACTCACCTCACTCAGAAGGGAGTCGTATTTAAGTGGACCGACAACTGTAAGTAGTTTTCAGGAACTAAAGCAGCGGCTCATCACGGCTCCAATTTTAGCACTTCCAGAAGGCTCTATGGGATTTCAGATCTACAGTGATGCATCGGAACTTGGTTTGGGATGTGTTCTCATGCAACGTGGGAAGACGATATCATATGAGTCGAGACAACTCAAGTAGCATGAGAAGATTTACCCAACTCATGACTTAAAACTGGCGGCAATTGTGTTCGCGTTGAAATTGTGGCGACACTATCTCTATGGTGTGTCCTGCGAGATCTTCACGGATCACAAAAGCCTGAAGTACATATTCACACAAAAAGAATTGAATTTAAGGCAACAACGTTGGTTAGAATTGATCAAGGATTATGACTTGACAATTTCTTACACGCCTGGTAAAGGGAACGTAGTAGCTGATGCCTTGAGTCGAAAATTCATTGGAACACTAGTAGTAGCAAAGGAGGTACTACAAGATCTTGAAGAGATGGGCATCGAATTCAGAATCCATACACAGAATATACAGTTGCCTCAGTTGCAGCTTGAGCCGAGCCTCTAAGAAAGGATTAAGACTGCTTAGAAGGACGATCCGTTTCTGCAGAAGATACGTGAGTTGATTCTAGCAGAAAAGGCGTCCGACTTTACAGTTGAAGATGACACTATTCGTGTCAAGGAAAGATTGTGCGTTCCTAAGGATGAGGAACTCATGAAGGAAATACTGATCGAGGCTCATTTCGCGAAGTATTCCTTGCATCCGGGAAGCACAAAATGTACACGGATCTGCACACAATGTTTTGGTGGCATGGTATGAAGAAGGATGTGGCTCTATTCGTGTCACAATGCTTAGCTTGTCAGCGTGTAAAGGCCAAACCCTAACGGTCAGGCGAAGAACTACAAAATCTGGCTATTGCGTAATGGAAATGGGATAATATCTGTATGGACTTTATAGTCGGCTTGCCAAGAACTCAGAAGGGGAATGATGCGATTTGGGTGATCGTGGATAGATTAACCAAGTTGGCTCATTTCATTCCAATAAAAGTTACATAGGGTATAGAACGGTTGGCTCAGATCTACATGAAGGAAAATGTCAGATTACACGGGGTGCCAGCTTCTATAGTGTCAGATAAAGACAGACGATTCTTGTCGTGATTTTGGATAAGTCTGTACTCAGTATTAGGCACAAAGTTGAATTTTGGGTCGACATGCCATCTGCAGACGGATAGACAGACGAAAAGAGGAAATCAGATCCTTGAAGATATATTGAGATTGTGCGTGCTCGATTCGAAGACCAATTGGGATGCACATCTCGCATTGGCAGAATTTGCCTATAACAACAGTTATCAGGCAAGTATCCAGATGGTCCCGAACGAAGTGTTGTATGGATGAAAATGTCGATCACCAATATGCTGGGATGAAGTCGACGAACGGCAAGTGCTCGGACCAGAACTTGTGGAACAGGCTGTCGAAAGGGTCCGCTTAATTCGAGAAAGGCTTAAAGTTACTCAAAGTCGACAGAAGAGTTATGCGGATGTACATCGACGACCTTTGAAATTCATGGCGGACGATCATGTCTTATTGAAGGTCACACCCATGCGAGGTGTGATGCGGTTTGGGATGAAGGGAAAGTTGAGCCCGAGATTCGTTGGACCCTTCGAGATTTTGGAGAAGGTAGCCTCAGTGGCTTATCGACTTGCACTACCTCCGGCTCTGGCTGATGTGTACGATGTCTTCCATGTATCCCAACTGCGAAAGTACGTGCATGATCCAGGTCATGCAGTGAACTTCGATTTATTCGCTCCTATCTTTTCGCATTCAGTTACGGCTAGGATTTGGATTAGGGTTTCGGCCATTCTCTATAAATTCTCTCTTCGTGCCTTCATTGAGGACTTACGCTAAAATTAAGAGACGAATAGAGGTGCGCCGCCGCTGCCATTGGAGTCCATTGGAGTTCTTCGTGTTCGAAAAAGGAGGTGACAACGAGCGTTCCTAAAGTTCTTTCGAACTTGTTGGATCCGGGGAGCAGATCGTAATAGAGCGAATCCTGCTTTGAGCAACGGTGATCTTAATTATCCCAGCAAAGTTGTTTTCATCAACTCCAGGTCACGCAGTTAACTTCGATCAGTTGCAACTGAGTGCTGACCTATTCTACACTGAAGAGCCTGTCCAGATTTTGGACAGGAAGGAGAAAGTTTTGCAGAATCAAACAGTGTCCTTGGTCAACGTGCTATAGCAGAACCATGCGGTCGAAGAGTCGACGTGGGAACTGGAGGATGAGATGAGGGTGAAATACCCCTCGCTGTTTGATAATTTTGAGGTAGAACTTTTGTTTTAAGTTTCGAGGACGAAACTTTTTCTTAGTGGTATATTATGTAGTGCCCCGCTCCTAGCGGTCCACTATGTAAGGCTTGTGGCTTGATCAACTCGATCGGAACTGAGTATCGAGAAAACTTACCGTCAGCATCGAATCGATCACGGACAAGTGCATAAGAATTTTTACAACTGATGGATTGGTTTTTCTTCATATGCGTCCAAGAGTTTTTTCTGGATGTTTTGCTGCTGGTTTTATTGCTTAGTTTTGATGGATGCTTTTCCTAAATAGTTTTCGATGATTTGATTCTTGTCCGTTTTTATCTATTTTTATAGCATTCATTCTTGAGAATTCTGAGAGAAGGGAACATAACGAGACAGAGTATTAACCAAACTTTTGGTGCCATTGTAGACGGACGCGTGAAGCAAGGCTAAGCGCGCAAGTATTCCTCTCCCTCTCGGCAATTCTCTAACTGGTGAGTGTGGATCTCTGTGGTGGTATTGTCCCTCTCGCTATTCCTTCATGCCAACTAAATAATTATCTTGCAACATCCGTTGATCGATATCAAGATGCTAATACCACAAGTCAATACCACTAAGAAGCTAGAGATTGAATATTGAAATGAATTAATTTTACTGCGATGAACTGAACATTGAATTGAAATGAATTGATGCCTGGAATGATGGTTATGAAATGCTGAGAATGATCATGTTGCCTATTACTTCAATATTTCTATGCATACTGTGTTTATCGAGTCGGACACACATTTGCATGACCATGGATAACTTGTGCACAAGGTTTGAGAAGTAATTTCCTCGAACGGTACCGGGGCATCGGGACCGATTCGGCCTAGAAGAAAATAATAAAGTACTTTAGGAGCATGAGTAATGCGAGGCATCATAGAGGCTAGCTACCTACTGTGCTGTCATCGTATTACCTTGAAGTCCCAAATGCAAATGAATGAAAAGAGTCCATATGGTTTAACAACACTAGTGATCATGTTGTGGAGATGTATTCTAATCAATGTTTTGTGCAGGGGCGGTAAGTATTATTATTATTATCCTGTATTTTATGCAGGACAGCTGGATTCAGCGATGGTAAAGTAAACATTATTTTATGCAATATCATATTGCCTCGAATATGAATTACTCTGAATATTGCCTGTTCCATAATGATCTCATGCTTTAAAATGCTTGTCATTAATAAAATGTTGGTTTAGCTGAGTGGGCCAACGGGGCTCACCAGCGCATTGTTATAATGTGCTGACCCCTCCTCCACAGGTACTGGAGAAGGCTCGCGTGCACATCGCAATTAAAGCTTTCTGAACTGCTGTTTTCTTTCAAGTTTACTTTCAAATAAAGACGCACAAAGTATTGCGAAGCTTTCAAAGATTGCAACTTAGATTTCAAAGTACTAAAGGGGCATGATGTATGGAACGAGAAGTTATTTCATGGCAGCCTACCAATTGTACTTTTTCATGAATCAATGTAACCGAAAGGACATTCCAAATAATACCGAGAAAAGTTGTATTCTGGCTACAATCATCAATAAAATGAATATTATTTCTTCCTATTCTGCTTACTCAATGTTTCTGCAATGGTGGCTTATTTTCAAACGTTCAAAATGACACAAATGTGCACGTTCTTACCTTGTACAAGTGCAACTCCAGACTTGTACGACATCACGTCTTAGTGAGTACGATCGATTCGGCGTGAATCAAAGCAAAGCGAGTGATTCCCCGAATCGGGGCGTGGCAGATATTGTCATGTACATAGACGACCGTTTTGATGAATCCGTTTAAAAATTTCTTCGTAAATATGACTCAACATTTATAATTATTATTATATCTTTTCCTAGACAGATACTCAATTCGTCTATCACATTCTTCCGGATGATTTTACTTCATATATGGCTCATTTTGCAAATCCTTCGGATATAGCATGATAAATTTAAATCCTTCAAGGATATACCTCGAAATTTAAATCCTTCAAGGATATATCTCGAAAAATCCTTCGAAGATTTTATTTATATCTTATATCTAGGTTATCATGACCGAAAAATATATTTCTTCATATTCTATCCATGGTCATCTCGAGAATCCTTGAGCTAACATTACTCGGTACATTTGGATCTCTCTTTTTATTTTTTACAAACATCCATCTAAAACCTATCGGGTTTATTACTTATGGGTTTTGTACTCTAGGACTGAAAACTCCACGATTTGCTAGAGATATTGCGTATTTCCATTATATTTTTCGACATTCAAGGATTATTCGTGGTTTTGTGTTATCCTGTGTATTTATCACCTTTTTATTTTTATTTGCTAATGTCATTTATGACAAAAAAATTTTGATTCCAAATTTCTCCTGAATATGTATAAAATATAGATTTCTTGGGTACCGGTACCTCTTTCTCAGTCTCTTATAGGATTTGAGATATATTCTCGACCGGAGCGATATATTTGAGAAATTGGATCTTTGGTTCATGAAAATTTTCGAACCGTCATGAACTTTTCTCTGCAAGAGAGATACTTCTTCAGGAGTTGTTTTAAGAGCATTTAGGATGTGTTATATTATTCAATCTCTTCTTCTAGAGAGTTGAATCTTTAGAACCTTTAGGTCTTACACATTTTTAATGTAGGACTTATTCATTTGCTGTCTCTATTTGGTTCTTTTGATATTCACTTCTATTCTAGAAGGTACATTCATAGTTGGTATAGCTATTTATGCAACATTATTAAAGTCATCGAGTAGGCATCGATTAATGATTTAAAATGACTTACAAGGAATAATTCTCCTAATTTAGTCAAGATTAGATAAAGTGCAAGAATGTAAATACGTTCTTCTGGAACGATGATTCATGGCATTCTTTTGGAATAATAATTCACGACGTTCTTCTTGAACAAGTCATTTATCTTCCTACTATCTTCCCCTAACGCCCTAACAGCGAGTATTCTGTCTTATCAAAGTGACATTGATAGATTACAAATTTTATATTAAAGATATCTCATATCTAAAACATTTAATAATCTAAGGAGATTAACATATAAATTTTCAATACATAGATGCCAAAACTATAGTTTCAAATAATACCAACATAAAATGTAAAATAATACAATTCTAAATAAATGAAACTAAACTATTAGTTATTCATATGTAATCTTTATGATTGATGGTTTAGAAACAAAATTATCCTTGTAATGAAGGAGATTGAGTTGACCATTAGGTATGCTGCAATTGCTAAGAGATGATCACACGAATTAGTTTTGATAATACTCATCATCATTGTCTTGAGGTGTCTTGTCGATCATGTCACAGTTTAAAAGTTATGAGATCATTCAGCTTCTAGCTTACAGTGAACCCTTATGATTCAGCTTCTGGCTCAAGATAGTATGTGACTTGACATCCCCTATGTGAGTGACATATATCCTTATGGAATAGATAGAGAATCTAATTTGACGAGTTTTTGATTCCCTTAGACGAACTTCTGGTTATATAAACTAACTTATGGTTTTCTAGACTATTGGTTACACAAAAATATTCATTATTGCACTTGCTCAGAGTTTTAATATGATACACATTTGTCCTTTTATAGAAAATATAAAACTATATCTCTTTTTAATACTTTTAACATAGTACACATAATTAGCAACTAGTGGATAAAACGATCTTCTTAATAAAATCTATTTATTATAATAACGTGAGAAATTACTATATTTTTATTTAAAATAAATAATAAATAGGTTTTATTTTAAAAATAGAACTAATACTTTAATTAGATTTACTTATATTCAAAATAACCTTTTTGGTAATGGAAATAATTTTGAAACTAAATAGTGTTTTATTTACGTAAAATAACTGTAACATATTTAATACAACTGGCTCGGGAAGATTTGTGTTATGGCATGTGCAGGCTCAAGCCGCTGAGATGTACATGCAGGCCACAGACACCAGATGGAGGCTCGAGAGGTGTTCGACAGGAGGTGGATCATCGAGGACTTTCTGAGGAGGGGCTTCTACATGCTTTGAGGGTTACGGAGGATTCGGTTTGTCGAGACAAAGCGACGGATGATGATGAGTCAAAGATTGAGGGTAAGTATGTCGGTCCCATGACAGCTGGTCGGTCTCCAGGTGGGGGTTGCTCTACGGATCCAGATTTGGCAATAGGTGGTTTGCGAAATCTTTACGAAGCGACATCGGTTTCAGCAGTTCGAAGCCAGGGAGGAGGTCAAGTTTTACAGCAAACTCAATCTGAGGCAGAAGCATCATCATTCACACAGTTCAAGGGGAGCTATGGGTCATCGACGATATGCATAGTACGTGATATTCTGCTCGAGGACACATGTGTATGGGGAGCTTCAAGTTCGGACACGAAGGTGGACAGGTTCAGGAGTTCGAATCTTGTGAGAACCGCACCGTCCGTTTGATTAGGCCAGCCAAGGGTAAAGAAGCTCGTCGGAACATTAACACTTTTCGGTGGAAGACGGAAGTCGGAGACAAGCATCCAAGTACTTACGGTGAGGCTGATCGTCAGGGGCTTCGGTCTTGGTCGTGTCATTGATATCGACAGGATCCCAGTGGTGCAGGAGGTGCTATGCATTGCAGCTAGCATCGACGTGATGGTCAGGGAGCTGGAGACAAAGGAAGATGCAAAGCAACTCGGGAGATCGGAGATCAGTGGCATATGGGAGCAGGAATTCTGTCGTGGAACGACAAGCATGGAGTCCAGTTGAGGAATACCCTCTCATCAGACTGGAGGAGGAGATTGTTGGAGTCCAGGCTGGATTTGGTAACAACATACTTGCGGAATCCAAATCTTATTAAATATTTGATTTGATTAGATTTGGATGTCCGTAATTGATGTTGTGCTATTTTAGATATAATATGATTCTTATTTTAGGAAATTCCATTATGATCTAAAATATGATAATTGATGGGCTATTTTAGGTGTAACAGGATTCTTATTTAAGGGCTTCCTAATTAAGAAATTATATTATGACCTAAAATATGATTTTTCTCATCCTAGCTATATATATGGGGTGAGGGTGGAGGCACAAAGAATAGGCACAAAGCAGAAAACTGGAGATTCAGGGTGCTTGTCCATAAGGAAATTTAAGAGAGAGTCTGTACATTGCTCTTAGGACTTCGTCATCCAAGACAGAAGGAAGAAGAAGATCTAATCGACGAGTCGTCAACTTCGGTTAGGAAGATTGCTACGGGTTGGTGAGTGATCTCAATTGTAATATTCTATTTTTTTCTTGAGAGTGGTGAGTGGGTTGAACCTGTTGGACAAAGTGTTCAACGTGATTTCTATCAATCTTGTAATTTCATCTGAGTTATTAAATGTTGGAATTTGTTCAGGTGACATACGTCACCGCCATATACTTATCTTCATCTTGTGCTTGGTGTACGGGGGTTGGTTTTGGTCAGGTGGGTTGGCAAACGCTTCCGCACGTGCCCAACAATTTTCTGCTCTGCTAAAAAAGTCTTTTGATACTTTTTTCCCACTCGAGTAAACCCCCTTGTTATTCTCGACTTAATCGAAATCGAAAATAATATTATTATTTGAATTGATTTTATAAACTCTTTTAGCTACCTGAACCGATGCTCCACGTGTCACCAAACTGAGTTCCTCCTCAAATTCATAAATCTCGAAAATCTTTTGACCAAGAAAGATTTCAAATTTTTTTGGGGAATTGTAATTGCCAAGGAATCCTTTACAATATCCAAAGATTTTCAAGGTAGATTACCAATGCTATCCTCAATTTATTATAATTTTAAAAAATAAAATTTATAGTTTCTCTCATGAATCAAGGATAATTTTAGTAATCCATCTTGAAAATCCTTGGATGTTGTAAAAGTCTCCTTGGCAACTGCAACTCCCTTTTTTTCACCTTCTTACAAAACTTTACATACTAAAATTAATTAAAGATAACAGGAAATTGCATACTAGTTCTCAAATCCATACTTCAGAGTGGGTTCCATATTTTTCCCACTTGAGTAAGCCCAATTTGTTTGGTAAAAACATGCTTTTATGAGTAATGAAATGATTGAATTAGACCAAATTGCACATGTATCAGTAAAAGTAAGATATTATTTCACGAAAAAAAAAATGTGAATAGCATATTTTGTAAGAAGACACAATTTATAGAAGCCTCACTGAAAAAGCCTCACCGAAAATTCTACAATAACATTATTCTTGCAAATGTTGCAAAACTATACAAGTAAGCAATATTTTACACTTTGTGAAATTGTAGATTAGATTATATCATTACTGAAAGTATAATATTATATGGACTAATAAATTAATGCTCACGAAAATTTCACCAAAGTAACAAAATAATAAATTTGCTCATTGAATAATAATAAACCTTGTTGCAGCCAGGGACCAGCTCCCGAAGTAGCTTCATCCGAGCATTAATTTTCGGCAATTGATAAAGGCACTGCCTTTTTTGATCGGGGCTAGTCCGGATTGGGGCTAGCCCAATTTTTTTGGGATTTTACTCAGGACAGCCCATTTTTTTTATCTAGGGCTGTCCCAAAGTAAAATTTCTCCAAACCCAAATTTTCTCTCTCATTTGCAAAAAATTTTCTCTCTCTTCCTAAACCCTAACTCCTCTCTTCTTCTTCTTCCTCTTCTCCTCCACCATTTCTCCATCTCCAAGCAAGAAGTTAATTTGAAAATTCCTAGAAATTTCTTCCACCCTAGAAATTTTCTCTTCTTCTTCCCCTTCTCTTCCAAATTTTTTTCTCAAGAAGATCGATGGCACCCAAATTCTTTCTCTATTTGTTTCCAAAATCCTAGAAATTAAATTGAAAAATTCAAGCATCCATTACATTGTTTATTTCAATTGTCTGTAGCCCATTTGAATTAAACTACATTCGGAGTGGGAAATTATCCATTTAAATTAAACACAAGTATGCACGAACGAAAAAACTGTGCGTCGACCAGGACTGTCCAATTTTCTGGCAGTCCTACAAACTGAATGGACTGCCAGAAAACTGGGCAGTCCTAAGTCACGACATGTGAAACAAAGGACTGCCCAATTTTCTGGCAGTCCTACAAACTGAATGGACTGCCAGAAAACTGGGCAGTCCATTCAGTTTATTGAACATAAAATGATGGGATCCTGATTATGGCTATGGATTCTTGTAAGAATTTATAGTGCTTTGGTGCTGAAGGAAATAATTGGATAGGTTGGCATGTCCATTAGGTAAGATATTTTTGATGGTATATATATGGAACTGATGTTGGTATTTAGGTTTCTTGGTCAGTGTTATGGAAAAATAATATAATTTCTCCTTTTTATAGAATAATCTGGAATTCTAATGTTTACCTACAATAGTTTCTAATGTGAATAGTATGCGATGGAAGTATCAATATGGTGTCAGGACTGTAATACAAAACAATAGATCTAGAAAACCAGTAGGCCTAGCTATTATTATTCAACGGAGGATCCCAATGATTCCAATTGTATGCAGATGCTTTCTGCAACGTGGTACCGATTCTAGTGGTAATTGCAAAGGACTGCCCAATTTTCTGGCAGTCCTACAAACTGAATGGACTGCCAGAAAACTGGGCAGTCCTAAGTCACAACATCTGAAACAAAGGACTGCCCATTTTTCTGGCAGTCCTTACTGTATTCAGGACTGCCAGAAAACTGGACAGTCCTACATACTGTAAGGACTGCCAGAAAAATGGACAGTCCTTTGTTTCACATGCTGTGACTTAGGACTGCCCAGTTTTCTGGCAGTCCAGTCAGTTTGTAGGACTGCCAGAAAATTGGACAGTCCTTGTTTGCAATAGTTGAACAGCAATATTGGGGTTTCCTCCCATATTATGGTTCGTATATTATGAGGAGCCTTTGGGTGCCATCGAAATTGGAAATGAGAAAAAAATTAGGAATAACAATATTAGGATTTCCACCAATATTAGGGTTTAACATTTTGGTTGTTGTTGTTGTTCTTCTTCCTTTTCTTCTTCTTCTTCTTCTTGGATGGGTTAAGGAAGAAGAAGAGGAAAAAAATAGGAAAAAAAAGTGACTTTTATACTAAAGAGTGGGCTAGCCCTAATAAATTTTTTCAATGGCAAACTTGTAAATAACACAAACTTACAAATGGGCTAGCCCCGATCAAATTATGCAGTGCCTTTATCAATTGCCTAATTTTCTCCCTCCATATCTGAATAAATAAATTAATGATGGAAACATACAAAACAATTAGTTAATAATAAAATAATCAAGTTTGATTAAATTAATGGAATCGATTAATTACTCTCTCGGCGAGGCTATGGCTGTCTGTCGCCTGCCCCCTCATCGCTCGAACGTGAACATACGTAAGTTGTTTCTCGTCACTGCCAGTACTCTTCTTCTTCTTCTTCTTTGCCACTGGTCTTACTCATGTTCATCTTAAAGAAAAAGAAGGAAAAAAACTTGAAAACCCTAATAATTACCAGAAATCGAAACCCAGATCCTAATTCTCACCTTGCTCCCACCTCCTCCTCCTCCTTTCCTCTTCCCAGTCAACCGCTGGCTCATCCCCACCAGCCGATCGCCGGAATCCCCCTGCTCCGCCTTCAACCTCGCCGGCGGGGAGAGCTCGACCTTTGGCGAGTCATCGGCGGCAAAGACGGAGAGCCTTGCGGCCCGGTCGACAAAAGCCACGTAGGAAAGGAAGGTGGGAGAACAGCCAAGGGGGAGCAGCAGCTGCCACAAGTCACCACCGGAGGAGCGAGGGATCGCCGGAGGATGGACGGAGTCGTGGAGGTGCACGACGGCTACACTCGGCACGAGGCTGAGGAGCGCGGTGAAGGAGGAGGCCACGGTCTTCGCAGCGAGTTGAAGCTCGAAATCTCCGGCAAGTAGGTGTCGCCGGAGCTCGGCGGTGTCGGCTCCATTGATCGGAATTGAAGAATTCTCTATTGGTGTTTTGCCTTAGAGAACTTGAAAGATAGTCCCACACTGCCTAGGCCAAATGGATTGTATCTCTATATAACGCTTTGCTTGTGTTGAGAGAATCACATTAGGTGTAGAGAGGCACATGGGTGCCATGTGGGAAGATTTTTCTATTGGAAAGAAGGCTAACCCAACAAAGAAGTATTAATACTTTTTGTCATGCTCATGGGATTATTTTCCTGTAGAGCTAAGTCCCGAAGGGGCATAGCGACTCGGATTCGGACTCGGGCTCGGGCTCAAGGGCGCAAAGTGGCGCTTTGTTGGCACACTTAGCACGTCAGCATCGGCGCAGGGCGCCTTGTGCACGGTTGATGTACTCGTATGGTCGTCTTCTGTGCGAGTCGCATGCGCAGGTGCTTGCACAGGGGCCGTGCAGGTGCACGTTGTAATACCCCGCTCCCACGGTGCATTATGCTGAGTTGTTGACTCGAAGAGTTGCGTTGACCCGATTACGTATCGATGCAAATCGATACATGTGTATGTTGACCCGAGAATGCATCGAGTCGGATCGATGCAAAGAGTTACGTTGACCCGAGGAACGCATCGAGTAAGATCGATGCAAGCATTAAAGTTGTCCCGAAAGAAAGCATTGAGTCGGTTCGAAGATTCTAAGAAATCGAATCGATGTAAGACATTAGTTCGATTCGGACAAGTATTGATTTTAGTTGGTTTCGTGTGCATACTATACGTTTACGCTGAAATATAAGAGGTCGGTATTTTGCTTTTTTTACAACGGGGTGTTCAAAACCAAATCACCGCCTTGCAACGGAGGCATAGACACGGTAAGCCAAATCGGTTGTATAATTCAATGAAGCATGAAGTGGTCGAATGGCTAAGTCAGAAGAGTTGGCCGTGCAACGATGTTATGAAATCAAGCCGCATCGGCTCGACGAAACGACAAGGCATATCGGCTTAAGGGGGGACTGACTTCTCTTTCCTACTCCTTAATGTCTAAGTAAAATATATTGTTGTATACTAAGTTAACCTATCGAGACCACGGGCATGGCTCGATCGAGAGATGAACATAGTGCGTGTCGAACACTAGATAGAACAATTAAAATGAAACGTACATCAAATGTACTAGTCGCTATTGAACATTAAATATCGCAAAGACGAGCGCCTCGGTGCGCATGCCCTAAGAACATTGGATAACTGTATCGACAAGTGCCTCAGCGCACGAGTCATTTCGTGCCCCCGCGTACGAGTTAGTATGCTAGAACATTGAAAGACTATATCGACGCGAGTGCCTCAGTGCATGAGTTATAGAACATTGAATACCCTATCGTGGCGTGCCTCCGTTGCACGAGTCGGAGGGAAGGAACATAAGTCTAACGCATTGAACATTAAGGCGTAGAACATGGAAATACTGAATCGAGGCGTGCATCGAATGTATGACGCAAGGAATGTCAAATAACTATATTAAAACGTGTGTACGTGCTCAAGACTTACAAAAGATGGCTTCATTGTGGAGTAGACAATTGTGGCATGAACGTGACAGAAATGTTGAATGCGGCATGGTGCCTCGAAATGTTTATGGCCTTCGGGGCATTCATTGATGAACATTGAGTTGGGGCATTGTGCCAATTGAAATAGAGATAGGTAAATTATTTGGTTGCATGAGTTTGACCGCGTTGCATGGTCGAATGGACTTGAGATATTGCCCGTGCACAGGGTGTGGTAATTTTCTTCGAACAAGTTAAATGCTGGGTCATCGGGACTGTTCGGCCTAGGTGGGATGAATAATCATTATTGGTGCACATCTTTTGGGTATGACTTGCGATATGCCACTGGTGTAATAAGCCACAATCGGTGATAAGTTTGGCGTCCTTCGGATATTGGGCCAGCAACCCATACGTGGAGGATGCCGAGTTATCCAGTTTGAGAAAAGAAAAGAAAAGAAAAGAAAAGAGAAACAAGTTAGTCCATTCCGGCACGAATACGCCAATGACCTTCATATAGTTAAGGAACGGTGGGCCGAAAGTGCAGGAACACAGAGCTCCTGCACAGAGCACTTATAACATGACAGGGAAGGAATGAGGCGTATTCACCTTGCGTCGGTGCAAGGGCGAGTGCGTCAATGTTTGGTAAGAAGTCACGAAGCAACACGAGATTGCTATTGGTTACCTGCTTGCTTATGCAAATCGAAATAACATGCTTGCCATGATATCATTCTTTACTACTTTCGAATATTCCATGAAACAGATCCTAAGAAGAACATAGAAAGATAACTAAATTATATGTTGCATGAATCAATACATAACAAATGTCGGTTTATTTAAGTGGATCTTTGATCTATACTGCGAGGACGAAAGTACTAATCCTCCACTAGATTGCTCGCAGGTTCAGGATACATTCTGGTTGTGGCGAAGCTTCACTTGATCGCACTGAGGCATGGAATGCCGTAGCATTTGAAGCGTGCGATCACATTGACGCTCGAACTTGCAACATGGTCAATACGGCCGAGACATAGAAGGCATAATGTATGGAATGGTGAAATCCTTTGTGGGCAAGAGAGAACTTGAGTGTTGTAGCCAATCTAGCAAATTCAGTTGGGCTATTGAAAGCCTTTGTAATATCAGTTCATTCATCAATAAAGAGAATTGCTTCGTATACTCTGTTTTCTTCCGTTGCTAATATCAAATCAAAGATAACCATTTGAGAACTTGTTATCCTGTCTTGTACGAGTGCAACTCCATACTCGTACGACATCACGCCCCAGCGAGGACGAACGATTTTTCAGGTCGGGACGTAACAAATTGGTATCAGAGCTCTAGGCTCAATTTTCTCAGGACGCTTGCTTCGTTTCAATTCCAAAGAGTTGTCCACCACTAATCAAATCACTCTTGACTCTACTCGATGCCGTACTGGATGTTCCATACAATAAGTCTAATACAAGTCGTGTAATTTTGCCGCATGTGTTTTGGAAATTATATGACGTTTGCTGAGAAAGTCGTGAAAGGTTTATTGCATTGAGTGCAACAAGCCGTGGAATATTTGTTGCTGCAAGTGCAACAAGTCGCGAGATATGAATTGAGATATTTGTTGCTGTAAGTGAAACAAGTTGTGAAATGTGAATCAAAATGTTTGTTGTTTCAATGCAACAGTTAAGATGAGAAATATCGATTGCATCGATATAATGAAAGTCGTGGAATATTGCCGTATCAATTGCAACGAGTTGAATTGTGAACGATGCGATGCAAAGAAAATAAAAGTTGATATTGAATGCATTAAACGGATTTGAGCATTGACTCTGAATGTTGAAAATGAATCATTGTACGAGGTGCAACGGATGTGGAAATAAATCATTGCACAAGGTGCAACGGACAAAATTGAAATCGTAAGTCGATGAGAAATGAATCATTCGGTTGCGCACCGAGCTTGTGTTGGTAAATGAAAATATTGGCCGAGTTGTGACGAATTTGGATTAATCAAAAGTTACGGTTGTGACTGGTATGATCACTGCAAAAATCGTGAGTCGAAATAGATTGTTGGTTCATACCGAGTATGATGCAAGGAAATGGCTTGCTTCCAAGTAGTATATGCCATACCACCTATGCAAAAATTGACTCGATTCGGAGTGGTATATGCCATACCACTTGTACGACGGATTGCATCTACGTGTTGTGAGAATTACGGAAGGTTTGTCTGCAACGGACGGAAGAGTATCGAGACTAGATTAAAAATTTGTATGACGGTATGTTGATGCAAGTGTTCTTCAATAATCGGTTGGAACAATAGAACAAGAATTTGTATCAATAAATGATACGTCGAATGGAAAGCTACAAGTCGGTCGAATGACCAAGACTAACGAAATGATTATGTCTTGAGGCAATAGTCGAATCGGCAGGACAGGAAAGTAGAAACGTTATAAACGAGTCGCACAACTTGCGAACTCGATGAAAATATTAGTCGAGTCAAAGTGTAATCGGATCGCTCGACTTGCGATCTCGATAGAAATATTGGACGATGCACATTGTAATCGGATCGCACGACTTGCGACTTCGATGAAAATGTTAGTTGATGCGGATAATCGTGCCTAAGAAAATAGTTGGTTATATTGTGGCAAAACTCAATTGAGTATGAATGAAACACGCAAAACTTAGAGGATGTGATCGTATAGCTCGAGGGTTCGACGTTGGATAATCGGTAACTCGGTTACGCGATCAAACTATATTGGGATTCGGCGAATCAGAAAATGAGTTGATGCGTATGAAAAAGTTTGTAGTGAACTTGGATGTATGCAATACGAACTAAAGTCGACGTTGATGCAAATTCAAAGTTGACCCTCGTACTATCAAAATTGATAAGACCTATCAAAAATAGATACGCTAGAAACATAAGCACGATGTGAGAATACAAATGGGACCGGCCTGCGATATCGAGATTTTTGTAAATAACAATACGAGAATGTTGAACTGTTTGATTGTAAACTTTGCGATTGATCATGCGAGACCATAAAGTCATCGACGATTGTTTCGATGCGTATAGTATCTCGGGTGTCGTCCGTGGGTATCGAACTAAATACGGGTAGTTGTTTCGTGAATCGCGAAATTATCAACGATAGCACATGAATTATTCGAAGGATAGTTGCGCATCAGTTGTGCCGATAGAAATAGTTTTATCCATATTCAGGTTAGTACCATAGAAATGGTCGAAACATGATCTGGCTTCGAAATAAGATAGAGCATGGTTCGTAGTAACTGTCCTTCGTTAATGATCCACAATTATCGAACGTAGCTTCAGGACAACTGACCCTAGAATACTTGACCGCCAAATCAAATTAAATGTTGTAGACCCGTAAAATGACCCATGCGATGTCGCATATGAAATTACATCGATAACAAATATAATGTGGTGCATGTTGATAATAAGTTTAGGCTATTTTTGAGAATCGTGCTATGCACGAGGGCGAGCGGTAAGAGAATGACTCACAAGTTATGTCGTCATATTTGGATTCACCTTGCTATTGAGCTTGCGTAAATTGAACTTATATTCGATGTTGCGAGACGGACAAGTTTGGAATTTGGCTAGGAATTCTCTACTCGATAGGAATCGAACATAAGATGCGTTGTAAAGACCCCCATGTCAAAGCGATCATTTTATTTGAGCATCATCGACTCGAATTGAACTTTTGTGTCGGATAGATTGTGGCCTTTGTGCAATGTCAATGTAAACTTGCGTCGGGAGAATTTAAGCACGATGTCTAGGTAAGTGACCTAGCGGGCGTAGCCCTAATTTTTTGATGCATGTTAGTCAACAAAGGGAAATCGTATCGAGATGAGTTGTAATGTAAAACTTTAGAAATAGTTGGACAGCAACTTTGAACGCAAGGTGTTGCAGAACTAGTTGCGATCGGATGCGCAACGGCTTGACGCGATACATAGAACTGATGGTCCATATGAAACTTACAAAATAAGAAATATGATTTTTGAATCGCATAATGTGCCGTGACATTTGTTAGATGATCAAGTATTCATCGAATATGTATATGCGATAGAATTGCGAGAACAAACACTAGAGCCCAATTCCGATCGAGAGTACAAGATGGCAAGTAATTGAGGATCAAAAGTTACATGTTAACTTTGTTCTAATATCCTACAACTAAGCTTGGCTGAAATGCATATATTGGTGGCACGCCTAAAATATGTGTATAATTCTAAACTAAGTTGTATGATCCAAACGATAGTGAGACGAGATCGTTAAACGATCTAGAGAAACACTTAGAATTGAGTGTTGGTTTCGGTTCGTGGACGAACCTTGTTTTGAGTGGTATATTATGTAATGTCCCGCTCCGTACGGTGCATTATGCTGAGTCGTTGACACGAAGATACAAATCGATACAAGAGTACGTTGACCCGAGAATGCATCGAGTCGAATCGATGCCAAGAGTCACGTTGGCCCAAGGAACACATCGAGTAAGATCGATGCAAGCGTTAAAGTTGGCACGAGAGAAAACATTGAGTCGGTTCGAAGATTCTAAGAAATCGAATCGATGCAAGGCATTAGTTCGATTCGGACAAGTATTGATTTTATTTTGTTTCCTGTGCAGGCTATACTTTTATGCTGAAATATAAGAGGTCGACATTTTGTCTTATTAACAATGGGGTTCGCAAAACCAAATCACCACCTCACAACGGATTGAGGCATAGGCACGGTAAGCCAAATTGATCGTATAATTCAATGAAGCATGAAGTGCACGAATGGCTAAGTCAGAAGAGTTGGCCGTGCAATGAAGTTATAAAATTGAGCCGCATCAGCTCCGCGAAACAACAAGGCGTATCGGCTTAAGGTGGGGGGACTTTGACTTCTATTTCCTACTCCTTCATGCCTTAGTAAAATATATTGTTGTATACTATGTTAACCTATCGAGACCACGGGCGTGGCTCGATCGAGAGATGAACATAGTACGTGTCGAACACTAGATAGAACAATTGAAATAAAACGTACATCAAATGTACGAGTCGCTATTGAACATTAAATATTGCAAAGGCGAGCGCCTTGGTGTGCAAGCCATAAGAACATGGGATAATTGTATCGACAACTGCCTCAGCGCACAAGTCATTTCGTGCCCCCGCGCACGAGTTAGTATGCTAGAACATTGAAAGACTATATCGGTGCGAGTACCTCAGTGCCTGAGCTATAGAACAGTGAATACCCTATCGAGGCGTGTCTCAGTTGCACTAGTCGGAGGAAAGGAACATAAGTCTAACGCATTGAACATTAAGGCATAGAACATGAAAATACTGAATCGAGGCGTGCATCGAATGCACGACCCAAGGAATGTCAAATAACTATATCAAAATATGTGTACGTGCTCGAGATGTACAAAAGATGGCTTTATTATGGAGAGGACAGTTGTGGCACAAACGTGACAGAACTGTTGAATGCGGCATGGTGCCTCAAAATGTTTATATCCTTTGGGGCGTTCGTTGATGAATATTGAGTTGGGCATTGTGCCAATTGAAATAGAGATAGGCAAATTGTTTGGTTGTATGGGTTTGATGCACGTTACATGGTCGAATGGACTTGAGATATTTCCCATGCATATGGTGTGGTAATTTTCCTTGAACGAGTTAAATACTGGGTCACTGGGACCGTTCGGCCTAGGAGGGATGAATAATCATTGTTGGTGCACATCTTTTGGGTATGACTTGCGACCTGCCACTGGTGTGATAAGCCACAATCGATGATAAGTTTGACGTCCTTCGGATATTGGGCCAGCAACCCGTACGGGAAGGACGCCAGGTTATCCAGTTTGAGAAAATAAAAGAAAAGAGAAACAAGTTAGTCTTTTTCGGCGCAGATACGCCAATGACCTTCATATTGTTAAGAAACGGTGGGCCGAAAGTGCAGGAACATAAAGCTCCTGCATAGAGCACTTATAACATGACAGGGAAGGAATGAGGCATATTCACCTTGCATCTGTGCAAGGGCGAGTGCGTTAATGTTTGGTAAGAAGTCCCGAAATAATACGAGATTGCTATTGGTTGCCTGCTTGCTTATACGAATCGAAATAACATGCTTGCCATGATATCATGCTTTACTACTTTCGAATATGCCATGAAACAAATCCTAAGGAGAACATAGAAAGATAACTAAATTGTATGTTACATGAATCAATACATAACAAATGTCAGTTTATTTAAGTGGGTTTTTGATCAGTATAGTGAGGATGAAAGTACTTATCTCCCACTAAATTGCTCGTAGGTTCATGATACATTCTGCTTGCGGCAAAGCTTCGTTTGATTGCGCTAAGGCATGGAATGCTGTAGCATTTGAAGCGTGCGATCGCATTGACATTCGGACTTGCAACAGGATTAATGTGGCAGATATAGAAGACATGATGTATGCAACGGTGAAATCCTTTGTGGGCAAGAGAGAGCTTGAGTGTTGTAGCCAATCTGGCAAATTCAGTTGGGCTATTGAAAGCCTTTGTAATCTCAGTTCATTCGTCAATAAAGAGAATTGTTTCATATACTCTATTTTCTTCCGTTGCTAATATCAAATCAAAGATAACCATTTAAGAACTTATCATCTTGCCTTATACGAGTGCAACTCCAGACTCGTACGATATCACGCACCAACGAGGACGAACGATTCGGATAAATCGATGCGAGGATGAGCAATTTTTTGGGTCGGGGCGTGATACACGTAGGGACTGTACAGGAGTCGCAGGGCTGCGCTGCTGTGCTGCAGCACGCTTGCGGGGCTGCACGTCTGTGCTGTTGTACAGCTTGCAACAGCTATGCGAAGGCACGCGAGCTGTGGCGCTGCTGCACGCTTGCGAGGCTGTACGTCTGTGCTGCTGTACAGCTACGTGTTGACACGCGGGCTGTCGGCTGAGTGGGCTAAGGGGCACAAGCGGTTCATGATGTCGCTGATTGGAAGATTTGAGCAGTTGTGGAAAAATTGGGTGAAGTAATCAGATCCATCTTTTGTGGAATTTGAATTTAATTCATTCAAATCTTTGCATTATTCGCTCCAATCTTTTCACAATCAGTTACGGCCAGGATTTGGATTAAGGTTTTGGCCACTCTATAAATTCTCTTTTCGTGCCTTCATTGAGGACTTATGCTGAAATTAAGAGACAAATAGAGCTGCGTCGCCGCTGCCATTGGAGTCCATTGGAGTTCTTCGTGTTCGAAAAAGGAGGTGACAATGAGCGTTCCTGAAGTTCTTTCGAACTTATTAGATCCGGGGAGCAGATCGTAATAGGGCAAATCTTGCTTTGAGCAACGGTGATCTCAATCACCCAAGCAAAGTTGTCTTCATCAACTCCGGTTCTCACACAGAGACTGTGACTTCCACTCACGTTCTCACAAAGAGACCGAATCATCAACCGCGTATCTCACAAAGAGAATGAGTATTCATCTCTCTCTTTAGGAGACCGAGATTTCTATCTAACGATCTGTTTCGAGAATAACAATCTCAAAGCAAGATTCAGATTTGATGGACAACAACTGTGTACAACTTCTCGACACAAGTTTTAACAAACTTGAGAAGTTTGACGGGGAGCATTACAACATCTGGAAGAGAAAAGTCACCCTTAATCTTCAACTCGTGAGCATCGACTACGTGTTGACAGATTCTGAGCCTTTGATTCCAGAGGATAAAAGTGCTTGAAGGGTTGCTGAAGCCACGACTTTACAGTCGAAGTGGATAAGAGATAACAAACCTCTATAAGTTGTTGAGCTTGAACTCTATGGAGGACTCTCTGGCGAAGTCATACAGTAACACGGTAAATGCAAAGGATGTCTGGGAGTCTGTAGAAAATCTCTACAAGACAGATGAGAACAGAAACAAGATGCACGTGACCGAAAAGGTCTGGAGGATACGGTTTGAGGACGACAAAACCATGTTGCCTCAAGTCAAGGAGTTCCGCAAGTTACGTCAGAAGCTGGCGGATGACGGTATGCCCTTGATCGGTGCTTTTGTCGTCGGAGGTATTGTCGCCAAGCTCCCACTGGGTGGAGCAATTTCATCACGAACGTGTACCGCAAGAAGATGGAAGTGGATCTGGAACGCCTCTTGCACTAGATATATGTTAAATATGAGTTGAGGGCTCAACTCAAAGTGGACACATTGTCCAAACAGATGGCCAAGGCCAACATGGTGCAAGGAAAAAATTCTAAAGAGAAGCAAAAGGCTCCCTACCAAAAGAAGAAAGACGTTCACCATCTGAAGGTGAAGTCGGCTCAGTTCAAGCCCAAGTCCAAAGAACCTGGGACTTTGGTGGATAGACACTGGGACTTCATGTCATGTTTACTTAAAATAGGAGTGGTTCACCACATACCAACCTAGTTCTGAGAAGGTTATGGTAGCAAACCAGACACAAGCTGAAGTACTTGGGATCGGGATGGTGGTACTGCAACTGACTTCGGAAAAGTTGCTGACGCTGCAAAATATGAAGCATATACTGGCCATTGCCAAGAACTTGATCTCAGAAAGTCTTCTCTGCAACACAGGCTTGAGGATGGACATCAACGCTGGTCAAGTCGTTATGTCTTATAAAGGAACATACTTCGAAAAGGATTTCTGTACCGAAGGGATGTTCAAACTTCAACTTGTAACTCCTATGGAGATTGTTAATGCGGTTCCTTCTTCTGGTTATCCTTTCGAGTTGTGCAATAATAGACTAGGACATGTTTATTGTAAAAGAATAAATAGGATATCTAGTCTAGGACTTATCTCCAAATGTGGGGATAAGGAGCTAGAGAAGTGTGAGGTCTATGCACAGACAAAGATTACTAGAAAATCGTTCAAGCGGGTAAACCGAAGTACAGATCTTCTGGAGTTAGTGCACTCAGATATCTGTGACTTCAAATAGTTCTCCACAAAGGCCGGGATGATGTATTTCATTACTTTCATCGACGACTTCTCAAAGTACGCATTCGTTTATCTGCTCAAGTCTAAAGATGAATTATTTGAGAAGTTTAAGGACTTCAAGACTGAAACTGAACGTCAAATCAGACAACAACTCAAGAGACTCAGAAGTGATCGAGGAGGCGCGTATGAGTAGTTGAGAAAGATTGTGCAACAGTCTTAGTGGCAGCAACTGTAGACTGTGCAGCAGATTGCGCAGCAGGATTCTTGGCAGACTGCGTAGCAGTCTTGCTGGCAGAGTTGATGGACTGCGCAGCAGTCTTGGAGACCCACACTGGGCGCACTTTGCTCGTGGCAGAAGTGGTTGAAGTGCGAGTAGTGGTCTTAGAGTTGATCATGGCTTCATAGGCTATCTGGTTGACCTTCACAACCAGAGTCTTCTGCGTCTTCCCGATAGACGCTACGTCACATTGAGTTGTCACTTCCTCGTCGGAGGAGAAAGTCGTCCCCAGCAGAGTCGCCATTTTGTTTGTAAAAACAAAAGTATGAAACTTTATTGATACAAACTTTGTAAAGATTATAAGAATTCTGGAAAAGTACAACTGTAGGAATCCAATCTAGAAGACGATTGTTTTATCCCTTGGATGATGTGAACTTTGAAGACGGTAGCCTCTGAAGTTGAAGGCAAAAGCCTCGGAAGAATGCAGCAGCACTTGGGCAAGAACTCCTGAATTCTTTGATATTTCTGAACTTTTTATCTGATCTCCTTGAATGAAGACTTAAAACTCTATTTATAGAGTTTTGGAAATAACTAATTTTTAGTTATTCTGGATGGCGCAAGTTGGATTGCGCAGGAACTGGATTGCGCAGCATCAGACTGTGCAGGCAGTTGTCTGGTTGTGGGCTGACTGTCTTAGACACATGGCATCATTTGATTGAAATACGCATGATCGTGTGAAGACGGTTGCCACGTAACGAGCAATTGATGGCATGAATGACACGTGTACTTTTGTCAATTGTCAGGATGAAGTGCGCCACATGAATTGCACTGACTTCGGATTCCGCTGAAATAGATTGCGCTGAAATGGATTGCACAGACACTGGATTGTACAGGCACTGGATTATGCTACATGTACAGCTGTCCTTGAGCGCTGTGCGGCACAATAAATGAACAGTCTCCTCGTTCTTTGTGTTGTCAGCTGTCAGAAAGATTTGATTTTTTTGATAATGATGACATTGCCACGTCATCCTGTACAGTTGAAAGTGTGCGCAGTCCGGTATGCACAATCGGAATGATGCATAATCTGATGTATGTGCAGTTCATTTGAAAGTTGTATTTCTTGATTTTCTGACTTTGTTGATAGCTGCAACTTGATTTTTTAGGACCTGCACCCATGAGTACTTCGAGGGACATAGTTGTGAGGTCGTTGCCTTCAATGATTGCAGTAGCCTTTGGAATCCAGTTCTTGGTAAGTGCTCGTAGGAGTTTACGAATATTTTCATGGTTACTGTATTCTTTGCCTAGGGAGGACAAAGGATTTACAATATCCAGGAATCTTTCGAACATCTAAGTAACTGTTTCATTGTTCTTCATCTTGAACACCTCATACTCTTGAGTAAGTCTGCTGACCTTTGATTCTTTGACTTGAGTCGTGCCTTCATGTGTGACTTCAAGTAGCTTCCACACTTTATTAGCCGTTGTGCAGATAGACACCCTGTTAAATTCAGTTATGTCTAAAGCACAAAATCGAGCGTTAATAGCACGTGCGTCAAGACTGGCCTTTTTCTTTTCCTCCTCTGTATATCTGTTATGGGGTTTTTCAACTAAAAGTCCATCAACATTTATACGAGGTGGCTTTTGATAGCCATCAATAACAATATACAATAAATCAAAGTCAAGAGATTTCAAGAAGAAACTCATCCGTATTTTCCAATAGGTATAGTTCGTACCATCAAACAGTGGAGGTCTGTTTATGGCTCGGCCTTCACTTGTGAATTTCACAGTTTCCATGTGTTGTGCTGTGATCTATATAACAATTAATTAAATGAATAAATAATTATAATGTTACGTTGCTTTACCTGTAACACCCGCTCTGATACCAATTGTAGGAACAAAATCGTAAAGCAGAATACTCTAGAGGAGGGGTGAATAGAGTTGGCAGCGGAAATATGCTAATTAAAAAATGTTAGCAGCAAGATCACAGAATAATAATCACAACTAAGTAATGTAAAGGCAGAGATAAGAAAGCAAACGCAAAGACAGCGATGTATACTGGTTTCCCTCTATTGAGGAGTAATCCAGTCGGTAGAACTCTTGCTACCAGTTGAATCCACTATTGGCAAAACTGCAAGTTTTCTTACGAAGTTCTTGCAACTTCTACAACGCGAGCTTTGATACGAAGAACTCGTTCAACTTCAATTGTGAAGAGGTATTCTTCAATCAAGCCTTCTGATTACAATCTCTCAGAAACTTTTAGACCGTACCGCACTGGCAAATCGACTAGAGGATTGTAATTGGCTTGGGATCTGAAATTTAAAGCTCAAGAAGAACTCTTTGGAAGACTGAAAGCTTTAGATAGAGAGAAGATTGAAAGTGAATGAGTGAGTTGAAATGATCGAAATCCTTCTCTATTTATAGGAATTCCAAAGACAGAATTCTGGCAGAATTCGGGCAGAACTCGATAAAAAAATCTCGGTCAAATCCGCAACTGCAGGAGGACCAAGTTCTAGAGAATTCAAAAATCAAAACGGCTACTAACCGAACTCTGGCCGAGTTCTGTCAGGGTTAGGTTAGGTATTTAAAAATAAATTTTGGGGATTTTTGAAAACCTTTTTGAAACTTTTGTTAATAAGAATGTTTTTTCAAAACTAAGGACATTTTAAAAGATATTTTGAAAATATTTTGGAATAGCCTATTTGCTAGTACGACTCGGTGTACAACGTATTCCTAGTCTCAATAAAATGAAAAATACATTGTACAAAAAAATACCGACTCGAACAGGCAAACATTGCTTCGGTCTTGAACTGTGTAGATAGCTGTTCTTGATCATGTCCAAGAGTCCGAGATATCCTGACTAGCTTCATATATCCAGACAGAGTTTGATCAATTATTAAAATCAGTTTGACCATATGACCAATGGGACAACAACTTGCAGCGGGGATCGCTACTTGCGCTGCAAGGGCCCCGGCTAACAAAAGTTATAGAGTCCAGGATGGCTTGTTATGCCAGTGACCAATCACACGTAATATCGCACTTGATATATATATATAAATGATAACAATTGACAGGAAAAACATGGTAAGTATCATAAGGCGCGATGCGGTCCACCGTGGGTAAGTTGCATCGTATTTCACATTATGCTTGCTATATGCTTGTTTGAAATTCATTAGGATGGTTAGAAACATTCATACATTAAGTCATATAAACTCTTCAACCAAATGAGAGCTTGGAACTTAAATAGCCACGCACCAGTACAAAGTGTAATGTACTGATCCTCGCTCTCCATACAGGTACCCCGAACCCCGAAGGGCGTGCCACTTAAAGCTCAAGGCGGTGTGGACACTTTTGATGCCTCGATCGTGTGCTCAAGGCTTGTTTCTGAATCCTTTTGAAGACTCCGCATTCAGTACAAAAGAAGAAAAGATGGTGACTCGACTCTCCACCATAGCAGGTGTAAAGTGTTATGTTTTTTTGCTTGTAAAAAGGGTGTAATGTATGGAACGACTATCTCATCAGCGTTCGTTTTGTAAGTCGAGTCATGTTGTAGCCCACGCGGCAATGATTGTAATAGAGTCAATGTAAATGATGTTTTATTATCAATGAAAAGTCTATTTATATTTCAATGTGTCAATCAATTTCTCTGCGTACTCTAACTTGATGTTGTGTTTCGGATAACCTTATGACTATGCCTTGTGCGATCGTAACTTAGGTTCGTACAGCATCACGCCCGGGGGACGACTATCGATTCTACGGAATCGGGGCGTGTCACGACCCGCACCCTAGAGTAAGGGCACGAGAAGTGGGTACGTCCAGCCTACGCCGCAGTGTCGGCGGTAGAACGCTGTCCTAGGTCAATCATCTAACAATATAAGGTACCTGTACAGTTTATACTCTCCGAGTGGAGGTAACATCACAACATATAGTCTCAATCACATCTAAGGTAGAAAAATGAAAGACAGAAGATAGATAGTAACTCAAAGAGAACCATAGCATAGATGAAATAAGTCTAAGTGTCTAGGATACATAACATCCAGAATGTCAACTCATAATACAATAAGTCTAAGAGTCTATACATCTCCACATCTCAAAATACAACTCAGAATGTGAGACAAAAAGTAAATATAGAAAAGACTGCCTAGACTAAACTGGTCTAGACTACTGGAACAACATCCTCAGCTGCAGGTGGATCCTACTGAGGGTCCTCAATACAAGTGTCATCTAGTCCTGCTCCATAATAAGTAGTCACCCATGCCTCGTCCTCATCCTCTGTAATATTTTCAACAGGTCCAATCAGGACAGGAACGAGCACAATACATCTCACACAGTTCATATCAGGTTAGGAAATACGATACAGGCAATAGAGTAAGATACATGAACTGCTGAAAGGAAATATACGCTGTAAAAGAGATAGCTGTAATGAAATATCTACTGTATATAGAGAACTGTATGTGACTAGTGATGTAGAGCACAAGATAGGCATGTGAATGGCTAGAATTTATACATGATTACACTACTGAGTTTGCACATGATTACACTACTTTGGAATTATTCACATGTCCACTTCTACTCCCCCGTTTCCCCAATCAATACACAAGGATCTATACAAGTTACGTTATTATATATGATATCACATGGGGCCCATGAAAGGGTGCACATGATAGTATACATGAGGGCTCAGTAAACATGAGAGTACATGATCACATGAGTGCACATGAATGATGGAAGCATAGGAGTACATGATGATAGTGAAACACACATAACATGAAGTACCCGATGCTCCCGAGAGGGATAACATCTCATATAAAGATCCATATAGTACCAATCCGTGTTACCAATATGACAGCAATAAGTAAAGTAATCTAGAGCAAGAAGTAAAGCCTGAATAAGTATGAAACGGTCAGAGAATGTACTCGCCTGCTGTATGAATGTCTGTAGAGAATATGCTGTCTGAGGAGAGGTGTCTGGCTCCTGATCAGAGCAACACAAGTCACAATGTGTTCTAAATAGTAAAAAATGATGTCTACTATGCATACTACATGATTCTAGATCAAACTGGTCAAAGTCAACTCTTGGTCAACTTTGGTCAAACTAGTCAAAGTTAGGTCAACACTAGTCAACTAGTTAGGATTTTAGTCAAACTAATCAAACTAGTTGTTTTAGGTCATTCCTAGTCATTTCTAGGTTAACTAGGTCAACTTTGACCTAAGGTTGACTTTGGTCAACCCTTAGTCAACAAGGGTCAACAAGTAGGGTTTTGGGCCATTAGGGCTAGCCCCAAGCCATAGGGCTAGTGATCTTGGCCATAGGCTAGTCATGGGGTTTTCATATAAACCTATAACTAGAAGATATACATATATATATATATCTACATACTACCCAATACCAATATATAAGTACTATATATAATACAAAACCCTCATACACATAACACACTATATGTGACCTAATGAGACCTAATACAAACATATATATCCTTTATATATATATACATTTATATATATATACAACTATATATATTACATATATATATAGAGGGAAAGGAAATGAGAGAGAGACTTAGAGAGAGAGACAGAATGAGAGAGTGAAGGACAGTGAGAGAGAGGGAGTGAACACAGGACAGTGAAGGGGGGAAATGGTTCCCAGATTTCTGGAAACCAAGTTCCAGACCCTAACACACACACATAATAACATATATACATACATATGTATATATATACATAACTCCACAAATACCCAACCAAATACTCCCAAAATTGACCCACACTCACATATACATATATACTACACATATACACACTAAAATACACTCTCACAATGGATTAATCATACTAAAATCGGGTTTGAAATCCATATTCAAAATCTGGGAAAAATCCCAAAACAGGAAACCTGTGCACAGTTGCTCGAAACTAGGTAATTCAAATTACCCACACTAAACCGAGCTATGGCTCGCATCAAACGGTTGGTAACTAATGCCCCATAGATAAACTAGTGTCCTAGATTCCTGATACGACACCACGACACAGTTTTACGTGTCCAAACACGCAAAACAAACACTCGGATAAGCTTCTGATACGCGCACACAATAACAGTATCGTGCACGCGTTCCAGGAGCTCGTGGACACACCACGAGACACGACACGTCTCGTGGTCGTGCATACATGTAGTCCACACGTAGGGCTACACGTTCCACACCTGACACATGTCCACGACACTCGTGGACACAGAACGAACACCGTATCAGTCGTGAAAACACGACTGATACACGCGTGTTACGACAGCGTCGTGCACGCGGTCACACGCGTCGTACTCGCGACACAGGACACGACACACCACGTGCTCGTGTCCACGTGTACGCCACGTGTAGGGCTTCATGCCCGTGTCACTACGAGACACTCTAGTGTCATGTCCACGCGACACAATACGCTCAAAGTCGTACCCGCGCGCATGTGCGCTGACAGCGCGTGTCCAATGCGAGTGAGTTTTCTCACTCGACACGACACGAAGCAACACGAGACTTTGGGGGCATGTTCGCAGACATTGCCCCCTTGTCTGTGTCAAATCTTACGTGTCCTAGTGGCCTGTGTAGTGCACACGAGGTGTCGGGTAGCAGGGCATGCAGGATGGGCTCATGCGGTCGGTTCGTGTCCAATTTGGACACGAACACAGCATGAAAATGTGCTCAGTCTACGTGTTTAGTGATCAGCAAGTATAGGTCTAGAAGTTTGTGTAATTTGTTTTACAAAAACACAAAAACAAGTCCATTGTGGCATTTCACCATACAAGGGTTTCTAGCTTAGGATACGTGTCCGATACGGACACCAAACCACTTCTAAATCCTACCAAACTTTACCCACAGTTATGGTAGTCCTACATGAATGCATTTATGAAGAAAAAATAGGGTTTTAACTAAGTTTGAGGGAAATTACCTATTGTGCAAATCCAAGGAAAATCAATGAAAATGGGGGTGTGTGCTCTTCCACTTGATGATGTCCAATGCTTCCAAATCCTTGATTGCTAGCCTCCCTTAGCTCCCTAGATGTTGTAGGGTCCCAATGCAAGAAACTAGAGTGAATTTGGATCAATATTGCTCAAGTTATGAAGGGTTGAAGGAAAAGGGATTTTCTAGGAATTAATTTCATGTAATTTATTCATGAATTAATTCAAGGGGTTAAATAGAATGTGTAGGCTGCCAAGGGGGGTCCTTGGCCGGCCATGGCATGGGGGGGTGTCCTTGCCCCTTCCTTCATGGCTAAGGCTTGGACTTTGGTAAAGGGTTTAGATATTTGGAGTGTTTTGTGCAAAATATCAATAAAGTTAATATCTAGATATTTAACCACTTTATCCCATGACCAAAACTTCATCCTAATGCTTCTAGGTTAGTGGCTAACCTCTAGTTTAGGGTAGGATAGGTTAGGGACTAATCATGGGACTTTAACCATGATTAAATAATAATAAAATTACATAATCTCAAATAAAGTTTAGTAAATTACCAAAATACCCTTTTGGCCAAAAACTACTAATTTGATGTTCTAAGCCTATGGCTAAGCTCTCATGGTCATGGCAACTTCTAGGTTAGAGAAAACTAGGATTTACACTAAGTTATACTAACAAAATCACAAGTCATAAGTCATGACTTAGCATGACTTAGGAAATGGTTCTAAGCACACTAGAAATCACCATAAATCATATCATGTCCTAAACACACTTAATAATTAATAAAAATAATAATTTTTCAAAAATCCCTAATTTCAGAAAATATGGTGTTACAAGTCTACCCTCCTAACAATAATTTCGTCCTCGAAATTTAAAGACGAAACTGAAACAAATGAGAAGGATAGAAATCATACCTCAAGGTACAAATAGATAAGGGTATCGCTCGCGCATCTCATCCTCCCGTTCCCAGGTGGACTCTCCTGGAGAATGATGCCTCCATGCGACACGAACCAATGGTATCGTCTGGTTCCTCAATGCCTTCTCCCGTCGATCCAGAATCTCAACAGGCTGCTCTGGATAACGAAGAGTAGGACCCACCTCGATCTCGGAATGATCAAGTACATGGCTAGGATCTGCCACGTACCATCTCAACTACGATACGTGAAATACGTTGTGGACTCCAACCAATGCTGGTGGTAAGTCTAGCCTGTAAGACACGTCACCGACTCTCCCGCTGATAACGAAAGGGCCGATGAAACGCGGGCTAAGCTTCCCACCTCCACCAAAACGTATCGTGCCACGTGTCGGAGATATCCTCAAGAATACCTGGTCTCCGACCTAATCACAAACAAGGTCTCAATTTAATTATGATAAACAAAACACAACAAGACAACCTAATTCTAATCCTATCTCTAAACTGTACCTCAAACTCCAAAGGTCTGCGGTGGCTGTCGGCCCAATGCCGACGTCTGTCCTGCGCCATGCGAAGCCGATCTCTGATAAGCTTCACCTTCTCTGCTGCATCTACAACCATCTCAGGCCCCAATAAAACTCGCTCCCCAACATCGTCCCATGACAAGGGTGTACGACATCTACGCCCGTACAGTGCCTCAAAAGGGGACATCTCGATGCTGGCCTGAAAGCTGTTGTTATATGCAAACTCTACTAAGTGCAGGTGACTCTCCCAAGATCCTCCAAGTCCAGGATACAAGTCCGCAACATGTCCTCCAGTGTCTGAATGGTCCGCTCTGACTGTCCGTCTGTCTGCGGGTGGTATGCGGTACTAAACTTGAGCTGAGTGCCCAAGCTAATATGCAAGCTCCTCCAGAAATGTGAAGTGAAACGGCTGTCCCGGTCCGATACAATGCTCACTGGAATCCCATGAAGCCCGACTATCTGCCTCATATACATCTCTGATAGCTTCTCGGTAGACAAACCCACTTTGAATGGCAAAAAGTGGGCCGATTTGGTCAACCTGTCGACGATGACCCAAATCGCATCCTTCCCTCCTGGAGTACGCGGCAATCCCGAAACAAAGTCCATCGTGATGTGCTCCCACTTCCACTCCGGAATGGGCAATGGCTGCAACAGTCCTTCTGATCTCTGCCTCTCTGCCTTGACCTGCTGGCAGATCAAACACCTGGCTACGAAGTGTGCTACCTCGCGCTTCATTCCACTCCACCATACATGCTCTCTCAGATCCCTATACATCTTGTTGGCTCCCGGATGTATCGAGTACTGAGAACGGTGGGCCTCCTGCATAACCTGCTCCCGAAAGTCTCCACTGGGCACACACAGTCTGGAACCGTGCCTCAATGCGCCATCCCCTGCAAGAGTGAACTCATCGTCCGCAAATCTATGTCTGACCTGCTCCCTAATGCATCGTAGAGAAACGTCATCGAACTGAGCCGACTTGATCCTATCAATCAAGTCCGACTGAATCTAGAGGCCCAACATCTGCATCTGCACTCCCGGCACAATCACCTCGATCCCAAGGCTCTCCAAGTCCGCTAACAAGAGACGATCCATCGTCAAGCACATAGCTGTCGGATATCTGCTCAACGCATCAGCAACTACGTTGGCCTTTCCTGGGTGATACTGCAGAAGAATATCAAAGTCCTTCATCAGCTCCAGCCACCTGCGCTGCCTCATGTTCAGCTTCTTCTGCGTAAACACGTATTTCAAGCTCTTGTGGTCTGTAAATATCTCCACACGCTCTCCATACAAATAGTGTTTCTACAGCTTTACAGCAAAGATAACTGCCGCCAACTCTAAATCATGGGTAGGGTAGTTCTTCTCATGGGGCCGTAACTGCCTGGAAGCATAAGCAATCACCTTCCCATGCTGCTGCAAGACACAACCCAAACCCTTCCCCGAGGCGTCACTGTAGATAGTGAACCCGCCTGATCCTGATGGCAATGTCAGAATCGGGGCTATCGTCAACCGCTTCTTCAACTCATCGAAAGCGGCCTGACACTCCTCTGACCAGAGAAACTCTGCGTCCTTCCGGGTAAGCCTAGACAACGGCTCTGCAACCCGGAAGAAATTCTGGACGAACCTCCTGTAGTAGCCTGCCAATCCCAGAAAGATCCTGATCTCTGCTACTGACGTCGGCGCTGCCCAAGCCTCAACTGCTGATATCTTCCTCGGGTCGACTGAGATCCCATCTCCAGTCACTACATGACCCAGGAAGTCAACTCTATCAAGGAAGAACTCGTACTTCGAGAGCTTGCCGTAAAGCTGCTCCTGTCTGAGAGTCTCCAGGACCACTCTCAAGTGCTCCTCGTGCTCTTCCTCGGTCTTCGAGTACACCAGGATGTCGTCGATGAACACCACCACGAACTTATCTAAGTACTGGTGGAACACCTTGTTCATCAAGTTCATGAACACCGCCGGAGCATTCGTCAACCCAAACGGCATCACCATAAACTCGAACTGGCCGTACCGCGTCCTGAACGCCGTCTTCGGGATGTCCTCCCTCTTCACCTTTACCTGATGGTAGCCTGACCTCAGATCAATCTTCGAGAATACCCGAGCTCCGCTCAACTGATCGAAGAGATCATCGATCCGCGGCAGTGGATATCTGTTCTTGATCGTCAGACTGTTGAGTGCCCTGTAGTCGATACACATACGTACCGACCCATCCTTCTTTGGTACAAAGAGTACCGGTGCACCCCAAGGTGAAGAACTAGAGCGGAAGAAGCCTTTGTCCTGCAACTCATCCACCTGTTTCTTCAATTCCACCAGCTCGCTGTTGTTCACCCGATAGACATGCTGAGAAATGGGTTCCGTACCTGGAACCAAGTCTATCGAGAACTCAACGTCTCTGTCTGGTGGAAGCCCAGGCAATTTCTCTGGAAACACGTCTATGAACTCAGCAATCAAAGGATGTGGAGCTGGCTGCTCCTCGACTGAAGCTCCACAGAAAACTTCGCAAGTCTGCTCTGCCTGCCGTCGGGAATATACAAACTCTGGCTCTCCTGGCGCTCTGAACAGAACTCTACCCCCGCGGCAATCTATGCTGGCATGGTGCATGCTCAACCAATCCATACCGAGTACAATATCGTAGTTCGGTAGTGGCATTACGAGCAAGCACACATCCAACTCTTGGCCTCCCAAAACTACTCTCCGTCCCTTGCAAATATCACGAACGAGAATAATGCCACCCCCGGTCGTAATCTTGCAAGTCCTAGGCAACGATTCAGATATAACATGATGTCGAATCGCAAAAGATACTGATACAAAGCTATGAGAAGCCCCAGAATCGAACAATGCATAAGCTGGAATAGAGTCGAGAAGAATAGAACCTACTATCAGCTCTCCAGTAACCTCGGCATCCTCTGCTGCCACGGCATAGGCTCGTCCCTGCTAACCACCCCTGGCCTGATGCTGGATGAACCTCTGCTGCTGAGTCGGCAAAAGTCCCTTCTGCTGCCCTGCCGGAGCCTTGGCTCCGCCTCCCTGAACTGGTCGTCCCGAAGACATGGGACACTCCCTCAGCTGGTGGTCTCCAGAACCACATAGTAGACACCTGCCAAGCCTCTTTCTGCAGTCATTCCATCCATGACCCTGCTTCTTGCAGAAAGAGCAACTGACGACCTGCTGTCTGGGTGCCTGCTGCTGGTGCGTCGGCTGCTGCACCTGCTGGAACGGCCTCTGCTGCTGGAATGGCCTCTGCTGCTGGTGCTGATAATGAGACCTCTTGGCCTGTCCTCCACTGCTGCCAGCTCCCTGGGTGTCGCGGCCCCTCTTGAGCTTCAGCTCAAGATCATCCTCAGCCGCCATCGCTCCTGATAGGATCTCCTCAAAAGTGGCATTCCTGTCACTCTTGGTCAAGGACTTGACCTCCTTGACCAAGCCCTTCCTGAACCTCCTCGCCTTCGCTGTCTCGCTAAGGCCCTCCACGAATCTGCTCAACCGGCAAAACTCACCGGAATACTCCTCTACAGTCTGGTTCCCCTGAACCAGGTTCTCGAACTGGGTCCCCAAAGCACCGACTGCCTGATCCGGGAAAAACTTCCCCTTGAAGAGCTCCTTGAAAGCTCTCCATGTCTGCCCTGGAGTGTCTACTCTCGGGTCCGTCTGATACCAGGTACGGGCAAGATCCCGCATCTGGCTGGCTGCTGCCTCGATCTGGAGTCCGGCTGGTATCTCCGCCAGTCGAAAGATCTCCTTAATGTGCTCAATCCAGTCATCAGCATAAAGAATCCCCTCTGTCCCCAAGAAGTCCCTGGGGTTCATCTTCTTGAAGTCCTGTATGCCCGGAATCCTCTGATGTCGCGGCTGTCCTGATCCTCCCTGTGGCTGGACTGCCAACCTCTACATCGTCACTCTAGCCAGCTGATGGACCTCATCAATGCCTCTGGTAAATGCCGTCGTCTGACGCTGCTGCTGGGTCTGCTGCGACTCTAGGAACTGCTGGAAATATGTAAACATCTGTGCAGCATCCACAAATCCAGATGGCATCTGCTGCTGGTACTCCTGCTGGTACTGCTGGTGCTGCTGGAACTGAGGCTGACGAAACTGCGGGGGAGGCATGTCTGGGGTAGCTGGGATGGTCCCCCGAATAAGTAGAGGTACACCCCCAAATGTGGCAGAAGCTCCCACATGAGCTGGAGTAAGGGGAGCTACAGTCCCCGGGTCCTGGTGAGCTGGACGAGAGATGGCAGACCTCTCAGTGGTGTCACCTGGACCGAGACGCTGCGATAGTGTCTCCACCATCCTGAAGACAGATCAACAAGAAAATCAATACGGAGAAGAAACGATATAGTCAAAGGAGACAGTTTATTTTCAAAAGAAAGACAATATCAGCAAGAATTTAGATAGCAGGGATTTAGATAAGAGTTTTTCCTAATGTGATTGAGTACCTCAACTACATCATATTTCCTACTGCAGGCTGTGGCGATACTCTAGTTCAAATATCACCACATAAACTGGACCTGCATGGGCCACCACTAAAAAATGTGTCACGACCCGCACCCTAGAGTAAGGGCACGAGAAGTGGGTACGTCCAGCCTACGCCGCAGTGTCGGCGGTAGAACGCTGTCCTAGGTCAATCATCTAACAATATAAGTTACCTGTACAGTTTATACTCTCCGAGTGGAGGTAACATCACAACATATAGTCTCAATCACATCTAAGGTAGAAAAATGAAAGACAGAAGATAGATAGTAACTCAAAGAGAACCATAGCATAGATGAAATAAGTCTAAGTGTCTAGGATACATAACATCCAGAATGTCAACTCATAATACAATAAGTCTAAGAGTCTATACATCTCCACATCTCAAAATACAACTCAGAATGTGAGACAAAAAGTAAATATAGAAAAGACTGCCTAGACTAAACTGGTATAGACTACTGGAACAACATCCTCAGCTACAGGTGGATCCTGCTGAGGGTCCTCAATACAAGTGTCATCTAGTCCTGCTCCATAATAAGTAGTCACCCATGCCTCGTCCTCATCCTCTGTAATATTTTCAACAGGTCCAATCAGGACAGGAACGAGCACAATACATCTCACGCAGTTCATATCAGGTTAGGAAATACGATACAGGCAATAGAGTAAGATACATGAACTGCTGAAAGGAAATATACGCTGTAAAAGAGATAGCTGTAATGAAATATCTACTGTATATAGAGAACTGTAAGTGACTAGTGTTGTAGAGCACAAGATAGGCATGTGAATGGCTAGAATTTATACATGATTATACTACTGAGTTTGCACATGATTACACTACTTTGGAATTATTCACATGTCCACTTCTACTCTCCCCGTTTCCCCAATCAATACACAAGGATCTATACAAGTTACGTTATTATACATGATATCACATGAGGCCCATGAAAGGGTGCACATGATAGTATACATGAGGGCTCAGTAAACATGAGAGTACATGATCACATGAGTGCACATGAATGATGGAAGCATAGGAGTACATAATGATAGTGAAACACACATAACATGAAGTACCCGATGCTCTCGAGAGGGATAACATCTCATGTAAAGATCCATATAGTACCAATCCGTGTTACCAATGTGACAGCAATAAGTAAAGTAATCTAGAGCGAGAAGTAAAGCCTGAACAAGTATGAAACGGTCAGAGAATGTACTCGCCTGCTGTATGAATGTCTGTAGAGAATATGCTGTCTGAGGAGAGGTGTCTGGCTCCTGATCAGAGCAACACAAGTCACAATGTGTTCTAAATAGTAAAAATGATGTCTACTATGCATACTACATGATTCTAGATCAAACTGGTCAAAGTCAACTCTTGGTCAACTTTGGTCAAACTAGTCAAAGTTAGGTCAACACTAGTCAACTAGTTAGGGTTTTAGTCAAACTAATCAAACTAGTTGTTTTAGGTCATTCCTAGTCATTTCTAGGTTAACTAGGTCAACTTTGACCTAAGGTTGACTTTGGTCAACCCTTAGTCAACAAAGGTCAACAAGTAGGGTTTTGGGCCATTAGGGCTAGCCCCAAGCCATAGGCTAGTGATCTTGGCCATAGGCTAGTCATGGGGTTTTCATATAAACCTATAACTAGAAGATATTCATATATATATATATATATATATATATATATATATATATATATATATATATATATATATATATATATATATATATATATATATATATATACTACCCAATACCAATATATAAGTACTATATATAATACAAAACCCTCATACACATAACACACTATATGTGACCTAATGAGACCTAATACAAACATATATATCCTTTATATATATACATTTATATATATATATATACAACTATATATATTACATATATATATAGAGGGAAAGGAAATGAGAGAGAGACTTAGAGAGAGAGGCAAAATGAGAGAGTGAAGGACAGTGAGAGAGAGGGAGTGAACACAGGACAGTGAAGGGGGAAAATGGTTCCCAGATTTCTGGAAACCAAGTTCCAGACCCTAACACACACACACAATAACATATATACATACATATGTATATATATACATAACTCCATAAATACCCGACCAAATACTCCCAAAATTGACCCACATTCACATATACATATATACTACACATATACACACTAAAATATACTCTCACAATGGATTAATCATACTAAAATCGGGTTTGAAATCCATATTCAAAATCTGGGAAAAATCCCAAAACAGGAAACCTGTGCATAGTTGCTCGAAACTAGGTAATTCAAATTACCCACACTAAACCGAGCTATGGCTCGTATCAAACGGTTGGTAACTAATGCCCCATAGATAAACTAGTGTCCTAGGTTCCTGATACGACACCACGACACAGTTTCACGTGTCTAAACACGCAAAACAAACACTCGGGTAAGCTTCTGATACGCGCACACAATAACAGTGTCGTGCACGTGTTCCAGGAGCTCGTGGACACACCACGAGACACGACACGTCTCGTGGTCGTGCATACATGTAGCCCACACGTAGGGCTACACGTTCCACACCCTGACACGTGTCCACGACACTCGTGGACACAGAACGAACACCGTATCAGTCGTGAAAACACGACTGATACACGCGTGTTACGACAGCGTCGTGCACGCGGTCACACGCGTCGTACTCGCGACACAGGACACGACACACCACGTGCTCGTGTCCACGTGTACGCCACGTGTAGGGCTTCATGCCCGTGTCACTACGAGACACTCTAGTGTCGTGTCCACGCGACACGACACTCTCAAAGTCGTGCCCGCGCGCGTGTGCGCTGACAGCGCGTGTCCAGTGCGAGTGAGTTTTCTCACTCGACACGACACGAAGCGACCCGAGACTTTGGGGGCATGTTCACAGACATTGCCCCCTTGTCTGTGCCAAATCTTACGTATCCTAGTGGCCTGTGTAGTGCACACGAGGTGTCGGGTAGCAGGGCATGCACGATGGGCTCATGCGGTCGGTTCGTGTCCAATTTGGATACGAACACAGCACGAAAATGTGCTCAGTCCACGTGTTTAGTGATCAGCAAGTCTAGGGCTACAAGTTTGTGTAATTTGTTTTACAAAAACACAAAAACAAGTCCATTGTGGCATTTCACCAAACAAGGGTTTCTAGCTTAGGATACGTGTCCGATACGGACACCAAACCACTTCTAAATCCCACCAAACTTTACCCACAGTTATGGTAGTCCTACATGAATGCATTTATGAAGAAAAAAACAGGGTTTTAACTAAGTTTGAGGGAAATTACCTATTGTGCAAATCCAAGGAAAATCAATGAAAATGGGGGTGTGTGCTCTTCCACTTGATGATGTCCAATGCTTCCAAATCCTTGATTGCTAGCCTCCCTTAGCTCCCTAGATGTTGTAGGGTCCCAATGCAAGAAACTAGAGTGAATTTGGATCAATATTGCTCAAGTTATGAAGGGTTGAAGGAAAAGGGATTTTCTAGGAATTAATTTCATGTAATTTATTCATGAATTAATTCAAGGGGTTAAATAGAATGTGTAGGCTGCCAAGGGGGTCCTTGGCCGGCCATGGCATGGGGGGGTGTCCTTGCCCCTTCCTTCATGGCTAAGGCTTGGACTTTGGTAAAGGGTTTAGATATTTGGAGTATTTTGTGCAAAATATCAATAAAGTTAATATCTAGATATTTAACCACTTTATCCCATGACCAAAACTTCATCCTAATGCTTCTAGGTTAGTGGCTAACCTCTAGTTTAGGGTAGGATAGGTTAGGGACTAATCATGGGACTTTAACCATGATTAAATAATAATAAAATCACATAATCTTAAATAAAGTTTAGTAAATTACCAAAATACCCTTTTGGCCAAAAACTACTAATTTGATGTTCTAAGCCTATGGCTAAGCTCTCATGGTCATGGCAACTTCTAGGTTAGAGAAAACTAGGATTTACACTAAGTTATACTAACAAAATCACAAGTCATAAGTCACGACTTAGCATGACTTAGGAAATAGTTCTAAGCACACTAGAAATCACCATAAATCATATCATACCCTAAACACACTTAATAATTAATAAAAATAATAATTTTTCAAAAATCCCTAATTTCAGAAAACAGGGTGTTACAGGGCGTGACATAATGGTATCAAAGCACGACTTTACATCCTTTGGCCTCGCGTCTAGAGTTTCAAACCTTTGACCTCGCATTGATGAGATAAGTTGTCACGCCCCAGAACCAGAATACTGGAGAGCGGAGGCAGACATAGCCAGCTATGTATATTCAAATAGGATACATCTCAACTATACGGTCACGGCTGTCTAGATATGAGGGTTTACTACAAGCCAGCAGTCTCTTAAGGTCAAGCATATTGTCTCAATCTCAAGCAATTAACAGAGTTACAAGATATTAGAGCATCAAATATATATATATAAGGCGTCCCAAATATTACATATTGGATGATCATGAAGCTAGTCGTACAAAATGATGGGACTAGCAAGAGTTCAGTCATACATGATCAACCCTAGGATTTGTTAATCATGTTTACAGCCCGTAGGCAGACAGTAAGTAAATGTGCATCGAGCTAACAGGTGCTCGTCGGCTAAACGCCTCAAAAGAATAATTTACATATAAGTGGATGAAACAAAAGGAAAACCCACTCTTGGCCCGGGTTCCGTCTAGTTGTCACCATTGGGCTGGAAGCTTGGTAGATCCTCGAGAGCTGCTCCAAAATCTGGCCACACAAAACCAGCTGGGTCAAACCCCAGAAAGAGCAAGTGCCACAAAGGAGGCCACAAATAAGAACAAAAGCCAGCATATCAGAACATAAAGAATAAAAGGAAAGTACAAGTAGTAAAGTACACAGGGCGATAAACGACTAGGGACGTGGAACCATTCCGGGAGCCAGGTTACAATCCTTAAACCAGACAAGGACCGGGGTTGTAACCCTTCGCCTGAATAGCTCAATGTCTCTACTCATTTATCGTTAAGACCAGTAAAACGAACATGCTCAGGAGATAGCAGGTACTGGAGCTAGACAAGACTTAGACAGAGCTGGACACCATTCATTCACAATCGGCCAAGCAAGTACTACGGCTTACTACCTTAACTAACTAGGGTTATCACAAGCCTTAATTACTAACAAGTGCAAGTGAGAAACTCCCAGTCCCAAGCCCTGCAGACTATCCAGTTATCCTTCCGCGGGTTGAGAGTTATAGGTGGGTACATTGCCCGGGAGACAATGTACCCTTAGGTGACTTAGAGGGTGCAACACATGACAGTGTGCTGGAAATGTGCTCTACTCGTCGGCAAGCTACAAGTCCATTAAAGCGCCCAGATAACGAGATTGCCTGTGACTGGGAATTCTCCATGTTCTAGTTTGATCTAATCATTAGCCTATTCCAATTTAGCGCGAGTCCCTGGCCGTGGTACCCAGGAAGTCACGTCCTAGACATGATGCAAGACGAGACAAGTAGATTGTACAAGCAAGCAAGCAGGAACACCCACGGTGTCAAGTTGATTATAGGAGTCAAGTTTACAAGTTACAAGTCAAGTCAAGTCAGGAGTGCGCCGCCACGGGCCACTATCAAGTTATCAAGATAAATCATGTCAGGGTACTGTCAGGAGTGCTCCACTACGGGTCACTGTCGTGTTATGCTAGTTCCTTGTCATACCATGCTATGTACAATAGTCATTCCCAACATATTAAGCAAAATCAAGTTCATGTCAAAAGACGTAAGGATATAAAATGGGCGTAAAATATCTAATAAAATACTAATATAAATAGGACTATAGAAGAGCCAAGATCAGGAAATAACAAATTCATCATAGACAAGTAGGTTGTGCAGGGTATGTACTGCACAGGGTGCCAAATGCGCAGGGTGAGCTGCGCAGGGTACCAACTGCGCAGGGTGCCAAGTGCGCAGGATGAGCTGCGCAGGGGTAAGCTGCGCAGGGTACCAAGTGCGCAGGGTGAGCTGCGCAGGGTACCAAGTGCGCAGGGGTAGATGGCGCAGCAGATGGATTGCGCTGGATCAGGTTGCGCAGGAATGGATGGCGTAGGGTCAGATTGCGCATGAGTGGAGTGCGCAGGGATAGATTGCGCATGAGCAGACTGCGCATGAGCAGACTGCGCGTGAATCCATGCGCACTCGGGTTGAGCGCAGTTCGCCAAGGGGCAAGCTGCGCGGTCGGCGCTGCGCTAAAGAGCACTGGCCGAGGGGGATGCGCAATCCAGCCCTGCGCTAAAGAGCGCAGGCTGTTGTCTTCTTCTCCAGGCCGAGAAGAAGACTCCAAGAACTCTAAGGTTCAAAACTTCATATCTTGGTAAAATCAAAACCAAATCTAGATTTTCAAAGGTCTAACTTGAGTAAAATCGAATTCTCTTCCTCATGGAAGCATCAAAACATGCAAAAATCGAAGTTTAATATATCAAAACCAAGGATTTTCGAAAATGGTTAAAACCTAGATCTAGAAGAATGAAAGCTCCAAATCACAAAATGTCAAGTTCTAAAGTTGTTTTTCATGGCCTAATCTAGTTAATGGACAAATAAAAAGTGGTGCTTATTTGATGGTAAGGTGCACTTGCCTATGGGTTGGGGAGTTGTGTGGAAGAAGGAAGAAGATGGAGAAGTTAATGGAGAATAAAGAGAAAAGAGAAAGGTTGGTGGTGATATAATGAGGGTGGGTGTGTTGTGTTGAGGGTAGAGTGTAGGTTAAAGTGTACCAATTCATATTAAACCAAACCTAATCAACCCAAACCAATTAAAACCGAGCCGAGCCGAAACCCGAAATACGAGAAAACCAAAATCCCGCAAGTCGAGAAAATAAAATACGTGCCAAAAATTAAATTACGAGTATAAATACGAAATACAGGAAATGGGGGTGACAACTCTACCCACCTTCAAAGAATTCCATCCTCGAAATTTAATCAAGGAGCTAGAGATTGCCACGACAAGCTATACTAAGCACAGACAAGCTACACTAAGCAGTTCAATCATACAATCATACAATGCAAGCAAGGAAAGGGAAAGCGTAAGGCATAAGAAAGACATTATACCTCACGAGTCAAACAGGTAGGGATATCGCGATCGGATGTCGTCCTCACGCTCCCACGTTGACTCACCTAGAGAGTGATGACCCCAAGCAACATGGACTAAGTTAATAGTCTTGTTCTTGAGCGTCTTTTCTCTCCGGTCCAATATAGACACGGGCCTCTCCTCATACGAAAGGTTGGTACCAACAACCAATTCCGAATGATCTAGGATATAGCTCGGGTCTGGGATGTACCGTCTTAATTGGGATACATGGAATACATCATGTACCTCACTTAGCGACGGCGGAAGAGCGAGACGATAGGACACATCGCCTACTCGCTCTAGAATATCGAACGGCCCTATATACCTAGGACTAAGCTTTCCCCGTACGCCAAAACGAATGACGCCGCGGGTAGGCGAGATCCTAAGGAATACATGGTCGCCGACGGCAAATTCTAAGGGACACCGATGAGCATCGGCCCAATGGCGCTGGCGATCCTGAGCAACTCGGAGGTGATCTCTGACTTTCCTGACCACTTCAACCGTCTGAGAAATCAGTTCTGGACCGAGCATCTGCCTCTCTCCGACATCGTCCCATGCTAACGGAGATCTGCACTTTCTGCCATACAGAGCCTCGAAGGGTGCCATCTGGATACTGGCCTGGAAACTATTGTTGTACGAGAATTCCACCAGGTGCAGGTGATCCTCCCACGAACCACCGAAGTCAAGGGTACACGACCGCAACATATCTTCGAGAGTTTGTATAGTACGCTCTGACTGCCCATCTGTCTGCGGATGATATGCTGAGCTGAACTTGAGACGAGTCCCCAAACTTTGATGAAGACTGCGCCAGAAGTGCGATGTGAATCTCGTATCCCTGTCTGATACTATGCTGACTGGCACTCCGTGAAGTCGGACGATCTGCCTGAGATACATCTCTGCTAGCTGCGCCGTCGACTGTCCAACTCTAAATGGAAGAAAGTGTGCCACCTTGGTAAGCCTGTCCACAATGACCCAAATAGCATCTCTGCCTGCCGGAGATCTGGGTAGCCCAGTCACAAAATCCATGGTAATGTGCTCCCATTTCCATTCTGGGATTGGTAAAGGTTGAAGAAGTCCAGCTGGTCTCTGATGTTCAACCTTGACCTGTTGGCAAACCAAACATCGGGAGACATACCGGGCTATCTCCCTCTTCATACCATTCCACCAAAAGTGTTGACGAATATCTCTGTACATCTTCGTGCTGCCTGGGTGGATGGAATACTGCGAACTGTGAGCCTCTGCCATGACTTCCTGTCTGATATCTCCACTGGGTACATAAAGACGCGTGTCGTGTCGAAGTGTACCATCCTCATGAATACATAACTCTGGCCTTCTCCCTGCTTCACACTCTGCTCTGAGCCGCTGAATCTTGGAATCGATTAGCTGTGCTGTCCGGATCCTCTCAACTATGGTGGACTGAATCTGTATGCTGGCCATCAAGGCCACATTGGAAGGAAGAACCACTTCAATTCCCATCTTCTGAAGATCCGACAATAACTCTGGTTGTGCCGTCAGGAAATAAACTCCGGCTCTCCGGCTCAACGCATCTGCTACTACATTGGCCTTCCCTGGGTGATACTGCAAGTCCACATCATAGTCCACAAGTAGCTCGAGCCATCTTCTCTGCCGCATATTAAGATCCTTCTGGGTGAAGACATACTTCAGGCTCTTATGATCAGTAAATATCTCCACTCTGTCTCCGTACAAGTAGTGCCTCCACAACTTAAGTACAAACACTACTGCTGCTAGCTCCAAGTCGTGGGTCGGGTAATTCTTCTCATGATCATAGAGTTGACGTGACGCATAAGCAATTACCTTCCTATGCTGCATCAAAACACATCCCAATCCTCTGCCTGAAGCGTCGCAATAAACTGTGAATCCTCCGGTCCTATCTGGAAGGGTGAGAATGGGAGCCGTTATCAAACCTCGCTTCAACTTCTCAAATGATTCCTGACATTCTGCGGTCCAAATGAACGGCACATCCTTGCAGGTCAACTGGGTCATCGGTGCTGAAATCCTTGCAAAATCAGAGACGAACCGCCGGTAGTAGTCGGCCAATCCAAGAAAGCTGCGAACTTCTGCCACTGAGCTGGGTACTGGCCATGACTCGATAGCTACAATCTTCTGGGGATCCACTTCCACTCCTCCTCTGGTAATGATGTGACCCAAGTAAGAAATGCGATCGAGCCAGAACTCGCATTTACTGAACTTGGCGTACAACTGGTGCTCTCTGAGAATCTGGAGGACAATTCTGAGATGCTGCTCGTGCTCTGCTTCACTCTTGCTGTAGACCAGGATGTCATCAAGGAAAACTATCACAAACTGATCCAAGTAAGGCATGAAAATACGGTTCATGAGGTCCATGAACACTGCCGGCGCATTGGTCGCTCCAAAGGGCATAACTAGAAACTCCCAATGCCCGTACCTAGATCTGAACGCCGTCTTCGGGATGTCCTGCTCTCTGACTCTGATCTGGTGGTATCCTGACCGCAAGTCTATCTTCGAGAAAACTGAAGCCCTCTTGAGTTGATCAAATAAGTCATCTATCCTCGGGAGAGGGTATCTGTTCTTGATTGTCACTGAGTTCAAGGTACGATAATCAACACATAGCCTGGACGTACCATCCTTCTTTTTCACAAGAAGCATCGGGGCTCCCCAAGGCGATCCACTAGCACGAATGAATCCCTTGGTTCTAAGTTCTTCAATCATCTTGTACAAAATCTCCAACTCTGAAGACGCCATTCTGTAGACTCGCTCTGATACTGGTGTTGTCCCGGGAATCAAGTCAATGGTGAACTCGATCTCCCGCTCTGGTGGCATCCCTGGAAGTTCCTCTGAAAAGACATCTGGAAACTCTTCAACTATCCGGGGCAACTGCACTGCTGCTACTGCCATCCGTAATACTGGAGGAGATGGCTCTACTGTGCCTCTGGAAAATGAAAACTCTGGCTCTCCGGGAATACTAAAGACAACTCTGCCAACATGGCAGTCTATCCTAGCATAATGGTTCCTCAACCAATCCATGCCTAGGACTACATCATAGTCTGCCATGGGGAACTCTATGAGTCTAGCGGGGAACTCTCTACCGCTAACTACGATCCGACACGAGGAAAACACTCGATCTACTCCCACAAGACCATTACCAGTAAGTATATTGAGCCTCACTAATAATGACTCGGGCTCCAATCCTATCCGTGTCGCGAATCGTGCAGACATAAATGAATGCGATGCACCAGAATCAAATAATACAGATGCTGGAAAGGTGTTGACGAGAATAGTACCTGCCACTACCTCACCTGGTGCAACTTCTTCTCCCATAGTCATCATCATAGCCTGACCGCTAGCTGCGAGTCCTCTCTGCTGGAAACCCCTCTGTCGGTTCTGTGCTGGAGCCTGGGTGAACTGCTGCTGGTTCTGTTGTTGAAAGGCCTGGGCCTGGGGCAACAATGGCCTCGGGTACTGCTGTTGCTGCTACTGGACTGGAACTGGGGCTGGTCCTCTCACCGAAGAACTAGAAAGGTTGGATGATGATGGACCTCCCCTATTCGGGCAGGTCCCTATCTGGTGGTCTGCTCCTCCACAAGCCAGGCACAATCCCTGTGCCCTACGACACTCTGCCACTACATGGCCCGGCTTCCCGCAATACGAACATCCCACCGCGGAAGACTGCTTCTGCTTCTGCTGCTGCGGGTACGTCGGGTTGAATGCTGAACCGACGTCACTGAGGCCGCCCGTCTCGGAGTTCCAATAGTCAATCCCCTAGCGGTCGGGGCTGGAGCTGATGATTGGTGCATCTGGCTGTGGGACCGCTTCCTGCCTCCGGTCCTGTCCATAATTCTCCGGGAGGTATACTCATGCCTCCTTGCGGCCTTCAACACTGCATCGAACGTCTGGTGCTCGAACTGCTCCACAGCCAATAATATCTCTAAGTGCAGCCCTTGCTGGAACCGCTGAGCCCTATCGAACTCGGTCGCCACCAAAGTGGGGGCGAACCTACTCAGCCTGGAAAACTCGGTCGCATAGCCATCGACCGTCCTGCCTCCTTGCTTAAAGTTGGTGAATCTGGTCTGCAGGTCGTACCGTGCCACCACATCGAAGTACTTTGTCTGGAACCTCTCTCTGAACGTCGCCCAAGTGACTGGCGCTGCTAATCCCATGGCCTGAGCTGCCCACCAATCGTGAGCCAAGTCTAACAACTGTAGGCGTACCACCGCCACCTTCTCATTTTCAGGTGTCCTAGCTGCTTCTAGAACCACCTCGGTATCCTGAAGCCAAGCGTCCGCGACAATCGCATCTTCACTGCCATCAAAGAAGGGAGGGTTCAAGCGCTTGAAACTGTTGGCCGCCTGATTCCCTTGGGGACCTCCTCGGTTTAGTGCATCATGAACTTCCTGGTGCAAGGCGTCGCCTCGACGATCTTGGGATGCAAGCAGTTCTCTGATAAGCCCTACCAAAGGTCCCTCATCCTGTCTAGCTGGTTGAGCGGGCGGAGCTGCCTGAACTGGAGGTTCTGAGCCTCCGAAAAGCATAACTCGGGAGGCTACTCCAGAGTGCTGAGCTTGATCTTCCTGGCGCTGGGGTGCTTGTCGAGCTTCCTCTGGCTGGTTGGCAGGTCCGGGAGTAATGCCGCTGAAGAAGACGACATAGGGAACAGTAAGGAAAGGACCAGGACAGATCAATGATACAAGCATGTGATCAGGTCAAGAATCTCAGGGATTTGAAGATACGAGCAGAGATCAAGGGCGAATATTGATTGAGACATCTATTCGGTAAACCCTCACATTTCTTGATTGACAAGACCTGCATGGGCTACCACTTAAACCATGTCACGCCCCAGAACCAGAATACTGGAGAGCGGGGGCAGACATAGCCAGCTATGTATATTGAAATAGGATACATCTCAACTATACAGTCACGGCTGTCTAGATATGAGGGTTTACTACAAGCCAGCAGTCTCTTAAGGTCAAGCCTGTTGTCTCAATCTCAAGCAATTAACAGAGTTACAAGATATTAGAGCATCAAATATATATATATATAAGGCGTCCCAAATATTACATATTGGATGATCATGAAGCTAGTCGTACAAAATGATGGGACTAGCAAGAGTTCAGTCATACATGATCAACCCTAGGATTTGTTAATTATGTTTACAGCCCGTAGGCAGACAGTAAGTAAATGTGCATCGAGCTAACAGGTGCTCGTCGGCTAAACGCCTCAAAAGAATAATTTACATATAAGTGGGTGAAACAAAAGGAAAACCCACTCTTGGCCCGGGTTCCGTCTAGTTGTCACCATTGGGCTGGAAGCTTGGTAGATCCTCGGAAGCTGCTCCGAAATCTGGCCACACAAAACCAGCTGGGTCAAACCCCAGAAAGAGCAAGTGCCACAAAGGAGGCCACAAATAAGAACAAAAGCCAGCATATCAGAACATAAAGAATAAAAGGAAAGTACAAGTAGTAAAGTACACAGGGCGATAAACGACTAGGGACGTGGAACCATTCCGGGAGCCAGGTTACAATCCTTAAACCAGACAAGGACCGGGGTTGTAACCCTTCGCCTGAATAGCTCAATGTCTCTACTCATTTATCGTTAAGACCAGTAAAACGAACATGCTCAGGAGATAGCAGGTACTGGAGCTAGACAAGACTTAGACAGAGCTGGACACCATTCATTCACAATCGGCCAAGCAAGTACTACGGCTTACTACCTTAACTAACTAGGGTTATTACAAGCCTTAATTACTAACAAGATGCAAGTGAGAAACTCCCAGTCCCAAGCCCTGCAGACTATCCAGTTATCCTTCCGCGGGTTGAGAGTTATAGGTGGTACATTGCCCGGGAGACAATGTACCCTTAGGTGACTTAGAGGGTGCAACACATGACAGTGTGCTGGAAATGTGCTCTACTCGTCGGCAAGCTACAAGTCCATTAAAGCGCCCAGATAATGAGATTGCCTGTGACTGGGAATTCTCCATGTTCTAGTTTGATCTAATCATTAGCCTAATCCAATTTAGCGCGAGTCCCTGGCCGTGGTACCCAGGAAGTCACGTCCTAGACATGATGCAAGACAAGACAAGTAGATTGTACAAGCAAGCAAGCAGGAACACCCACGGTGTCAAGTTGATTATAGGAGTCAAGTTTACAAGTTACAAGTCAAGTCAAGTCAGGAGTGCGCCGCCACGGGCCACTATCAAGTTATCAAGATAAATCATGTCAGGGTACTGTCAGGAGTGCTCCACTACGGGTCACTGTCGTGTTATGCTAGTTCCTTGTCATACCATGCTATGTACAATAGTCATTCCCAACATATTAAGCAAAATCAAGTTCATGTCAAAAGGCGTAAGGATAAAAATGGGCGTAAAATATCTAATAAAATACTAATATAAATAGGACTATAGAAGAGCCAAGATCAGGAAATAACAAATTCATCATAGACAAGTAGGTTGTGCAGGATATGTACTGCGCAGGGTGCCAAATGTGCAGGGTGAGCTGCGCAGGGTACCAACTGCGCAGGGTGCCAAGTGCGCAGGGTGAGCTGCGCAGGGTACCAAGTGTGCAGGGGTGGATGGCACAGCAGATGGATTGTGCTGGATCAGGTTGCGCAGGAATGGATGGCGCAGGGTCAGATTGTGCATGAGTGGAGTGCGCAGGAATAGATTGCGCATGAGCAGACTGCACATGAGCAGACTGCGCGTGAATCCATGCGCACTCGGGTTGAGCGCAGTTCGCCAAGGGGCAAGCTGCGCGGTCGGCGCTGCACTAAAGAGCGCTGGCCGAGGGGGATGCGCAATCCAGCCCTGCGCTAAAGAGCGCAGGCTGTTGTCTTCTTCTCCAGGCCGAGAAGAAGACTCCAAGAACTCTAAGGTTCAAAACTTCATATCTTGGTAAAATCAAAACCAAATCTAGATTTTCAAAGGTCTAACTTGAGTAAAATCGAATTCTCTTCCTCATGGAAGCATCAAAACATGCAAAAATCGAAGTTTAATATATCAAAACCAAGGATTTTCGAAAATGGTTAAAACCTAGATCTAGAAGAATGAAAGCTCCAAATCACAAAATGTCAAGTTCTAAAGTTGTTTTTCATGGCCTAATCTAGTTAATGGACAAATAAAAAGTGGTGCTTATTTGATGGTAAGGTGCACTTGCCTATGGGTTGGGGAGTTGTGTGGAAGAAGGAAGAAGATGGAGAAGTTAATAGAGAATAAAGAGAAAAGAGAAAGGTTGGTGGTGATATAATGAGGGTGGGTGTGTTGTGTTGAGGGTAGAGTGTAGGTTAAAGTGTACCAATTCATATTAAACCAAACCTAATCAACCCAAACCAATTAAAACCGAGCCGAGCCGAAACCCGAAATACGAGAAAACCAAAATCCCGCAAGTCGAGAAAATAAAATACGTACCAAAAATCAAATTACGAGTATAAATACGAAATACAGGAAATGGGGGTGACATAAGTTGTTCCATACAATGAGTCCATAATAATTTATGACTGATGCGTTTTCCTTCGTATTACAGAAGTGCTAGAATGCACGGCTGAGCAAAAGCAGAGCTCTTCTAGCGGCTCTAGTAGTTCGCGTCGTTCGCGGGCCGGACCTTCTAACAGTACCATCAAAAGGATGCTGCACATGATGGAGGTGCAGCGGGACCAGTCTGAGACCCGACATCAACAGACAGAGGCGCGACTGGCCCAGTTCGAAGCTCGCTTCGAGGCACAAGCTAAGCTGCAACAAAAGTAACTAGATACTCTGCAGCAAATCGTCCAGACAATCGTGGCCAATGGAAATTCTGTTCCTGCCGTCACCATGCCTACTGTCACCTTGTCGGCGGTCCATCCCATTGAAGTCGACACGGAGGAGCCCGAGCATCAACCAGCGGCACCAAAAAGTACAACTTTGAAGTGTCAGAATTCAAGAAAGCGTGTCGTACTTCCTTCAGCGGCACCGAAGGCCCTTCTATGGCAATCGATTGGTTGGAAGAGCTGGAAGATCACTTCGAGCTCCTCGGCATTGAAGAATCAAAGCAAGTCACCTACGCACAACTTCAACTACGGTTGAACGTGTACGACTGGTGGGCCGTGCACAAGCGAGCGATCCGACGCGACAACAACACAACGCCGATCTCTTGGGCCACGTTCTGCAAGGCTTTTGAAGTCGAGTACCTTCCGTCAGTCGTTCGTCAAACGAAGAAAAATGAGCTCATGCAGTTGAGGCAAGGAAACCGGAAAGTAGAACAGTATGTCGCAGAATTCAACAAGTTGTCCAAATTTGCTGGTGCGTTTCTTCCTACAAAGGAGTGCCGTGTACGACGGTTCGAAGTGGGTCTGCGACACTCTATCGGTACGCATATAGGGGTCCCGAAGTACAAGACTACGGACGAGGCTCTGAATCACGCTCTCCGTCTTGGGAGCCTGCATCCTTCCGACGCTGTCGACATTGTGCGCCACTCCAATCACAAACGTCCTAGCTATACGAGAGGCAACAATCATGCGTCAAAGCATCCCAACAACGGCAGCTACAGAGGAAAGAACCCATTACCTCAATGTAACAATTGCAACAGTCTCGGACACGCTGCCAACAACTGCTTCACTTGGGGAGCATGTTTCGTTTGTGGGGAAAGGGGCCACCGAGCTCGAGACTGCATGGCCCGAAGACCAATTCATCCTAACGTACCACATAACATCACCGTTAAGAAAATCGAGGACAGGCATCCCAACCTCCTCAACCCCTTCAACCCAACAACCAAGACCGACGTCCTAATGCTCAAGGACGTGTCTTCGCCTTGAATCAAGACAAGGTGTTCGCTTCCGACACTGTTGTGATAGGTATATTGAATTTCAATAATGTACCTGCTTGTGTGTTATTTGATTCAGGTGCGTCACATACTTTTATATCGACGGACTTCTCCACCGAGCACAAATTTTTTGTAATGTCGTTAGACCTTGATCTTAGCGTAAGTATGCCTTCGGGCGTGCCACTACTCACAAATTTAGCCTACAAGGGAGGAACCATATGTATTGGGGGTCAAAAGATCGGTCTTGAATAGTTCTAGATGTGAAGGACTTTGACATCATACTGGACATGGATTAGCTCGGTCCTTGCAACCCCACCATCGACTGTGCAGGAAAGAGGGTTACCTTTCGTATACCTGGAGTGCCCGAATTCTGTTATTCGTATGGTAAAGCATCGCCGACCTGCATGGTGATCTTGGAAATTTCTGCTCGAAAGCTGCTTCATTTCGGAGGCGAAGGCTACTTGGCGTTCGTTCGTGACACGAGACAGAATGGTGCGAACGCGGGTTATACCGACGTTGTGGCAAAATTCCCAGACGTGTTCTCGGACGAGCTACCCGGCATGCCGTTCGATCGAGAAATGGAGTTCACCATCGATACATTTTCTGACACCCGGTCGATCTCGAAAGCTCCGTACAGAATGGCTCTTGCAGAATTGAAAGAACTAAAGGCACAACTACAGGAATTACTTGACAAAGGGTTCATCCATTCGAGTGTCTCGCCATGGGGTGTGTCCGTGCTATTTGTGAAGAAGAAGGATGGATCGATGCGGCTCTGTATCGACTATCGAGAATTGAATAAAGCCACCGTTCGGAACAAATACCCCTTGCCCCGCATCGACAACTTGTTTGACCAGCTCCAAGGTGCAACGGTGTTTTCGAAGATTGATCTGCAATCGGGTTATCACCAACTCAAAGTCAAGCCAGATGACATGCCGAAGTCTGCCTTTCGCACTCGTTATGGCCACTACGAGTTCTTGGTAATGTTGTTTGGTCTGAAAAATGCCCCTGCCGTCTTCATGGATCTAATGAATCGGGTGTTCCGTCCGTTCGTTGACAAATTAGTAGTAGTCTTCATCAACGACATCCTCGTCTACTCGAAGGATCGAGCGCAACATGCAGAGCACCTGCGAATGGTACTCCAAACTCTTCGAGGGAATCAATTGTATGTGAAGATGAGCAAGTACGAATTTTGGCTGAACAGTGTCTCATTCTTTGGGCATATCATCTCCGCCGCGGGCATCGTACTCGATCCGAAGAAAGTCGAGGCAGTTGCTGATTGAAAATGGCCCGCATCAGTTAGCAAAATTTGAAGCTTCCTAGGCTTGGCGGGATACTACCGATGCTTCGTGACGGACTTCGTGAAGATTGTGTCGCCGTTGACTCGCCTCACCCAGAAAGGAGTCGCATTCAAGTGGTCAGACGACTGTGAAGCTTCCTTCCAAGAGCTCAAACAACGGCTCGTTTCGGCCCCGATACTTGCTCTTCCTGAAGGGACGGAAGGATTTCAAATCTTCAGCGATGCTTCTGGCCAGGGCTTGGGGTGTGGCTCATGCAGCGGGATAAGGTGATATCTTTTGCTTTCCGGCAGTTGAAACCACACGAGAAGAACTATCCCACGTACGACCTAGAACTAGCGACGATTGTGTTTGCGTTGAAGCTGTGGCATCACTATCTCTATGGCGTGGCATGCTGGATTTATACGAACCATAAAAGCCTCAAGTATCTCTTCACCCAGAAAGAACTGAATTTGCGGCAAAGGCGATGGCTTGAACTGATCAAAGACTACGACTTATCAATCGACTACACGTCGGGCAAAGGAAATATTATAGCGGATGTGCTGAGACGGAAGTACTTAGCTTTGTTATGCATCAACGTTCGACTACTGCGTGACTTGAAAGGAATGGGCATTGAACTCTGAGTTCGTTTTAGAGACGTAAAGCTATCACAACTGTGGGTGGAACCGAGCCTATTGGAGAGGATCAAGTCTGCTCAGAAGAACGACCCATACCTGGAGAAGATGCGAAAGCTGATATCGATAGGGAAAGCGTCCAACTTTGCAGAGGACGAGTCGGGAGTGTTGTGAGTGAAGGGACGGCTATGCGTTCCGGATGACGCAGAACTTAGAAAGGATATAATATCAGAGGCGCATTATGCAAAATATTCTTTACATCCTAGTAGCACCAAGATGTATAAGGACCTCCGCATTGTCTTTTGGTGGCACGGCATGAAGAGTGACGTAGCGCTCTTTGTGTCAAAGTGTACGGCCTGTCAGCAAGTCAAAGCCGAGCACCAGCGACCGGGCGGGGAGATGCAAAACCTTGCCATTCCAGAGTGAAAATGGGATCATGTCACTATGGACTTCGTTGTTGGCTTGCCGAGGACATCGTGGGGAAACGATGCCATCTGGGTCATCTTCGATCGACTAACCAAGTTAGTGCACTTCATCGCCATCAAAGTTACTTAGAGCGTCGACCGTCTTGCTCAGATATACCTTGATGAGATAGTTCGGCTGCACGGGATCCCAGTATCCATCGTCTCAGATTGGGATGGACGGTTTATGGCATGCTTCTGGAGTAGTCTTTGTTCAGCGTTGGGGACCTAGTTGAAGTTTAGCTCAGCTTATCATCCTCAGACTGATGGCCAAACAGAGCGGGTGAACCAGATTCTCGAAGACATGTTACGACTCTGTGCGATCGACTTGAAGTCAAGTTGGGACGTTTATCTACCGTTGGTCGAGTTTGCATACAACAACAGCTACCAGTCCAGCATCCAAATGGTGCCGTATGAAGCTTTGTACGGCCGGAAGTGTAGATCACCCATTTGCTGGGATGAAGTCGGGGAGCGGCAGATACTTGGTCCGAAGTTGGTGGAGCAGACTGTGCAGAAGGTCAAATTGATGCGAAAGAGATTGAAGATAGCACAAAGCCGGCAGAAGAGCTATGCCGACACGCATCGATGCCCCCTCGAGTTCTCGGAAGGCGACTATATATTCCTGAAAGTAATGCCCATGCGTGAAGTTTCCAGGTTCGGTACGAAGGGAAAATTGAGCCCAAGATTTGTTGGTCCGTTCGAAATATTAAAGCGAGTCGCCCCGATAGCTTACCAAATTGCCTTGCCGCCTGCATTGCCAGAGGTACACGACGTCTTCTACGTCTCACAATTACGGAAGTACGTGCACGATCCGAGCCATGTGGAAGATTTGGATAAGCTGGATCTGAAGGCAGATTTGTCATATGTCGAAGAGCCGGTACAAATCTTGGAGCGCAAGGATAAACTTCTCCATAACCGTGCTATTCCTTTCGTCTGCATCCTCTGGAGAAACCATTCGGTCGAAGAGTTGACGTGGGAGCTTGAGTCAGAAATGAGAGAAAAATTCTTTTTATTGTTCTCGTAGAGGTAGGTTCTATTCTTAAGTTTCGAGGACAAAACTTTTTATTAGTTGGTTATGGTGTAGTGCCCCGTCCCTATATTGTACCCCGTTCTCTGTCCACGGGTGCACGAGAAAGGAACACTGTCGCTATCGATTCGGTCAGGATGGATAGGTTGAATTAAGATCCATTCCTCGTTATGGAACGGGAACGGTTGAATTAAGATCCATTCCTCGTTATGGAATGGCTTCTTCGGAACCAAGTCCCATATTTAATGGGCTGTGCCTCAAGGATTGACTCTGCGGGTGAGTCGGGAGAGACCTCCCGTTGCTCTGTTTTTTACGTCGCTTCCGTTGGTTTTGGCCTTGGTTTTCTGAATGCGTTTTTGTGAATGTTTTCGATGGTTTTCTTGGCTTACATTTCGAACTCACATTTTCTATCGAACTTCTTGAATAATACAGTATTCTAATCGGTTGCTTGTGCAATTTCAGGTAATCGCGTAGGCGACGTCTAGCGCGACCAACAAGTTCTCTCGCCTCAAGCAAACTCAAGGTGAGTGGCTAACCCTTCTTTTCTCGACCCTTTCTTAGTTTAAATCGATAGTAGTGTTGCAGAAGATTTGATAAATGCAAAGGCACGGGCACTCTGTAAACTATAGAAATGTATCAACAAAAGAATGACTCAAATAAAGTGTGGATTCTACCTGAGTAAACTAAATAAGTCTAACTCGGTCATTGGACAACTTGTCGACAAGGTAGAGTTTCTCCGTAACGGCAACCCGAGGCCATGGGACCGTTTCGGCCAAGAAAGGAAACACGGTATATAGCTGTGCTGGATGATAGCACGGGTTAAGCGGAGACTTGCAGCGGGGCTCGCTACTTGCGCTGCAAGGGCCCCGGCTAACAAAAGCTATAGAGTCCAGGATGGCTTGTTATGCCAGTGACCAATCACACGTAATATCGTACTTGATATATATATAAATGATAACAATTGACAGGAAAGAACATGGTAAGTCTCATAAGACGCGGCACGGTCCGCCGTGGGTAAGTTGCATCGTATTTCACATTATGCTTGTTTATGCTTGTTTGAAATTCATTAGGATGGTTAGAAACATTCATACATTAAGTCATATAAACTCTTCAACTAAATGAGAGCTTGGAACTTAAATAGCCACGCACAGTACAAAGTGTAATGTACTGATCCTAGCTCTCTACGTAGGTACCCCAAACCCCTAAGGGCGTGCCACTTAAAGCTCAAGGCAGCATGGACACTTTTGAGGCCTCGTTCGTGTGCTCAAGGCTTGTTTCTGAATCCTATTGAAGACTCCGCATTCAGTACAAAAGAAGAAAAGATGGCGACTAGACTCCCCACCATAGCAGGTGGAAAGTGTTATATTTTTTTGCTTGTAAAAAGAGGTGTAATATATGGAACGACTATCTCATCAGCGTTCGTTTTGTAAGTCGAGTCATGTTGTAGCCCGTACGGCAATGATTGTAATGGAGTCAATGTAAATAAATTTTTATTATCAATGAAAAGTCTATTTCTATTTTAATGTGTCAATTAAATTCTCTACGCACTCTAACTTGATGTTGTGTTTCGGATAACCTTATGACTATGCCTTGTGCGATCGCAATTAGGTTCGTACGGCATCACGCCCGGGGGACGACTACCGATTCTACGGAATCGGGGCGTGACAAGGACCTTCTTGATCAAGTAGCTAATATTGCAGTCATACTTCCCTGGTATATAACAATCAACAGACAGTTTAAAAAGGACCTAATTCTCTCTTTCATATTCTTATCAATGCAATGATGGATCTTTCTAAAGTCTATCTTGTCATACTGATCATTAAGTAGAGTTAAAGCAGGTGATTTTACCAGAAATAATAAGATTTCTGTAACTTAATTGGGTAGAATGAACACTTTTGGTCTTTAAATATTACCTACACATGCATGAATCCCTATTATTTTCTTTTCTTAATTATGGGTCTCGGAACGATATTTACCCAACTCCCAATATAAAAGATGCACAACTGCTAAGATTATGATAAAAAGTGTAAACCCTCCACATTTGACCAGTTCTCCCACTCTCTCTAAAAACCCTCACTATCACTCCCTCACAACACCATTCTCTCCCCACAAATCACTCTCTACCACACACACCCTTCCATTTTCTCCCCTTATTTCTTCCTACCACACACACACACCCCCTTCTATTCTCCCTACAAAATCTATTCCTACTTTCTTCCCTAAACTCACCAGCACCTCACCATTCCTACTCCTTTCTCTCCACCTTAACTCCTTCCCCTCTCCTCTATACCACAGAACCCCTCTCCTCCTTTATTCCGAGGCCCCCGCCCGATGCAGCCTTCCGTGCGGCTCCCCACCACCGTCCCGAGGCACCAGCAGCCGGCGTCACCCCTCCGCGCGGCTACCCGCCGCCGTCCCGCAGGCGCCAGCAGCAAGTGCGCCCCTCCGCGCGGCCCCCGCCGCTGCCCTGCTGTTATGTGTGCCTCCCGTGCGTCGTCGTTTTCCAGCATTCGTTCCGTGCCATCCACGTGCACGTGTCCGTGTTCATGCCCGCGTGTGTTCCGAGTCTGATGCATCCCCTCGGTGCTATGTCACAGCCTTCGGTAACCCAGAAACCTTCTGTTAAATTCACAGAACCATTGTTGTTCCGGATAGCTAGTTTAGTTAGTTTCCTATTTAGACTTGGCAATACTTGTTAGCATTTTAATTAGATTGATTAACATTAATTGTTAGATTAATAGATTTAGAGCAATCGACTATATTTAATTATGAATAATGTCATGTTAAAAAATTTCAATTATTATGTCACTTTTGCCATAGTTTCACTTTTATTATTAAATGATAGATTTTAGTATCAAAATAATTAATTATATCAAAAAACATATTTTAATATAGGAAATGATATTTACAGGCAAAAACTATATATATTTATGTTTTTAGGTAAAAATATTTAATTTCGTATTTTAACCGTTATTCTGTTAATAAAGTTTATGAAAATAAAAACTAGAAATAATAACGTATTTTTCTAATAAAACCATAATTTTACTATAATGAGGTTTTACATAATTTATTATTAAAAATGATTATTCTTTACTGAAGAAATAGTATTAGTAAAATATTTCGTAAATGTTTATTTAGAAAATATTAAATTAGATTTCGGATAAATTTGAGTTTTACGCGATATTTTTCTATTAAAATAAGTTACGATAAAAACCGCTACTACTTTGTTAATATTCCAAAAATATATTATTTTTCGCCCTATTTACAAAATACTAATAAAATAGTTTTATTAAATATTACATAATTAAAATTATTAGTTTCTCTAATAAAATGGCAATATTTATAATTAATGTAGATTTACGTTAGTTGATTTATTAGCCAATCTTGGAATAAGTTCTAAGGACAGATTATTATTAATGTAGGTTCGGATCCCTGAACCCTAGCCGACACCTTTCCAACCATTGCCTTCTACACCGAGGATACAACCAAGGCAAGTTTCATATCTTTCATGTATGTATTTTATTTAATAATTAAATGTACTGCATCAGTAGAATCATGTATTGTAGTGACACTGATTCACAGTGGATCCCTCTCAGACTCCACATCGATTGACGGATTGATTGATTATCTCATTGACTCGGGGATTGATTGGGGGAGTAGTATAACATATGTGACCAAGGCCATTGTTTACTGATTGCCTCTCTCGGGCTAACCCCTACCGCACAGGGGGTTGAGCCGTACCGTATACTATCATTTTGGCCAGAATGTTAGTATACATATTGTCTTTATCCAGTCGGTTACAGATTCTGTTATATACTCAAAAGCACCGTTGTAGAATTGCATCATTGTAGCTTCTAAGAATATTGTCTGCTGTCTTTTTTATTATTATCTAGCAAAAATATATAATGCTTTTAAACTGTCTTGCATTCATTTATTATTATTTTAGAATGTTAGATGTGGAAATATGTTTTTGCTCCCTCATAACTGGAGACCAACATTATTAGGTGACTGCGACGACGAAGATCTCGTCTTTAGCTCTTTCTATGGACCTGGTCCGAACCCTGACGAGGTAGCTGAACCCGACCAAGGAGCCCTAGAATTTTAGCTGTACCATTGGTTTAGCTTGTTTCCCTTTTTAGTTGTAATAAAAACCAATGTAATAATTGAATGATTTGTTTGCTTGTATTTTCATTTCAGACCTTTAGTAATGTTCCAGTTTAATAAAAAAGTTATTTTTCCCGCTTTAGATTTTGTCTGCTTGTGTTCACTGCTTGATACTGTTACTGCGATCTCACAATGGTGCATGCCGTGCATGATCCGATTGGACCTATTATATTGGGATCGGATCGTAACATATTTTTAGTGGTGGCCCATGCAAGTCCAGTTTTATAAATTGGTCTAGTCAACTTAGTCTAGACCAGCATGCAGTCCTGTAACTTGACCTAGGTCTAGATGAGACTTTAGGATAATAGACTATAGAAACAACTAGAACACCTAGATTATATTTACCCTGTTACAACATTGAACTGAATTTATCTATTTATAATATCTATTTTTGCTTGCTTATAGTTTCGTAGGCTACCTTGCTTATGTTTGTACCTAAACCTTTCGGAGGATGGCAAGTGGAAAACTTATCCCACCATTAGGCCAATAGTTATTGTGTTTATCTTCACATTTTAGTTATACTCTCACTTAGTATAGATGATCTAGTATTTAGTCTTTAGATATTAAGGAGATAAGCAAAGTATGACTAGAGGAGTAATACCTAGAAGTAAGTTGCATGAATGTATGGTCACCAGAAATAGGGTATCATAGTAAATCCTAAGGAGATGATAGCTAGGAAGACACGCTCGAGGATCAGTTGCTGGGAGCTTTTAGCCTAGTAAGATGTTATAGGTACATGACTAATTAGTTGAGCATTTATCAAAGACAAAATTTATGGGATATGAAAATAGAAAAATATATAAATATTAAGATTTGAATTGAAATTTAAGGATAAGGATGATGATTAAAAAAGAAATTTAATACGAAGATATCAGAAGTTACCAAGATGGTAATGTAGAGTTGCATGATGAAACTGAGGATTTATAAATGACGGATAATGTTGAATTTAAGGTATAAATTTAATTAGGATGATGATCGACAAATAAGGATATGAATTAGAGAGACACAGATTTTATCAAATCAGAATTTGAAAATAAGGATTGTGAAATTCTAAGTGTTACGAGGGTAAGTGAATGTGATATTATATACTATTGACAAGGAAATAATGAATGGGGGCGAAATAATATTATCAAGGTTGGTCGAATCCGAGGAATTCAAGGAATGAAGTAAGTTCAGGAGGAATGGCTGGAATTTAAACCTTGTACAAAAAGGGGGCTCGGGTTTAAAAATTTGGATCAAATATGTTGGAGTTGGTGGAATTAAGAGGCTGATAATGGGTTAAGAGATTTCATAGGTACATCCTCCCAAAATTAGCTAAATTCGAGGAAGATCGAACAGGTATTCTAGAACAATATTTTTTTACCAGATATCCTACTTTTCTGTGACTTGTTCCTGTATTAAATTTATGTTAAACCCATTACTATTTTCATCACACTAGTTTGACCATATTATTTTATGGTTTTTTTATAAACCTTGGATATAGTCATGATTAAGAATTTCATAGTAGAATTCTAGATAGATGTGAGAAGGCTATGACAAGGGGGTCATAAATAAGTATCATGGGTGACCAAGGAATTTGACAAATGAAACCTCGTCATGGATAAAAATAATAGGATTTCAGGAATCAAAAAATTTTGAGGATTTCAACTTTAGAAATAAATTATGTAAGATTACTGAGATATGATTTGTCAACATATGGAGTTAAGTTTTGGAAGAATAGAGTTTGGTATTCTTTTGGATGAAGCCTTAAGTATTTGACGATTTTGAATTTTATGATTAAAGGAAGATTTATGGAAGATAGAGTAAGACGTAGGTAGAGTTAGTGAGGGAAGTATGGGATTTGGTAAGGTTCTCCCATGGAGGAAGTGAATTTGGATAATATATAAACATAAGAATATGATGATCAAGTAAAGAAACATTTGACGAGGATCAACTTTTATGATTAGATGACTATTGTACTAAGAAGGGACGGATATAACCATGGAAGAAATAACACAAGCAATGGAATGATAGGTTCTAGAGAAGGAATAAGCACATAGGAATTGAGATAAGACTATTGGCATACAACTTTGGAAAGGAGCAATTGAATTTGAAATTTCTACTAAACATTGGAGGCTCATATTGGTTATGGTAAGAATGATTGGGATTCTGTGATATTTTTGCTAATGTGTTTGGATGTGAACGATTGATATGTGCATGGTTAAAGATTAAAATTGATTAGTGATTGTAATTTTATCAATTGATTTCAAGAATTGGAAATTCTCGAATATAGGCCATGGATCGAACTAAAGAATTTCTAAGAATTTGCTATGACATGTGAAGATTGTGAACTTTGATGTAGTCAGTTTTGGAAGAATGATTGACAATTGGAAATTGATGTCTGTACAATAATTTGATTGAGAGAAATACTTGAAATTTGAAATACATTTGGCATACGAGTCACATACAACGATGGATGGAAATTTGGTTTAGATGATTTATGATTCCAAATAGATTTATTTTTAATACCTTGACAACTACCTTAGTTTTCTGTACATAGGAGTTCAGCTAGTTTAGCTAGTTAGAGATTAGTTTTTTTGCATAGGTATGAATAATATGGTTATCTTGTAAGTCATTTTTTCCTGCATATTCTTTCTTCTGACCGTTAAAATAGTGATACGATATTCTTTCTATCCCCTTTGATCATCACTCGGCCCTCAATGGAAATATCTTATTCGATTCTATTTCTATCATAGTTATATTATTCTAATCACCCTCTCTATCCTACAATCATACAACCTTTGATTTTTCCTGAGTCACAAACCCTTATACCCCATTCCAATTTGATTTAGAATTTTTAGTCCCTCATCTCAGAAGATTCTATTACTTTTTGCCTTCTCAATAAACTGTTGACGTTCATTTCTTTCTTGCCTTTTCTGTTTTATGAGATTTTATTTGATTTTCTCATACTTTATGATCATATTTTAATCGTTACTAGATTTTTTTCGTGCCTAAGATGATTTTGATCACAATAATATTCCAACTCTATCTCAGATCATATCTAGATAATTTTGATCGTGCCTATATTTTATCTTTGCATTTAGTGATCGTGCCTATCCGATCGTGCCTGATGATTTAAATCTAGAACGATTTATAGCAGGGACTTATAGAGTACATGAGTTATGGGATAAAGATGAGATAAATTTGAACACTTGTGATTTGAATCAAGAAAGGGATAATTAATGATGTAAATACCAAGCAAATTGACATTGTAGATTAGAGGTTGTTAAATGATGAGCATGGAGAAGCGTTTTAAGAAGATGCACGATGAATCAAAAGATATATAAAGGACGACCGACATAAGAAATTGTGGACTTAAGTATAACTAATTAAGGATGGCAATCGTATGAATTGAAGGGTACAAAAGATTATAAATCAGAAGCCAGAAATAGAAGAATTATAAATAATACAAGATTGAGAGATGTAATAAGAATTATTATTAACAGAGAAAAGTTAGGTCAAAATTAAAATCAAAATGAAGGATTCGAGTTAAACAGGATAATTAAATTTATTGAATTCGGGATCAAATAGGTAAATGAGAATTTGGAATCAATATATATACATATTGGTGAAAATAGACGTCCAAATAAATTATAAAGTGATCACATATGAGTACAATAGATAAACAAGGAATGGTAATGACAATTTGGAGTATTGAAACGTGATGTTGGATTTTAAAAGTGATATTGGGTTACTAAGGCTTGATACTAGAGTATTAAGACAGGACGGAGTGAACCACATTATAATATTTTGGTCAGGAATGAATAAGATGTATAAGAACGTGATTGGAACACATGAAGTGGTATGACATAAGAGTTAAATTTGGATATATATATATATATATATTAGCAATCTGAAGGAAGTACAAAACATATTGAAGGTGGAAAGACAAATTTTCTAAGATTATGACGGTGATTGACAATTCAGGGATGAAAGCATAAACCCATAATTGTGGATAGTGACTGTGTTTCTAAGGAGGAAAGAATATTATTTCAGAATAGTGGTTGGATTGATGAAGATATTGCACTACATAGATTTGCTATGGGATAGTTAGCCTAGTTAGGCATGAGGCTTTTGAGGAAGAATACCCTTAATGGTTTGAGGCATGATAGTACCCCTCGGCCCTTATATCAGAAATTTCGAGGACGAAATTTTCTAAGGAGGGAAGGTTGTAAACCCCCCACATTTGACCAGTTCTCCCACTCTCTCTAAAAATCCTCACCATCACTCCCTCACAGAACAATTCTCTCTCCTCAAATTACTCTCTACCACACACACCTCCTTCCATTCTCTACTTGTTTCTCTCTACCACACACACACCCTTCCTTCTCCCTACAAAATCCATTCCCACTCCCTTCCCTAAACTCACCAGCACCTCACCATTCCCACTCATTTCTCTCCACCTTAACTCCTCTCCCTCTCCTCTATACCACAGAACCCCTCTCCTCCTTTCTTCCGAGGCCCCCACCCGGTGCAGCCTTCCGTGCGGCTCCCCGCCGCCGGCCCGAGGCGCCAGCAGCCGGCGCCGCCCCTCCGTGCGGCTCTCCGCTGCCGTCCCGCAGGCGCCAGCAGCCGGCGCGCCCCTCCGCACGGCCCCCACCATTGACCCGCTATTTGTGCGCCTCCCGCACTTCGCCGTTTTTCTGCGTTCGTTCCGTGCCGTCCGCGTGTACGTGCCCGCGTGCGTTCCGAGTCCGATGCATCCCCTCGGTGCTCCGTCACAGCCTTCAGTAACCCCGCAACCATCCGTTAAATTCACAAAACCATTGGCGTTCCGGATAGCTAGTTTAGTTAGTTTCATATTTAGACTTGGTAATAGTTGTTAGCATTTTAATTAGATTGATTAACGTTAATTGTTAGATTAATAGATTTAGAGAAATCGACTACGTTTAATTATGAATAATATCGTGTTATGTAATTTCAATTATTATGTCACTTTTGCCATAGTTTCACTTTTATTATTAAATGATAGATTTTAGTATCAAAATAATTAATTATATCGCAAAAACATATTTTAATATAGGAAATAATATTTACAGGCAAAAACTATTTTTTTACAGGCAAAAACTATATATATTTATGTTTTTAGGTAAAAATATTTAATTTCGTATTTTAACCATTATTCTGTTAATAAAGTTTATGGAAATGAAAACTGGAAATAATAACGTATTTTTCTAATAAAATCGTAATTTTACTATAATGAGGTTTTACGTAATTTATTATTAAAAATGATTATTCTTTACTAAAGAAATTGTTTTAGTAAAGTATTTCGTAAATGTTTATTTAGAAAAATATTAAATTAGATTTTAGATAAATTTGAGTTTTACGCGATATTTTTCTATTAAAATAAGTTACGATAAAAACCACTACTACTTTGTTAATATTCCAAAAATATTTTTTTCTGCCCTATTTACAAAATACTAATAAAATAGTTTTACCAAATTAAATAATTAAAATTATTAGTTTCTCTAATAAAATGGCAATGTTTATAATTATTGTAGATTTACGTTAGTTGATTTTTTAGCCAATCTTGGAATAATTTCTAAGGACAAATTATTATTGGCTTTTTCTAAGGGCACCACGTAAATTACTGGGGGCGTCATTTTACTAGGGGACAGCCCAGGTTTGAGAAACTTTTACTGGAGACGTCCCGAAAATTACTTGGGGCTATCCCACCCCCCCAAACCCTCTCTTTTATTTCATTATCATTTAAAAATTCTCTCTTCAAAACCCTCTCAAAATCCTCTCTCAAAAAATTCTCTACTCTCCAAAACCCTAACACTCTCTCCATAATCCACTCTCCAAAACCCTCTTAACTCTTCCAAGATCATCAATGGCACCGAAGAAGAAACCGTCATCACAAGCTAGGTATGTTTCCTAATTATTGTATAATTTATTTTACATTTCAAAGTATATTTCGATTCTTTGAGAAATCTCTTAAATGTTATTATAAATTAGGTTAGAACAATTCAAAGTACATTTCGAAATCGAAAATTTTATATTTTATCATTTAAACGTAACCTAATTGTTCGTCTGGACGTCGTCCCTAAGGACTGCAGACGAACGGGAAGTTTTACTGCCAAAGTGGACTGCCATGCAGTAGGCAGTCCTGTTATAAAACAGGACTGCAGGAACCCTGGCAGTCCTGTTATAAAACAGGACTGCAGGAACCCTGGCAGTCCTGATAGAATGATGGACTGCCAGGAGCATGGCAGTCCTGAAGGCCAACTTCACAATTTCTTTTACATCCATTATTTAATACTAACCTTATGTTGTCCTGTAGTCCTGTGGCCGCTCCCAAAAGAAAGCGACCCCCTACCGCATCCTTGTGCAGGGAACGTAGTGAGCAGCCTCGTCCTCTTGAGAGACCAATCAGAATTTCAGAACCGCAGCAACAAGGGGAACAACCACACCCCCATTCTCGTTCGAATCAACGAGGTTCTCCTAGTCCTCCGTCTTCTTTCGATGACGACGATGACGTACCTATCAGCCAAATTCTACGACGAGGTGGTTCTGGTGTCGGTCCTTCTGAGGATCATGTCCGTACGTCCGGTGTCGGACCTTCTGAGGATCCTGTTGGTTCGGCCGATGTCGATACTTCTGAGGAGGAGGAGGATGTCCGTCCCCCGGGTTGCTCAATGTTGTTGTCGTTCGACAACCACATTGCTTATGATATATGGAAGAATCCGGTATGTATATTATGTTTGTAAGTTTACGTTTATATATATATATATATATATATATATATATATATATATATATATATATATATATATGTATTTCATAATCGTATTTTTATTATCTTGTACGACATACAGGAGAGCTCTCGTATTCTTAGGGCCGTGAGCCACGGGAGGAAGTGTGTTGCCTGGTCTCTTAACCATTTACCCGAGGACGTCCAGAGCAAAATATTTCCTACCGGTCTACAAAATTTGGCTAGATATGCCTACAAGACGTAGGTCAGTGCTCTCATATCGACCTTTGTGGAGAGATGGCATCCAGAGACCAACACATTTCATCTTCCAGCTGGGGAGATGACCATTACCCTGGACGACGTCTATCCGATACTGGAGTTGCCGGTGGAGGGGCGTGCCATGACAAATGAATATTTATGTACTGAGAAGGATCTCGAGTGGTACGATCGTATAGTTGATTTTATAGAAGCGAACCTTGGGGTGGAGGCCACTACCTTTACAACCCTGTCGGGCTTCAAGAAGTCCTACGGAATTCCTCTGTCATGGTTGGTGGAGAATTTCAAAGGCCCGCAGGATTGGGATGATGAAACCGTTGAGAGTGTGGCCCGGGCATACATGCTCTTCGTACTTGGATCGGTTGCCATTCCAGACAAGTCAGGAATCTCTATACATGCTAGGTATCTTGCGAACCTATCTGTTATAGACGACGTAGGAGCCATATCCTGGGGCAGCGGTATACTTGCTAACCTTTACCGCGAGCTTGGTATAGCATCCCGTGTCGGAACCAAGACCATGGCGGGATGCCAAACTCTACTCCATGTAAAAAAATTCTAACATTTTAAACTAATATACTAGCTAGATTTTTTTGTTAATTTACTGACTATTCATTTACAAATTGTATAGGCATGGATATACGAGAACTTCCCGATGCTCAGGAAGGGTGAGCTGAACCCACGCTATGAGGAGCACCTTCCTAGAGTGTGTCAATGGAAGCCAACTCAGCTGGAAACTAAAAGTCATGAAACGCTGGTTTCCATTCATGATGCTCTGGATAATTTGGTGCCAGAAGAGGTTAGTTGATAGCGCGTAGATAGCGTAGACTATTTATGGTATGTTTATTTGTTGACTATTTTCTTTTAACTTTTGTCCTACAGATAGTTTGGCACCCATACTGGGATCTCCGGCAACAAAATCGCCATCTGCAACCAATATCTCTATTTTATGGTATGATCACATGCTATGATATTACGGAGCCTTACATGCCTGATAGAGTACTTCGTCAGTTTAGCCTCGTACAAACTGTGCCGCAGCGCACACTAAAGTTATTGGAGCCTCCGTGTGGGACCCAACCTTTGAACTACAAGCCGTCCTATTTCGACTGGGTGACCGACTGCTACTCCGAGTGGCAACAACATTTGCTGGTGGAAGAACTTCGACAACCGGTACAGGAGATACACGACTGCAGCGACGACTACATGCCGTACTACTTGGCAGTCGGACATCCTAGGTTGTCGAACCCTAGAAAGCCAGGGCCCATTGCCGTTGGAGCTCTAGGACCTCTGCCTTCAAAAAATGTCATGTATGCTTCATTGGTCAAGATGGTAAGTTTATAAATTATAGTTTGTAAATACTTTCAAATTTAACTCTCTTAATTGACGTTTTGTTACCATTGATAGGCTACTCGGGTGAAGGCTTTGGCGAAATCCCTCCGATCGGGCTGCCAGAACGATGAATGTGTCAATTTCACGAACCAGTTGGAGCATATCGACGACACTGTCGATTTTCCTTTCATGCAAAATTGGGAGGCGCGTACGAAGGCCCGACATGATCACTGATTTGATTATGATGTTTAACTTGTATTTTGGAAATTGTATTTTGGAAATTGTGATGTTTAACTTGTTGGATATTGTGATGTTTAACTCTCTATAATTTTGGAAATTGTGATGATTATGATTTGAGGAAATTGTGGATATTATGATGTTTAACTTGTTGGATATTATGATGTTTAACTTGTTGGATATTGTGATGTTTAACTGATTTAATTATGATGTTTAATTGTCATGTACAGTCATAATTGTGATGTTGTGATGTTTAACTCTCTTAATTGTAATGTTTAACTCTATAATTTGGAAATTGTGATGTTTAACTCTCTTAATTTTGCTTAGGACTGTCAGACCATTGGCAGTCCTAATGTGAATGAGGACTGCCAGTGGTCTGACAGTCCTGATAAAAACTCACTGTGTGTGAGTTCAAAACTCACACAGATTGAGTTTTGATTAGGACTGCCAGACAACTGCAGTCCTAATATGAATGAGGACTGCCAGTGGTCTGGCAGTCCTGATCAAACTCACACACAGTGAGTTTTGATCAAGACTGCCAGACCACTGGCAGTCCTAGTGTGAATGAGGACTGCCAGTGGTCTGGCAGTCCTGATGAAAACTCACTGTGTGAGTTCAAAACTCTCACACAGTGAGTTTTGATTAGGACTGCCAGACCACTGGAAGTCCTAGTATGAATGAGGACTGCCATTGGTCTGGCAGTCCTCATCAAAACTCACTGTATGAGTTCAAAACTCACACACAGTGAGTTTTACTTAGGACTGCCAGTCCACTGGCAGTCCTTATTCACATTAGGATTGCCAGTGGTCTGGCAGTCCTGATAAAACACACACACAGTGAGTTTTGATCAGGACTGCCAGACCACTGGCAGTCCTAGTGTGAATGACCATTCTTCTGCTAAATTATACGGAGAATGGCCATTCTCCGTGTAAATTAAGACGGAGAATGGTCATTCTCATGCGTTTTAACACTGGAATGGCATTCTCCGTGTTTCTAACACGGATAATAGACATTCTCCGTCTTAATTTACATGGAGAATGGTTATTCCAGTGTTAAAACGTAGGAGAATGACCATTCTCCGTCTTAATTTACACGGAGAATGGCCATTCTCCGTGTAATTTAGCACGGAGAATGGTCATTCTCCGTGTAATTTTCAGGAGTGCTAGTGTGAATCAGGACTGCCAGACCACTGGCAGTCCTAGTGTGAATGAGGACTGCCAGTGGTCTGACAGTCCTGATGAAAACTCACTGTGTGTGAGTTCAAAACTCTCACACAGTGAGTTTTGATCAGGACTGCCAGACCACTGGCAGTCCTAATGTGAATGAGGACTGCCAGTGTTCTGACAGTCCTGATGAAAACTTACTGTGTGTGAGTTTTGACTTCACATTTTACACAAGTAGGATATTTTACAGGACTTCACATATATTTGACTTCATATTTCACACAAGTACTTCACATATATTTGACACAAGTAGGATATTTTACATAAGTAGGATATTTCACACACACAGGTATAGCAGACAGGAAAAAGTAAAAAACAAAAAACATATATTTGGCTTCACATTTCAAAATGATATACTTTAATGTTTACAAAATGGGTCATCCATATACAAAATGTTTACAAAATGGGTCATCCATATATTTGGCTTCACATTTCTTATGGCTTCTAAACACACCACCTCGTTCACATGAAACCACAGTGGTTTGTTGTCCCGGACGGTTTCGGGCCGATCTTGATATCACAAGAACTATGTTGTTTGCCCGTCCAACTTCTCGGTACCAATTTAGCGCACCTTCGTATGATTCAAAACATATATCGGTCCTGAATAAATGGCCTACATCGACGCCAATTGGAGCAGCTACCTCGATACCGGAAGATGATAAGTCCTACAATATAACTTAAAGTTAATAAAAGAAAATAACACAACACCAAAAATGTGCAAACTGCTGCCAAAATGTAGGACTGCAGAAGGCAAGGCAGTCCTTGCAATAATCAGGACTGCCAATTCACTGGCAGTCCTTTCAATAATCAGGACTGCCACAACTCTGACAGTCCTTATGTTTTAAAGGACTGTCGCGGTTTGGGCAATCCTGTATGTAGAGGTGGACTGCCAGAGTATTAGCAGTCCTATCCGTAACAGCCCTGAATTTCACCCGGCATGAATGTTACAATTGGCTTACCAAGAGTGCATCCGAAGCAAGAATGTGTTCTTCGGACATATCGGGACGAGAGTCTGCCACATTCGATGACCCAGGTTCTTCCATGTTCTTTTTTCTAAATTAAACACATATAAATCATTATTTATATGTGAAATTATTGTGAGATAGTCTACAAATATATTAATTAGATGACATACCCATTAACGGATGAAGTCGATGACACTGTAACAAAAATTTGGACCCTAAATCTTCACAATGTCTTGGTTGGGAGACAATTTGGATTAGGCTTTACAAATTTATGACCTAGAAATTCTTAGGGTTGGAGAAAAGAGTGGAGGAGAAGGAAAGAGTAGAGAGAGAAGAAGGGAAATAAAATTAGGTTGGTATTTATATGATATCTTGGGCTAGCCCCAAGCAAAATTTTTTGATGGCAAACTTGTAATTTTTTTATAAAATTTTGGGATAGCCCCAAGTAATTGTTGTGGTGCCCATAGAAAAAGCCTTATTATTAATGTAGGTTCGGATCCCTGAACCCTTGTCGACACCTTTCTAATCATTGCCTTCCACACAGAGGATACAACCAAGGCAAGTTTCATATCTGCGTTTTATTTAATAATTAAATGTACTGCATCAGTAGAATCATATATTGTAGTGATACTGATTCACAGTGGATCCCTCTCGGACTCCACATCGATTGACGGATTGATTGATTGCCTCATTGACTCGGGGATTGATTGGGGGAGTAGTGTAACATCTGTGACCAAAGCCATTGTTTACTGATTGTCTCTCTCGAGCTAACCCCTACCGCACAGGGGGTTGAGCCGTCCTGTATACTATCATTTTGGCCAGAATGCTAGTATACATATTGTTTCTCTCCAGCCAGTCACAGATTCTGTTATATATTCAAAAGCACTATTGTAGAATTGCATCATTGTAGCTTCTGAGAATATTGCCTGCTGTCTCTTTTATTATTATCTAGCATTAGCAAAAATATATAATGCTTTTAAACTGTCTTGCATTCATTTATTATTATTTTAGAATGTTAGATGTGGAAATATGTTCTTCTCCCTCCTAACTGGAGACCAACATTTTAAGGTGACTGCGACGACGAAGATCTCGTCCTTTAGCTCTTTCTATGGACCTGGTCCGAACCCTGATGAGGTAGCTGAACCGACCAAGGAGCCCCAAAATTTTAGCTGTACCATTGGTTTAGCTTATTTCCCTTTTTAGTTGTAAAAAAAACCAATTGAATGATTTGTTTGCTTGTATTTTCATTTCAGACCTTTAGTAATGTTCCAGTTTAATAAAAAAGTTATTCTTTTTCCGTTTTAGATTTTGTCTACTTGTGTTCGCTGCATGATACAGCTTACTGCCGCCGTCTCACAACGGTGCAGGCTGGACATGATCCGACTAGTCCATTATATTGGAATCGGGTCGTGACAAAAGTGTAAGAACACCATTTTATTCAATGTGTTGTTATACGATCTACAAAAAAGTGACACATTTATGTAAAGAGAGACTCCATTCTTACAGTAAATTTACTGCTGGTATTTTATTGAATCCTAGAGAGAAGATATTGCCCAACTAGCGAGCGAACGCGAGATGAGCAGTAAGGTTGTTAATAAGGTCAATATTATATATAAATTATGGAATTAGGGTTTTCATTCAGCTCTGCCATTAAAAAAGATATATATGACCACCCACAAAACAATGCATATATATATATATAAAATATATATATATATATATATATATATATATATATAGAGAGAGAGAGAGAGAGAGAGAGCTCCCTCACTATCTGTCCTCTCTTCTCTAACAGTACTCCACACTCACCTACTTTAATCCGTATATATATCACCCTCACTATCTGTCCTCTCTTCTCTAACAGTACTCCACACTCTACCTACTTTAATCCGTATATATATATATATCAACTTACCTCTGCTCATGGTGTAATCTGGGCCGGTCTAGCCCGGGCCCGCCCGTGGACCGGACCGGCCCGCCCCCATAATAGCCCGGACCGGCCCGCTGTTGGCCCGAACCGGCCCGGCCCCCCCTCCCATCCGGTTCGGGTCGGGCCCCCCCCTCCAGCCCGAGCCCGGCCCGGCCCGGCCCGTTCTTAATTTTTTTTTTATTAAAAAAGGAGGCCCGGCCCGCTAAGGCCCGGCCCGCTAAGGCCCGGTTGGACCGGCCCGGCCCGCTGGGACCGGTCCAGCTCCAACCGACCGTTGGAGGAAATTTTTTTTTTCACTCATTTGACCGTTGGGGGGGGGTTTCTTTTACCAAAATACCCCTCCCATATAGCCGTTATTAAAACGTTGGGAGGGGTATTTTGGTCATTTTGGGCCTAAAATTACCAAAATAACCCCAAAAAATTCCTATAAATAGCCCAAAAATTCCATTTTTCAAACACAACTCATTTCTCACAAATTCTCTACATTTCTCTACGGTGCTCTGGTGCTCTACTGCTTTCCTTCCCCGGTGCTCTGGTGTTCTACGACTTTTCCTTCCCGGTGCTCTACGGCTTCCCGATCTCCCTCCCAACTCCATTCCGGCTCTACGGCTTCCCGATCTTCCTCTCAACCCCTTACTTTCTTCTAGTGTAGTTTACTTTATTTTATTTTATATATGGCTGGTGAAGGTTCAAACCCACCTGATCTTGCTGGACAGACTTACCATTATTTTAGTAATTTTTTTGACGGTAATAAAATTCCACCTGAGCAAGTAGCCACCCATCCGATTCCGGAGGGGTGCCAACCATCTCCTCCGGAAGTAGCTAGTACCACCCAACGTCCTGAAAAGAAAAAAAGGTCTAAGTATTGGGATTATTTTACTTTAATTTTTGAAACTAATCCTGATGGTTCGTTTGTTTTAGATGCCAAGGGGGAACCAAAACCGTACAAGACGCAATGCAAGAAATGTTGCAACCAGTACGCATGGAAGAAGGGCGGTGGCACCGGGACTATATCCAGACACTACGACACTTGCTACGGGAAGGACACACTTCAAGCGTCCCAAACCCAAATAAGCTTCGGCGCCACCGGTTCTTCAATTGGTAACTTTACTTATTCAGCTGCTAGGCATAAAACCGAATTAACTAAACATATTATTCGTGACGAACTTCCTTTCACGACGGGTGAAAGCGAATCTTTACGAGATTATGTATCACTTTCTCTAAACCCCTCCTTTACTAAAGTGAGTAGGCAACAAGCTCGAAAGGAGGCCATTCGTCTCTTCAACGAGCAGAAAGCCGCTTTGAAAGCGGATTTTGAAAATATTAGTAAGTTAGCTATTACTTCTGATATTTGGACTACTAAATGGAGTTATGCTTATATTTGTATTACTGCACACTATATAGATGCACAATGGATGTTGCAAAATTGCATCATCTGTCTTAAACTTATAGAATGTCCACACACGGGCGCTGTAATTTCAAGTGAGATTTCAAGACACGTGCGTGAATATGATATTCACGCTAAAAAAATTTCTGTCTCTTTGGACAATGCATCAAACAACAATGCTGCTATGTCTTCTTTGTCAGTAATTTTTAAGCCTATTTTAGAAGGTAGACTTATTCATGTTATGTGTGCTTGCCATATAATTAACTTAGTTGTTAAAGAATGTTTAAAATTTTTTGAACCCCATTTAGACACTCTGCGACAATGCTTGCTCCACCTAAACTCGTCTCCAAGTAGACAACAAAGTTTTGCATGCACTTGCGCACATTTTGGTATAACTTTTAGAAGATTTGTGAAGGATATACCAACTAGGTGGAACTCCACCTACTTGATGTTGAAATCTGTAATTCCTTTTAAGAGTGCTATTACATATTATTGTACTTCGGATGCCACCTTTGACTATCAGGTTACTGATGATGATTGGATAGCAGCTGAAAGTATTTGTGAATTTTTAGAAGTTTTTTACAATGCTACATTAACTCTTTCTGGTGTTTATTATCCCACATCTTGCTTAGCTTTATGTGAACTTTGTAACATGTCTTATTTATTTTCTAAATATAGAGATTATCCAAATTTTGAAATTGCGGTGAAAAATATGGAAGCCAAATTCAGGAAATATTGGGGTGAAGTACCTCTTTTATATTGTTTGGCTTCCATATTTGATCCTACAATCAAATTGGATGGCGTAGAGGTTTTATTAGAAGGATATGGAGAATATATGGGTATAGACGTTTCTGACATGAAGGCAGAAGTTAAAGTGGCTTTGGACAGGTTAGTTATACTGTACGAAGAAGGAGCAACGTCGACCCGACCAACTCAGGGGGGGCTAGTAGTAGCTCCGGTTTGGCGTCTAAGCTATCAGCAGCCGGTCGCATACTACAAAGGAAGAAACAAAAGCAATCTTTCCAACCTACTCAAGAGTTGTCTGCTTACCTTAACTCTTATCAAGACGAAGATGAGACTCCATATCACTTCGCCGTTTTAGAATGGTGGAAGAGACACGACAAGAGATTTCCTGTGCTTTCTAACATAGCACGTGATCTACTGATGGTTCCGGTGTCGACGGTAGCATCGGAGTCCTGTTTTAGTGCAAGTTCGAGGATGTTGAGCGATAGGAGGAGCCGCTTGAAGTCCGATATTTTGGAAGCAATCGTGTGCGTACAAGATTGGATGGCTGCCGATAAAAGAACACAAAACCAGAAAGATGAAGAAGATCATGACATCCACGAGCTGGATTTGGAATCGCTTTCATTGCATGAAGGCGAACAACAATGAGGCTACGGTGCAAGGTATCAGGTATGTACGTTTAAACTTATACATTTCAATTTTAAATTTTAACTTATACTTTCAAAAACTATTTTTTTTTTACTTATACTATTCAAATTTTTAATTTTAACTTATACTATTCAAATTTTTTAACTTATACTTTCAAAAACTATTTTTTACTTTAAAAAAAAAACATTTTTTAACTCCGCCTATGCCAAAAAAGCATTTGCCGGTCCCAAGCCCGGATAAAGGAAGAGGGAGAAATGTTTTTTTTTTTAATTTTTATAAATTTTTATAAATATTTGTAATATTTGTATAAACATTTTTCTATAAACATTTGTATATATTTGTATAAACATTTGTATTACAAACTATTACTAAATTATAAACATTTTTGTATTACTAAATTATAAACATTTATATACCTATTTTGTATAAACATTTTATAAACATTTGTATTAAAAGAAAACATTTTATAAACATTTTATAAACATATTTTGTATAAACATTTTATAAACATTTGTATAAACATAAAATTATAAACATTTTATAAATATTTTGTATAAACATTTTATAAACATTTAAGTTACAAATTTTTAAAATTGAAATACAAAAGAAAATGAATAAAAAACCAAATTAAAAAAAAAACTGTAAAAAAAAAAAAAAAAAAAAAAAAAAAAAAAAAAAAAAAAAAAAAATTCAAAAACCGGGCCGGTCCGGTTAACCCGGCCCGAACCGGCCCGAACCGCCCAAGCCCGGACTGGCCCGAACCGCCCAAGCCCGGACCGGCCCGACCCTATTCTGTCCGGTCCACTGGGCCGGGCTGGGCCCATCGTCGAAAAACCGGGCCGGGCTTAGCCCGGACCGCAAAACACAGTGGGCCGGTCCTGGACCGGCCCGAACCCGGTCAGGCCCGCAGCCTTTGGACCGTGGGCCGGACCGGACCGGACCGGACCGGACCGGCCCGAAAACACCACGAACCTCTGCATATTACACTATGTACATCAGGGCTCTATTCTCCCTTTATTGTCCTCAGAGTTCTGTCTTCAGCTGGTTGGAAATTGACACTGTTCCAAAGACAACCAGAGAAAAAAGTCATTATTCCAACAACTATCAATGGACTTCTCATAACTATGTCAAGAGATAAAAATGACGTGCATTTTATTGTCAAGGTCAGCAAGGAATTATAAGTTTGAAATAAGCATTCAATGAAAACTGCACAAAATTTAGTACCAATAGGAGAGAGGCTCGTTTAATACAGAATTAATTGGAACAGTAAAGGCCATCCATAAAATCCAATTTCAGGTCCATGATTATGGCCATTTACCATTTTGAAATTTTAGGCCCCACAAAGGTCGGTCTCGTTAATGGTCTTTGTAGCTTCGGTACAGCATTAAGCAGTATAAAAGTGGCGGCCTCTGATTTAGCCAAGAGTACTTGCTAAGGCCTAGTTTGGGATTGTTGTTGTTTCCTAAAAGCATCAGCTGCAACTTTTAAGAGCTGCCCAAATTAAACTAGTTTTTAGAATAGAAAATTGCATGTTTATAACCAAATGCCTACAACTATCTTACAATCCCTCTCTTCTCCCTGCTAACATGGGCCTACCGTGTTCCTCTCTTTCCCCTCTCTCCCACTGGAAGGCCACCACGTGGCGGTTGTAAGTTCTTACTACCACTTACAAGCACTTTTGGTTGTAAGAGTAGCATTGTTCGAATAAAATAATTTTGAGAAGCTGTTACCAAAGAGCTTTTGGAATTGGAAGATAAGCAGAAGAAGCCATGATAATAAAAGCACCCTAGAGGAGGGGTGAATATGGTTAAGCTTACTAATCAAACACAATACGATTGCTAATGGACAATTTAAAAATTAAGAGTGTAAGAGAAGAAGCAATAAGAATACCGACATCCGATGTCTCCTGGTATCCTCCGTGAGCCATTCCAGTTCCGGACCTCTCTCCGACTTTAATCCACTATTGTAAAAATAGTTACAATGTGAACCTTGATCCGAAAGCTCACAAACTTCTTACACGAGAGCTTTGATCCAAAGACTCTCCGACTTCAATACATGAGAGCTTTGATCCGAAGCACTACAAAAATATTGGTATTTAGCGATGGACAATTTCGTCGCTAAAAATTTATTTTTCGTCGCTAAACCTATTTACCGACGGATTACCAACGGAAACGACGTCGATAAACAGAACGTCGCTATAACAAAAATGTCGGTAATCTGTCGCTATAGCGACGGATTTCTGACGGAATTACCAACAAAATATAGCGACGAAATAGCAACAAATTTTAAACGTCAGTAACCACAACGACATATTAACGACGGACTATCGACACTTTTTAGTGAGCTAAAATACTAAATTTTCCAGAAGCTCAGCGACAGAAACTTCCGTCGCTGACTCGTCTGATATGGTTTTGGTATCAGACAGAAGCGCAAGTGACGAAAATTTCCGTCGCTGAGTAGTCGCTAACGTAAAAAATTTCCAGTTTTTCGTCGCTAATCCGTCGGAAATTAGTTGCTAGCCTGAAATTTTTTTTAATTTTCCATCGCTAATTCGTCGCTGGTTAGTCGCTAAACTTTTTATTTTTAACAGATTAAATTGTTCTAGCTTTGCTCAAACCTGTGAATATAGATGTACATTACATTCAAATGAAGATACATTAAATATAACCCCAATATATAAAAAATTAACCCAAGCATATCGATCAAACACGTCAAACAGTCAAATATGTTCAATAATGCATAAAGTCATCCAATAGTCGCAATATAGTACATTTACAAACACGTCCAACAGTCAAATGATACAAACCCGTCCAACAGTTGCAATATAGTACAAATACAGAAATATGTTCCGTAATACATAACCTCATCGATCAAAACCTCCTAAAGTTCATACAAACTCATCGTCAAATACAACAAAAAAATAAACAAAACTCAAACTGATGGTGGAGGAGGTGGCGGAGGCATAGCCAGCCGTCCGCATGAATATAACTGCCCAGGACCAAAGTGATGATCCGCTGTACATCCTAGGCAGGAACGTCTGGAAGAGTCGACGGCACGACAAGAGGCACTGCGGTCGGAGGAGGAGCCGGTGAAGTAGGCACCGTGGTTGGAGGAGCAGTCGTAACGGAGGTGCTGTAGTTGAAGCAGGAGCCGGTGTAGTAGGGGCAGGCATCAGACCTGCTGTGCTCAGAACTCCACTCATCTGCCCCACCTGACCCTGGAGGGACACCAGAATTTGTGTAATCTGTCGCAAGGTGTTGGTGTCGGCAGTATCGTCGGTATGTGGAGGTGGAGGTGGTAGAGATAGAGGAGCTCTGGAATAAACGGACGGCGGGGATGCCAACGATTTGATACCGTACACACTGTCCCCTTTCCCTCTACCGATGGATTGTATCCACAAGTCGTTCCTCACAGCCGGCGACATGGGCTGACTAGTCCCAGCTCCCTCGGCAGTCCCTCCCTCACCGACTCGACTCTCTAAAGTCTCATACGTCTCCTATATTTATATAGGTGAATAGATTTAGCATTAATATTGGTATTTTAGTTACTATTAAGTATTGTTATGGTTACGTTCTCATACGTCTCTTAAACTATTCTTTGATTTATAATACTACTTAGGGTTATGATTTCGAATTAATATACTTATTAGAGTTTGGACTAACTATTTCGGTAAACTAAAGATAGTTAAGTACGTAAAGATGAAGAAGAAATATAATTAGATATAGGACTCGGAAAACTTATATAGGCTTTGGTCGCCCGATCATCTACGAGCTTTCCATCCTTCTTTCGCTTATAGGTACACTCGAAAACTTTAGAAAAGTCGACGGCGTTCGGATCTCCGCCTGCCTTGATGGCCTCCTCGCTGTAACAATTAAACATCAATTTATAACTAAACAATAAATTTAAACAATTGAAGAAATAACAAATAAGAATACTCACCAGCCATAGCTAATGTTCTATAATTGGGATGGATCCACCCGTGTGGTGACCACCCTTAGCACGGGCACCTTTGCCTTCTCACACTTGGCCTTATAGGCCGGAGTGTCCATCTTATTCTTCATCTCCTCGTAGAATTCCTCCTTCAACCACTCCTTGCGAAGAGCACTATTTAGTAGTGCCAACGCCTTCTGGTCGTTGACCATATCCCTCAACCTCTTGCTGGCGACGGACTTGTAGCACTTTCGGATCGTCTGATCTCTATGCGCCGGCCACCAATACAACTTCTGCAAATAAGGACAAATAAAAACAAATGAGCAAATATTTAGAAAATGTTGTAAACAAAGATGATATTATTTAGACATACCTCAACCATCTCGAGCCAAATGAATCGTCCATCAATTGGGATGTCCCCGAAGTTATGGAACCACGACGGAAATTTTCTGTCAACCTCTCTAGCAAGATCATCATCATCAATGTTAGGTCTCTCCATTTTTATCTCAGCTCTAAAAATACTATGATAAAAAAAGAGAAGTTAGAGAAATTTTTACAAGTTTATCGCAAAATTGGAGTATAACATAGCAAAATTATGTCTCTTACTTCTCTATATATTCCATCTCCTCTATACCACTATTTAGGCAGATATACCGATGAGCGGCTTCAAACCCATCGTCCTCTAACCACCGTAACTTAGAAGCACTTGTACGCTTGCCACCAACTTTGAAGATAGTGCGGATTCCACGATTCGGTTCATCGACCTCACCTTCATCATTTCTTGGTGCTCTATTCCAGTTTGTTCTTACATGAGTATCAAAGTAGATTGAACAGATGTTTGAGACCTCCTCAATAATATATGCTTCGCATATCGAAGCTTCTACATGGACCTTATTGTCCACCTTCTTATTCAAGTGATGTAGATATCTATAAATAATACATTCAATATTAGATATGTTTGAATAAAATAATTATTAGTCCTAGATAATTAACTATTTTATACCTCTCAAATGGATACACCCATCGATAATGGATGGGAGCACAGATACGTGCTTCGTATGCAAGATGAATCGACAAATGTTCCATACTATCAAAAAAGCTGGAAGGAAACACCTTTTATAACTTGCACAATGTCAATACAATCTTCTCGTCAAGTTCAAACATATGTTGCACCGTCAACTTACTTGAACACAAATCTCTAAAGAATATAGATAACTCGGCCAGCGGACCCCATACTTGAGAAGGCATCATCTCTCTCAGAGCGATAGGAAGTAAACGCTCCATGAACACGTAGCAATCATGACACTTCATCCCTATCAGCTTGCGTTCGTTGAGATCGACACATCTTGCCAAATTCGACACATAACCGTCAGAAAATCTCAACTTTGTAATCCAATTGCATATTATCAATTTATCATCCCTACTCATTGTAAATGGTGCTGAGGGCTTGACCCAGTAACCATTAGATCTTCATGTTAGATGCAACTCTGGACGCCTGTAAATAATTTCTATGTCCTTTCTTTCTTTGGGATTGTCTTTCGTTTTTTCTTTGATATCCATCACCGTATTGAAGATGTTGTCGAAACATTTTTCTCAACATGCATGACATCAAGATTGTGTCTTATGAGATTTTCCTTCCAATAAGGTAAGTCCTAAAAGATACTCTGCTTCGTCCAATTGTGGCTATGTCCGAATCGTTCTAAGTGATCGCCCAAAATCGGATCTTCTTTTACAATCGGCAAATCTTCTACCTCTGCCCAAATGATATCTTCAGTCAATCTCAATGGGGGAGGATTTAGTTCTTGTTTACCAGATCTAAAGGCGTTCCTATTCCTTCTCCATGGATGCGACATTGGAAGGAATTGATGATGGCAATAAAAAAAACTTTTCCTCCATTCTGAAGGTGAAATGCCTTACTCTTTTCCATGCATATTGGACAAGACATAATATCATGAGTACTCCACCCAGATAACATTTTGTATGCTGGAAAATAATTGATGGTCCACATCAACATCGCTCTCATCTGAAAGTTCTGCTCCATCGATATATCATACATTTGAACGCTGAACTGCCACAATTGTTTCAACTCGTCCACCAACGGCTGCAAGTAGATATCGATGTTCTTCTTTAGATTTTTTGGACCGGGTAAGATAAGAGTCAAGAACATATAAGGAGTCTTCATGCACATCAACGGTGGTAGATTGTAAGGGGTCAAAATCACCGGCCAACAAGAGTACTGAGCCCCCGACAGTCCGAAAAGAGTGAATCCATCAGAACATAAAGCCAGCCGAACATTCCTAGGCTCCGCAACAAATCTAGGATGACATCGATCAAAATGCTTCCATTACTCTCTATCGGATGGATGAGATAATTCACCTTCATCCATCTTCCGCTCTTTACTATGCCATGTCATGTGTTCTGCAGTATTCGAGGACATATACATCCTTTGTAGCCTCTTTGTGATCGACAAAAACTACATATATTTGTAGGGGCTCAACCTTGCTCGTACAGTTGATTTTCCTTTGCCCCGAATGGGCTTGTACCGGTCCTCATGACAAAATATATTTGTCTTTATCATTATTCTCCTTGTAGTACAACATACAGCCGTTTCGGCAACAATCTATCTTTTCGTAGCCTAATCTGAGTTTCCGTATCATCATCTTCGACTTGTAAAAGTTTTCTAGCAAGTCCTTAGCTCCTTTTGGCAGCAACTCTCTAACAAACTGAATTATCCGGTCGTAGCATTCTTGCGGTAAGTTAAAATCAGATTTGAGGTTCAACAACTGCATCACCACAGATAGGACGGAATGAGAATCACAACCAGGATATAACGTAGTATCAGCATGGTTGAACATATCATGGAACTCCTTTGCAACAGTATTTGGGTCCTCCAGATAAAAACTTGGACCAACACAAGCCGTATCAATACCAACTAACGTGCCAAGTTTCGATGGCGATATTGGAAGTGGTCTCCAAGAGTGGGGTCTTCTACCTCCGTATTGAAGGAGGACTGATATTGTTGAACCAAAGGTTCTCCTTGAGTCGTCCACTCGTTGTAGTTCGGTACGAAATCCTTCTTGTAGAGGTGCTTTCACGAGATCTACCTTTTTGAATGGTATATTACTTGACACAATGGCACTTTATGAGCCTTTCGTCCATGAAATAAGGTTAGCTACTGGCGTATCTCAGAAATTCCTCGACGCCCACCTTGAAATCAATAGTCAAACCAATCTTGCTGTCATGTCGTCGATTGTATATCCATGAACGGTCAACTAAGTATCGACTCATTACTCAAACCAATTCTGTACCAAGTACCATATATGTTGTAAATACATCCCCCAAATTAATTTAGTACCTAATTGTAACTTAGTATCGGCCTATCAGTTCGGTATCGGTACTCAAGTATACTTACAAATACACACCCACGAACGGTTAACTTGGTATCGGCCTATCAATTTGGTATTAGTCGTATCAGATTGGTATTGGAATCGAATATCCTATAGGTATCGGCATATGCTCGTGTCGGTATTGGAATCGAATATCCTATCGGTATCGGCATATCCTATCGAAAAGGAATACATACATGGACCTAATTCATGTAAACAACATATGCCTATTCATTACAGAAATAGTAAACCAAATTCATGTAAACAACATATGCTCGTATCCAAGTTGACCAATGTATCGTATCCAAGTCCAATGTCCAAGCCTAACGTCCAATTTTACTAATTTTGAATAATATACGAATACCCAAAACCCTAGCTACTACATTGAGTGTCCGTGTCCAAAACCCTAGCTACTATATTGTGTCATAATTTTTGTGTCCAAGTATAGGTTAATTAAACACATAATATAAATATGAAAAGAAGTAACAAATTAAAAAAAAATTACCAGAGGAGGAGGAGGTGGCCGAGGAGGAGGGGGTGAGGGGGTCGGGGGAGGAGGGGATCGGAGGTGGGGAGGAGGAGGTCGGAGGAGGTCACCGATGAGGAGGGGGAGGAGGAGGAGGAGGAGGGGGAGGAGGAGGAGGAGGTCGGAGCGGGAGGTCGCCGCCGAGGAGGAGGAGGAGGGGGAGGAGGAGGAGGAGGTCGGAGCGGGAGGTCGCCGCCGAGGAGGAGGGGGAGGAAGTCGGAGGAGGAGGAGGTCGCCGAGGAGAAGGAGGGGATCGGAGGGGGAGGTCGCCGCCGAGGAGGGGGTCTGTGGAGGAGGAGGTCGGAGAAGGAGGAGGGAAGAAGTTTGGAGGGAAATTTGGGGTTGGTAAAAAAATTGAGAATGGAAAAAAGTGCTGTCGTTTAACTTTTACAGCAGCTCTGCGACGAAAATTTTCTTCGCTAAGTAGTCGCCAATTATTAGCGACTAACTATCGACGAATCTAGCGACGATTATTTTTAGTATATTTTACATAGAAAATCAGTCGCTAGTTAGTCGCTTATCCGTCGGTAAATAGCGATATTTTATTTTTCGTCGGTAAGTTCCATCGGTAAAATACAATATTTTTGTAGTAAAGACTCTCTGACTTCACACAAGCTTTGATCCGAAGACTTGTACACTTCAACCTCTTTACAAGATGGTTTTGTTCTTCTTACAACAAAGATGAAGATCTCACTTTTATAACTCAAGAACACTCTAACACAATTTGTGGATAGACAAGTAAAAGCTTTGGTAAAGTCGTTTGTGGATAGGGTTTGGTAGATAAAAAAAATTTAGGCTCAAAGCATCAACCTTGAAAGAAGGGGTTCAAGGCTATTTATAACCAAAGCAAAGAAAAGTACAAATAATGCAACTTTCGGTCCGCAGTCAGTTTACCGTTGGTATACTCTGGTCTGTTGCAGCAACGATTAGAAATAGAGCCGTTGGGATCATTTAATGCCCTGGAATATGACCGTTGGACTACAGTTGTGATGAATCGGTACTGTCGGTATGCCGATCCAAACGTCAGAGGACAACTTTTATATAAAATTAATACACTGCCACTTTGCTACAGTAAACCACCGGTAATATCGATTTCTAGCCAAAAATGATCTTGGGTTATTTTCTACCCTAATTTTTTATTTTGCTATCCATTTATTATGTTTAGAATTATTCCTAAGACTCGTTACAGACTCTAGATGGACTGTAGCAGGTGTAGACTTCTTCAGAGTCTTAAAATGATGATGGCATGGCTTAGCTTTTCACTTAATGGATGATGGCATTTTTTCTTGACGGCAGCTGTCGAAAGATACCCAGATTATGAAATCTGAATAACTTTCGGGACTTCGTCCCCGAACACCTACGGGGCGCTACCCTCTCGACCCCCATCTACTGACTGGACAACAAAATCCGAGTGCGTGGCTCCGAAAATGTCGTCGGACGGTTCAGAAAAATCTTATAGGATACCGTCGTCTTTAGCCCATCATAATTTTTTTTATTGCATATGTCCTTGCCGATCTTGCTTATTATTTTTCTACAAATATATGTTAAACGAACAAAGCAATATACACAGTAGCAAGTATGATTAAATTAATTCACATTAGAACTATGCTAAGTTTATGCATAAATACTATAGTGATATCATAAATATTAGTGATATCATAATGTTAAACCTAATCGAATAACCACAATAAAAAACATACTTAGATCATTAGGTAACAATCTCCCCCTTTTTGATTATGGTAACTCGGTTAAATTTACGATAGATATAATAGAAACTCATATCAGTATGTAAAACAATAATCATATATCATTAAAAGGTATAAGCATAAGTAAAAATGATATAGTGATTACATTAAGATTAGTGATAATATAATGCGAAACTTAATCAATTTATTATATTCAAAAATATGATATAATCATTGGGCCAACAGATAAGCAATCTCAAACCCATCCTGCCTGATTTGGAGTTTATGCTACTTTTCAAAAAGCAGCAGCAGAAGTAGCTTTTGACATCAGGTTCCCACTTGCTGTCAAAAGCTGGCCCAAAAGGGAAACAACTTTACAAATTATTTTGATAAGCTGATGTACTACTTTTTAGAAAATTAAGCAGAAGCCGCCATGATAATCAATCCCAAACTAAGTCCTATTTCTACACACCTATAAAAGTATCTAAATTACGGTTTCATGGAAGATGCTCTAGTAACCTACCTAGTAGTCTCAATCAACAAGCCTATTGGCTCATGGATACATAATTGAGGTTAGAGAAGGAGCTTGAGGGTTAGGGCCTAATTTGGGGAACAATGATATACTCATTTACCATCGACTTGGAAAGGTACAGAAAGCAACCTTGTTATCGTGGTACTGCCAACTCTGCCAGAGTTATCTGTAGCCAACTACAACAAGTAAGGTGGAAAGCATTCTGGCACCGGTCCATCTCTAGAAACTTATTATTATTGTTTCGTCCTTATCTGACCTGTTTCGCACCAACTTCTAGTTAAGATAGCTATTTGTGGAGCCCAGATGAGCCTTGAGGGATCTCCATGGAGAAGAAGGGTGGGACAATTTTTCTGGGCTGTGCTGCTCTATTTCTATTTCGGGTAAGGACCTCATAAGCCCACAACATGCCTTTGGTGAAACATGACAATAAGTCAATCTACAACCAATTGTTGGATAATATCCATTCGGATATCAGATTGGATTCAGATGTTATAAAAAATTTCGGATACAAATATAGATATTGTACTGGCCGTACCGATAAGCATCCGTTGACACCCCTATTCCCTACCGTGCACCTCCGACCACCCTTCCCCTGGCTCCACCGGCCGCCACCATCACCTGACTCTCAACCCCCGCCCCTATCCCGAGCCACCACCCACACCACCAACTCCTCCTCCCTGCCTCGTCGACCCCGACCCATGTCGTCCTGACGCCACCGCCAACACCCAGATCTGGCGACCATGCGTCACATCCATGCTTCACCGTTTCGATCCCTGACTGCTGATGAAACCATAACACCTCCATCTCCTCCGTGTCTTGTCGACCTCAACGAGTCCTCGTCGACTACCGCCTTAGTGAGCTGCATTACCCTTGTCAGATCTCGTCGCTGCCAATCCAGATCCGCTGCGTCACCGCTACTCTTCGACCCTCGGCGATTGGAGCTCCACTCCTGTGGTGAGCCGCCATCCACTCTCGAACCGTCTTCCTCTCCTTCTCGTTCTTTTCTACTCTCTCTGTCTTTCTATTCCTCTCTCGCTC